>CM019830.1:85234742-85833879 GCA_009763385.1 Coix lacryma-jobi var. lacryma-jobi
GAAAAATTCCCCTTTTAATTAAAAAATGAAGGCTTTGGTATTTTTGGAGAGTGATCTATAGCTCCAAAATCTTGAGATAAAATTTGCAAGCTAGCTATGTCATGCTGAACCTCTGGTAAAATTTTGAAGGCATTTGGAGCAAGTTGATTTTTGAGCTTTATTTTAATTAAGAAAATAGAAAAAGATGATTAGGGTTAGCGTTGAATGCCCTGTGATGTGACTTTTGGATTGCTTGATGTTCATAGACCCCTACCCTTTGGTCTATGATGTTTGTGATGCCTTTCTATGTCCACACTTAGGCTTAATAAAAGTTGCTTAATTAAATTTGATAATATTGTTAAAAGGGATAAGTAATCTATTGACCACTTTAACCACCACTCATACCCTGCAAAGCTATACTCTAGTTTTATCCTATGCACTTTGTTCATACTAGCATACTCATGTGCATGCATCATTGCATACGTATAGTGACCGAGGAAGAAGGCCCTGAAGTCGAGGTAGCCACTGAAGGATCTGTCCCCGAGGCGACCCCGAGCTCCGACACCTATACCTACCCCGAGTCTGCTCTTTTTGCCATCCAAGGCAAGCCCCGGTGCATTTAAACCCTTCCTTGCTTTTATAAAGTTTTTCTTAAATGTTTTATTTAAACTATTGCATTAGGTTGATAGGAGTTGAGTGAAATCCTATCTGATGCATTATCTACCTTGACCAATGATACACCCGATACCTGCTTTTTCAAAAACTATTTGCAAAATGCTTAGCAATGCTATATGATAGTTTGCAATAAAAATGCCAATTTCAAAAGTGTGATCACTTTAAGATATTTATGGGAATTTCTGGTTTACTCCCACTATTGGCTAAGTATCTATCCGTACTTAGTCAATGGGAAGGAGAGGTTGTCCTTGCGTACGGTGCCGTCATGTTGTAGTCCGGGACTCAACAGTTGACACCGACCGGGACAGGGTTGAAAAAACTGACAGGACCTGTACTCTCGGGTTAGAGTCCCGAGGTGCTTGTCGCTGGCTGGAAAATTTAGGGACCACCTGTATGGGGCCTGCTGACTAAGACTTGCAACTATTCACATACTACGGAAAGCTTCGACTCCGAGGAATCCTTTATTGGACCGACAACCGCGCACTGGGAGTGGAGAGATGGCGGAAGTAGCATGTACCCACGTGGGTTAAAGTCCCGGATTGGAGTGGTGTAACGGTACTTCCGAGTGGCGTAGGACCGGGCCCAATCTTGGAGGAATCGTGGTAGACGAGTTGGCATATGCAAGCTTGGGTGCTACATATGCAGTGTGGATAGGGATCCTCAGCTGAGTATTATTTATCCGGATTAAACGTTGCTCCTCGGTTATGAGACTTGGTCACTGACTGTCAACAGGGAGTGGTTCTCAACTAGGAATGTTTTGAAATGTAAAATGAATCATGAACGATGAAGATCTGAGAAATACCGAATCTTCCAAAAATAAAATAAGGTTTACAAAAACGCTTTTCTGGCAAAATACTCGAACTTGCTTAAGCCTTACCTTGACTACCCTAAGCCTACATTCCTGAGTCTTCTCCCTTTTTCTTTAGTCGGGTAAGTCTTGTTGAGTACCTTTGTACTCAGGGTTCTTTTACCCATGTTGCAGGTATGGCAGATTCCTCAGTATGCCTTGGACCCTGCTGTGTGACTGTTGTTCAGGAAGAGGCCGATGAGGCCGATGAGTGATTATCCACCCTCGGGCTGGGTGAAGTATCTTTATCTTTTAGTTGTTGTCATATGCTACCCTGCCAACTCTATCTATTTGAACTATGGTCTGTAATAACTTCACTTTAATGTTATGTTAAACCCTGGTTTGTAAAACTATTGTTATCTAAGTCTTCCGCTATTTACTCCGATGTTATTTGTCAAAATGTTCAAGAGATTGTAACTGAATTGTGAGATGATCCTGCGGACATCGGGCACTGATGTAGCCCAGTGGCGGAACCCGGTCGTAATCTCTTGGCTGTACGGATCAACTGTCAGTGGTTGACAGTGATAAGTGGGCCATGGGATTAGGGCCGTTACGTCACAGGACGTACCCAATCATCTCCGTTTGACCCAAAACTCATGTTTGGTGGGTTTTTGGCACTTTCATTTTCGGAGTAACGGTGCCGCAAAACTCACGCAGGAGGGCCATTTTACCCACTGATGCACCAAAAAACTCACGGTTGAATTTTTCACAACAGACGTACCCAATCATCTCCATTTGACCCAAAACTCATGTTTGGTGGGTTTTTGACACTTTCATTTCCGGAGGAACGGTGCCGCAAAACTCACGCAGGAGGGCCGTTTTACCCACTGATGCACCAAAAAACTCACGGTTGAATTTTTCACAACAGACGCACCCAATCATCTCCAATTGACCCAAAACTCATGTTTGGTGGGTTTTTGGCACTTTCATTTCCAACGGAGCGGTGCTACAAAGTTCGCGCATGAGGGCTGTTTTACCCACTGATGCACCAAAAAACTCACGGTTGAATTTTTCACAACGGACATACCCAATCATCTCCGTTTGACCCAAAACTCATGTTTGGTGGCTTTTTGGCACTTTCATTTCCGATGGAACGGTGCCGCAAAAGTTCGCGCAGGAGGGGCCGTTTTACCCACTGATGCACCAAAAAACTCACGGTTGAATTTTTTGACAACGGACCGTACCCATCATCTCCGTTTGACCCAAAACTCATGTTTGGTGGGTTTTTGGCACTTTCATTTTCGGAGTAACGGTGCCGCAAAATTCGCGCAGGAGAGTTGTTTTACCCACTGATGCACCAAAAAACTCACGGTTGAATTTTTCACAACGGACTCACCCAATCATCTCCATTTGACCCAAAACTCATGTTGGGTGGGTTTTTGGCACTTCATTTCCGACAGAACGGTGCCGCAAAACTCACGCAGGAGGGTAGTTTTACCCACTGATGCACCAAAAACTCACGGTTGAATTTTCACAACGGACGTACCCATCATCTCTATTTGACCCAAAACTCATGTTTGGTGGGGTTTTGGCACTTTCATTTCCTATGGAACGGTGCCGCAAAATTCGCGCAGGAGGGTTGTTTTACCGACAGATGCACCGATAAACTCACGGTTGAATTTTTCACAACAGACGCACCCAATCATCTCCGTTTGACCCAAAACTCATGTTTGGTGGGTTTTTAAAACTTTCATTTCCGGAGGAACGGTGCCGCAAAACTCGCGCAGGAGGGCCATTTTACCCACTGATGCACCAAAAACTCACGGTTGAATTTTTCACAACGGACGCACCCAATCATCTCCATTTGACCCAAAACTCATGTTTGGTGGGTTTTGGGCACTTTCATTTCTGACGGAACGGTGCTGCAAAGTTCGCGCAGGAGGGCTGTTTTACCCACTGATGCAACAAAAAATTCACGGTTGAATTTTTCACAATGGATGCACCCAATCATCTGCATTTGATCCAAAACTCATGTTTGGTGGGTTTTTGGCACTTTCATTTCCAACGGAGCGGTGCTACAAAGTTCGCGCATGAGGGCTGTTTTACCCACTGATGCACCAAAAAACTCACGGTTGAATTTTTCACAACGGACATACCCAATCATCTCCGTTTGACCCAAAACTCATGTTTGGTGGCTTTTTGGCACTTTCATTTCCGATGGAACGGTGCCGCAAAATTCGCGCAGGAGGGCTGTTTTACCCACTGATGCACCAAAAACTCACGGTTGAATTTTTCACAACGGACGTACCCAATCATCTCCGTTTGACCGAAAACTCATGTTTGGTGGGGTTTTGGCACTTTCATTTTCGGAGTAACGGTGCCGCAAAACTCACGCAGGAGGGGCCATTTACCCACTGATGCACCAAAAAACTCACGGTTGAATTTTTCACAACGGACTCACCCAATCATCTCCATTTGACCCAAAACTCATGTTTGGTTGGTTTTTGGCACTTTCATTTCCTATGGAACGGTGCCGCAAAATTCGCGCAGGAGGGTTGTTTTACCCACTGATGCACCAAAAAACTCACGGTTGAATTTTTCACAACGGACGTACCCAATCATCTCTATTTGACCCAAACCTCATGTTTGGTGGGGTTTTGGCACTTTCATTTCCGGAGGAACGGTGCCGCAAAACTCGCGCAGGAGGGTCGTTTTACCGACAGATGCACCGATAAAGTCACGGTTGAATTTTTCACAACAGACGCACCCAATCATCTCCGTTTGACCCAAAACTCATGTTTGGTGGCTTTTTGGCACTTTCATTTCCGATGGAACGGTGCCGCAAAATTCGTGCAGGAGGGCTGTTTTACACACTGAAGCACCAAAAAACACACGGTTGAATTTTTCACAACGGACGTACCCAATCATCTCCGTTTGACCCAAAACTCATGTTTGGTGGGTTTTTGGCACTTTCATTTTCGGAGTAACGGTGCCGCAAAACTCACGCAGGAGGGCCATTTTACCCACTGATGCACCAAAAAACTCACTGTTGAATTTTTCACAATGGACGCACCCAATCATCTTCATTTGACCCAAAACTCATGTTGGGTTGGTTTTTGGCACTTTCATTTCCGACGAAACGGTGCCGCATAATTCGCGCAGGAGGGTTGTTTTACCCACTGATGCACCAAAAAACTCACGGTTGAATTTTTCACAACGGACGTACCCAATCATCTCTATTTGACCCAAAACTCATGTTTGGTGGGGTTTTGGCACTTTCATTTCCGGAGGAACGGTGCCGCAAAACTCGCGCAGGAGGGCCATTTTACCGACAGATGCACCGATAAACTCACGGTTGAATTTTTCACAACAGACGCACCCAATCATCTCAATTTGACCCAAAACTCATGTTTGGTGGGTTTTTAAAACTTTCATTTCCGGAGGAACGATGCCGCAAAACTCGCGCAAGAGGGCCATTTTACCCACTGACGCACCAAAAACTCACGGTTGAATTTTTCACAACGGACGCACCCAATCATCTCCATTTGACCCAAAACTCATGTTTGGTGGGTTTTTGGCACTTTCATTTCTGACGGAACGGTGCTGCAAAGTTCGCGCAGGAGGGCTGTTTTACCCACTGATGCACCAAAAAATTCACGGTTGAATTTTTCACAATGGACGCACCCAATCATCTGCATTTGACCCAAAACTCATGTTTGGTGGGTTTTTGGCACTTTCATTTCCTATGGAACGGTGCCGCAAAATTCGCGCAGGAGGGGTGTTTTACCCACTGATGCACCAAAAAACTCACGGTTGAATTTTTCACAACGGACGTACCCAATCATCTCCGTTTGACCCAAAACTCATGTTTGGTGGGTTTTTGGCACTTTCATTTCCGGAGGAACGGTGCCGCAAAACTCATGTAGGAGGGTCGTTTTACCCACTGATGCATCAAAAAACTCACGGCTTGAATCTTTCACAACGACGTACCCAATCATCTCCATTTGACCCAAAACTCATGTTTGGTGGGTTTGTGACACTTTCATTTCCGGAGGAACGGTGCCTACAAAGTTCGCGCAGGAGGGCCGTTTTACCCACTGATGCACCAAAAAACTCACGGTTTGAATTTTTCACAACGGACGCACCCAATCATCTCCATTTGACCCAAAACTCATGTTTGGTGGGTTTTTGGCACTTTCATTTCCAATGGAGCGGTGCTACAAGTTCGCGCAGGAGGGCTGGTTTTACCCACTGATGCACCAAAAGATTCACGGTTGAATTTTTCACAATGGACGCACCCAATCATCTGCATTTGACCCAAAACTCATGTTTGGTGGGTTTTTGGCACTTCATTTCCTAACGGAACGGTGCCGCAAAATTCGCGCAGGAGGGCTGTTTTACCCTACTGATGCACCAAAAACTCACGGTTGAATTTTTCACAACGGACATCCCAATCATCTCCGTTTGACCCAAAACTCATGTTTGGTGGTTTTTGGCACTTTCATTTCCGATGGAACGTGCCGCAAAATTCGGCAGGAGGGCTGTTTACCCACTGATGCACCAAAAAACTCACGGTTGAATTTTTCACAACGGACGTACCCAATCATCTCCATTTGACCCAAAACTCATGTTTGGTGGGTTTTTGGCACTTTCATTTCGGAGTAACGGTGCCGCAAAACTTCACGCAGGAGGGCATTTTACCCACTGATGCACCAAAAAACTCACGGTTGAATTTTTCACAACGGACTCACCCAATCATCTCCATTTGACCCAAAACTCATGTTTGGTGGGTTTTTGGCACTTTCATTTCCGACTGGAACGGTGCCGCATAATTCGCGCAGGAGGGTTGTTTTACCCACTGATGCACCAAAAAAATCACGGTTGAATTTTTCACAACGGACGTACCCAATCATCTCCATTTGACCCAAAACTCATGTTTGGTGGGTTTTGGCACTTTCATTTCCGGAGGAACGGTGCCGCAAAACTCAGCGCAGGAGGGCCGTTTTACCCACTGATGCACCAAAAAACTCACGGTTGAATTTTCACACACGACGCACCCAATCATCTCCATTTGACCCAAAACTCATGTTTGGTGGGTTTTGGAAACGTTCATTTCCGGAGAACGGATGCCGCAAAACTTCGCGCAAGAGGGCCATTTTACCCACTGATGCACCAAAAACTCACGGTTGAATTTTTCACAACGGACGCTACCCAATCATCTCCAGTTTGACCAAAAACTCATGTTTGGTGGGTTTTTGGCACTTTCATTTCCTGAGGAACGGTGCCTGCAAAGTTCGCGCAGGAGGGCTGTTTTACCCACTGATGCACCAAAAAACTTCACGGTTGAATTTTTCACAACGGACGCACCAATCATCTCCGTTTGACCCAAAACTCATGTTTGGTGGGTTTTGGCACTTTCATTTCCGATGGAACGGTGCCGCAAAATTCGCACGCAGGAGGGCTGTTCTACCCACTGATGCACCAAAAAACTCACGGTTGAATTTTTCACAACGGACGTACCCATTCATCTCCGTTTGAACCCAAAACTCATGTTTGGTGGCTTTTGGCACTTCATTTCCGATGGAACGGTGCCGCAAAATTCGAGCAGGAGGGCTGTTTACGCCACTGATGCACCAAAAAACGCACGGTTGAATTTTTCACAACGGACGTACCCAATCATCTCCGTTTGACCCAAACTTCATGTTTGGTGGGTTTTTGGCACTTTCATTTGCGAGTAACGGTGCCGCAAAACTCACGCAGGAGGGCCGTTTTACCCACTGATGCAGCAAAAAACTCACGGTTGAATTTTTCACAACGGACGCACCCAATCATCTCCATTTGACCCAAAACTCATGTTTGGTGGGTTTTTGGCACTTTTCATTTCCGACAGAACGGTGCTCGCATAATTCCGCAGGAGGGTTTTTTACCCACTGATGCACCAAAAAACTCACGGTTGAATTTTTCACAACGGACGTACTCAATCATCTCCATTTGACCCAAAACTCATGTTTGGTGGGTTTTTGGCACTTTCATTTCCGACGAATCGGTGCTACAAAGCTCGCGCAGGAGGGCGGTTTTACCCACTGATGCCCCAAAAAACTCACGGTTGAATTTTTCACAACGGACATACCCAATCATCTCCGTTTGACCCAAAACTCATGTTTGGCGGGTTTTTGGCACATTCATTTCCGATGGAACGGTGCCGCAAAATTCGCGCAGGAGGGCTGTTCTACCCACTGATGCACCAAAAAACTCACGGTTGAATTTTTCACAACGGACGTATCCAATCATCTCCATTTGACCCAAACTCATGTTTGGTGGGTGTTTGCCACTTTCATTTCCGGAGTAACGGTGCCGCAAAACTCACGCAGGAGGGCCGTTTTACCCACTGATGCACCAAAAAACTCACGGTTGAATTTTTCACAACGGACTCACCCAATCATCTCCATTTGACCCAAAACTCATGTTTGGTGGGTTTTTGGCACTTTCATTTCCGACAGAACGGTGCCGCATAATTCGCGCAGGAGGGTTGTTTTACCCACTGATGCACCAAAAAACTCACGGTTGAATTTTTCACAACGGACGTACCCAATCATCTCTATTTGAACCAAAACTCATGTTTGGTGGGGTTTTGGCACTTTCATTTCCGGAGTAACGGTGCCGCAAAACTCGCCCAGGAGGGCCGTTTTACCGACAGATGCACCGATAAACTCACGGTTGAATTTTTCACAACAGACGCACCCAATCATCTCAATTTGACCCAAAACTCATGTTTGGTGGGTTTTTGAAACTTTCATTTCCGGAGGAACGATGCCGCAAAACTCGCGCAAGAGGGCCATTTTACCCACTGATGCACCAAAAACTCACGGTTGAATTTTTCACAACGGACGCACCCAATCATCTCCGTTTGACCCAAAACTCATGTTTGGTGGGTTTTTGGCACTTTCATTTCTGACGGAACGGTGCTGCAAAGTTCACGCAGGAGGGCTGTTTTACCCACTGATGCACCAAAAAATTCACGGTTGAATTTTTCACAATGGACGCACCCAATCATCTGCATTTGACCCAAAACACATGTTTGGTGGGTTTTTGGCAATTTCATTTCCTACGGAACGGTGCCACAAAATTCGCGCAGGAGGGTTGTTTTACCCACTGATGCACCAAAAAACTCACGGTTGAATTTTTCACAACGGACGTACCCAATCACCTCCATTTGACCCAAAACTCATGTTTGGTGGGTTTTTGGCACTTTCATTTCCGGAGGAACGGTGCCGCAAAACTCATGCAGGAGGGCCGTTTTACCCACTGATGCACCAAAAAACTCACGCTTGAATTTTTCACAACGGACGCACCCAATCATCTCCATTTGACCCAAAACTCATGTTTGGTGGGTTTTTGGCACTTTCATTTCCGGAGTAATGGTGCTCCAAAGTTCGCGCAGGAGGGCTGTTTTACCCACTGATGCACCAAAAAAACTCACGGTTGAATTTTTGACAACGGACATACCCAATCATCTCCGTTTGACCCAAAACTCATGTTTGGTGGGTTTTTGGCACTTTCATTTCCGATGGAACGGTGCCGCAAAATACGCGCAGGAGGGTTGTTTTACCCACTGATGCACCAAAAAACTCACGGTTGAATTTTTCACAACGGACGTACCCAATCATCTCCGTTTGACCCAAAACTCATGTTTGGTGGGTTTTTGGCACTTTCATTTCCGGAGTAACGGTGCCGCAAAACTCACGCAGGAGGGCCGTTTTACCCACTGATGCACCAAAAAACTCACGGTTGAATTTTTCACAACGGACGCACCCAATCATCTCCATTTAACCCAAAACTCATGTTTGGTGGGTTTTTGGCACTTTCATTTCCGACGGAACGGTGCCGCATAATTCGCGCAGGAGGGTTATTTTACCCACTGATGCACCAAAAACCTCACGGATGAATTTTTCAAAACGGACATACCCAATCATCTCCATTTGACCCAAAACTCATGTTTGGTGGGTTTTTGGCACTTTCATTTCCGGAGTAACGGTGCCGCAAAACTCACGCAGGAGGGCCGTTTTACCCACTGATGCACCAAAAAACTCACGGTTGAATTTTTCACAACCGACGCACCCAATCATCTCCATTTGACCCAAAACTCATGTTTGGTGGGTTTTTGGCACTTTCATTTCCGACGGAACGGTGCCGCATAATTCGCGCAGGAGGGTTATTTTACCCACTGATGCACCAAAAAACTCACGGTTGAATTTTTCACAACGGACGTACCCAATCATCTCTGTTTGACCCAAAACTCATGTTTGGTGGGTTTTTGGCACTTTCATTTCCGGAGTAACGGTGCCGCAAAACTCACGCAGGAGGGCTGTTTTACCCACTGATGCACCAAAAAACTCACGGTTGAATTTTTCACAACGGACGTACCCAATCATCTCCATTTGACCCAAAACTCATGTTTGGTGGGTTTTTGGCACTTTCATTTCCGGAGGAACGGTGCCGCAAAACTCATGCAGGAGGGCCGTTTTACCCACTGATGCACCAAAAAACTCACAGTTGAATTTTTCACAACGGACGCACCCAATCATCTCCATTTGACCCAAAACTCATGTTTGGTGGGTTTTTGGCACTTTCATTTCTAACGGAGCGGTGCTACAAAGTTCGCGCATGAGGGCTGTTTTACCCACTGATGCAGCAAAAAACTCACGGTTGAATTTTTCACAACGGACATACCCAATCATCTCCGTTTGACCCAAAACTCATGTTTGGTAGGTTTTTGACACTTTCATTTCCGGAGGAACGGTGCCGCAAAACTCGCGCAGGAGAGCCGTTTTACCCACAGATGCACCGATAAACTCACGGTTGAATTTTTCACAACGGACGCACCCAATCATCTCTATTTGACCCAAAACTCATGTTTGGTGGGTTTTTGGCACTTTCATTTCTGATGGAACGGTGCTGCAAAGTTCGCGCAGGAGGGCTGTTTTACCCACTGATGCACCAAAAAATTCACGGTTGAATTTTTCACAACGGACGTACCCAATCATCTCTATTTGACCCAAAACTCATGTTTGGTGGGGTTTTGGCACTTTCATTTCCGGAGGAACGGTGCCGCAAAACTCGCGCCGGAGGGCCATTTTACCAACTAATGCACCAAAAACTCACGGTTGAATTTTTCACAACGGACTCACCCAATCATCTCCATTTGACTCAAAACTCATGTTTGGTGGGTTTTTGGCACTTTCATTTCCGACGGAACGGTGCCGCATAATTCGCGCAGGAGGGTTGTTTTACCCACTGATGCACCAAAAAACTCACGGTTGAATTTTTCACAACGGACGTACCCAATCATCTCTATTTGACCCAAAACTCATGTTTGGTGGGTTTTTGGCACTTTCATTTCCGACGGAACGGCGCCGCATAATTCGCGCAGGAGGGTTATTTTACCCACTGATGCACCAAAAAACTCACGGTTGAATTTTTCACAACGGACGTACCCAATCATCTCCGTTTGACCCAAAACTTATGTTTGGTGGGTTTTTGGCACTTTCATTTCTGACGGAACGGTGTTGCAAAGTTCGCGCAGGAGGGCTGTTTTACCCACTGATGCACCAAAAAATTCACGGTTGAATTTTTCACAATGGACGCACCCAATCATCTGCATTTACCCAAAAGTCATGTTTGGTGGGTTTTTGGCACTTTCATTTCCTACGTAACGGTGCCGCAAAAGTCGCACAGGAGGGTTGTTTTACCCACTGATGCACCAAAAAAACTCACGGTTGAATTTTTCACAACGTACGTACCCAATCATCTCCGTTTGACCCAAAACTCATGTTTGGTGGGTTTTTGACACTTTCATTTCTGGAGTAACGGTGCCGCAAAACTCACGCAGGAGGGCCGTTTTACCCACTGATGCACCAAAAAACTCACGGTTGAACTTTTCACAACGGACGCACCCAATCATCTCCATTTGACCCAAAACTCATGTTTGGTGGGTTTTTGGCACTTTCATTTCTGACGGAACGGTGCCGCATAATTCGCGCACGAGGGTTGTTTTACCCACTGATGCACCAAAAAACTCACGGTTGAATTTTTCACAACGGACGTACCCAATCATCTCCATTTGACCCAAAACTCATGTTTGGTGGGTTTTTGACACTTTCATTTCTGGAGGAACGGTGCCGCAAAACTCATGCAGGAGGGCCGTTTTACCCACTGATGCACCAAAAAACTCACGGTTGAATTTTTCACAACGGGCGCACCCAATCATCTCCATTTGACCCAAAACTCATGTTTGGTGGGTTTTTGGCACTTTCATTTCCAACGGGGCGGTGCTACAAAGTTCGCGCAGGAGGGCTGTTTTACCCACTGATGCACGAAAAAACTCACGGTTGAATTTTTCACAACGGACATACCCAATCCTCTCCGTTTGACCCAATACTCATGTTTGGTGGGGTTTTGGCACTTTCATTTCCGGAGGAACGGTGCCGCAAAACTCACGCAGGAGGGTCGTTTTACCCATAGATGCACCGATAAACTCACGGTTGAATTTTTCACAACGGACGCACCCAATCATCTCTATTTGACCCAAAACTCATGTTTGGTGGGGTTTTGGCACTTTCATTTCTGACGGAGTGGTGCTACAAAGTTCGCGCAGGAGTCCTGTTTTACCCACTGATGCACCAAAAAACTCACGGTTGAATTTTTCACAATGGACATACCCAATCATATCCGTTTGACCCAAAGCTCATGTTTGGTGGGTTTTTGGCACTTTCATTTTCGGAGGAACGGTGCCGCAAAACTCGCGCAGGAGGGCCGCTTTACCCACAGATGCACCGATAAACTCACAGTTGATTTTTTCACAACGGACGCACCCAATCTTCTCCCTTTGACCCAAAACACATGTTTGGTGGGTTTTTGATAGTTTCATTTCCGGAGGAATGGTGACGCAAAACTCGTGCAGGAGGGCGGTTTTACCCACTGATGCACCGAAAAACTCGCAGTTGAATTTTTCAAAACAGACGCACCCAATCATCTCCATTTGACCCAAAACTCATATTTGGTGGGTTTTTGGCACTTTCATTTCCAGAGGAACGATGCCGCAAAACTCGCGCAGGAGGGCCATTTTACCCACTGATGCACCAAAAACTCAGGGTTGAATTTTTCACAACGGACGCACCCAATCATCTCCATTTGACCCAAAACTTATGTTTGGTGGGTTGTTGGCACTTTCATTTCTGACGGAACGGTGCTGCAAAGTTCGCGCAGGAGGGCTGTTTTACCCACTGATGCACCAAAAAATTCACGGTTGAATTTTTCACAATGAACGCACCCAATCATCTGCATTTGACCCAAAACTCATGTTTGGTGGGTTTTTGACACTTTCATTTCCTACGAAACGGTGCCGCAAAATTCGCGCAGGAGGGTTGTTTTACCCACTGATGCACCAAAAAAACTCACGGTTGAATTTTTCACAACGTACGTACCCAATCATCTCCGTTTGACCCAAAACTCATGTTTGGTGGGGTTTTGGCACTTTCATTTCCGGAGTAACGGTGCCGCAAAACTCGCGCAGGAGAGCCGTTTTACCCACAGATGCAGCGATAAACTCACAGTTGATTTTTTCACAAGGGACGCACTCAATCATCTCCCTTTGACCCAAAACGCATGTTTGGTGGGTTTTTGACAGTTTCATTTCCGGAGGAACGATGACGCAAAACTCGTGCAGGAGGGCGGTTTTACCCACTGATGCACCGAAAAACTCGCAGTTGAATTTTTTAAAACAGATGACCCAATCATCTCCATTTGACCCAAAACTCATGTTTGGTGGGTTTTTGGCACTTTCATTTCCGACGGAACGGTGCCGCAAAACTCATGCAGGAGGGCCGTTTTACCCACTGATGCATCAAAAAACTCACGGTTGAATTTTTCACAACGGACGCACCCAATCATCTCCATTTGACCCAAAACTCATGTTTGGTGGGTTTTGGCACTTTTATTTCCAACGGGGCGGTGCTACAAAGTTCGCGCATGAGGGCTGTTTTACCCACTGATGCACCAAAAAACTCACGGTTGAATTTTTCACAACGGACATACCCTATCATCTCCGTTTGTCCCAAAACTCATGTTTGGTGGGGTTTTGGCACTTTCATTTCCGGAGGAACGGTGCCGCAAAACTCGCGCCGGAGGGCCATTTTACCAACTAATGCACCAAAAACTCACGGTTGAATTTTTCACAACGGACTCACCCAATCATCTCCATTTGACTCAAAACTCATGTTTGGTGGGTTTTTGGCACTTTCATTTCCGACGGAACGGTGCCGCATAATTCGCGCAGGAGGGTTGTTTTACCCACTGATGCACCAAAAAACTCACGGTTGAATTTTTCACAACGGACGTACCCAATCATCTCTATTTGACCCAAAACTCATGTTTGGTGGGGTTTTGGCACTTTCATTTCCGGAGGAACGGTGCCGCAAAACTCGCGCAGGAGGGCCGTTTTACCCACAGATGCACCGATAAACTCACGGTTGAATTTTTCACAACAGACGCACCCAATCATCTCCATTGGACCCAAAACTCATATTTGGTGGTTTTTTGGCACTTTCATTTCTGACGGAACGGTGCCGCATAATTCGCGCACGAGGGTTGTTTTACCCACTGATGCACCAAAAAACTCACGGTTGAATTTTTCACAACGGACGTACCCAATCATCTCCATTTGACCCAAAACTCATGTTTGGTGGGTTTTTGACACTTTCATTTCTGGAGGAACGGTGCCGCAAAACTCATGCAGGAGGGCCGTTTTACCCACTGATGCACCAAAAAACTCACGGTTGAATTTTTCACAACGGGCGCACCCAATCATCTCCATTTGACCCAAAACTCATGTTTGGTGGGTTTTTGGCACTTTCATTTCCAACGGGGCGGTGCTACAAAGTTCGCGCAGGAGGGCTGTTTTACCCACTGATGCACGAAAAAACTCACGGTTGAATTTTTCACAACGGACATACCCAATCCTCTCCGTTTGACCCAATACTCATGTTTGGTGGGGTTTTGGCACTTTCATTTCCGGAGGAACGGTGCCGCAAAACTCACGCAGGAGGGTCGTTTTACCCATAGATGCACCGATAAACTCACGGTTGAATTTTTCACAACGGACGCACCCAATCATCTCTATTTGACCCAAAACTCATGTTTGGTGGGGTTTTGGCACTTTCATTTCTGACGGAGTGGTGCTACAAAGTTCGCGCAGGAGTCCTGTTTTACCCACTGATGCACCAAAAAACTCACGGTTGAATTTTTCACAATGGACATACCCAATCATATCCGTTTGACCCAAAGCTCATGTTTGGTGGGTTTTTGGCACTTTCATTTTCGGAGGAACGGTGCCGCAAAACTCGCGCAGGAGGGCCGCTTTACCCACAGATGCACCGATAAACTCACAGTTGATTTTTTCACAACGGACGCACCCAATCTTCTCCCTTTGACCCAAAACACATGTTTGGTGGGTTTTTGATAGTTTCATTTCCGGAGGAATGGTGACGCAAAACTCGTGCAGGAGGGCGGTTTTACCCACTGATGCACCGAAAAACTCGCAGTTGAATTTTTCAAAACAGACGCACCCAATCATCTCCATTTGACCCAAAACTCATATTTGGTGGGTTTTTGGCACTTTCATTTCCAGAGGAACGATGCCGCAAAACTCGCGCAGGAGGGCCATTTTACCCACTGATGCACCAAAAACTCAGGGTTGAATTTTTCACAACGGACGCACCCAATCATCTCCATTTGACCCAAAACTTATGTTTGGTGGGTTGTTGGCACTTTCATTTCTGACGGAACGGTGCTGCAAAGTTCGCGCAGGAGGGCTGTTTTACCCACTGATGCACCAAAAAATTCACGGTTGAATTTTTCACAATGAACGCACCCAATCATCTGCATTTGACCCAAAACTCATGTTTGGTGGGTTTTTGACACTTTCATTTCCTACGAAACGGTGCCGCAAAATTCGCGCAGGAGGGTTGTTTTACCCACTGATGCACCAAAAAAACTCACGGTTGAATTTTTCACAACGTACGTACCCAATCATCTCCGTTTGACCCAAAACTCATGTTTGGTGGGGTTTTGGCACTTTCATTTCCGGAGTAACGGTGCCGCAAAACTCGCGCAGGAGAGCCGTTTTACCCACAGATGCAGCGATAAACTCACAGTTGATTTTTTCACAAGGGACACACTCAATCATCTCCCTTTGACCCAAAACGCATGTTTGGTGGGTTTTTGACAGTTTCATTTCCGGAGGAACGATGACGCAAAACTCGTGCAGGAGGGCGGTTTTACCCACTGATGCACCGAAAAACTCGCAGTTGAATTTTTTAAAACAGATGACCCAATCATCTCCATTTGACCCAAAACTCATGTTTGGTGGGTTTTTGGCACTTTCATTTCCGACGGAACGGTGCCGCAAAACTCATGCAGGAGGGCCGTTTTACCCACTGATGCATCAAAAAACTCACGGTTGAATTTTTCACAACGGACGCACCCAATCATCTCCATTTGACCCAAAACTCATGTTTGGTGGGTTTTGGCACTTTTATTTCCAACGGGGCGGTGCTACAAAGTTCGCGCATGAGGGCTGTTTTACCCACTGATGCACCAAAAAACTCACGGTTGAATTTTTCACAACGGACATACCCTATCATCTCCGTTTGTCCCAAAACTCATGTTTGGTGGGGTTTTGGCACTTTCATTTCCGGAGGAACGGTGCCGCAAAACTCGCGCCGGAGGGCCATTTTACCAACTAATGCACCAAAAACTCACGGTTGAATTTTTCACAACGGACTCACCCAATCATCTCCATTTGACTCAAAACTCATGTTTGGTGGGTTTTTGGCACTTTCATTTCCGACGGAACGGTGCCGCATAATTCGCGCAGGAGGGTTGTTTTACCCACTGATGCACCAAAAAACTCACGGTTGAATTTTTCACAACGGACGTACCCAATCATCTCTATTTGACCCAAAACTCATGTTTGGTGGGGTTTTGGCACTTTCATTTCCGGAGGAACGGTGCCGCAAAACTCGCGCAGGAGGGCCGTTTTACCCACAGATGCACCGATAAACTCACGGTTGAATTTTTCACAACAGACGCACCCAATCATCTCCATTTGACCCAAAACTCATATTTGGTGGTTTTTTGGCACTTTCATTTCCAGAGGAACGATGCCGCAAAACTCGCGCAGGAGGGCCGTTTTATCCACTGATGCACCAAAAACTCAAGGTTGAATTTTTCACAACGGACGCGCCCAATCATCTCCATTTGACCCAAAACTTATGTTTGGTGGGTTTTTGGCACTTTCATTTCTGACGGAACGGTGTTGCAAAGTTCGCGCAGGAGGGCTGTTTTACCCACTGATGCACCAAAAAATTCACGGTTGAATTTTTCACAATGGACGCACCCAATCATCTGCATTTACCCAAAAGTCATGTTTGGTGGGTTTTTGGCACTTTCATTTCCTACGTAACGGTGCCGCAAAAGTCGCACAGGAGGGTTGTTTTACCCACTGATGCACCAAAAAAACTCACGGTTGAATTTTTCACAACGTACGTACCCAATCATCTCCGTTTGACCCAAAACTCATGTTTGGTGGGTTTTTGACACTTTCATTTCTGGAGTAACGGTGCCGCAAAACTCACGCAGGAGGGCCGTTTTACCCACTGATGCACCAAAAAACTCACGGTTGAACTTTTCACAACGGACGCACCCAATCATCTCCATTTGACCCAAAACTCATGTTTGGTGGGTTTTTGGCACTTTCATTTCTGACGGAACGGTGCCGCATAATTTGCGCACGAGGGTTGTTTTACCCACTGATGCACCAAAAAACTCACGGTTGAATTTTTCACAACGGACGTACCCAATCATCTCCATTTGACCCAAAACTCATGTTTGGTGGGTTTTTGACACTTTCATTTCTGGAGGAACGGTGCCGCAAAACTCATGCAGGAGGGCCGTTTTACCCACTGATGCACCAAAAAACTCACGGTTGAATTTTTCACAACGGGCGCACCCAATCATCTCCATTTGACCCAAAACTCATGTTTGGTGGGTTTTTGGCACTTTCATTTCCAACGGGGCGGTGCTACAAAGTTCGCGCAGGAGGGCTGTTTTACCCACTGATGCACGAAAAAACTCACGGTTGAATTTTTCACAACGGACATACCCAATCCTCTCCGTTTGACCCAATACTCATGTTTGGTGGGGTTTTGGCACTTTCATTTCCGGAGGAACGGTGCCGCAAAACTCACGCAGGAGGGTCGTTTTACCCATAGATGCACCGATAAACTCACGGTTGAATTTTTCACAACGGACGCACCCAATCATCTCTATTTGACCCAAAACTCATGTTTGGTGGGGTTTTGGCACTTTCATTTCTGACGGAGTGGTGCTACAAAGTTCGCGCAGGAGTCCTGTTTTACCCACTGATGCACCAAAAAACTCACGGTTGAATTTTTCACAATGGACATACCCAATCATATCCGTTTGACCCAAAGCTCATGTTTGGTGGGTTTTTGGCACTTTCATTTTCGGAGGAACGGTGCCGCAAAACTCGCGCAGGAGGGCCGCTTTACCCACAGATGCACCGATAAACTCACAGTTGATTTTTTCACAACGGACGCACCCAATCTTCTCCCTTTGACCCAAAACACATGTTTGGTGGGTTTTTGATAGTTTCATTTCCGGAGGAATGGTGACGCAAAACTCGTGCAGGAGGGCGGTTTTACCCACTGATGCACCGAAAAACTCGCAGTTGAATTTTTCAAAACAGACGCACCCAATCATCTCCATTTGACCCAAAACTCATATTTGGTGGGTTTTTGGCACTTTCATTTCCAGAGGAACGATGCCGCAAAACTCGCGCAGGAGGGCCATTTTACCCACTGATGCACCAAAAACTCAGGGTTGAATTTTTCACAACGGACGCACCCAATCATCTCCATTTGACCCAAAACTTATGTTTGGTGGGTTGTTGGCACTTTCATTTCTGACGGAACGGTGCTGCAAAGTTCGCGCAGGAGGGCTGTTTTACCCACTGATGCACCAAAAAATTCACGGTTGAATTTTTCACAATGGACGCACCCAATCATCTGCATTTGACCCAAAACTCATGTTTGGTGGGTTTTTGACACTTTCATTTCCTACGAAACGGTGCCGCAAAATTCGCGCAGGAGGGTTGTTTTACCCACTGATGCACCAAAAAAACTCACGGTTGAATTTTTCACAACGTACGTACCCAATCATCTCCGTTTGACCCAAAACTCATGTTTGGTGGGGTTTTGGCACTTTCATTTCCGGAGTAACGGTGCCGCAAAACTCGCGCAGGAGAGCCGTTTTACGCACAGATGCAGCGATAAACTCACAGTTGATTTTTTCACAAGGGACGCACTCAATCATCTCCCTTTGACTCAAAACGCATGTTTGGTGGGTTTTTGACAGTTTCATTTCCGGAGGAACGATGACGCAAAACTCGTGCAGGAGGGCGGTTTTACCCACTGATGCACCGAAAAACTCGCAGTTGAATTTTTTAAAACAGATGACCCAATCATCTCCATTTGACCCAAAACTCATGTTTGGTGGGTTTTTGGCACTTTCATTTCCGACGGAACGGTGCCGCAAAACTCATGCAGGAGGGCCGTTTTACCCACTGATGCATCAAAAAACTCACGGTTGAATTTTTCACAACGGACGCACCCAATCATCTCCATTTGACCCAAAACTCATGTTTGGTGGGTTTTGGCACTTTTATTTCCAACGGGGCGGTGCTACAAAGTTCGCGCATGAGGGCTGTTTTACCCACTGATGCACCAAAAAACTCACGGTTGAATTTTTCACAACGGACATACCCTATCATCTCCGTTTGTCCCAAAACTCATGTTTGGTGGGGTTTTGGCACTTTCATTTCCGGAGGAACGGTGCCGCAAAACTCGCGCCGGAGGGCCATTTTACCAACTAATGCACCAAAAACTCACGGTTGAATTTTTCACAACGGACTCACCCAATCATCTCCATTTGACTCAAAACTCATGTTTGGTGGGTTTTTGGCACTTTCATTTCCGACGGAACGGTGCCGCATAATTCGCGCAGGAGGGTTGTTTTACCCACTGATGCACCAAAAAACTCACGGTTGAATTTTTCACAACGGACGTACCCAATCATCTCTATTTGACCCAAAACTCATGTTTGGTGGGGTTTTGGCACTTTCATTTCCGGAGGAACGGTGCCGCAAAACTCGCGCAGGAGGGCCGTTTTACCCACAGATGCACCGATAAACTCACGGTTGAATTTTTCACAACAGACGCACCCAATCAGCTCCATTGGACCCAAAACTCATATTTGGTGGTTTTTTGGCACTTTCATTTCCAGAGGAACGATGCCGCAAAACTCGCGCAGGAGGGCCGTTTTATCCACCGATGCACCAAAACTCAAGGTTGAATTTTTCACAACGGACGCGCCCAATCATCTCCATTTGACCCAAAACTTATGTTTGGTGGGTTTTTGGCACTTTCATTTCTGACGGAACGGTGTTGCAAAGTTCGCGCAGGAGGGCTGTTTTACCCACTGATGCACCAAAAAATTCACAGTTGAATTTTTCACAATGGACGCACCCAATCATCTGCATTTGACCCAAAACTCATGTTTGGTGGGTTTTTGGCACTTTCATTTCCTACGTAACGGTGCCGCAAAATTCGCGCTGGAGGGTTGTTTTACCCACTGATGCACCAAAAAAACTCACGGTTGAATTTTTCACAACGTACGTACCCAATCATCTCCGTTTGACCCAAAACTCATGTTTGGTGGGTTTTTGACACTTTCATTTCTGGAGTAACGGTGCCGCAAAACTCACGCAGGAGGGCCGTTTTACCCACTGATGCACCAAAAAACTCACGGTTGAACTTTTCACAACGGACGCACCCAATCATCTCCATTTGACCCAAAACTCATGTTTGGTGGGTTTTTGGCACTTTCATTTCTGACGGAACGGTGCCGCATATTTCGCGCAGGAGGGTTGTTTTACCCACTGGTGCACCAAAAAACTCACGGTTGAATTTTTCACAACGGACGTACCCAATCATCTCCATTTGACCCAAAACTCATGTTTGGTGGGTTTTTGACACTTTCATTTCTGGAGGAACGGTGCCGCAAAACTCATGCAGGAGGGCCGTTTTACCCACTGATGCACCAAAAAAACTCACGGTTGAATTTTTCACAACGGACGCACCCAATCATCTCCATTTGACCCAAAACTCATGTTTGGTGGGTTTTTGGCACTTTCATTTCCAACGGGGCGGTGCTACAAAGTTCGCGCATGAGGGCTGTTTTACCCACTGATGCACCAAAAAACTCACGGTTGAATTTTTCACAACGGACATACCCAATCATCTCTGTTTGACCCAAAACTCATGTTTGGTGGGTTTTTGGCACTTTCATTTCTGGAGGAACGGTGCCGCAAAACTCATGCAGGAGGGCCGTTTTACCCACTGATGCACCAAAAAACTCACGCTTGAATTTTTCACAACGGACGCACCCAATCATCTCCATTTGACCCAAAACTCATGTTTGGTGGGTTTTTGGCACTTTCATTTCCGATGGAACGGTGCCGCAAATTTCGCGCAGGAGGGCTGTTTTACCTACTGATGCACCAAAAAACTCACGGTTGAATTTTTCACAACGGACGTACCCAATCATCTCTGTTTGACCCAAAACTCATGTTTGGTGGGTTTTTGGCACTTTCATTTCCGGAGTAACGGTGCCGCAAAACTCACGCAGGAGGGCCGTTTTACCCACTGATGCACCAAAAAACTCACGGTTGAATTTTTCACAACGGACTCACCCAATCATTTCCGTTTGACCCAAAACTCATGTTTGGTGGGTTTTTGGCACTTTCATTTCCGACAGAACGGTGCCGCATAATTCGCGCAGGAGGGTTGTTTTACCCACCGATGCACCAAAAAACTCAAGGTTGAATTTTTCACAACGGACGTACCCAATCATCTCTATTTGACCAACAACACATGTTTGGTGGGGTTTTGGCACTTTCATTTCTGGAGGAACGGTGCCGCAAAACTCGCGCAGGAGGGCCGTTTTACCCACAGATGCACCGATAAACTCAAAGTTGATTTTTTCACAAGGAACGCACCTAATCATATCCCTTTGACCCAAAACGCATGTTTGGTGGGTTTTTGACAGGTTCATTTCCGGAGGAACGGTGACGCAAAACTCGTGCAGGAGGGCGGTTTTACCCACTGATGCACCGAAAAACTCGCATTTGAATTTTTCAAAACAGACGCACCCAATCATCTCCATTTGACCCAAAACTCATATTTGGTGGGTTTTTGGCACTTTCATTTCCAGAGGAACGATGCCGCAAAACTCGCGCAGGAGGGCCATTTTACCCACCGATGCACCAAAAACTCAGGGTTCAATTTTTCACAACGGACGCACCCAATCATCTGCATTTGACCCAAAACTCATGTTTGGTGGGTTTTTGGCACTTTCATTTCCTACGGAACGGTGCCGCAAAATTCGCGCAGGAGGGTTGTTTTACCTACTGATGCACCAAAAAAACTCACGGTTGAATTTTTCACAACGTACGTACCCAATCATCTCCGTTTGACCCAAAACTCATGTTTGGTGGGTTTTTGGCACTTTCATTTCCGGAGTAACGGTGCCGCAAAACTCACGCAGGAGGGCCGTTTTACCCACTGATGCACCAAAAAACTCACGGTTGAATTTTTCACAACGGACATACCCTATCATCTCCGTTTGTCCCAAAACTCATGTTTGGTGGGGTTTTGGCACTTTCATTTCCGGAGGAACGGTGCCGCAAAACTCGCGCCGGAGGGCCATTTTACCAACTAATGCACCAAAAACTCACGGTTGAATTTTTCACAACGGACTCACCCAATCATCTCCATTTGACTCAAAACTCATGTTTGGTGGGTTTTTGGCACTTTCATTTCCGACGGAACGGTGCCGCATAATTCGCGCAGGAGGGTTGTTTTACCCACTGATGCACCAAAAAACTCACGGTTGAATTTTTCACAACGGACGTACCCAATCATCTCTATTTGACCCAAAACTCATGTTTGGTGGGGTTTTGGCACTTTCATTTCCGGAGGAACGGTGCCGCAAAACTCGCGCAGGAGGGCCGTTTTACCCACAGATGCACCGATAAACTCACGGTTGAATTTTTCACAACAGACGCACCCAATCATCTCCATTTGACCCAAAACTCATATTTGGTGGTTTTTTGGCACTTTCATTTCCAGAGGAACGATGCCGCAAAACTCGCGCAGGAGGGCCGTTTTATCCACTGATGCACCAAAAAACTCACGTTTGAATTTTTCACAACGGACGCACCCAATCATCTCCATTTGACCCAAAACTCATGTTTGGTGGGTTTTTGGCACTTTCATTTCCGACGGAACGGTGTCGCATAATTCGCGCAGGAGGGTTATTTTACCCACTGATGCACCAAAAAATTCACGGTTGAATTTTTCACAACGGACATACTCAATCATCTCCATTTGACCCAAAACTCATGTTTGGTGGGTTTTTGGCACTTTCATTTCCGGAGGAACGATGCCGCAAAACTCGCGCAGGAGGGCCATTTTACCCACTAATGCACCAAAAACTCACGGTTGAATTTTTCACAACGGACGCACCCAATCATCTCCATTTGACCCAAAACTCTTGTTTGGTGGCTTTTTGGCACTTTCATTTCCGATGGAACGGTGCCGCAAAATTCGCGCAGGAGGGCTGTTTTACCCACTGATGCACCAAAAAACTCACGGTTGAATTTTTCACAACGGACGTACCCAATCATCTCCGTTTGACCCAAAACTCATGTTTGGTGGGTTTTTGGCACTTTCATTTCCGGAGTAACGGTGCCGCAAAACTCACGCAGAAGGGCCGTTTTACCCACTGATGCACCAAAAAACTCACGGTTGAATTTTTCACAACGGACGTACCCAATCATCTCCATTTGACCCAAAACTCATGTTTGGTGGGTTTTTGACACTTTCATTTCCGGAGGAACGGTGCCGCAAAACTCACGCAGGAGGGCCGTTTTACCCACTGATGCACCAAAAAACTCACGGTTGAATTTTTCACAACGGACGCACCCAATCATCTCCATTTGACCCAAAACTCATGTTTGGTGGGTTTTTGGCACTTTCATTTCCAACGGAGCGGTGCTACAAAGTTCGCGCATGAGGGCTGTTTTACCCACTGGTGCACCAAAAAAGTCACGGTTGAATTTTTCACAACGGACATACCCAATCATCTCCGTTTGACCCAAAACTCATGTTTGGTGGCTTTTTGGCACTTTCATTTCCGATGGAACGGTGTCGCAAAATTCGCGCAGGAGGGCTGTTTTACCCACTGATGCACCAAAAAACTCGGTTGAATTTTTCACAACGGACGTACCCAATCATCTCCGTTTGACCCAAAACTCATGTTTGGTGGGTTTTTGGCACTTTCATTTCCGGAGTAACGGTGCCGCAAAACTCACGAAGGAGGGCCGTTTTACCCACTGATGCTCCAAAAAACTCACGGTTGAATTTTTCACAACGGACTCACCCAATATTTGACCCAAAACGCATGTTGGGTGCGTTTTTGGCACTTTCATTTCCGACAGAACGGTGTCGCATAATTCGCGCAGGAGGGTTGTTTGACCCACTGATGCACCAAAAAACTCACGGTTGAATTTTTCACAACGGACGTACCCAATCATCTCTATTTGACCCAAAACTCATGTTTGGTTGGGTTTTGGCACTTTCATTTCCGTAGGAACGGTGCCGCAAAACTCGCGCAGGAGGGCCGTTTTACCGATAGATGCACCGATAAACTCACGGTTGAATTTTTCACAACAGACGCACCCAATCATCTCAATTTGACCCAAAACTCATGTTTGGTGGGTTTTTGAAACTTTCATTTCCGGAGGAACGATGCCGCAAAACTCGCGCAAGAGGGCCATTTTACCCACTGATGCACCAAAAACTCACGGTTGAATTTTTCACAACGGACGCACCCAATCATCTCCATTTGACCCAAAACTCATGTTTGGTGGGTTTTTGGCACTTTCATTTCTGACGGAACGGTGCTGCATAGTTCGATAAGGAGGGCTGTTTTACCCACTGATGCACAAAAAAATTCACGGTTGAATTTTTCACAATGGACGCACCCAATCAACTGCAATTGACCCAAAACTCATGTTTGGTGGGTTTTTGGCACTTTCATTTCCTACGGAACGGTGCTGCAAAATTCGCGCAGGAGGGTTGTTTTACCCACTGATGCACCAAAAAACTCACGGTTGAATTTTTCACAACGGACGTACCCAATCATCTCCATTTGACCCAAAACTCATGTTTGGTGGGTTTTTGCCACTTCCATTTCCGGAGGAACGGTGCCGCAAAACTCATGCAGGAGGGCCGTTTTACCCACAGATGCACCAAAAAACTCACGCTTGAATTTTTCACAACGGACGCACCCAATCATCTCCATTTGACCCAAAACTCATGTTTGGTGGGTTTTTGGCACTTCCATTTCCGGAGGAACGGTGCCGCAAAACTCATGCAGGAGGGCCGTTTTACCCACTGATGCACCAAAAAACTCACGCTTGAATTTTTCACAACGGACGCACCCAATCATCTCCATTTGACCCAAAACTCATGTTTGGTGGGTTTTTGGCACTTTCATTTCCGACGAAACGGTGCTACAAAGTTCGCGCAGGAGGGCTGTTTTACCCACTGATGCACCAAAAAATTCACGGTTGAATTTTTCACAATGGACGCACCCAATCATCTGCATTTGACCCAAAACTCATGTTTGGTGGGTTTTTGGCACTTTCATTTCCTACGGAACGGTGCCGCAAAATTCGCGCAGGAGGGTTGTTTTACCCACTGATGCACCAAAAAACTCACGTTTGAATTTTTCACAACGGACATACTCAATCATCTCCATTTGACCCAAAACTCATGTTTGGTGGGTTTTTGACACTTTCATTTCCGGAGTAACGGTGCCGCAAAACTCACGCAGGAGGGCCGTTTTACCCACTGATGCACCAAAAAACTCACGGTTGAATTTTTCACAACGAACGCACCCAATCATCTCCATTTGACCCAAAACTCATGTTTGGTGGGTTTTTGGCACTTTCATTTCCGACGGAACGGTGCCGCATAATTCGCGCAGGAGGGTTATTTTACCCACTGATGCACCATAAAACTCACGGTTGAATTTTTCACAATGGACGTACCCAATCATCTCCATTTGACCCAAAACTCATGTTTGGTGGGTTTTTGGCACTTTCATTTCCGGAGGAACGGTGCCGCAAAACTCATGCAGCAGGGCCGTTTTACCCACTGATGCACCAAAAAACTCACAGTTGAATTTTTCACAACGGACGCACCCAATCATCTCCATTTGACCCAAAACTCATGTTTGGTGGGTTTTTGGCACTTTCATTTCCAACGGAGCGGTGCTACAAAGTTCGCGCATGAGGGCTGTTTTACCCACTGATGCACCAAAAAACTCACGGTTGAATTTTTCACAACGGACATACCCAATCATCTCCGTTTGACCCAAAACTCATGTTTGGTGGGTTTTTGACACTTTCATTTCCGGAGGAACGGTGCCGCAAAACTCGCGCAGGAGAGCCGTTTTACCCACAGATGCACCGATAAACTCACAGTTGATTTTTTCACAAGGGACGCACTCAATCATCTCCCTTTGACCCAAAACGCATGTTTGGTGGGTTTTTGACAGTTTCATTTCCGGAGGAACGATGACGCAAAACTCGTGTAGGAGGGCGGTTTTACCCACTGATGCACCGAAAAACTCGCAGTTGAATTTTTCAAAACAGACGACCCAATCATCTCCATTTGACCCAAAACTCATGTTTGGTGGGTTTTTGGCACTTTCATTTCCGACGGAGCGGTGCTACAAAGTTCGCGCAGGAGGGCTGTTTTACCCACTGATGCACGAAAAAACTCATGGTTGAATTTTTCACAACGGACATACCCAATCATCTCCGTTTGACCCAAAACTCATGTTTGGTGGGGTTTTGGCACTTTCATTTCCGAAGGAACGGTGCCGCAAAACTCGCGCAGGAGGGTCGTTTTACCCACAGATGCACCGATAAACTCACGGTTGAATTTTTCACAACGGACGCACCCAATCATCTCTATTTGACCCAAAACTCATGTTTGGTGGGTTTTTGGCACTTTCATTTCTGACGGAGCGGTTCAAGGGTCGAGATGGCGGACTAGAGGGGGGGTGAATAGTCCTTTCTAAAATTAATCGCACCGGCTAACCGAAACAAATGCGGAATTACAACTATCGGTCTTAGCCAAGACTACACCCCTCTACTTATACTCTATGACACCTTATAAAAGATCCTAAACAATGCAAATAAGGTGTCGGGCTAGCTAGAGCTCACCTAAACAATTCTAGTTTGCAAGGTTACACAAACCTAAGCAACTAGTACTCAATCAACCGGGGAGCTCCAACACATGCCACTAAGCAAAAGCACAAAGCCTAAGCTCACTAGCTATGCTCAATAACAAAGGCTACACAAGCCAAATTAGAGAGCTCAACTTAGCTACACAAACTAAGCAATGTGACTAGCAAGACTACAAGTCAACTAGTCACTCATGGGATCAACTTCTATGCTGCACAACAAGGAAGGTAACTAGCAAGCTACACAAGCTAACTAATCATAAGAGCAACTACACTAGCACATGTATATGAACAAGTAAATACAAGCTAGTGAAAAGAGTTTGCAAACCACCGAGAAGATGAACACGAAGTTGACACGGTGGTTTTTTTCCCGAGGTTCACTTGGTTGCCACCAAGCTAGTCCCCGTTGTGTCGACCACACACTTTGGTAGTTCGGCGGCTAATAGGCACCACACCTAGCTCGACACTCGAGCGCCGCAAGAACTCACCCACAAGTGAGGGTAACTCAATGACACGCTCTACTAGAGTTGCTCTTCGCGATCCCCGCGGGGCGAGCACAATGCCCCTCACAATCCTTCTCCGGAGCCACGCACAATCTTCACGCGGGCTTCACGACGGAGACTCGATCACCAAGCCGTCTAGGAGGTGGCAACCTCCAAGAGTAACAAGCACCACCGGCTTGCAACACGAACACCTAGTGCCACTCGATGCAATCTCTCAAAGCAACGCACTAGAATCGCTCACTCGCAATAGATTCGCACACTAGCAAGCACAAGCGAGTTAGAGGGCTCCCAAGCACAGCCACACAAGCCACCAAGGCTTTGGAGTGCTCCAACCTCCGGCTCAAAGCCGGCCCCAACGACAATATATAGAGGGGAGCGGCCAACTAGCCGTTTCCCCTTTTCTGCGCTTCGGTCGGTAGTACCGACCCCCTGGGCGGTAGTACCGACAGCTTCACTTATAGCCGTTACACACGGCGCGTTGACTAAAACGTACAACCGACTCCTGGTCGGTACCTCCGACGGTCGGTAGTACCGGCCCTATGGCGGTACTACCGATAGGCCAACATGACCGCGAACAGAGAGCATCTCACAGAGGGACTTGGTCCCTCGGAAACTACCGCCCAAAGGTTGGTACCTCCAAGGTCGGTGGTACCGAGGTTATGGCGGTACCACCGCCAGGTCATTTTCAACTCAACACAGAGAGCTCTTCAAACTTGGTTTCCACCGGCCTTGGGTCGGTAGCACCGGGGTGGTACTACCGAGGTAATGGCGGTACTACCGGCAGGTCAAAACTGGGACTACACAGAGAGCTCCGCGAAACCCTTCAGGGCCACGGTACCACCAACCCTCTGGTCGGTACCACCGCCGGCGGTAGTACCGAGGTTATGGCAGTACTACCGCCAGGCCAAATCAGCCCCAACACAGAGAAGGTTGCACGCAGCACCCTTGGGCGGTACTACCGACCACACTCAGAAAACTCCATTTTCTTCTCTGTGTTGATCCAAAATACTTCCAACAACTTCTCCTTTGCAAATGTGCCAACACCACCAAGAGTACACCATCATGTGCATGTGTGTTAGCATTTTCACAATCATTTTCAAAGGATTTTCTCTTTCACTCATAACGCCACTCGATCTTAGTAACATCGCAAAGTTAGATCGCTCAAGTGGCACTAGATGACCGATATGCAAACAAGTTTGCTCCTCTTAATAGTACGGCCATCTATCCTAAACCCGGTCATAATCTTCTCTACACACCTATGACCGGTGAAATGAAATGCCCTACAAGTATACCTTTGCCTTGCGCATTCCATTCCATCTCCTCCGGTGTTGATGCAACACATGCACCAACCTCTTCATCAAATGATATGATCCACTTCATATCATCACATGGCCTCCATGGTCCATCGATCTTGACATCACTTGCTCTTCACCATCGCTTCGGTCCTTCGGCGCCAAGTCTTGCTTAAGCCTCCCGACACTCGGTACCAACGGCTTCAAAGCCTCAACTTGCCCTTCACCTTCGCAACCGGTCCATCAAGCCAAGTCTTGCCTTGATCTTCACCATCTTAGCCACATGACCACATGTCATGTTTCATGTGCATTAAGCTCCTTCTTCACATGTGTGAGCCTTGCGACATATTCCAAGCCATTTCTCCTCTATGGCATATGTTGCTCACACATGATCACCTGTGGACTAATCACCTATGTAATTTACTTCAAACACATATTAGTCCACCTAAGTTGTCATTCAATTACCAAAACCAAACAAGGACCTTTCAGCGGTGCTACAAAGATCGCGCAGGAGTGCTGTTTTACCCACTGATGCACCAAAAAACTCACGGTTGAATTTTTCACAACGGACATACCCAATCATCTCCGTTTGACCCAAAACTCATGTTTGGTGGGTTTTTGGCACTTTCATTTCCGGAGGAACGGTGCCGCAAAACTCGCGCAGGAGGGCCACTTTACCCACAGATGCACCGATAAACTCAGAGTTGATTTTTTCACAACGGAAGCACCCAATCATCTCCATTTGACCCAAAACACATGTTTGGTGGGTTTTTGATAGTTTCATTTTCGGAGGAATGGTGACGCAAAACTCGTGCAGGAGGGCGGTTTTACCCACTGATGCACCGAAAAACTCGCAGTTGAATTTTTCAAAACAGACGCATCCAATCATTTCCATTTGACCCAAAACTCATATTTGGTGGGTTTTTGGCACTTTCATTTCCAGAGGAACGATGCCGCAAAACTCGCGCAGGAGGGCCATTTTACCCACTGATGCACCAAAAACTCACGGTTGAATTTTTCACAACGGACGCACCCAATCATCTCCATTTGACCCAAAACTTATGTTTGGTTGGTTTTTGGCACTTTCATTTCTGACGGAACGGTGCTGCAAAGTTCGCGCAGGAGGGCTGTTTTACCCACTGATGCACCAAAAAATTCAAGGTTGAATTTTTCACAATGGACGCACCCAATCATCTGCATTTGACCCAAAACTCATGTTTGGTGGGTTTTTCGCACTTTCATTTCCTACGGAACGGTGCCGCAAAATTCGCGCAGTAGGGTTGTTTTACCTACTGATGCACCAAAAAAACTCACGGTTGAATTTTTCACAACGTACGTACCCAATCATCTCCGTTTGACCCAAAACTCATGTTTGGTGGGTTTTTGGCACTTTCATTTCCGGAGTAACGGTGCCGCAAAACTCACGCAGGAGGGCCGTTTTACCCACTGATGCACCAAAAAACTCATGGTTGAATTTTTCACAACGGACGCACCCATTCATCTCCATTTGACCCAAAACTCATGTTTGGTGGGTTTTGGCACTTTCATTTTCGACGGAACGGTGCCGCATAATTCGCGCAGGAGGGTTGTTTTACCCACTGATGCACAAAAAAACTCACGGTTGAATTTTTCACAACGGACGTACCCAATCATCTCCATTTGACCAAAAACTCATGTTTGGTGGGTTTTGGCACTTTCATTTCCGGAGGAACGGTGCCGCAAAACTCATGCAGGAGGGCTGTTTTACCCACTGATGCACCAAAAAACTCACGGTTGAATTTTTCACAACGGATGCACCCAATCATCTCCATTTGACCCAAAACTCATGTTTGGTGGGTTTTTGGCACTTTCATTTCCAACGGGGCGGTGCTACAAAGTTCGCGCATGAGGGCTGTTTTACCCACTGATGCACCAAAAAACTCACGGTTGAATTTTTCACAACGGACATACCCAATCATCTCCGTTTGACCCAAAACTCATGTTTGGTGGGTTTTTGGCACTTTCATTCCGGAGGAACGGTGCCGCAAAACTCGCGCAGGAGGGCTGTTTTACCCACAGATGCACCGATAAACTCACAGTTGATTTTTTTCACAAGGGACGCACCCAATCATCTCCCTTTGACCCAGAACGCATGTTTGGTGGGTTTTTGACAGTTTCATTTCCGGAGGAACGGTGACGCAAAACTCGTGCAGGAGGGCGGTTTTACCCACTGATGCACCGAAAAACTCGCAGTTGAATTTTTCAAAATAGACGACCCAATCATCTCCATTTGACCCAAAACTCATGATTGGTGGGTTTTTGGCACTTTCATTTCTGACGGAGCGGTGCTACAAAGTTCGCGCAGGAGGGCTGTTTTACCCACTGATGCACCAAAAAACTCACGGTTGAATTTTTCACAACGGACATACCCAATCATCTCCGTTTGACCCAAAACTCATGTTTGGTGGGTTTTTGGCACTTTCATTTCGGAGGAATGGTGCCGCAAAACTCGCGCAGGAGGGCCGCTTTACCCACAGATGCACCGATAAACTCAGAGTTGATTTTTTTCACAACGGAAGCACCCAATCATCTCCATTTGACCCAAAAAACATGTTTGGTGGGTTTTTGATAGTTTCATTTCCGGAGGAATGGTGACGCAAAACTCGTGTAGGAGGGCGGTTTTACCCACTGATGCACCGAAAAACTCGCAGTTGAATTTTTCAAAACAGACGCACCCAATCATCTCCATTTGACCCAAAACTCATGTTTGGTGGGTTTTTGGCACTTTCATTTCCGGAGAAACGATGCCGCAAAACTCGCGCAGAAGGGCCATTTTACCCACTGATGCACCAAAAACTCACGGTTGAATTTTTCACAACGGACGCACCCAATCATCTGCATTTGACCCAAAACTCATGTTTGGTGGGGTTTCGGCACTTTCATTTCCGGAGGAACGGTGCCGCAAAACTCACGCCGGAGGGCCATTTTACCAACTAATGCACCAAAAACTCACGGTTGAATTTTTCACAACGGACTCACCCAATCATCTCCATTTCACCCAAAACTCATGTTTGGTGGGTTTTTGGCACTTTCATTTCCGACGGAACGGTGCCGCATAATTCGCGCAGGAGGGTTGTTTTACCCACTGATGCACCAAAAACTCACGGTTAAATTTTTCACAACGGACGTACCCAATCATCTCTATTTGACCCAAAACTCATGTTTGGTGGGATTTTGAAACTTTCATTTCCGGAGGAACGATGCCGCAAAACTCGCGCAGGAGGGCCATTTTACCCACTGATGCACCAAAAACTCACGGTTGAATTTTTCACAACGGACGCACCCAATCATCTCCATTTGACCCAAAACTCATGTTTGGTGGGTTTTTGGCAATTTCATTTCTGACGGAACGGTGCTGCAAAGTTCGCGCAGGAGGGCTGTTTTACCCACTGATGCACCAAAAAATTCACGGTTGAATTTTTCACAATGGACGCACCCAATCATCTGCATTTGACCCAAAACTCATGTTTGGTGGGTTTTTGGCACTTTCATTTCCAACGGGGCGGTGCTACAAAGTTCGCGCATGAGGGCTGTTTTACCCACTGATGCACCAAAAAACTCACGGTTGAATTTTTCACAACGGACATACCCAATCATCTCCGTTTGACCCAAAACTCATGTTTGGTGGGTTTTTGGCACTTTCATTCCGGAGGAACGGTGCCGCAAAACTCGCGCAGGAGGGCTGTTTTACCCACAGATGCACCGATAAACTCACAGTTGATTTTTTCACAAGGGACGCACCCAATCATCTCCCTTGACCCAAAACGCATGTTTGGTGGGTTTTTGACAGTTTCATTTCCGGAGGAACGGTGACGCAAAACTCGTGCAGGAGGTCGGTTTTACCCACTGATGCACCGAAAAACTCGCAGTTGAATTTTTCAAAATAGACGACCCAATCATCTCCATTTGACCCAAAACTCATGTTTGGTCGGTTTTTGGCACTTTCATTTCTGACGGAGCGGTGCTACAAAGTTCGCGCATGAGGGCTGTTTTACCCACTGATGCACCAAAAAACTCACGGTTGAATTTTCACAACGGACATACCCAAACATCTCCGTTTGACTCAAAACTCATGTTTGGTGGGTTTTTGGCACTTTCATTTCCGGAGGAACGGTGCCGCCAAACTCGCGCAGGAGGGCCGCTTTACCCACAGATGCACCGATAAACTCAGAGTTGATTTTTTCACAATGGAAGCACCCAATCATCTCCATTTGACCCAAAACACATGTTTGGTGGGTTTTTGATAGTTTCATTTCCGGAGGAATGGTGACGCAAAACTCGTATAGGAGGGCGGTTTTACCCACTGATGCACCGAAAAACTCGCAGTTGAATTTTTCAAAACAGACGCACCCAATCATCTCCATTTGACCCAAAACTCATGTTTGGTGGGTTTTTGGCACTTTCATTTCCGGAGAAACGATGCCGCAAAACTCGCGCAGAAGGGCCATTTTACCCACTGATGCACCAAAAACTCACGGTTGAATTTTTCACAACGGACGCACCCAATCATCTGCATTTGACCCAAAACTCATGTTTGGTGGGGTTTCGGCACTTTCATTTCCGGAGGAACGGTGCCGCAAAACTCGCGCCGGAGGGCCATTTTACCAACTAATGCACCAAAAACTCACGGTTGAATTTTTCACAACGGACTCACCCAATCATCTCCATTTCACCCAAAACTCATGTTTGGTGGGTTTTTGGCACTTTCATTTCCGACGGAACGGTGCCGCATAATTCGCGCAGGAGGGTTGTTTTACCCACTGATGCACCAAAAACTCACGGTTAAATTTTTCACAACGGACGTACCCAATCATCTCTATTTGACCCAAAACTCATGTTTGGTGGGATTTTGAAACTTTCATTTCCGGAGGAACGATGCCGCAAAACTCGCGCAGGAGGGCCATTTTACCCACTGATGCACCGTTAAACTCACGGTTGAATTTTTCACAATAGACGCACCCAATCATCTCAATTTGACCCAAAACTCATGTTTGGTGGGGTTTTGGCACTTTCATTTCCGGAGGAACGATGCCGCAAAACTCGCGCAGGAGGGCCATTTTACCCACTGATGCACCAAAAACTCACGGTTGAATTTTTCACAACGGACGCACCCAATCATCTCCATTTGACCCAAAACTCATGTTTGGTGGGTTTTTGGCAATTTCATTTCTGACGGAACAGTGCTGCAAAGTTCGCGCAGGAGGGCTGTTTTACCCACTGATGCACCAAAAAATTCACGGTTGAATTTTTCACAACGAACGTACCCAATCATCTCCATTTGACCCAAAACTCATGTTTGGTGGGTTTTTGGCACTTTCATTTCCGGAGTAACGGTGCCGCAAAACTCACGCAGGAGGGCCGTTTTACCCACTGATGCACCAAAAAACTCACGGTTGAATTTTTCAGAACGGATGCACCCAATCATCTCCATTTAACCCAAAACTCATGTTTGGTGGGTTTTTGGCACTTTCATTTCCGACGGAACGGTGCCGCATAATTCGCGCAGGAGGGTTATTTTACCCACTGATGCACCAAAAACCTCACGGTTGAATTTTTCACAACGGACATACCTAATCATCTCCATTTGACCCAAAACTCATGTTTGGTGGGTTTTTGGCACTTTCATTTCCGGAGTAACGGTGCCGCAAAACTCACGCAGGAGGGCCGTTTTACCCACTGATGCACCAAAAAACTCACGGTTCAATTTTTCACAACCGACGCACCCAATCATCTCCATTTGACCCAAAACTCATGTTTGGTGGGTTTTTGGCACTGTCATGCCGCATAATTCGCGCAGGAGGGTAATTTTACCCACTGATGCACCAAAAAACTCACGGTTGAATTTTTCACAACGGACGTACCCAATCATCTCTGTTTGACCCAAAACTCATGTTTGGTGGGTTTTTGGCACTTTCATTTCCGGAGTAACGGTGCCGCAAAACTCATGCAGGAGGGCTGTTTTACCCACTGATGCACCAAAAAACTCACGGTTGAATTTTTCACAACGGACGTACCCAATCATCTCCATTTGACCCAAAACTCATGTTTGGTGGGTTTTTGGCACTTTCATTTTCGACGGAACGGTGCCGCATAATTCGCGCAGGAGGGTTGTTTTACCCACTGATGCACCAAAAAAACTCACGGTTGAATTTTTCAAAACTGATGACCCAATCATCTCCATTTGACCAAAAACTCATGTTTGGTGGGTTTTTGGCACTTTCATTTCCGACGGAGCGGTGCTACAAAGTTCGCGCAGGAGGGCTGTTTTACCCACTGATGCACGAAAAAACTCACGGTTGAATTTTTCACAACGGACATACCCAATCCTCTTCGTTTGACCCAAAACTCATGTTTGGTGGGGTTTTGGCACTTTCATTTCCGGAGGAACGGTGCCGCAAAACTCACGCAGGAGGGTCGTTTTACCCATAGGTGCACCGATAAACTCACGGTTGAATTTTTCACAACGGACGCACCCAATCATCACTATTTGACACAAAACTCATGTTTGGTGGGTTTTTGGCACTTTCATTTCTGACGGAGCGGTGCTACAAAGTTCGCGCAGGAGTGCTGTTTTACCCACTGATGCACCAAAAAACTCACGGTTGAATTTTTCACAACGGACATACCCAATCATATCCGTTTGACCCAAAACTCATGTTTGGTGGGTTTTTGGCACTTTTATTTCCGGAGGAACGGTGCCGCAAAACTCGCGCAGGAGGGCCGCTTTACCCACAGATGCACCGATAAACTCACAGTTGATTTTTTCACAACGGACGCACCCAATCATCTCCCTTTGACCCAAAACACGTGTTTGGTGGGTTTTTGATAGTTTCATTTCCGGAGGAATGGTGACGCAAAACTCGTGCAGGAGGGCGGTTTTACCCACTGATGCACCGAAAAACTCGCAGTTGAATTTTTCAAAACAGACGCACCCAATCATTTCCATTTGACCCAAAACTCCTATTTGGTGGGTTTTTGGCACTTTCATTTCCAGAGGAACGATGCCGCAAAACTCGCGCAGGAGGGCCATTTTACCCACTGATGCACCAAAAACTCACGATTGAATTTTTCACAACGGACGCACCCAATCATCTCCATTTGACCCAAAACTTATGTTTGGTGGGTTTTTGGCACTTTCATTTCTGACGGAACGGTGCTGCAAAGTTCGCGCAGGAGGGCTGTTTTACAAACTGATGCACCAAAAAATTCAAGGTTGAATTTTTCACAATGGACGCACCCAATCATCTGCATTTGACCCAAAACTCATGTTTGGTGGGGTTTTCGCACTTTCATTTCCTACGGAACGGTGCCGCAAAATTCGCGCAGGAGGGTTGTTTTACCCACTGATGCACCAAAAAACTCACGGTTGAATTTTTCACAACGTACGTACCCAATCATCTCCGTTTGACCCAAAACTCATGTTTGGTGGGTTTTTGGCACTTTCATTTCCGGAGTAACGGTGCCGCAAAACTCACGCAGGAGGGCCGTTTTACCCACTGATGCACCAAAAAACTCACGGTTGAATTTTCACAACGGACGCACCCAATCATCTCCATTTAACCCAAAACTCATGTTTGGTGGGTTTTTGGCACTTTCATTTCCGACGGAACGGTGCCGCATAATTCGCGCAGGAGGGTTGTTTTACCCACTGATGCACCAAAAAACTCACGGTTGAATTTTTCACAACGGACGTACCCAATCATCTCCATTTGACCCAAAACTCATGTTTGGTGGGTTTTTGACACTTTCATTTCCGGAGGAACGGTACCGCAAAACTCATGCAGGAGGGCCGTTTTACCCACTGATGCACCAAAAAACCCACGGTTGAATTTTTCACAACGGACGTACCCAATCATCTCCGTTTGACCCAAAACTCATGTTTGGTGGGTTTTTGGCACTTTCATTCCGGAGGAACGGTGCCGCAAAACTAGCGCAGGAGGGCCGTTTTACCCACAGATACACCAAAAAACTCACGGTTGATTTTTTCACAAGGGACGCACCCAATCATCTCCCTTTGACCCAAAACGCATGTTTGGTGGGTTTTTGACAGTTTCATTTCCGGAGTAACGGTGACGCAAAACTCGTGCAGGAGGGCGGTTTTACCCACTGATGTACCGAAAAACTCGCAGTTGAATTTTTCAAAACAGACGACCCAATCATCTCCATTTGACCCAAAACTCATGTTTGGTGGGTTTTTGGCACTTTCATTTCCGGAGGAACGGTGCCGCAAAACTCGCGCAGGAGGGCCGCTTTACCCACAGATGCACCGATAAACTCACAGTTGATTTTTCACAACGGACGCACCCAATCATCTCCCTTTGACCCAAAACACATGTTTGGTGGGTTTTTGATAGTTTCATTTCCGAAGGAATGGTGACGCAAAACTCGTGCAGGAGGGCGGTTTTACCCACTGATGCACCGAAAAACTCGCAGTTGAATTTTTCAAAACCGACGCACCCAATCATCTCCATTTGACCCAAAACTCATGTTTGGTGGGTTTTTGATAGTTTCATTTCCGGAGGAATGGTGACGCAAAACTCGTATAGGAGGGCGGTTTTACCCACTGATGCACCAAAAAACTCGCAGTTGAATTTTTCAAAACAGACGCACCCAATCATCTCCATTTGACCCAAAACTCATGTTTGGTGGGTTTTTGGCACTTTCATTTCCGGAGGGACGATGCCGCAAAACTCGCGCAGGAGAGCCATTTTACCCACTGATGCACCAAAAACTCAGGGTTGAATTTTTCACAACGGACGCGACCAATCATCTCCATTTGACCAAAAACTTATGTTTGGTGGGTTTTTGGCACTTTCATTTCTGACGGAACGGTGCTGCAAAGTTCGCGCAGGAGGGCTGTTTTACCCACTGATGCACCAAAAAATTCGCGGTTGAATTTTTCACAATGGACGCACCCAATCATCTGCATTTGACCCAAAACTCATGTTTGGTGGGTTTTTGGCACTTTCATTTCCTACGGAACGGTGCCGCAAAATTCGCGCAGGAGGGTTGTTTTACCCACTGATGCACCAAAAAAACTCACGGTTGAATTTTTCACAACGTACGTACCCAATCATCTCCGTTTGACCCAAAACTCATGTTCGGTGGGTTTTTGGCACTTTCATTTCCGGAGTAACGGTGCCGCAAAACTCACGCAGGAGGGGTGTTTTACCCACTGATGCACCAAAAAACTCACGGTTGAATTTTTCACAACGGACGCACCCAATCATCTCCATTTGACCCAAAACTCATGTTTGGTGGGTTTTTGGCACTTTCATTTCCGACGGAACGGTGCCGCATAACTCGCGCAGGAGGGCCGTTTTACCCACAGATGCACCGATAAACTCACAGTTGATTTTTTCACAAGGGACGCACCCAATCATCTCCCTTTGACCCAAAACGCATGTTTGGTGGGTTTTTGAGAGTTTCATTTTCGGAGGAACGGTGACGCAAAACTCGTGCAGGAGGGCGGTTTTACCCACTAATGCACAAAAAAACTCAAGGTTGAATTTTTCAAAACAGACGACCCAATCATCTCCATTTGACCCAAAACTCATGTTTGGTGGGTTTTGGCACTTTCATTTCTGGAGGAACGGTGCCGCAAAACTCGCGCAGTAGGGCCGCGTTACCCACAGATGCACCGATAAACTCACAGTTGATTTTTCACAACGGATGCACCCAATCATCTCCCTTTGACCCAAAACTCATGTTTGGTGGGTTTTTGGCACTTTCATTTCCGGAGGGACGATGCCGCAAAACTCGCGCAGGAGAGCCATTTTACCCACTGATGCACCAAAAACTCAGGGTTGAATTTTTCACAACGGACGCGACCAATCATCTCCATTTGACCAAAAACTTATGTTTGGTGGGTTTTTGGCACTTTCATTTCTGACGGAACGGTGCTGCAAAGTTCGCGCAGGAGGGCTGTTTTACCCACTGATGCACCAAAAAATTCGCGGTTGAATTTTTCACAATGGACGCACCCAATCATCTGCATTTGACCCAAAACTCATGTTTGGTGGGTTTTTGATAGTTTCATTTCCGGAGGAATGGTGACGCAAAACTCGTATAGGAGGGCGGTTTTACCAACTAATGCACCAAAAACTCACGGTGAATTTTTCACAACGGACTCACCCAATCATCTCCATTGGACCCAAAACTCATGTTTGGTGGGTTTTTGGCACTTTCATTTCTGACGGAACGGTGCCGCATAATTCGCGCAGGAGGGTTGTTTTACCCACTGATGCACCAAAAAACTCACGGTTGAATTTTTCACAACGGACGTACCCAATCATCTCTATTTGACCCAAAACTCATGTTTGGTGGGGTTTTGGCACTTTCATTTCCGGAGGAACGGTGCCGCAAAATTCGCGCAGGAGGGTTGTTTTACCCACTGATGCACCAAAAACTCAGGGTTGAATTTTTCACAACGGACTCACCCAATCATCTCCATTTGACCCAAAACTCATGTTTGGTGGGTTTTGGCACTTTTATTTCCAACGGGGCGGTGCTACAAAGTTCGCGCATGAGGGCTGTTTTACCCACTGATGCACCAAAAAACTCACGGTTGAATTTTTCACAACGGACATACCCTATCATCTCCGTTTGTCCCAAAACTCATGTTTGGTGGGGTTTTGGCACTTTCATTTCCGGAGGAACGGTGCCGCAAAACTCGCGCCGGAGGGCCATTTTACCAACTAATGCACCAAAAACTCACGGTTGAATTTTTCACAACGGACTCACCCAATCATCTCCATTTGACTCAAAACTCATGTTTGGTGGGTTTTTGGCACTTTCATTTCCGACGGAACGGTGCCGCATAATTCGCGCAGGAGGGTTGTTTTACCCACTGATGCACCAAAAAACTCACGGTTGAATTTTCACAACGGACGTACCCAATCATCTCTATTTGACCCAAAACTCATGTTTGGTGGGGTTTTGGCACTTTCATTTCCGGAGGAACGGTGCCGCAAAACTCGCGCAGGAGGGCCGTTTTACCCACAGATGCACCGATAAACTCACGGTTGAATTTTTCACAACAGACGCACCCAATCAGCTCCATTGGACCCAAAACTCATATTTGGTGGTTTTTTGGCACTTTCATTTCCAGAGGAACGATGCCGCAAAACTCGCGCAGGAGGGCCGTTTTATCCACCGATGCACCAAAAACTCAAGGTTGAATTTTTCACAACGGACGCGCCCAATCATCTCCATTTGACCCAAAACTTATGTTTGGTGGGTTTTTGGCACTTTCATTTCTGACGGAACGGTGTTGCAAAGTTCGCGCAGGAGGGCTGTTTTACCCACTGATGCACCAAAAAATTCACAGTTGAATTTTTCACAATGGACGCACCCAATCATCTGCATTTGACCCAAAACTCATGTTTGGTGGGTTTTTGGCACTTTCATTTCCTACGTAACGGTGCCGCAAAATTCGCGCTGGAGGGTTGTTTTACCCACTGATGCACCAAAAAAACTCACGGTTGAATTTTTCACAACGTACGTACCCAATCATCTCCGTTTGACCCAAAACTCATGTTTGGTGGGTTTTTGACACTTTCATTTCTGGAGTAACGGTGCCGCAAAACTCACGCAGGAGGGCCGTTTTACCCACTGATGCACCAAAAAACTCACGGTTGAACTTTTCACAACGGACGCACCCAATCATCTCCATTTGACCCAAAACTCATGTTTGGTGGGTTTTTGGCACTTTCATTTCTGACGGAACGGTGCCGCATATTTCGCGCAGGAGGGTTGTTTTACCCACTGGTGCACCAAAAAACTCACGGTTGAATTTTTCACAACGGACGTACCCAATCATCTCCATTTGACCCAAAACTCATGTTTGGTGGGTTTTTGACACTTTCATTTCTGGAGGAACGGTGCCGCAAAACTCATGCAGGAGGGCCGTTTTACCCACTGATGCACCAAAAAAACTCACGGTTGAATTTTTCACAACGGACGCACCCAATCATCTCCATTTGACCCAAAACTCATGTTTGGTGGGTTTTTGGCACTTTCATTTCCAACGGGGCGGTGCTACAAAGTTCGCGCATGAGGGCTGTTTTACCCACTGATGCACCAAAAAACTCACGGTTGAATTTTTCACAACGGACATACCCAATCATCTCTGTTTGACCCAAAACTCATGTTTGGTGGGTTTTTGGCACTTTCATTTCTGGAGGAACGGTGCCGCAAAACTCATGCAGGAGGGCCGTTTTACCCACTGATGCACCAAAAAACTCACGCTTGAATTTTTCACAACGGACGCACCCAATCATCTCCATTTGACCCAAAACTCATGTTTGGTGGGTTTTTGGCACTTTCATTTCCGATGGAACGGTGCCGCAAATTTCGCGCAGGAGGGCTGTTTTACCTACTGATGCACCAAAAAACTCACGGTTGAATTTTTCACAACGGACGTACCCAATCATCTCTGTTTGACCCAAAACTCATGTTTGGTGGGTTTTTGGCACTTTCATTTCCGGAGTAACAGTGCCGCAAAACTCACGCAGGAGGGCCGTTTTACCCACTGATGCACCAAAAAACTCACGGTTGAATTTTTCACAACGGACTCACCCAATCATTTCCGTTTGACCCAAAACTCATGTTTGGTGGGTTTTTGGCACTTTCATTTCCGACAGAACGGTGCCGCATAATTCGCGCAGGAGGGTTGTTTTACCCACCGATGCACCAAAAAACTCAAGGTTGAATTTTTCACAACGGACGTACCCAATCATCTCTATTTGACCAACAACACATGTTTGGTGGGGTTTTGGCACTTTCATTTCTGGAGGAACGGTGCCGCAAAACTCGCGCAGGAGGGCCGTTTTACCCACAGATGCACCGATAAACTCAAAGTTGATTTTTTCACAAGGAACGCACCTAATCATATCCCTTTGACCCAAAACGCATGTTTGGTGGGTTTTTGACAGGTTCATTTCCGGAGGAACGGTGACGCAAAACTCGTGCAGGAGGGCGGTTTTACCCACTGATGCACCGAAAAACTCGCATTTGAATTTTTCAAAACAGACGCACCCAATCATCTCCATTTGACCCAAAACTCATATTTGGTGGGTTTTTGGCACTTTCATTTCCAGAGGAACGATGCCGCAAAACTCGCGCAGGAGGGCCATTTTTGATGAGGACATCACCGATTCATATATGAGTATCTTATCAACTTCTAAACCAAAGGTGCAACCATTCTATATGAGACTTATTATTGATACATTTGATGAATGGGTGCTGCACCATAAAATATGTGTATTGTCATTTTCAGAATTACATGCATGGATCAAGGGAAGGTTTGATTGCATAAGGAAAGCTTGGAAGATCAATGAAGTTGATTGGGGACCAAGTCCAAGTGTTCTTAACGTTCTCCACAAAGTCACCACGTCAGTTTTGGCACAAGAAAGGAAAGAGTCCAAGTCCAACACGTTTTGGAAGTTGAATTCGGACTGCAGAAAAGTCCCAACTTGTTACGGTCACCACGACTTCATACGGACTCGGATTTGGATGGTTCAGGACTTGATGGAAAGCTTAACAAGTCTACTTTCATTTGGATCCAGCCCCATGTCCGTATCTTCTACACAGCGGCGACAATTATCCAAATATTACCGAGAGATCTTGCTGTCCAGGGTGCTGCGTCACCATATCTTGGGCTATTGGCCCATGTATCAATTTGGGTCCATTAAGGACACGTCCTAGGGTTGGAGGACGACCCCAACACCCTCCTGGTCGTCCTCTCCTCCTCTAATACCTCCCCATAGCCGCCACAAACAGATTGGGTTTTGTTTAGATCAAGTTTAGCCTTAGCTACTTGCTTGTAGGCGCGCGTGCAGGATCAGCCGCCCGTCTCCTTGTCTTCGGAACCCCATTGTAGATTAAGATTCAGTTTGAAACCTTCAATTTCATCTTGCAAATTCAGTGCTTGTTTCCTCGTTCTTGCTAGTTCTTCGATTGCTTGCAGGACGGGAGCCCTAGGGGCTGGTTGTCGCGCTCCACAAGATCGTGACGGCTATTGGACGTGGTGTATCGGTTGCTAAGGCGCGGTCTTGAGGGCTGTAGTCGGGCCGTGAACGTCATCTCCATCCACCAATCGAGTTATCCCCGTTTCTCATCGAAAGATCGGGCAAAAACCCTAGCGGGTTCGCATCAGTTAGGTATCGGAGCGAACCCGCTAGGGTTTTTGCCCGATCTTTCGATGAGAAACGGGGATAACTCGATTGGTGGATGGAGATGACGTTCACGGCCCGACTACAGCCCTCAAGACCGCGCCTTAGCAACCGATACACCACGTCCAATAGCCGTCACGATCTTGTGGAGCGCGACAACCAGCCCCTAGGGCTCCCGTCCTGCAAGCAATCGAAGAACTAGCAAGAACGAGGAAACAAGCACTGAATTTGCAAGATGAAATTGAAGGTTTCAAACTGAATCTTAATCTACAATGGGGTTCCGAAGACAAGGAGACGGGCGGCTGATCCTGCACGCGCGCCTACAAGCAAGTAGCTAAGGCTAAACTTGATCTAAACAAAACCCAATCTGTTTGTGGCGGCTATGGGGAGGTATTAGAGGAGGAGAGGACGACCAGGAGGGTGTTGGGGTCGTCCTCCAACCCTAGGACGTGTCCTTAATGGACCCAAATTGATACATGGGCCAATAGCCCAAGATATGGTGACGCAGCACCCTGGACAGCAAGATCTCTCGGTAATATTTGGATAATTGTCGCCGCTGTGTAGAAGATACGGACATGGGGCTGGATCCAAATGAAAGTAGACTTGTTAAGCTTTCCATCAAGTCCTGAACCATCCAAATCCGAGTCCGTATGAAGTCGTGGTGACCGTAACAAGTTGGGACTTTTCTGCAGTCCGAATTCAACTTCCAAAACGTGTTGGACTTGGACTCTTTCCTTTCTTGTGCCAAAACTGACGTGGTGACTTTGTGGAGAACGTTAAGAACACTTGGACTTGGTCCCCAATCAACTTCATTGATCTTCCAAGCTTTCCTTATGCAATCAAACCTTCCCTTGATCCATGCATGTAATTCTGAAAATGACAATACACATATTTTATGGTGCAGCACCCATTCATCAAATGTATCAATAATAAGTCTCATATAGAATGGTTGCACCTTTGGTTTAGAAGTTGATAAGATACTCATATATGAATCGGTGATGTCCTCATCAATTTTACCCACCGATGCACCAAAAACTCAGGGTTCAATTTTTCACAACGGACGCACCCAATCATCTGCATTTGACCCAAAACTCATGTTTGGTGGGTTTTTGGCACTTTCATTTCCTACGGAACGGTGCCGCAAAATTCGCGCAGGAGGGTTGTTTTACCTACTGATGCACCAAAAAAACTCACGGTTGAATTTTTCACAACGTACGTACCCAATCATCTCCGTTTGACCCAAAACTCATGTTTGGTGGGTTTTTGGCACTTTCATTTCCGGAGTAACGGTGCCGCAAAACTCACGCAGGAGGGCCGTTTTACCCACTGATGCACCAAAAACTCACGGTTGAATTTTTCACAACGGACATACCCTATCATCTCCGTTTGTCCCAAAACTCATGTTTGGTGGGGTTTTGGCACTTTCATTTCCGGAGGAACGGTGCCGCAAAACTCGCGCCGGAGGGCCATTTTACCAACTAATGCACCAAAAACTCACGGTTGAATTTTTCACAACGGACTCACCCAATCATCTCCATTTGACTCAAAACTCATGTTTGGTGGGTTTTTGGCACTTTCATTTCCGACGGAACGGTGCCGCATAATTCGCGCAGGAGGGTTGTTTTACCCACTGATGCACCAAAAAACTCACGGTTGAATTTTTCACAACGGACGTACCCAATCATCTCTATTTGACCCAAAACTCATGTTTGGTGGGGTTTTGGCACTTTCATTTCCGGAGGAACGGTGCCGCAAAACTCGCGCAGGAGGGCCGTTTTACCCACAGATGCACCGATAAACTCACGGTTGAATTTTTCACAACAGACGCACCCAATCATCTCCATTTGACCCAAAACTCATATTTGGTGGTTTTTTGGCACTTTCATTTCCAGAGGAACGATGCCGCAAAACTCGCGCAGGAGGGCCGTTTTATCCACTGATGCACCAAAAAACTCACGTTTGAATTTTTCACAACGGACGCACCCAATCATCTCCATTTGACCCAAAACTCATGTTTGGTGGGTTTTTGGCACTTTCATTTCCGACGGAACGGTGTCGCATAATTCGCGCAGGAGGGTTATTTTACCCACTGATGCACCAAAAAATTCACGCTTGAATTTTTCACAACGGACATACTCAATCATCTCCATTTGACCCAAAACTCATGTTTGGTGGGTTTTTGGCACTTTCATTTCCGGAGGAACGATGCCGCAAAACTCGCGCAGGAGGGCCATTTTACCCACTAATGCACCAAAAACTCACGGTTGAATTTTTCACAACGGACGCACCCAATCATCTCCATTTGACCCAAAACTCTTGTTTGGTGGCTTTTTGGCACTTTCATTTCCGATGGAACGGTGCCGCAAAATTCGCGCAGGAGGGCTGTTTTACCCACTGATGCACCAAAAAACTCACGGTTGAATTTTTCACAACGGACGTACCCAATCATCTCCGTTTGACCCAAAACTCATGTTTGGTGGGTTTTTGGCACTTTCATTTCCGGAGTAACGGTGCCGCAAAACTCACGCAGAAGGGCCGTTTTACCCACTGATGCACCAAAAAACTCACGGTTGAATTTTTCACAACGGACGTACCCAATCATCTCCATTTGACCCAAAACTCATGTTTGGTGGGTTTTTGACACTTTCATTTCCGGAGGAACGGTGCCGCAAAACTCACGCAGGAGGGCCGTTTTACCCACTGATGCACCAAAAAACTCACGGTTGAATTTTTCACAACGGACGCACCCAATCATCTCCATTTGACCCAAAACTCATGTTTGGTGGGTTTTTGGCACTTTCATTTCCAACGGAGCGGTGCTACAAAGTTCGCGCATGAGGGCTGTTTTACCCACTGGTGCACCAAAAAAGTCACGGTTGAATTTTTCACAACGGACATACCCAATCATCTCCGTTTGACCCAAAACTCATGTTTGGTGGCTTTTTGGCACTTTCATTTCCGATGGAACGGTGTCGCAAAATTCGCGCAGGAGGGCTGTTTTACCCACTGATGCACCAAAAAACTCGGTTGAATTTTTCACAACGGACGTACCCAATCATCTCCGTTTGACCCAAAACTCATGTTTGGTGGGTTTTTGGCACTTTCATTTCCGGAGTAACGGTGCCGCAAAACTCACGAAGGAGGGCCGTTTTACCCACTGATGCTCCAAAAAACTCACGGTTGAATTTTCACAACGGACTCACCCAATATTTGACCCAAAACGCATGTTGGGTGCGTTTTTGGCACTTTCATTTCCGACAGAACGGTGTCGCATAATTCGCGCAGGAGGGTTGTTTGACCCACTGATGCACCAAAAAACTCACGGTTGAATTTTTCACAACGGACGTACCCAATCATCTCTATTTGACCCAAAACTCATGTTTGGTTGGGTTTTGGCACTTTCATTTCCGTAGGAACGGTGCCGCAAAACTCGCGCAGGAGGGCCGTTTTACCGATAGATGCACCGATAAACTCACGGTTGAATTTTTCACAACAGACGCACCCAATCATCTCAATTTGACCCAAAACTCATGTTTGGTGGGTTTTTGAAACTTTCATTTCCGGAGGAACGATGCCGCAAAACTCGCGCAAGAGGGCCATTTTACCCACTGATGCACCAAAAACTCACGGTTGAATTTTTCACAACGGACGCACCCAATCATCTCCATTTGACCCAAAACTCATGTTTGGTGGGTTTTTGGCACTTTCATTTCTGACGGAACGGTGCTGCATAGTTCGATAAGGAGGGCTGTTTTACCCACTGATGCACAAAAAAATTTACGGTTGAATTTTTCACAATGGACGCACCCAATCAACTGCAATTGACCCAAAACTCATGTTTGGTGGGTTTTTGGCACTTTCATTTCCTACGGAACGGTGCTGCAAAATTCGCGCAGGAGGGTTGTTTTACCCACTGATGCACCAAAAAACTCACGGTTGAATTTTTCACAACGGACGTACCCAATCATCTCCATTTGACCCAAAACTCATGTTTGGTGGGTTTTTGCCACTTCCATTTCCGGAGGAACGGTGCCGCAAAACTCATGCAGGAGGGCCGTTTTACCCACAGATGCACCAAAAAACTCACGCTTGAATTTTTCACAACGGACGCACCCAATCATCTCCATTTGACCCAAAACTCATGTTTGGTGGGTTTTTGGCACTTCCATTTCCGGAGGAACGGTGCCGCAAAACTCATGCAGGAGGGCCGTTTTACCCACTGATGCACCAAAAAACTCACGCTTGAATTTTTCACAATGGACGCACCCAATCATCTCCATTTGACCCAAAACTCATGTTTGGTGGGTTTTTGGCACTTTCATTTCCGACGAAACGGTGCTACAAAGTTCGCGCAGGAGGGCTGTTTTACCCACTGATGCACCAAAAAATTCACGGTTGAATTTTTCACAATGGACGCACCCAATCATCGGCATTTGACCCAAAACTCATGTTTGGTGGGTTTTTGGCACTTTCATTTCCTACGGAACGGTGCCGCAAAATTCGCGCAGGAGGGTTGTTTTACCCACTGATGCACCAAAAAACTCACGTTTGAATTTTTCACAACGGACATACTCAATCATCTCCATTTGACCCAAAACTCATGTTTGGTGGGTTTTTGACACTTTCATTTCCGGAGTAACGGTGCCGCAAAACTCACGCAGGAGGGCCGTTTTACCCACTGATGCACCAAAAAACTCACGGTTGAATTTTTCACAACGAACGCACCCAATCATCTCCATTTGACCCAAAACTCATGTTTGGTGGGTTTTTGGCACTTTCATTTCCGACGGAACGGTGCCGCATAATTCGCGCAGGAGGGTTATTTTACCCACTGATGCACCATAAAACTCACGGTTGAATTTTTCACAATGGACGTACCCAATCATCTCCATTTGACCCAAAACTCATGTTTGGTGGGTTTTTGGCACTTTCATTTCCGGAGGAACGGTGCCGCAAAACTCATGCAGCAGGGCCGTTTTACCCACTGATGCACCAAAAAACTCACAGTTGAATTTTTCACAACGGACGCACCCAATCATCTCCATTTGACCCAAAACTCATGTTTGGTGGGTTTTTGGCACTTTCATTTCCAACGGAGCGGTGCTACAAAGTTCGCGCATGAGGGCTGTTTTACCCACTGATGCACCAAAAAACTCACGGTTGAATTTTTCACAACGGACATACCCAATCATCTCCGTTTGACCCAAAACTCATGTTTGGTGGGTTTTTGACACTTTCATTTCCGGAGGAACGGTGCCGCAAAACTCGCGCAGGAGAGCCGTTTTACCCACAGATGCACCGATAAACTCACAGTTGATTTTTTCACAAGGGACGCACTCAATCATCTCCCTTTGACCCAAAACGCATGTTTGGTGGGTTTTTGACAGTTTCATTTCCGGAGGAACGATGACGCAAAACTCGTGTAGGAGGGCGGTTTTACCCACTGATGCACCGAAAAACTCGCAGTTGAATTTTTCAAAACAGACGACCCAATCATCTCCATTTGACCCAAAACTCATGTTTGGTGGGTTTTTGGCACTTTCATTTCCGACGGAGCGGTGCTACAAAGTTCGCGCAGGAGGGCTGTTTTACCCACTGATGCACGAAAAAACTCATGGTTGAATTTTTCACAACGGACATACCCAATCATCTCCGTTTGACCCAAAACTCATGTTTGGTGGGGTTTTGGCACTTTCATTTCCGAAGGAACGGTGCCGCAAAACTCGCGCAGGAGGGTCGTTTTACCCACAGATGCACCGATAAACTCACGGTTGAATTTTTCACAACGGACGCACCCAATCATCTCTATTTGACCCAAAACTCATGTTTGGTGGGTTTTTGGCACTTTCATTTCTGACGGAGCGGTTCAAGGGTCGAGATGGCGGACTAGAGGGGGGTGAATAGTCCTTTCTAAAATTAATCGCACCGGCTAACCGAAACAAATGCGGAATTACAACTATCGGTCTTAGCCAAGACTACACCCCTCTACTTATACTCTATGACACCTTATAAAAGATCCTAAACAATGCAAATAAGGTGTCGGGCTAGCTAGAGCTCACCTAAACAATTCTAGTTTGCAAGGTTACACAAACCTAAGCAACTAGTACTCAATCAACCGGGGAGCTCCAACACATGCCACTAAGCAAAAGCACAAAGCCTAAGCTCACTAGCTATGCTCAATAACAAAGGCTACACAAGCCAAATTAGAGAGCTCAACTTAGCTACACAAACTAAGCAATGTGACTAGCAAGACTACAAGTCAACTAGTCACTCATGGGATCAACTTCTATGCTGCACAACAAGGAAGGTAACTAGCAAGCTACACAAGCTAACTAATCATAAGAGCAACTACACTAGCACATGTATATGAACAAGTAAATACAAGCTAGTGAAAAGAGTTTGCAAACCACCGAGAAGATGAACACGAAGTTGACACGGTGGTTTTTTTCCCAAGGTTCACTTGGTTGCCACCAAGCTAGTCCCCGTTGTGTCGACCACACACTTTGGTAGTTCGGCGGCTAATAGGCACCACACCTAGCTCGACACTCGAGCGCCGCAAGAACTCACCCACAAGTGAGGGTAACTCAATGACACGCTCTACTAGAGTTGCTCTTCGCGATCCCCGCGGGGCGAGCACAATGCCCCTCACAATCCTTCTCCGGAGCCACGCACAATCTTCACGCGGGCTTCACGACGGAGACTCGATCACCAAGCCGTCTAGGAGGTGGCAACCTCCAAGAGTAACAAGCACCACCGGCTTGCAACACGAACACCTAGTGCCACTCGATGCAATCTCTCAAAGCAACGCACTAGAATCGCTCACTCGCAATAGATTCGCACACTAGCAAGCACAAGCGAGTTAGAGGGCTCCCAAGCACAGCCACACAAGCCACCAAGGCTTTGGAGTGCTCCAACCTCCGGCTCAAAGCCGGCCCCAACGACAATATATAGAGGGGAGCGGCCAACTAGCCGTTTCCCCTTTTCTGCGCTTCGGTCGGTAGTACCGACCCCCTGGGCGGTAGTACCGACAGCTTCACTTATAGCCGTTACACACGGCGGCGTTGACTAAAACGTACAACCGACTCCTGGTCGGTACCTCCGACGGTCGGTAGTACCGGCCCTATGGCGGTACTACCGATAGGCCAACATGACCGCGAACAGAGAGCATCTCACAGAGGGACTTGGTCCCTCGGAAACTACCGCCCAAAGGTTGGTACCTCCAAGGTCGGTGGTACCGAGGTTATGGCGGTACCACCGCCAGGTCATTTTCAACTCAACACAGAGAGCTCTTCAAACTTGGTTTCCACCGGCCTTGGGTCGGTAGCACCGGGGTGGTACTACCGAGGTAATGGCGGTACTACCGGCAGGTCAAAACTGGGACTACACAGAGAGCTCCGCGAAACCCTTCAGGGCCACGGTACCACCAACCCTCTGGTCGGTACCACCGCCGGCGGTAGTACCGAGGTTATGGCAGTACTACCGCCAGGCCAAATCAGCCCCAACACAGAGAAGGTTGCACGCAGCACCCTTGGGCGGTACTACCGACCACACTCAGAAAACTCCATTTTCTTCTCTGTGTTGATCCAAAATACTTCCAACAACTTCTCCTTTGCAAATGTGCCAACACCACCAAGAGTACACCATCATGTGCATGTGTGTTAGCATTTTCACAATCATTTTCAAAGGATTTTCTCTTTCACTCATAACGCCACTCGATCTTAGTAACATCGCAAAGTTAGATCGCTCAAGTGGCACTAGATGACCGATATGCAAACAAGTTTGCTCCTCTTAATAGTACGGCCATCTATCCTAAACCCGGTCATAATCTTCTCTACACACCTATGACCGGTGAAATGAAATGCCCTACAAGTATACCTTTGCCTTGCGCATTCCATTCCATCTCCTCCGGTGTTGATGCAACACATGCACCAACCTCTTCATCAAATGATATGATCCACTTCATATCATCACATGGCCTCCATGGTCCATCGATCTTGACATCACTTGCTCTTCACCATCGCTTCGGTCCTTCGGCGCCAAGTCTTGCTTAAGCCTCCCGACACTCGGTACCAACGGCTTCAAAGCCTCAACTTGCCCTTCACCTTCGCAACCGGTCCATCAAGCCAAGTCTTGCCTTGATCTTCACCATCTTAGCCACATGACCACATGTCATGTTTCATGTGCATTAAGCTCCTTCTTCACATGTGTGAGCCTTGCGACATATTCCAAGCCATTTCTCCTCTATGGCATATGTTGCTCACACATGATCACCTGTGGACTAATCACCTATGTAATTTACTTCAAACACATATTAGTCCACCTAAGTTGTCATTCAATTACCAAAACCAAACAAGGACCTTTCAGCGGTGCTACAAAGATCGCGCAGGAGTGCTGTTTTACCCACTGATGCACCAAAAAACTCACGGTTGAATTTTTCACAACGGACATACCCAATCATCTCCGTTTGACCCAAAACTCATGTTTGGTGGGTTTTTGGCACTTTCATTTCCGGAGGAACGGTGCCGCAAAACTCGCGCAGGAGGGCCACTTTACCCACAGATGCACCGATAAACTCAGAGTTGATTTTTTCACAACGGAAGCACCCAATCATCTCCATTTGACCCAAAACACATGTTTGGTGGGTTTTTGATAGTTTCATTTTCGGAGGAATGGTGACGCAAAACTCGTGCAGGAGGGCGGTTTTACCCACTGATGCACCGAAAAACTCGCAGTTGAATTTTTCAAAACAGACGCATCCAATCATTTCCATTTGACCCAAAACTCATATTTGGTGGGTTTTTGGCACTTTCATTTCCAGAGGAACGATGCCGCAAAACTCGCGCAGGAGGGCCATTTTACCCACTGATGCACCAAAAACTCACGGTTGAATTTTTCACAACGGACGCACCCAATCATCTCCATTTGACCCAAAACTTATGTTTGGTTGGTTTTTGGCACTTTCATTTCTGACGGAACGGTGCTGCAAAGTTCGCGCAGGAGGGCTGTTTTACCCACTGATGCACCAAAAAATTCAAGGTTGAATTTTTCACAATGGACGCACCCAATCATCTGCATTTGACCCAAAACTCATGTTTGGTGGGTTTTTCGCACTTTCATTTCCTACGGAACGGTGCCCGCAAAATTCGCGCAGTAGGGTTGTTTTACCTACTGATGCACCAAAAAAAACTCACGGTTGAATTTTTCACAACGTACGTACCCAATCATCTCCGTTTGACCCAAAACTCATGTTTGGTGGGTTTTTGGCACTTTCATTTCCGGAGTAACGGTGCCGCAAAACTCACGCAGGAGGGCCGTTTTACCCACTGATGCACCAAAAAACTCATGGTTGAATTTTTCACAACGGACGCACCCAATCATCTCCATTTGACCCAAAACTCATGTTTGGTGGGTTTTTGGCACTTTCATTTTCGACGGAACGGTGCCGCATAATTCGCGCAGGAGGGTTGTTTTACCCACTGATGCACAAAAAACTCACGGTTGAATTTTTCACAACGGACGTACCCAATCATCTCCATTTGACCAAAAACTCATGTTTGGTGGGTTTGGCACTTTCATTTCCGGAGGAACGGTGCCGCAAAACTCATGCAGGAGGGCTGTTTTACCCACTGATGCACCAAAAAACTCACGGTTGAATTTTTCACAACGGATGCACCCAATCATCTCCATTTGACCCAAAACTCATGTTTGGTGGGTTTTTGGCACTTTCATTTCCAACGGGGCGGTGCTACAAAGTTCGCGCATGAGGGCTGTTTTACCCACTGATGCACCAAAAAACTCACGGTTGAATTTTTCACAACGGACATACCCAATCATCTCCGTTTGACCCAAAACTCATGTTTGGTGGGTTTTTGGCACTTTCATTCCGGAGGAACGGTGCCGCAAAACTCGCGCAGGAGGGCTGTTTTACCCACAGATGCACCGATAAACTCACAGTTGATTTTTTTCACAAGGGACGCACCAATCATCTCCCTTTGACCCAGAACGCATGTTTGGTGGGTTTTGACAGTTTCATTTCCGGAGGAACGGTGACGCAAAACTCGTGCAGGAGGGCGGTTTTACCCACTGATGCACCGAAAACTCGCAGTTGAATTTTTCAAAATAGACGACCCAATCATCTCCATTTGACCCAAAACTCATGTTTGGTGGGTTTTTGGCACTTTCATTTCTGACGGAGCGGTGCTACAAAGTTCGCGCAGGAGGGCTGTTTACCCACTGATGCACCAAAAAACTCACGGTTGAATTTTTCACAACGGACATACCCAATCATCTCCGTTTGACCCAAAACTCATGTTTGGTGGGTTTTTGGCACTTTCATTTCGGAGGAATGGTGCCGCAAAACTCGCGCAGGAGGGCCGCTTTACCCCACAGATGCACGATAAACTCAGAGTTGATTTTTTTCACAACGGAAGCACCCAATCATCTCCATTTGACCCAAAAAACATGTTTGGTGGGTTTTTGATAGTTTCATTTCCGGAGGAATGGTGACGCAAAACTCGTGTAGGAGGGCGGTTTTACCCACTGATGCACCGAAAAACTCGCAGTTGAATTTTTCAAAACAGACGCACCCAATCATCTCCATTTGACCCAAACTCATGTTGGTGGGTTTTTGGCACTTTCATTTCCGGAGAAAACGATGCCGCAAAACTCGCGCAGAAGGGCCATTTTACCCACTGATGCACCAAAAAACTCACGGTTGAATTTTTCACAACGGACGCACCCAATCATCTGCATTTGACCCAAAACTCATGTTTGGTGGGGTTTCGGCACTTTCATTTCCGGAGGAACGGTGCCGCAAAACTCACGCCGGAGGGCCATTTTACCAACTAATGCACCAAAAACTCACGGTTGAATTTTTCACAACGGACTCACCCAATCATCTCCATTTCACCCAAAACTCATGTTTGGTGGGTTTTTGGCACTTTCATTTCCGACGGAACGGTGCCGCATAATTCGCGCAGGAGGGTTGTTTTACCCACTGATGCACCAAAAACTCACGGTTAAATTTTTCACAACGGACGTACCCAATCATCTCTATTTGACCCAAAACTCATGTTGGTGGGATTTGAAACTTTTCATTTCCGGAGGAACGATGCCGCAAAACTCGCGCAGGAGGGCCATTTTACCCACTGATGCACCAAAAACTCACGGTTGAATTTTTCACAACGGACGCACCCCAATCATCTCCATTTGACCCAAAACTCATGTTTGGTGGGTTTTTGGCAATTTCATTTCTGACGGAACGGTGCTGCAAAGTTCGCGCAGGAGGGCTGTTTTACCCACTGATGCACCAAAAAATTCACGGTTGAATTTTTCACAATGGACGCACCCAATCATCTGCATTTGACCCAAAACTCATGTTTGGTGGGTTTTTGGCACTTTCATTTCCAACGGGGCTGGTGCTACAAAGTTCGCGCATGAGGGCTGTTTTACCCACTGATGCACCAAAAAACTCACGGTTGAATTTTTCACAACGGACATACCCAATCATCTCCGTTTGACCCAAAACTCATGTTTGGTGGGTTTTTGGCACTTTCATTCCGGAGGAACGGTGCCGCAAAACTCGCGCAGGAGGGCTGTTTTACCCACAGATGCACCGATAAACTCACAGTTGATTTTTTCACAAGGGACGCACCCCAATCATCTCCCTTGACCCAAAACGCATGTTTGGTGGGTTTTTGACAGTTTCATTTCCGGAGGAACGGTGACGCAAAACTCGTGCAGGAGGTCGGTTTTAACCCACTGATGCACCGAAAAACTCGCAGTTGAATTTTTCAAAATAGACGGACCCAATCATCTCCATTTGACCCAAAACTCATGTTTGGTCGGTTTTGGCACTTTCATTTCTGACGGAGCGGTGCTACAAAGTTCGCGCATGAGGGCTGTTTTACCCACTGATGCACCAAAAAACTCACGGTTGAATTTTTCACAACGGAACCATACCCAACATCTCCGTTTGACTCAAACTCATGTTTGGTGGGTTTTTGGGCACTTTCATTTCCGGAGGAACGGTGCCGCCAAACTCGCGCAGGAGGGCCGCTTTACCCACAGATGCACCGATAAACTCAGAGTTGATTTTTCACAATGGAAGCACCCAATCATCTCCATTTGACCCAAAACACATGTTTGGTGGGTTTTTGATAGTTTCATTTCCGGAGGAATGGTGACGCAAAACTCGTATAGGAGGGCGGTTTTACCCACTGATGCACCGAAAAACTCGCAGTTGAATTTTTCAAACAGACGCACCCAATCATCTCCATTTGACCCAAAACTCATGTTTGGTGGGTTTTTGGCACTTTCATTTCCGGAGAACGATGCCGCAAAACTCGCGCAGAGGGCCATTTTACCCACTGATGCACCAAAAACTCACGGTTGAATTTTTCACAACGGACGCACCCAATCATCTGCATTTGACCCAAAACTCATGTTTGGTGGGTTTCGGCACTTTCATTTCCGGAGGAACGGTGCCGCAAAACTCGCGCAGGAGGGCCATTTTACCACTATGCACCAAAAACTCACGGTTGAATTTTTCACAACGGACTCACCCAATCATCTCCATTTCACCCAAAACTCATGTTTGGTGGGTTTTTGGCACTTTCATTTCCGACGGAACGGTGCCGCATAATTCGCGCAGGAGGGTTGTTTTACCCACTGATGCACCAAAAATCACGGTTAAATTTTTCACAACGGACGTACCCAATCATCTCTATTTGACCCAAAACTCATGTTTGGTGGGTTTTGAACTTTCATTTCCGGAGGAACGATGCCGCAAAACTCGCGCAGGAGGGCCATTTTACCCACTGATGCACCAAACTCACGGTTGAATTTTTCACAATAGACGCACCCAATCATCTCATTTGACCCAAAACTCATGTTTGGTGGGTTTTGGCACTTTCATTTCCGGAGGAACGGTGCCGCAAAACTCGCGCAGGAGGGCCATTTTACCCACTGATGCACCAAAAACTCACGGTTGAATTTTTCACAACGGACGCACCCAATCATCTCCATTTGACCCAAAACTCATGTTTGGTGGGTTTTTGGCACTTTCATTTCTGACGGAACGTGCTGCAAAGTTCGCGCAGGAGGGCTGTTTTACCCACTGATGCACCAAAAAATTCACGGTTGAATTTTTCACAACGACGTACCCAATCATCTCCATTTGACCCAAAACTCATGTTTGGTGGGTTTTTGGCACTTTCATTTCCGGAGTAACGGTGCCGCAAAACTCACGCAGGAGGGCCGTTTTACCCACTGATGCACCAAAAAACTCACGGTTGAATTTTTCAGAACGGATGCACCCAATCATCTCCATTTACCCAAAACTCATGTTTGGTGGGTTTTTGGCACTTTCATTTCCGACGGAACGGTGCCGCAAATTCGCGCAGGAGGGTTATTTACCCACTGATGCACCAAAAACTCACGGTTGAATTTTTCACAACGGACATACCTAATCATCTCCATTTGACCCAAAACTCATGTTTGGTGGGTTTTTGGCACTTTCATTTCCGGAGTAACGGTGCCGCAAAACTCACGCAGGAGGGCCGTTTTACCCACTGATGCACCAAAAAACTCACGGTTGAATTTTTCACAACGACGCACCCAATCATCTCCATTTGACCCAAAACTCATGTTTGGTGGGTTTTTGGCACTTTCATGCCGCATAATTCGCGCAGGAGGGTAATTTTACCCACTGATGCACCAAAAAACTCACGGTTGAATTTTTCACAACGGACGTACCCAATCATCTCTGTTTGACCCAAAACTCATGTTTGGTGGGTTTTTGGCACTTTCATTTCCGGAGTAACGGTGCCGCAAAACTCATGCAGGAGGGCTGTTTTACCCACTGATGCACCAAAAAACTCACGGTTGAATTTTTCACAACGGACGTACCCAATCATCTCCATTTGACCCAAAACTCATGTTTGGTGGGTTTTTGGCACTTTCATTTCGACGGAACGGTGCCGCAAATTCGCGCAGGAGGGTTGTTTTACCCACTGATGCACCAAAAAACTCACGGTTGAATTTTTCAAAACTGATGACCCAATCATCTCCATTTGACCAAAAACTCATGTTTGGTGGGTTTTTGGCACTTTCATTTCCGACGGAACGGTGCTACAAAGTTCGCGCAGGAGGGCTGTTTTACCCACTGATGCACGAAAAACTCACGGTTGAATTTTTCACAACGGACATACCCAATCCTCTCGTTTGACCCAAAACTCATGTTTGGTGGGTTTTGGCACTTTCATTTCCGGAGGAACGGTGCCGCAAAACTCACGCAGGAGGGTCGTTTTACCCATATGCACCAAAACTCACGGTTGAATTTTTCACAACGGACGCACCCAATCATCTCTATTTGACCAAAACTCATGTTTGGTGGGTTTTTGGCACTTTCATTTCTGACGGAGCGGTGCTACAAAGTTCGCGCAGGAGGCTGTTTTACCCACTGATGCACCAAAAAACTCACGGTTGAATTTTTCACAACGGACATACCCAATCATATCCGTTTGACCCAAAACTCATGTTTGGTGGGTTTTTGGCACTTTATTTCCGGAGGAACGGTGCCGCAAAACTCGCGCAGGAGGGCCGCTTTACCCACAGATGCACCGATAAACTCACAGTTGATTTTTCACAACGGACGCACCCAATCATCTCCTTTGACCCAAAACACGTGTTTGGTGGGTTTTTGATAGTTTCATTTCCGGAGGAATGGTGACGCAAAACTCGTGCAGGAGGGCGTTTTACCCACTGATGCACCGAAAAACTCGCAGTTGAATTTTTCAAAACAGACGCACCCAATCATCTCCATTTGACCCAAAACTCCTGTTTGGTGGGTTTTTGGCACTTTCATTTCCAGAGGAACGGTGCCGCAAAACTCGCGCAGGAGGGCCATTTTACCCACTGATGCACCAAAAACTCACGGTTGAATTTTTCACAACGGACGCACCCAATCATCTCCATTTGACCCAAAACTCATGTTTGGTGGGTTTTTGGCACTTTCATTTCTGACGGAACGGTGCTGCAAAGTTCGCGCAGGAGGGCTGTTTTACACTGATGCACCAAAAAATTCACGGTTGAATTTTTCACAATGGACGCACCCAATCATCTGCATTTGACCCAAAACTCATGTTTGGTGGGGTTTTGCACTTTCATTTCCTACGGAACGGTGCCGCAAAATTCGCGCAGGAGGGTTGTTTACCCACTGATGCACCAAAAAACTCACGGTTGAATTTTTCACAACGGACGTACCCAATCATCTCCGTTTGACCCAAAACTCATGTTTGGTGGGTTTTTGGCACTTTCATTTCCGGAGTAACGGTGCCGCAAAACTCACGCAGGAGGGCCGTTTTACCCACTGATGCACCAAAAAACTCACGGTTGAATTTTTCACAACGGACGCACCCAATCATCTCCATTTAACCCAAAACTCATGTTTGGTGGGTTTTTGGCACTTTCATTTCCGACGGAACGGTGCCGCAAATTCGCGCAGGAGGGTTGTTTTACCCACTGATGCACCAAAAAACTCACGGTTGAATTTTTCACAACGGACGTACCCAATCATCTCCATTTGACCCAAAACTCATGTTTGGTGGGTTTTTGACACTTTCATTTCCGGAGGAACGGTACCGCAAAACTCATGCAGGAGGGCCGTTTTACCCACTGATGCACCAAAAAACCCACGGTTGAATTTTTCACAACGGACGTACCCAATCATCTCCGTTTGACCCAAAACTCATGTTTGGTGGGTTTTTGGCACTTTCATTCCGGAGGAACGGTGCCGCAAAACTAGCGCAGGAGGGCCGTTTTACCCACAGATACCAAAAAACTCACGGTTGATTTTTCACAAGGACGCACCCAATCATCTCCTTTGACCCAAAACGCATGTTTGGTGGGTTTTTGACAGTTTCATTTCCGGAGTAACGGTGACGCAAAACTCGTGCAGGAGGGCGGTTTTACCCACTGATGTACCGAAAAACTCGCAGTTGAATTTTTCAAACAGACGACCCAATCATCTCCATTTGACCCAAAACTCATGTTTGGTGGGTTTTTGGCACTTTCATTTCCGGAGGAACGGTGCCGCAAAACTCGCGCAGGAGGGCCGCTTTACCCACAGATGCACCGAAAACTCACAGTTGATTTTTCACAACGGACGCACCCAATCATCTCCCTTTGACCCAAAACATGTTTGGTGGGTTTTTGATAGTTTCATTTCCGAAGGAATGGTGACGCAAAACTCGTGCAGGAGGGCGTTTTACCCACTGATGCACCGAAAAACTCGCAGTTGAATTTTTCAAAACCGACGCACCCAATCATCTCCATTTGACCCAAAACTCATGTTTGGTGGGTTTTTGATAGTTTCATTTCCGGAGGAATGGTGACGCAAAACTCGTAGGAGGGCGTTTTACCCACTGATGCACCAAAAAACTCGCAGTTGAATTTTTCAAAACAGACGCACCCAATCATCTCCATTTGACCCAAAACTCATGTTTGGTGGGTTTTTGGCACTTTCATTTCCGGAGGGACGATGCCGCAAAACTCGCGCAGGAGAGCCATTTTACCCACTGATGCACCAAAAACTCAGGTTGAATTTTTCACAACGGACGCGACCAATCATCTCCATTTGACCAAAACTTATGTTTGGTGGGTTTTTGGCACTTTCATTTCTGACGGAACGGTGCTGCAAAGTTCGCGCAGGAGGGCTGTTTTACCCACTGATGCACCAAAAAATTCGCGGTTGAATTTTTCACAATGGACGCACCCAATCATCTGCATTTGACCCAAAACTCATGTTTGGTGGGTTTTTGGCACTTTCATTTCCTACGGAACGGTGCCGCAAAATTCGCGCAGGAGGGTTGTTTTACCCACTGATGCACCAAAAAACTCACGGTTGAATTTTTCACAACGGACGTACCCAATCATCTCCGTTTGACCCAAAACTCATGTTCGGTGGGTTTTTGGCACTTTCATTTCCGGAGTAACGGTGCCGCAAAACTCGCAGGAGGGGTGTTTTACCCACTGATGCACCAAAAAACTCACGGTTGAATTTTTCACAACGGACGCACCCAATCATCTCCATTTGACCCAAAACTCATGTTTGGTGGGTTTTTGGCACTTTCATTTCCGACGGAACGGTGCCGCATAACTCGCGCAGGAGGGCCGTTTTACCCACAGATGCACCGATAAACTCACAGTTGATTTTTCACAAGGACGCACCCAATCATCTCCTTTGACCCAAAACGCATGTTTGGTGGGTTTTTGAGAGTTTCATTTCGGAGGAACGGTGACGCAAAACTCGTGCAGGAGGGCGGTTTTACCCACTAATGCACAAAAAACTCAAGGTTGAATTTTTCAAAACGACGACCCAATCATCTCCATTTGACCCAAAACTCATGTTTGGTGGGTTTTGGCACTTTCATTTCTGGAGGAACGGTGCCGCAAAACTCGCGCAGTAGGGCGCGTTACCCACAGATGCACCGATAAACTCACAGTTGATTTTTCACAACGGATGCACCCAATCATCTCCTTTGACCCAAAACTCATGTTTGGTGGGTTTTTGGCACTTTCATTTCCGGAGGGACGATGCCGCAAAACTCGCGCAGGAGGCCATTTTACCCACTGATGCACCAAAAACTCAGGTTGAATTTTTCACAACGGACGCGACCAATCATCTCCATTTGACCAAAAACTTATGTTTGGTGGGTTTTGGCACTTTCATTTCTGACGGAACGGTGCTGCAAAGTTCGCGCAGGAGGGCTGTTTTACCCACTGATGCACCAAAAAATTCGCGGTTGAATTTTTCACAATGGACGCACCCAATCATCTGCATTTGACCCAAAACTCATGTTTGGTGGGTTTTTGATAGTTTCATTTCCGGAGGAATGGTGACGCAAAACTCGTATAGGAGGGCGGTTTTACCACTAATGCACCAAAAACTCACGGTGAATTTTTCACAACGGACTCACCCAATCATCTCCATTGACCCAAAACTCATGTTTGGTGGGTTTTTGGCACTTTCATTTCTGACGGAACGGTGCCGCATAATTCGCGCAGGAGGGTTGTTTTACCCACTGATGCACCAAAAAACTCACGGTTGAATTTTTCACAACGGACGTACCCAATCATCTCTATTTGACCCAAAACTCATGTTTGGTGGGTTTTGGCACTTTCATTTCCGGAGGAACGGTGCCGCAAAATTCGCGCAGGAGGGTTGTTTTACCCACTGATGCACCAAAAACTCAGGTTGAATTTTTCACAACGGACGCACCCAATCATCTCCATTTGACCAAAACTCATGTTTGGTGGGTTTTGGCACTTTTATTTCCAACGGGGCGGTGCTACAAAGTTCGCGCATGAGGGCTGTTTTACCCACTGATGCACCAAAAACTCACGGTTGAATTTTTCACAACGGACATACCCTATCATCTCCGTTTGTCCCAAAACTCATGTTTGGTGGGTTTTGGCACTTTCATTTCCGGAGGAACGGTGCCGCAAAACTCGCGCAGGAGGGCTTTTACCCACTATGCACCAAAAACTCACGGTTGAATTTTTCACAACGGACACCCAATCATCTCCATTTGACCAAAACTCATGTTTGGTGGGTTTTTGGCACTTTCATTTCCGACGGAACGGTGCCGCAAAACTCGCGCAGGAGGGGTTTTACCCACTGATGCACCAAAAACTCACGGTTGAATTTTTCACAACGGACGCACCCAATCATCTCCATTTGACCCAAAACTCATGTTTGGTGGGTTTTGGCACTTTCATTTCCGAGGAACGGTGCCGCAAAACTCGCGCAGGAGGGCCGTTTTACCCACTGATGCACCAAAACTCACGGTTGAATTTTTCACAACGGACGCACCCAATCATCTCCATTGACCCAAAACTCATGTTTGGTGGGTTTTTTGGCACTTTCATTTCCGAGGAACGATGCCGCAAAACTCGCGCAGGAGGGCCGTTTTACCACCGATGCACCAAAAACTCAAGGTTGAATTTTTCACAACGGACGCCCAATCATCTCCATTTGACCCAAAACTCATGTTTGGTGGGTTTTTGGCACTTTCATTTCTGACGGAACGGTGTGCAAATTCGCGCAGGAGGGCTGTTTTACCCACTGATGCACCAAAAAATTCACAGTTGAATTTTCACAAGGACGCACCCAATCATCTGCATTTGACCCAAAACTCATGTTTGGTGGGTTTTGGCACTTTCATTTCCTAGTAACGGTGCCGCAAAATCGCGCTGGAGGGTTGTTTACCCACTGATGCACCAAAAAACTCACGGTTGAATTTTTCACAACGTACGCCCAATCATCTCCGTTTGACCCAAACTCATGTTTGGTGGGTTTTTGACACTTTCATTTCTGGAGTAACGGTGCCGCAAAACTCACGCAGGAGGGCCGTTTTACCCACTGATGCACCAAAAAACTCACGGTTGAACTTTTCACAACGGACGCACCCAATCATCTCCATTTGACCCAAAACTCATGTTTGGTGGGTTTTGGCACTTTCATTTCTGACGGAACGGTGCCGCATATTTCGCGCAGGAGGGTTGTTTTACCCACTGGTGCACCAAAAAACTCACGTTGAATTTTTCACAACGGACGTACCCAATCATCTCCATTTGACCCAAAACTCATGTTTGGTGGGTTTTTGACACTTTCATTTCTGGAGGAACGGTGCCGCAAAACTCATGCAGGAGGGCCGTTTTTACCCACTGATGCACCAAAAAAACTCACGGTTGAATTTTTCACAACGGACGCACCCAATCATCTCCATTTGACCCAAAACTCATGTTTGGTGGGTTTTTGGCACTTTCATTTCCACGGGGCGGTGCTACAAAGTTCGCGCATGAGGGCTGTTTTACCCACTGATGCACCAAAAAACTCACGTTGAATTTTTCACAACGGACATACCCAAATCTCTTTTGACCCAAAACTCATGTTTGGTGGGTTTTTGGCACTTTCATTTCTGGAGGAACGGTGCCGCAAAACTCATGCAGGAGGGCCGTTTTACCCACTGATGCACCAAAAAACTCACGCTTGAATTTTTCACAACGGACGCACCCAATCATCCATTTGACCCAAAACTCATGTTTGGTGGGTTTTTGGCACTTTCATTTCCGATGGAACGGTGCCGCAAATTTCGCGCAGGAGGCTGTTTTACCACTGATGCACCAAAACTCACGGTTGAATTTTTCACAACGGACGTACCCAATCATCTTGTTTGACCCAAAACTCATGTTGGTGGGTTTTTGGCACTTTCATTTCCGGAGTAACGTGCCGCAAAACTCACGCAGGAGGGCCGTTTTACCCACTGATGCACCAAAAAACTCACGGTTGAATTTTCACAACGGACTCACCCAATCATCTCCGTTTGACCAAAACTCATGTTTGGTGGGTTTTTGGCACTTTCATTTCCGACAGAACGGTGCCGCATAATTCGCGCAGGAGGGTTGTTTTACCCACGATGCACCAAAAAACTCAAGGTTGAATTTTTCACAACGGACGTACCCAATCATCTCTATTTGACCACACACATGTTTGGTGGGTTTTGGCACTTTCATTTCTGGAGGAACGGTGCCGCAAAACTCGCGCAGGAGGGCCGTTTTACCCACAGATGCACCGATAAACTCAAAGTTGATTTTTCACAAGGACGCACCTAATCATATCCCTTTGACCCAAAACGCATGTTGGGGGGTTTTCTGACCGTTCATTTCCATTTCCGGAGGAAGTGACGCAAAACTCGTTGCAGGAGGGCGGTTTTACCCCACTGATGCACCGAAGAACCTCGCTATTTGGAATTTTTCAAACAGACGCACCCAATCATTCTCCATTTGACCCCCAAAACTCATATTTTGGGGGTTTTTGGCACTTTCATTTCCAGAGGAACGATGCCGCAAAACTCGCGCAGGAGGGCCATTTTGATGAGGACATCACCGATTCATATATGAGTATCTTATCAACTTCTAAACCAAAGGTGCAACCATTCTATATGAGACTTATTATTGATACATTTGATGAATGGGTGCTGCACCATAAAATATGTGTATTGTCATTTTCAGAATTACATGCATGATCAAGGGAAGGTTGATTGCATAAGGAAAGCTTGGAGATCAATGAAGTTGATTGGGGACCAAGTCCAAGTGTTCTTAACGTTCTCCACAAAGTCACCACGTCAGTTTGGCACAAGAAAGGAAAGAGTCCAAGTCCAACACGTTTGGAAGTTGAATTCGGACTGCAGAAAGTCCCAACTTGTTACGGTCACCACGACTTCATACGGACTCGGATTTGGATGGTTCAGGACTTGATGGAAAGCTTAACAAGTCTACTTTCATTTGGATCCAGCCCCATGTCCCGTATCTTCTACACAGCGGCGACAATTATCCAAATATTACCGAGAGATCTTGCTGTCCAGGGTGCTGCGTCACCATATCTTGGGCTATTGGCCCATGTATCAATTTGGGTCCATTAAGGACACGTCCTAGGGTTGGAGGACGACCCCCCAACACCCTCCTGGTCGTCCTCCTCCTCCTCTAATACCTCCCCATAGCCGCCCACAAACAGATTGGGTTTTGTTTAGATCAAGTTTAGCCTTAGCTACTTGCTTGTAGGCGCGCGTGCAGGATCAGCCGCCCGTCTCCTGTCTTCGGAACCCCATTGTAGATTAAGATTCAGTTTGAAACCTTCAATTCATCTTGCAAATTCAGTGCTTGTTTCCTCGTTCTTGCTAGTTCTTCGATTGCTGCAGGACGGGAGCCCTAGGGGCTGGTTGTCGCGCTCCACAAGATCGTGACGGCTATTGGACGTGGTGTATCGGTTGCTAAGGCGCGGTCTTGAGGCTGTAGTCGGGCCGTGAACGTCATCTCCATCCACCAATCGAGTTATCCCCGTTTCTCATCGAAAGATCGGGCAAACCCTAGCGGGTTCGCATCAGTTAGGTATCGGAGCGAACCCGCTAGGGTTTTTGCCCGATCTTTCGATGAGAAACGGGGATAACTCGATTGGTGGATGGAGATGACGTTCACGGCCCGACTACAGGCCCTCAAGACCGCGCCTTAGCAACCGATACACCACGTCCAATAGCCGTCACGATCTTGTGGAGCGCGACAACCAGCCCCTAGGGCTCCCGTCCTGCAAGCAATCAGAAGAACTAGCAAGACGAGGAAACAAGCACTGAATTTGCAAGATGAAATTGAAGGTTTCAAACTGAATCTTAATCTACAATGGGGTTTCCGAAGACAAGGGAGACGGGCGGCTGATCCTGCACGCGCGCCTACAAGCAAGTAGCTAGGCCTAAACTTGATCTAAACAAAACCCAATCTGTTTGTGGCGGCTATGGGGAGGTATTAGAGGAGGAGAGGACGACCAGGAGGGGTGTTGGGGTCGTCCTCCAACCCTAGGACGTGTCCTTAATGGACCCAAATTGATACATGGGCCAATAGCCCAAGATATGGTGACGCAGCACCCTGGACAGCAAGATCTCTCGGTAATATTTGGATAATTGTCGCCGCTGTGTAGAAGATACGGACATGGGGCTGGATCCAAATGAAAGTAGACTTGTTAAGCTTTCCATCAAGTCCTGAACCATCCAAATCCGAGTCCGTATGAATCGTGGTGACCGTAACAAGTTGGGACTTTTCTGCAGTCCGAATTCAACTTCCAAAACGTGTTGGACTTGGACTCTTTCCTTTCTTGTGCCAAAACTGACGTGGTGACTTGTGGAGAACGTTAAGAACACTTTGGACTTGGTCCCCAATCACTTCATTGATCTTCCAAGCTTTCCTTATGCAATCAAACCTTCCCTTGATCCATGCATGTAATTCTGAAAATGACAATACACATATTTATGGTGCAGCACCCATTCATCAAATGTATCAATATAAGTCTCATATAGAATGGTTGCACCTTTGGTTTAGAAGTGATAAGATACTCATATATGAATCGGTGATGTCCTCATCAATTTTACCCACCGATGCACCCAAAAACTCAGGGTTCAATTTTTCACAACGGACGCACCCAATCATCTGCATTTGACCAAAACTCATGTTTGGTGGGTTTTTGGCACTTTCATTTCCTACGGAACGGTGCCGCAAAAATTCGCGCAGGAGGGTTGTTTACCTACTGATGCACCAAAAAAAACTCACGGTTGAATTTTCACAACGTACGTACCCAATCATCTCCGTTTGACCCAAAACTTCATGTTTGGTGGGTTTTGGCACTTTCATTTCCGGAGTAACGGTGCCGCAAAACTCACGCAGGAGGGCCGTTTTACCCACTGATGCACCAAAAAACTCACGGTTGAATTTTTCACAACGGACATACCCCTATCATCTCCGTTTGTCCCAAAACTCATGTTTGGTGGGGGTTTTGGCACTTTCATTTCCGGAGGAACGGTGCCGCAAAACTCGCGCCGGAGGGCCATTTTACCAACTAATGCACCAAAAACTCACGGTTGAATTTTCACAACGGACTCACCCAATCATCTCCATTTGACTCAAAACTCATGTTTGGTGGGTTTTTGGCACTTTCATTTCCGACGGAACGGTGCCGCATAATTCCGCGCAGGAGGGTTGTTTTAACCACTGATGCACCAAAAAACTCACGGTTGAATTTTTCACAACGGACGTACCCAATCATCTCTATTTGACCCAAAACTCATGTTTGGTGGGGGTTTTGGCACTTTCATTTCCGGAGGAACGGTGCCGCAAAAACTCGCGCAGGAGGGCCGTTTTACCCACAGATGCACCGATAAACTCACGGTTGAATTTTCACAACAGACGCACCCAATCATCTCCATTTGACCCAAAACTCATATTTGGTGGTTTTTTGGCACTTTCATTTCCAGAGGAACGATGCCGCAAAACCTCGCGCAGGAGGGCCGTTTTATCCACTGATGCACCAAAAAACTCACGTTTGAATTTTTCACAACGGACGCACCCACTCATCTCCATTTGACCCAAAACTCATGTTTGGTGGGTTTTTGGCACTTTCATTTCCGACGGAACGGTGTCGCATAATTCGCGCAGGAGGGTTATTTACCCACTGATGCACCAAAAATTCACGCTTGAATTTTCACAACGGACATACTCAATCAATCTCCATTTGACCCAAAAACTCATGTTTGGTGGGTTTTTGGCACTTTCATTTCCGGAGGAACGATGCCGCCAAAACTCGCGCAGGAGGGCCATTTACCCACTAATGCACCAAAAACTCACGGTTGAATTTTTTCACAACGGACGCACCCAATCATCTCCATTTGACCCAAAACTCTTGTTTGGTGCTTTTTTGGCACTTTCATTTCGATGGAACGGTGCCGCAAAATTCGCCGCAGGAGGGCTGTTTTACCCACTGATGCACCAAAAAACTCACGGTTGAATTTTCACAACGGACGTACCCAATCATCTCCGTTTGACCCAAAACTCATGTTTGGTGGGTTTTTGGCACTTTCATTTCCGGAGTAACGGTGCCGCAAAACTCACGCAGAAGGGCCGTTTTACCCACTGATGCACCAAAAAACTCACGGTTGAATTTTTCACAACGGACGTACCCAATCATCTCCATTTGACCCAAAACTCATGTTTGGTGGGTTTTTGACACTTTCATTTCCGGAGGAACGGTGCCGCAAAACTCACGCAGGAGGGCCGTTTTACCCACTGATGCACCAAAAAACTCACGGTTGAATTTTTCACAACGGACGCACCCAATCATCTCCATTTGACCCAAAACTCATGTTTGGTGGGTTTTTGGCACTTTCATTTCCAACGGAGCGGTGCTACAAAGTTCGCGCATGAGGGCTGTTTTACCCACTGGTGCACCAAAAAGTCACGGTTGAATTTTTTCACAACGGACATACCCAATCATCTCCGTTTGACCCAAAACTCATGTTTGGTGGCTTTTTGGCACTTTCATTTCCGATGGAACGGTGTCGCAAAATTCGCGCAGGAGGGCTGTTTTACCCACTGATGCACAAAAAACTCGGTTGAATTTTTCACAACGGACGTACCCAATCATCTCCGTTTGACCCAAAACTCATGTTTGGTGGGTTTTTGGCACTTTCATTTCCGGAGTAACGGTGCCGCAAAACTCACGAAGGAGGGCCGTTTTACCCACTGATGCTCCAAAAAACTCACGGTTGAATTTTTCACAACGGACTCACCCAATATTTGACCCAAAACGCATGTTGGGTGCGTTTTTGGCACTTTCATTTCCGACAGAACGGTGTCGCATAATTCGCGCAGGAGGGTTGTTTGACCCACTGATGCACCAAAAAACTCACGGTTGAATTTTTCACAACGGACGTACCCAATCATCTCTATTTGACCCAAAACTCATGTTTGGTTGGGTTTTGGCACTTTCATTTCCGTAGGAACGGTGCCGCAAAACTCGCGCAGGAGGGCCGTTTTACCGATAGATGCACCGATAAACTCACGGTTGAATTTTTCACAACAGACGCACCCAATCATCTCAATTTGACCCAAAACTCATGTTTGGTGGGTTTTTGAAACTTTCATTTCCGGAGGAACGATGCCGCAAAACTCGCGCAAGAGGGCCATTTTACCCACTGATGCACCAAAAACTCACGGTTGAATTTTTCACAACGGACGCACCCAATCATCTCCATTTGACCCAAAACTCATGTTTGGTGGGTTTTTGGCACTTTCATTTCTGACGGAACGGTGCTGCATAGTTCGATAAGGAGGGCTGTTTTACCCACTGATGCACAAAAAAATTTACGGTTGAATTTTTCACAATGGACGCACCCAATCAACTGCAATTGACCCAAAACTCATGTTTGGTGGGTTTTTGGCACTTTCATTTCCTACGGAACGGTGCTGCAAAATTCGCGCAGGAGGGTTGTTTTACCCACTGATGCACCAAAAAACTCACGGTTGAATTTTTCACAACGGACGTACCCAATCATCTCCATTTGACCCAAAACTCATGTTTGGTGGGTTTTTGCCACTTCCATTTCCGGAGGAACGGTGCCGCAAAACTCATGCAGGAGGGCCGTTTTACCCACAGATGCACCAAAAAACTCACGCTTGAATTTTTCACAACGGACGCACCCAATCATCTCCATTTGACCCAAAACTCATGTTTGGTGGGTTTTTGGCACTTCCATTTCCGGAGGAACGGTGCCGCAAAACTCATGCAGGAGGGCCGTTTTACCCACTGATGCACCAAAAAACTCACGCTTGAATTTTTCACAATGGACGCACCCAATCATCTCCATTTGACCCAAAACTCATGTTTGGTGGGTTTTTTGGCACTTTCATTTCCGACGAAACGGTGCTACAAAGTTCGCGCAGGAGGGCTGTTTTACCCACTGATGCACCAAAAAATTCACGGTTGAATTTTTCACAATGGACGCACCCAATCATCGGCATTTGACCCAAAACTCATGTTTGGTGGGTTTTTGGCACTTTCATTTCCTACGGAACGGTGCCGCAAAATTCGCGCAGGAGGGTTGTTTTACCCACTGATGCACCAAAAAACTCACGTTTGAATTTTTCACAACGGACATACTCAATCATCTCCATTTGACCCAAAACTCATGTTTGGTGGGTTTTTGACACTTTCATTTCCGGAGTAACGGTGCCGCAAAACTCACGCAGGAGGGCCGTTTTACCCACTGATGCACCAAAAAACTCACGGTTGAATTTTTCACAACGAACGCACCCAATCATCTCCATTTGACCCAAAACTCATGTTTGGTGGGTTTTTGGCACTTTCATTTCCGACGGAACGGTGCCGCATAATTCGCGCAGGAGGGTTATTTTACCCACTGATGCACCATAAAACTCACGGTTGAATTTTTCACAATGGACGTACCCAATCATCTCCATTTGACCCAAAACTCATGTTTGGTGGGTTTTTGGCACTTTCATTTCCGGAGGAACGGTGCCGCAAAACTCATGCAGCAGGGCCGTTTTACCCACTGATGCACCAAAAAACTCACAGTTGAATTTTTCACAACGGACGCACCCAATCATCTCCATTTGACCCAAAACTCATGTTTGGTGGGTTTTTGGCACTTTCATTTCCAACGGAGCGGTGCTACAAAGTTCGCGCATGAGGGCTGTTTTACCCACTGATGCACCAAAAAACTCACGGTTGAATTTTTCACAACGGACATACCCAATCATCTCCGTTTGACCCAAAACTCATGTTTGGTGGGTTTTTGACACTTTCATTTCCGGAGGAACGGTGCCGCAAAACTCGCGCAGGAGAGCCGTTTTACCCACAGATGCACCGATAAACTCACAGTTGATTTTTTCACAAGGGACGCACTCAATCATCTCCCTTTGACCCAAAACGCATGTTTGGTGGGTTTTTGACAGTTTCATTTCCGGAGGAACGATGACGCAAAACTCGTGTAGGAGGGCGGTTTTACCCACTGATGCACCGAAAAACTCGCAGTTGAATTTTTCAAAACAGACGACCCAATCATCTCCATTTGACCCAAAACTCATGTTTGGTGGGTTTTTGGCACTTTCATTTCCGACGGAGCGGTGCTACAAAGTTCGCGCAGGAGGGCTGTTTTACCCACTGATGCACGAAAAAACTCATGGTTGAATTTTTCACAACGGACATACCCAATCATCTCCGTTTGACCCAAAACTCATGTTTGGTGGGGTTTTGGCACTTTCATTTCCGAAGGAACGGTGCCGCAAAACTCGCGCAGGAGGGTCGTTTTACCCACAGATGCACCGATAAACTCACGGTTGAATTTTTCACAACGGACGCACCCAATCATCTCTATTTGACCCAAAACTCATGTTTGGTGGGTTTTTGGCACTTTCATTTCTGACGGAGCGGTTCAAGGGTCGAGATGGCGGACTAGAGGGGGGTGAATAGTCCTTTCTAAAATTAATCGCACCGGCTAACCGAAACAAATGCGGAATTACAACTATCGGTCTTAGCCAAGACTACACCCCTCTACTTATACTCTATGACACCTTATAAAAGATCCTAAACAATGCAAATAAGGTGTCGGGCTAGCTAGAGCTCACCTAAACAATTCTAGTTTGCAAGGTTACACAAACCTAAGCAACTAGTACTCAATCAACCGGGGAGCTCCAACACATGCCACTAAGCAAAAGCACAAAGCCTAAGCTCACTAGCTATGCTCAATAACAAAGGCTACACAAGCCAAATTAGAGAGCTCAACTTAGCTACACAAACTAAGCAATGTGACTAGCAAGACTACAAGTCAACTAGTCACTCATGGGATCAACTTCTATGCTGCACAACAAGGAAGGTAACTAGCAAGCTACACAAGCTAACTAATCATAAGAGCAACTACACTAGCACATGTATATGAACAAGTAAATACAAGCTAGTGAAAAGAGTTTGCAAACCACCGAGAAGATGAACACGAAGTTGACACGGTGGTTTTTTTCCCAAGGTTCACTTGGTTGCCACCAAGCTAGTCCCCGTTGTGTCGACCACACACTTTGGTAGTTCGGCGGCTAATAGGCACCACACCTAGCTCGACACTCGAGCGCCGCAAGAACTCACCCACAAGTGAGGGTAACTCAATGACACGCTCTACTAGAGTTGCTCTTCGCGATCCCCGCGGGGCGAGCACAATGCCCCTCACAATCCTTCTCCGGAGCCACGCACAATCTTCACGCGGGCTTCACGACGGAGACTCGATCACCAAGCCGTCTAGGAGGTGGCAACCTCCAAGAGTAACAAGCACCACCGGCTTGCAACACGAACACCTAGTGCCACTCGATGCAATCTCTCAAAGCAACGCACTAGAATCGCTCACTCGCAATAGATTCGCACACTAGCAAGCACAAGCGAGTTAGAGGGCTCCCAAGCACAGCCACACAAGCCACCAAGGCTTTGGAGTGCTCCAACCTCCGGCTCAAAGCCGGCCCCAACGACAATATATAGAGGGGAGCGGCCAACTAGCCGTTTCCCCTTTTCTGCGCTTCGGTCGGTAGTACCGACCCCCTGGGCGGTAGTACCGACAGCTTCACTTATAGCCGTTACACACGGCGCGTTGACTAAAACGTACAACCGACTCCTGGTCGGTACCTCCGACGGTCGGTAGTACCGGCCCTATGGCGGTACTACCGATAGGCCAACATGACCGCGAACAGAGAGCATCTCACAGAGGGACTTGGTCCCTCGGAAACTACCGCCCAAAGGTTGGTACCTCCAAGGTCGGTGGTACCGAGGTTATGGCGGTACCACCGCCAGGTCATTTTCAACTCAACACAGAGAGCTCTTCAAACTTGGTTTCCACCGGCCTTGGGTCGGTAGCACCGGGGTGGTACTACCGAGGTAATGGCGGTACTACCGGCAGGTCAAAACTGGGACTACACAGAGAGCTCCGCGAAACCCTTCAGGGCCACGGTACCACCAACCCTCTGGTCGGTACCACCGCCGGCGGTAGTACCGAGGTTATGGCAGTACTACCGCCAGGCCAAATCAGCCCCAACACAGAGAAGGTTGCACGCAGCACCCTTGGGCGGTACTACCGACCACACTCAGAAAACTCCATTTTCTTCTCTGTGTTGATCCAAAATACTTCCAACAACTTCTCCTTTGCAAATGTGCCAACACCACCAAGAGTACACCATCATGTGCATGTGTGTTAGCATTTTCACAATCATTTTCAAAGGATTTTCTCTTTCACTCATAACGCCACTCGATCTTAGTAACATCGCAAAGTTAGATCGCTCAAGTGGCACTAGATGACCGATATGCAAACAAGTTTGCTCCTCTTAATAGTACGGCCATCTATCCTAAACCCGGTCATAATCTTCTCTACACACCTATGACCGGTGAAATGAAATGCCCTACAAGTATACCTTTGCCTTGCGCATTCCATTCCATCTCCTCCGGTGTTGATGCAACACATGCACCAACCTCTTCATCAAATGATATGATCCACTTCATATCATCACATGGCCTCCATGGTCCATCGATCTTGACATCACTTGCTCTTCACCATCGCTTCGGTCCTTCGGCGCCAAGTCTTGCTTAAGCCTCCCGACACTCGGTACCAACGGCTTCAAAGCCTCAACTTGCCCTTCACCTTCGCAACCGGTCCATCAAGCCAAGTCTTGCCTTGATCTTCACCATCTTAGCCACATGACCACATGTCATGTTTCATGTGCATTAAGCTCCTTCTTCACATGTGTGAGCCTTGCGACATATTCCAAGCCATTTCTCCTCTATGGCATATGTTGCTCACACATGATCACCTGTGGACTAATCACCTATGTAATTTACTTCAAACACATATTAGTCCACCTAAGTTGTCATTCAATTACCAAAACCAAACAAGGACCTTTCAGCGGTGCTACAAAGATCGCGCAGGAGTGCTGTTTTACCCACTGATGCACCAAAAAACTCACGGTTGAATTTTTCACAACGGACATACCCAATCATCTCCGTTTGACCCAAAACTCATGTTTGGTGGGTTTTTGGCACTTTCATTTCCGGAGGAACGGTGCCGCAAAACTCGCGCAGGAGGGCCACTTTACCCACAGATGCACCGATAAACTCAGAGTTGATTTTTTCACAACGGAAGCACCCAATCATCTCCATTTGACCCAAAACACATGTTTGGTGGGTTTTTGATAGTTTCATTTTCGGAGGAATGGTGACGCAAAACTCGTGCAGGAGGGCGGTTTTACCCACTGATGCACCGAAAAACTCGCAGTTGAATTTTTCAAAACAGACGCATCCAATCATTTCCATTTGACCCAAAACTCATATTTGGTGGGTTTTTGGCACTTTCATTTCCAGAGGAACGATGCCGCAAAACTCGCGCAGGAGGGCCATTTTACCCACTGATGCACCAAAAACTCACGGTTGAATTTTTCACAACGGACGCACCCAATCATCTCCATTTGACCCAAAACTTATGTTTGGTTGGTTTTTGGCACTTTCATTTCTGACGGAACGGTGCTGCAAAGTTCGCGCAGGAGGGCTGTTTTACCCACTGATGCACCAAAAAATTCAAGGTTGAATTTTTCACAATGGACGCACCCAATCATCTGCATTTGACCCAAAACTCATGTTTGGTGGGTTTTTCGCACTTTCATTTCCTACGGAACGGTGCCGCAAAATTCGCGCAGTAGGGTTGTTTTACCTACTGATGCACCAAAAAAACTCACGGTTGAATTTTTCACAACGTACGTACCCAATCATCTCCGTTTGACCCAAAACTCATGTTTGGTGGGTTTTTGGCACTTTCATTTCCGGAGTAACGGTGCCGCAAAACTCACGCAGGAGGGCCGTTTTACCCACTGATGCACCAAAAAACTCATGGTTGAATTTTTCACAACGGACGCACCCAATCATCTCCATTTGACCCAAAACTCATGTTTGGTGGGTTTTTGGCACTTTCATTTTCGACGGAACGGTGCCGCATAATTCGCGCAGGAGGGTTGTTTTACCCACTGATGCACAAAAAAACTCACGGTTGAATTTTTCACAACGGACGTACCCAATCATCTCCATTTGACCAAAAACTCATGTTTGGTGGGTTTTGGCACTTTCATTTCCGGAGGAACGGTGCCGCAAAACTCATGCAGGAGGGCTGTTTTACCCACTGATGCACCAAAAAACTCACGGTTGAATTTTTCACAACGGATGCACCCAATCATCTCCATTTGACCCAAAACTCATGTTTGGTGGGTTTTTGGCACTTTCATTTCCAACGGGGCGGTGCTACAAAGTTCGCGCATGAGGGCTGTTTTACCCACTGATGCACCAAAAAACTCACGGTTGAATTTTTCACAACGGACATACCCAATCATCTCCGTTTGACCCAAAACTCATGTTTGGTGGGTTTTTGGCACTTTCATTCCGGAGGAACGGTGCCGCAAAACTCGCGCAGGAGGGCTGTTTTACCCACAGATGCACCGATAAACTCACAGTTGATTTTTTTCACAAGGGACGCACCCAATCATCTCCCTTTGACCCAGAACGCATGTTTGGTGGGTTTTTGACAGTTTCATTTCCGGAGGAACGGTGACGCAAAACTCGTGCAGGAGGGCGGTTTTACCCACTGATGCACCGAAAAACTCGCAGTTGAATTTTTCAAAATAGACGACCCAATCATCTCCATTTGACCCAAAACTCATGTTTGGTGGGTTTTTGGCACTTTCATTTCTGACGGAGCGGTGCTACAAAGTTCGCGCAGGAGGGCTGTTTTACCCACTGATGCACCAAAAAACTCACGGTTGAATTTTTCACAACGGACATACCCAATCATCTCCGTTTGACCCAAAACTCATGTTTGGTGGGTTTTTGGCACTTTCATTTCGGAGGAATGGTGCCGCAAAACTCGCGCAGGAGGGCCGCTTTACCCACAGATGCACCGATAAACTCAGAGTTGATTTTTTTCACAACGGAAGCACCCAATCATCTCCATTTGACCCAAAAAACATGTTTGGTGGGTTTTTGATAGTTTCATTTCCGGAGGAATGGTGACGCAAAACTCGTGTAGGAGGGCGGTTTTACCCACTGATGCACCGAAAAACTCGCAGTTGAATTTTTCAAAACAGACGCACCCAATCATCTCCATTTGACCCAAAACTCATGTTTGGTGGGTTTTTGGCACTTTCATTTCCGGAGAAACGATGCCGCAAAACTCGCGCAGAAGGGCCATTTTACCCACTGATGCACCAAAAACTCACGGTTGAATTTTTCACAACGGACGCACCCAATCATCTGCATTTGACCCAAAACTCATGTTTGGTGGGGTTTCGGCACTTTCATTTCCGGAGGAACGGTGCCGCAAAACTCACGCCGGAGGGCCATTTTACCAACTAATGCACCAAAAACTCACGGTTGAATTTTTCACAACGGACTCACCCAATCATCTCCATTTCACCCAAAACTCATGTTTGGTGGGTTTTTGGCACTTTCATTTCCGACGGAACGGTGCCGCATAATTCGCGCAGGAGGGTTGTTTTACCCACTGATGCACCAAAAACTCACGGTTAAATTTTTCACAACGGACGTACCCAATCATCTCTATTTGACCCAAAACTCATGTTTGGTGGGATTTTGAAACTTTCATTTCCGGAGGAACGATGCCGCAAAACTCGCGCAGGAGGGCCATTTTACCCACTGATGCACCAAAAACTCACGGTTGAATTTTTCACAACGGACGCACCCAATCATCTCCATTTGACCCAAAACTCATGTTTGGTGGGTTTTTGGCAATTTCATTTCTGACGGAACGGTGCTGCAAAGTTCGCGCAGGAGGGCTGTTTTACCCACTGATGCACCAAAAAATTCACGGTTGAATTTTTCACAATGGACGCACCCAATCATCTGCATTTGACCCAAAACTCATGTTTGGTGGGTTTTTGGCACTTTCATTTCCAACGGGGCGGTGCTACAAAGTTCGCGCATGAGGGCTGTTTTACCCACTGATGCACCAAAAAACTCACGGTTGAATTTTTCACAACGGACATACCCAATCATCTCCGTTTGACCCAAAACTCATGTTTGGTGGGTTTTTGGCACTTTCATTCCGGAGGAACGGTGCCGCAAAACTCGCGCAGGAGGGCTGTTTTACCCACAGATGCACCGATAAACTCACAGTTGATTTTTTCACAAGGGACGCACCCAATCATCTCCCTTGACCCAAAACGCATGTTTGGTGGGTTTTTGACAGTTTCATTTCCGGAGGAACGGTGACGCAAAACTCGTGCAGGAGGTCGGTTTTACCCACTGATGCACCGAAAAACTCGCAGTTGAATTTTTCAAAATAGACGACCCAATCATCTCCATTTGACCCAAAACTCATGTTTGGTCGGTTTTTGGCACTTTCATTTCTGACGGAGCGGTGCTACAAAGTTCGCGCATGAGGGCTGTTTTACCCACTGATGCACCAAAAAACTCACGGTTGAATTTTTCACAACGGACATACCCAAACATCTCCGTTTGACTCAAAACTCATGTTTGGTGGGTTTTTGGCACTTTCATTTCCGGAGGAACGGTGCCGCCAAACTCGCGCAGGAGGGCCGCTTTACCCACAGATGCACCGATAAACTCAGAGTTGATTTTTTCACAATGGAAGCACCCAATCATCTCCATTTGACCCAAAACACATGTTTGGTGGGTTTTTGATAGTTTCATTTCCGGAGGAATGGTGACGCAAAACTCGTATAGGAGGGCGGTTTTACCCACTGATGCACCGAAAAACTCGCAGTTGAATTTTTCAAAACAGACGCACCCAATCATCTCCATTTGACCCAAAACTCATGTTTGGTGGGTTTTTGGCACTTTCATTTCCGGAGAAACGATGCCGCAAAACTCGCGCAGAAGGGCCATTTTACCCACTGATGCACCAAAAACTCACGGTTGAATTTTTCACAACGGACGCACCCAATCATCTGCATTTGACCCAAAACTCATGTTTGGTGGGGTTTCGGCACTTTCATTTCCGGAGGAACGGTGCCGCAAAACTCGCGCCGGAGGGCCATTTTACCAACTAATGCACCAAAAACTCACGGTTGAATTTTTCACAACGGACTCACCCAATCATCTCCATTTCACCCAAAACTCATGTTTGGTGGGTTTTTGGCACTTTCATTTCCGACGGAACGGTGCCGCATAATTCGCGCAGGAGGGTTGTTTTACCCACTGATGCACCAAAAACTCACGGTTAAATTTTTCACAACGGACGTACCCAATCATCTCTATTTGACCCAAAACTCATGTTTGGTGGGATTTTGAAACTTTCATTTCCGGAGGAACGATGCCGCAAAACTCGCGCAGGAGGGCCATTTTACCCACTGATGCACCGTTAAACTCACGGTTGAATTTTTCACAATAGACGCACCCAATCATCTCAATTTGACCCAAAACTCATGTTTGGTGGGGTTTTGGCACTTTCATTTCCGGAGGAACGATGCCGCAAAACTCGCGCAGGAGGGCCATTTTACCCACTGATGCACCAAAAACTCACGGTTGAATTTTTCACAACGGACGCACCCAATCATCTCCATTTGACCCAAAACTCATGTTTGGTGGGTTTTTGGCAATTTCATTTCTGACGGAACAGTGCTGCAAAGTTCGCGCAGGAGGGCTGTTTTACCCACTGATGCACCAAAAAATTCACGGTTGAATTTTTCACAACGAACGTACCCAATCATCTCCATTTGACCCAAAACTCATGTTTGGTGGGTTTTTGGCACTTTCATTTCCGGAGTAACGGTGCCGCAAAACTCACGCAGGAGGGCCGTTTTACCCACTGATGCACCAAAAAACTCACGGTTGAATTTTTCAGAACGGATGCACCCAATCATCTCCATTTAACCCAAAACTCATGTTTGGTGGGTTTTTGGCACTTTCATTTCCGACGGAACGGTGCCGCATAATTCGCGCAGGAGGGTTATTTTACCCACTGATGCACCAAAAACCTCACGGTTGAATTTTTCACAACGGACATACCTAATCATCTCCATTTGACCCAAAACTCATGTTTGGTGGGTTTTTGGCACTTTCATTTCCGGAGTAACGGTGCCGCAAAACTCACGCAGGAGGGCCGTTTTACCCACTGATGCACCAAAAAACTCACGGTTCAATTTTTCACAACCGACGCACCCAATCATCTCCATTTGACCCAAAACTCATGTTTGGTGGGTTTTTGGCACTTTCATGCCGCATAATTCGCGCAGGAGGGTAATTTTACCCACTGATGCACCAAAAAACTCACGGTTGAATTTTTCACAACGGACGTACCCAATCATCTCTGTTTGACCCAAAACTCATGTTTGGTGGGTTTTTGGCACTTTCATTTCCGGAGTAACGGTGCCGCAAAACTCATGCAGGAGGGCTGTTTTACCCACTGATGCACCAAAAAACTCACGGTTGAATTTTTCACAACGGACGTACCCAATCATCTCCATTTGACCCAAAACTCATGTTTGGTGGGTTTTTGGCACTTTCATTTTCGACGGAACGGTGCCGCATAATTCGCGCAGGAGGGTTGTTTTACCCACTGATGCACCAAAAAAACTCACGGTTGAATTTTTCAAAACTGATGACCCAATCATCTCCATTTGACCAAAAACTCATGTTTGGTGGGTTTTTGGCACTTTCATTTCCGACGGAGCGGTGCTACAAAGTTCGCGCAGGAGGGCTGTTTTACCCACTGATGCACGAAAAAACTCACGGTTGAATTTTTCACAACGGACATACCCAATCCTCTTCGTTTGACCCAAAACTCATGTTTGGTGGGGTTTTGGCACTTTCATTTCCGGAGGAACGGTGCCGCAAAACTCACGCAGGAGGGTCGTTTTACCCATAGGTGCACCGATAAACTCACGGTTGAATTTTTCACAACGGACGCACCCAATCATCACTATTTGACACAAAACTCATGTTTGGTGGGTTTTTGGCACTTTCATTTCTGACGGAGCGGTGCTACAAAGTTCGCGCAGGAGTGCTGTTTTACCCACTGATGCACCAAAAAACTCACGGTTGAATTTTTCACAACGGACATACCCAATCATATCCGTTTGACCCAAAACTCATGTTTGGTGGGTTTTTGGCACTTTTATTTCCGGAGGAACGGTGCCGCAAAACTCGCGCAGGAGGGCCGCTTTACCCACAGATGCACCGATAAACTCACAGTTGATTTTTTCACAACGGACGCACCCAATCATCTCCCTTTGACCCAAAACACGTGTTTGGTGGGTTTTTGATAGTTTCATTTCCGGAGGAATGGTGACGCAAAACTCGTGCAGGAGGGCGGTTTTACCCACTGATGCACCGAAAAACTCGCAGTTGAATTTTTCAAAACAGACGCACCCAATCATTTCCATTTGACCCAAAACTCCTATTTGGTGGGTTTTTGGCACTTTCATTTCCAGAGGAACGATGCCGCAAAACTCGCGTAGGAGGGCCATTTTACCCACTGATGCACCAAAAACTCACGATTGAATTTTTCACAACGGACGCACCCAATCATCTCCATTTGACCCAAAACTTATGTTTGGTGGGTTTTTGGCACTTTCATTTCTGACGGAACGGTGCTGCAAAGTTCGCGCAGGAGGGCTGTTTTACAAACTGATGCACCAAAAAATTCAAGGTTGAATTTTTCACAATGGACGCACCCAATCATCTGCATTTGACCCAAAACTCATGTTTGGTGGGGTTTTCGCACTTTCATTTCCTACGGAACGGTGCCGCAAAATTCGCGCAGGAGGGTTGTTTTACCCACTGATGCACCAAAAAACTCACGGTTGAATTTTTCACAACGTACGTACCCAATCATCTCCGTTTGACCCAAAGCTCATGTTTGGTGGGTTTTTGGCACTTTCATTTCCGGAGTAACGGTGCCGCAAAACTCACGCAGGAGGGCCGTTTTACCCACTGATGCACCAAAAAACTCACGGTTGAATTTTTCACAACGGACGCACCCAATCATCTCCATTTAACCCAAAACTCATGTTTGGTGGGTTTTTGGCACTTTCATTTCCGACGGAACGGTGCCGCATAATTCGCGCAGGAGGGTTGTTTTACCCACTGATGCACCAAAAAACTCACGGTTGAATTTTTCACAACGGACGTACCCAATCATCTCCATTTGACCCAAAACTCATGTTTGGTGGGTTTTTGACACTTTCATTTCCGGAGGAACGGTACCGCAAAACTCATGCAGGAGGGCCGTTTTACCCACTGATGCACCAAAAAACCCACGGTTGAATTTTTCACAACGGACGTACCCAATCATCTCCGTTTGACCCAAAACTCATGTTTGGTGGGTTTTTGGCACTTTCATTCCGGAGGAACGGTGCCGCAAAACTAGCGCAGGAGGGCCGTTTTACCCACAGATACACCAAAAAACTCACGGTTGATTTTTTCACAAGGGACGCACCCAATCATCTCCCTTTGACCCAAAACGCATGTTTGGTGGGTTTTTGACAGTTTCATTTCCGGAGTAACGGTGACGCAAAACTCGTGCAGGAGGGCGGTTTTACCCACTGATGTACCGAAAAACTCGCAGTTGAATTTTTCAAAACAGACGACCCAATCATCTCCATTTGACCCAAAACTCATGTTTGGTGGGTTTTTGGCACTTTCATTTCCGGAGGAACGGTGCCGCAAAACTCGCGCAGGAGGGCCGCTTTACCCACAGATGCACCGATAAACTCACAGTTGATTTTTCACAACGGACGCACCCAATCATCTCCCTTTGACCCAAAACACATGTTTGGTGGGTTTTTGATAGTTTCATTTCCGAAGGAATGGTGACGCAAAACTCGTGCAGGAGGGCGGTTTTACCCACTGATGCACCGAAAAACTCGCAGTTGAATTTTTCAAAACCGACGCACCCAATCATCTCCATTTGACCCAAAACTCATGTTTGGTGGGTTTTTGATAGTTTCATTTCCGGAGGAATGGTGACGCAAAACTCGTATAGGAGGGCGGTTTTACCCACTGATGCACCAAAAAACTCGCAGTTGAATTTTTCAAAACAGACGCACCCAATCATCTCCATTTGACCCAAAACTCATGTTTGGTGGGTTTTTGGCACTTTCATTTCCGGAGGGACGATGCCGCAAAACTCGCGCAGGAGAGCCATTTTACCCACTGATGCACCAAAAACTCAGGGTTGAATTTTTCACAACGGACGCGACCAATCATCTCCATTTGACCAAAAACTTATGTTTGGTGGGTTTTTGGCACTTTCATTTCTGACGGAACGGTGCTGCAAAGTTCGCGCAGGAGGGCTGTTTTACCCACTGATGCACCAAAAAATTCGCGGTTGAATTTTTCACAATGGACGCACCCAATCATCTGCATTTGACCCAAAACTCATGTTTGGTGGGTTTTTGGCACTTTCATTTCCTACGGAACGGTGCCGCAAAATTCGCGCAGGAGGGTTGTTTTACCCACTGATGCACCAAAAAAACTCACGGTTGAATTTTTCACAACGTACGTACCCAATCATCTCCGTTTGACCCAAAACTCATGTTCGGTGGGTTTTTGGCACTTTCATTTCCGGAGTAACGGTGCCGCAAAACTCACGCAGGAGGGGTGTTTTACCCACTGATGCACCAAAAAACTCACGGTTGAATTTTTCACAACGGACGCACCCAATCATCTCCATTTGACCCAAAACTCATGTTTGGTGGGTTTTTGGCACTTTCATTTCCGACGGAACGGTGCCGCATAACTCGCGCAGGAGGGCCGTTTTACCCACAGATGCACCGATAAACTCACAGTTGATTTTTTCACAAGGGACGCACCCAATCATCTCCCTTTGACCCAAAACGCATGTTTGGTGGGTTTTTGAGAGTTTCATTTTCGGAGGAACGGTGACGCAAAACTCGTGCAGGAGGGCGGTTTTACCCACTAATGCACAAAAAAACTCAAGGTTGAATTTTTCAAAACAGACGACCCAATCATCTCCATTTGACCCAAAACTCATGTTTGGTGGGTTTTGGCACTTTCATTTCTGGAGGAACGGTGCCGCAAAACTCGCGCAGTAGGGCCGCGTTACCCACAGATGCACCGATAAACTCACAGTTGATTTTTCACAACGGATGCACCCAATCATCTCCCTTTGACCCAAAACTCATGTTTGGTGGGTTTTTGGCACTTTCATTTCCGGAGGGACGATGCCGCAAAACTCGCGCAGGAGAGCCATTTTACCCACTGATGCACCAAAAACTCAGGGTTGAATTTTTCATAACGGACGCGACCAATCATCTCCATTTGACCAAAAACTTATGTTTGGTGGGTTTTTGGCACTTTCATTTCTGACGGAACGGTGCTGCAAAGTTCGCGCAGGAGGGCTGTTTTACCCACTGATGCACCAAAAAATTCGCGGTTGAATTTTTCACAATGGACGCACCCAATCATCTGCATTTGACCCAAAACTCATGTTTGGTGGGTTTTTGATAGTTTCATTTCCGGAGGAATGGTGACGCAAAACTCGTATAGGAGGGCGGTTTTACCAACTAATGCACCAAAAACTCACGGTGAATTTTTCACAACGGACTCACCCAATCATCTCCATTGGACCCAAAACTCATGTTTGGTGGGTTTTTGGCACTTTCATTTCTGACGGAACGGTGCCGCATAATTCGCGCAGGAGGGTTGTTTTACCCACTGATGCACCAAAAAACTCACGGTTGAATTTTTCACAACGGACGTACCCAATCATCTCTATTTGACCCAAAACTCATGTTTGGTGGGGTTTTGGCACTTTCATTTCCGGAGGAACGGTGCCGCAAAATTCGCGCAGGAGGGTTGTTTTACCCACTGATGCACCAAAAACTCAGGGTTGAATTTTTCACAACGGACGCACCCAATCATCTCCATTTGACCAAAAACTCATGTTTGGTGGGTTTTGGCACTTTTATTTCCAACGGGGCGGTGCTACAAAGTTCGCGCATGAGGGCTGTTTTACCCACTGATGCACCAAAAAACTCACGGTTGAATTTTTCACAACGGACATACCCTATCATCTCCGTTTGACTCAAAACTCATGTTTGGTGGGTTTTTGGCACTTTCATTTCCGGAGGAACGGTGCCGCCAAACTCGCGCAGGAGGGCCGCTTTACCCACAGATGCACCGATAAACTCAGAGTTGATTTTTTCACAATGGAAGCACCCAATCATCTCCATTTGACCCAAAACACATGTTTGGTGGGTTTTTGATAGTTTCATTTCCGGAGGAATGGTGACGCAAAACTCGTATAGGAGGGCGGTTTTACCCACTGATGCACCGAAAAACTCGCAGTTGAATTTTTCAAAACAGACGCACCCAATCATCTCCATTTGACCCAAAACTCATGTTTGGTGGGTTTTTGGCACTTTCATTTCCGGAGAAACGATGCCGCAAAACTCGCGCAGAAGGGCCATTTTACCCACTGATGCACCAAAAACTCACGGTTGAATTTTTCACAACGGACGCACCCAATCATCTGCATTTGACCCAAAACTCATGTTTGGTGGGGTTTCGGCACTTTCATTTCCGGAGGAACGGTGCCGCAAAACTCGCGCCGGAGGGCCATTTTACCAACTAATGCACCAAAAACTCACGGTTGAATTTTTCACAACGGACTCACCCAATCATCTCCATTTCACCCAAAACTCATGTTTGGTGGGTTTTTGGCACTTTCATTTCCGACGGAACGGTGCCGCATAATTCGCGCAGGAGGGTTGTTTTACCCACTGATGCACCAAAAACTCACGGTTAAATTTTTCACAACGGACGTACCCAATCATCTCTATTTGACCCAAAACTCATGTTTGGTGGGATTTTGAAACTTTCATTTCCGGAGGAACGATGCCGCAAAACTCGCGCAGGAGGGCCATTTTACCCACTGATGCACCGTTAAACTCACGGTTGAATTTTTCACAATAGACGCACCCAATCATCTCAATTTGACCCAAAACTCATGTTTGGTGGGGTTTTGGCACTTTCATTTCCGGAGGAACGATGCCGCAAAACTCGCGCAGGAGGGCCATTTTACCCACTGATGCACCAAAAACTCACGGTTGAATTTTTCACAACGGACGCACCCAATCATCTCCATTTGACCCAAAACTCATGTTTGGTGGGTTTTTGGCAATTTCATTTCTGACGGAACAGTGCTGCAAAGTTCGCGCAGGAGGGCTGTTTTACCCACTGATGCACCAAAAAATTCACGGTTGAATTTTTCACAACGAACGTACCCAATCATCTCCATTTGACCCAAAACTCATGTTTGGTGGGTTTTTGGCACTTTCATTTCCGGAGTAACGGTGCCGCAAAACTCACGCAGGAGGGCCGTTTTACCCACTGATGCACCAAAAAACTCACGGTTGAATTTTTCAGAACGGATGCACCCAATCATCTCCATTTAACCCAAAACTCATGTTTGGTGGGTTTTTGGCACTTTCATTTCCGACGGAACGGTGCCGCATAATTCGCGCAGGAGGGTTATTTTACCCACTGATGCACCAAAAACCTCACGGTTGAATTTTTCACAACGGACATACCTAATCATCTCCATTTGACCCAAAACTCATGTTTGGTGGGTTTTTGGCACTTTCATTTCCGGAGTAACGGTGCCGCAAAACTCACGCAGGAGGGCCGTTTTACCCACTGATGCACCAAAAAACTCACGGTTCAATTTTTCACAACCGACGCACCCAATCATCTCCATTTGACCCAAAACTCATGTTTGGTGGGTTTTTGGCACTTTCATGCCGCATAATTCGCGCAGGAGGGTAATTTTACCCACTGATGCACCAAAAAACTCACGGTTGAATTTTTCACAACGGACGTACCCAATCATCTCTGTTTGACCCAAAACTCATGTTTGGTGGGTTTTTGGCACTTTCATTTCCGGAGTAACGGTGCCGCAAAACTCATGCAGGAGGGCTGTTTTACCCACTGATGCACCAAAAAACTCACGGTTGAATTTTTCACAACGGACGTACCCAATCATCTCCATTTGACCCAAAACTCATGTTTGGTGGGTTTTTGGCACTTTCATTTTCGACGGAACGGTGCCGCATAATTCGCGCAGGAGGGTTGTTTTACCCACTGATGCACCAAAAAAACTCACGGTTGAATTTTTCAAAACTGATGACCCAATCATCTCCATTTGACCAAAAACTCATGTTTGGTGGGTTTTTGGCACTTTCATTTCCGACGGAGCGGTGCTACAAAGTTCGCGCAGGAGGGCTGTTTTACCCACTGATGCACGAAAAAACTCACGGTTGAATTTTTCACAACGGACATACCCAATCCTCTTCGTTTGACCCAAAACTCATGTTTGGTGGGGTTTTGGCACTTTCATTTCCGGAGGAACGGTGCCGCAAAACTCACGCAGGAGGGTCGTTTTACCCATAGGTGCACCGATAAACTCACGGTTGAATTTTTCACAACGGACGCACCCAATCATCACTATTTGACACAAAACTCATGTTTGGTGGGTTTTTGGCACTTTCATTTCTGACGGAGCGGTGCTACAAAGTTCGCGCAGGAGTGCTGTTTTACCCACTGATGCACCAAAAAACTCACGGTTGAATTTTTCACAACGGACATACCCAATCATATCCGTTTGACCCAAAACTCATGTTTGGTGGGTTTTTGGCACTTTTATTTCCGGAGGAACGGTGCCGCAAAACTCGCGCAGGAGGGCCGCTTTACCCACAGATGCACCGATAAACTCACAGTTGATTTTTTCACAACGGACGCACCCAATCATCTCCCTTTGACCCAAAACACGTGTTTGGTGGGTTTTTGATAGTTTCATTTCCGGAGGAATGGTGACGCAAAACTCGTGCAGGAGGGCGGTTTTACCCACTGATGCACCGAAAAACTCGCAGTTGAATTTTTCAAAACAGACGCACCCAATCATTTCCATTTGACCCAAAACTCCTATTTGGTGGGTTTTTGGCACTTTCATTTCCAGAGGAACGATGCCGCAAAACTCGCGCAGGAGGGCCATTTTACCCACTGATGCACCAAAAACTCACGATTGAATTTTTCACAACGGACGCACCCAATCATCTCCATTTGACCCAAAACTTATGTTTGGTGGGTTTTTGGCACTTTCATTTCTGACGGAACGGTGCTGCAAAGTTCGCGCAGGAGGGCTGTTTTACAAACTGATGCACCAAAAAATTCAAGGTTGAATTTTTCACAATGGACGCACCCAATCATCTGCATTTGACCCAAAACTCATGTTTGGTGGGGTTTTCGCACTTTCATTTCCTACGGAACGGTGCCGCAAAATTCGCGCAGGAGGGTTGTTTTACCCACTGATGCACCAAAAAACTCACGGTTGAATTTTTCACAACGTACGTACCCAATCATCTCCGTTTGACCCAAAGCTCATGTTTGGTGGGTTTTTGGCACTTTCATTTCCGGAGTAACGGTGCCGCAAAACTCACGCAGGAGGGCCGTTTTACCCACTGATGCACCAAAAAACTCACGGTTGAATTTTTCACAACGGACGCACCCAATCATCTCCATTTAACCCAAAACTCATGTTTGGTGGGTTTTTGGCACTTTCATTTCCGACGGAACGGTGCCGCATAATTCGCGCAGGAGGGTTGTTTTACCCACTGATGCACCAAAAAACTCACGGTTGAATTTTTCACAACGGACGTACCCAATCATCTCCATTTGACCCAAAACTCATGTTTGGTGGGTTTTTGACACTTTCATTTCCGGAGGAACGGTACCGCAAAACTCATGCAGGAGGGCCGTTTTACCCACTGATGCACCAAAAAACCCACGGTTGAATTTTTCACAACGGACGTACCCAATCATCTCCGTTTGACCCAAAACTCATGTTTGGTGGGTTTTTGGCACTTTCATTCCGGAGGAACGGTGCCGCAAAACTAGCGCAGGAGGGCCGTTTTACCCACAGATACACCAAAAAACTCACGGTTGATTTTTTCACAAGGGACGCACCCAATCATCTCCCTTTGACCCAAAACGCATGTTTGGTGGGTTTTTGACAGTTTCATTTCCGGAGTAACGGTGACGCAAAACTCGTGCAGGAGGGCGGTTTTACCCACTGATGTACCGAAAAACTCGCAGTTGAATTTTTCAAAACAGACGACCCAATCATCTCCATTTGACCCAAAACTCATGTTTGGTGGGTTTTTGGCACTTTCATTTCCGGAGGAACGGTGCCGCAAAACTCGCGCAGGAGGGCCGCTTTACCCACAGATGCACCGATAAACTCACAGTTGATTTTTCACAACGGACGCACCCAATCATCTCCCTTTGACCCAAAACACATGTTTGGTGGGTTTTTGATAGTTTCATTTCCGAAGGAATGGTGACGCAAAACTCGTGCAGGAGGGCGGTTTTACCCACTGATGCACCGAAAAACTCGCAGTTGAATTTTTCAAAACCGACGCACCCAATCATCTCCATTTGACCCAAAACTCATGTTTGGTGGGTTTTTGATAGTTTCATTTCCGGAGGAATGGTGACGCAAAACTCGTATAGGAGGGCGGTTTTACCCACTGATGCACCAAAAAACTCGCAGTTGAATTTTTCAAAACAGACGCACCCAATCATCTCCATTTGACCCAAAACTCATGTTTGGTGGGTTTTTGGCACTTTCATTTTCGGAGGGACGATGCCGCAAAACTCGCGCAGGAGAGCCATTTTACCCACTGATGCACCAAAAACTCAGGGTTGAATTTTTCACAACGGACGCGACCAATCATCTCCATTTGACCAAAACTTATGTTTGGTGGGTTTTTGGCACTTTCATTTCTGACGGAACGGTGCTGCAAAGTTCGCGCAGGAGGGCTGTTTTACCCACTGATGCACCAAAAAATTCGCGGTTGAATTTTTCACAATGGACGCACCCAATCATCTGCATTTGACCCAAAACTCATGTTTGGTGGGTTTTTGGCACTTTCATTTCCTACGGAACGGTGCCGCAAAATTCGCGCAGGAGGGTTGTTTTACCCACTGATGCACCAAAAAAACTCACGGTTGAATTTTTCACAACGTACGTACCCAATCATCTCCGTTTGACCCAAAACTCATGTTCGGTGGGTTTTTGGCACTTTCATTTCCGGAGTAACGGTGCCGCAAAACTCACGCAGGAGGGGTGTTTTACCCACTGATGCACCAAAAAACTCACGGTTGAATTTTTCACAACGGACGCACCCAATCATCTCCATTTGACCCAAAACTCATGTTTGGTGGGTTTTTGGCACTTTCATTTCCGACGGAACGGTGCCGCATAACTCGCGCAGGAGGGCCGTTTTACCCACAGATGCACCGATAAACTCACAGTTGATTTTTTCACAAGGGACGCACCCAATCATCTCCCTTTGACCCAAAACGCATGTTTGGTGGGTTTTTGAGAGTTTCATTTTCGGAGGAACGGTGACGCAAAACTCGTGCAGGAGGGCGGTTTTACCCACTAATGCACAAAAAAACTCAAGGTTGAATTTTTCAAAACAGACGACCCAATCATCTCCATTTGACCCAAAACTCATGTTTGGTGGGTTTTGGCACTTTCATTTCTGGAGGAACGGTGCCGCAAAACTCGCGCAGTAGGGCCGCGTTACCCACAGATGCACCGATAAACTCACAGTTGATTTTTCACAACGGATGCACCCAATCATCTCCCTTTGACCCAAAACTCATGTTTGGTGGGTTTTTGGCACTTTCATTTCCGGAGGGACGATGCCGCAAAACTCGCGCAGGAGAGCCATTTTACCCACTGATGCACCAAAAACTCAGGGTTGAATTTTTCACAACGGACGCGACCAATCATCTCCATTTGACCAAAAACTTATGTTTGGTGGGTTTTTGGCACTTTCATTTCTGACGGAACGGTGCTGCAAAGTTCGCGCAGGAGGGCTGTTTTACCCACTGATGCACCAAAAAATTCGCGGTTGAATTTTTCACAATGGACGCACCCAATCATCTGCATTTGACCCAAAACTCATGTTTGGTGGGTTTTTGATAGTTTCATTTCCGGAGGAATGGTGACGCAAAACTCGTATAGGAGGGCGGTTTTACCAACTAATGCACCAAAAACTCACGGTGAATTTTTCACAACGGACTCACCCAATCATCTCCATTGGACCCAAAACTCATGTTTGGTGGGTTTTTGGCACTTTCATTTCTGACGGAACGGTGCCGCATAATTCGCGCAGGAGGGTTGTTTTACCCACTGATGCACCAAAAAACTCACGGTTGAATTTTTCACAACGGACGTACCCAATCATCTCTATTTGACCCAAAACTCATGTTTGGTGGGGTTTTGGCACTTTCATTTCCGGAGGAACGGTGCCGCAAAATTCGCGCAGGAGGGTTGTTTTACCCACTGATGCACCAAAAACTCAGGGTTGAATTTTTCACAACGGACGCACCCAATCATCTCCATTTGACCAAAAACTCATGTTTGGTGGGTTTTTGGCAATTTCATTTCTGACGGAACGGTTGTGCAAAGTTCGCGCAGGAGGGCTGTTTTACCCACTGATGCACCAAAAAATTCACGGTTGAATTTTTCACAATGGACGCACCCAATCATCTGCATTTGACCCAAAACTCATGTTTGGTGGGTTTTTGGCACTTTCATTTCCAACGGGGCGGTGCTACAAAGTTCGCGCATGAGGGCTGTTTTACCCACTGATGCACCAAAAAACTCACGGTTTAATTTTTCACAACGGACATACCCAATCATCTCCGTTTGACCCAAAACACATGTTTGGTGGGTTTTTGGCACTTTCATTTCCGGAGGAACGGTGCCGCAAAACTCGCGCAGGAGGGCCGCTTTACCCACAGATGCACCGATAAACTCAGAGTTGATTTTTTCACAACGGAAGCACCCAATCATCTCCATTTGACCCAAAACACATGTTTGGTGGGTTTTTGATAGTTTCATTTCCGGAGGAATGGTGACGCAAAACTCGTATAGGAGGGCGGTTTTACCCACTGATGCACCGAAAAACTCGCAGTTGAATTTTTCAAAACAGACGCACCCAATCATCTCCATTTGACCCAAAACTCATGTTTGGTGGGTTTTTGGCACTTTCATTTCCGGAGGAACGATGCCGCAAAACTCGCGCAGGAGGGCCATTTTACCCACTGATGCACCAAAAACTCAGGGTTGAATTTTTCACAACGGACGCGACCAATTATCTCCATTTGACCAAAAACTTATGTTTGGTGGGTTTTTGGCACTTTCATTTCTGACGGAACGGTGCTGCAAAGTTCGCGCAGGAGGGCTGTTTTACCCACTGATGCACCAAAAAATTCGCGGTTGAATTTTTCACAATGGACGCACCCAATCATCTGCATTTGACCCAAAACTCATGTTTGGTGGGTTTTTGGCACTTTCATTTCCAACGGGGCGGTGCTACAAAGTTCGCGCATGAGGGCTGTTTTACCCACTGATGCACCAAAAAACTCACGGTTGATTTTTTCACAACGGACATACCCAATCATCTCCGTTTGACCCAAAACTCATGTTTGGTGGGTTTTTGGCACTTTCATTTCCGGAGGAACGGTGCCGCAAAACTCGCGCAGGAGGGCCGCTTTACCCACAGATGCACCGATAAACTCAGAGTTGATTTTTTCACAACGGAAGCACCCAATCATCTCCATTTGACTCAAAACACATGTTTGGTGGGTTTTTGATAGTTTCATTTCCGGAGGAATGGTGACGCAAAACTCGTATAGGAGGGCGGTTTTACCCACTGATGCACCGAAAAACTCGCAGTTGAATTTTTCAAAACAGACGCACCCAATCATCTCCATTTGACCCAAAACTCATGTTTGGTGAGTTTTTGGCACTTTCATTTCCGGAGGAACGATGCCGCAAAACTCGCGCAGGAGGGCCATTTTACCCACTGATGCACCAAAAACTCAGGGTTGAATTTTTCACAACGGACGCGACCAATCATCTCCATTTGACCAAAAACTTATCTTTGGTGGGTTTTTGGCACTTTCATTTCTGACGGAACGGTGCTGCAAAGTTCGCGCAGGAGGGCTGTTTTACCCACTGATGCACCAAAAATTCGCGGTTGAATTTTTCACAATGGACGCACCCAATCATCTGCATTTGACCCAAAACTCATGTTTGGTGGGTTTTTGGCACTTTCATTTCCAACGGGGCGGTGCTACAAAGTTCGCGCATGAGGGCTGTTTTACCCACTGATGCACCAAAAAACTCACGGTTGAATTTTTCACAACGGACATACCCAATCATCTCCGTTTGACCCAAAACTCATGTTTGGTGGGTTTTTGGCACTTTCATTTCCGGAGGAACGGTGCCGCAAAACTCGCGCAGGAGGGCCGCTTTACCCACAGATGCACCGATAAACTCAGAGTTGATTTTTTCACAACGGAAGCACCCAATCATCTCCATTTGACCCAAAACACATGTTTGGTGGGTTTTTGATAGTTTCATTTCCGGAGGAATGGTGACGCAAAACTCGTATAGGAGGGCGGTTTTACCCACTGATGCACCGAAAAACTCGCAGTTGAATTTTTCAAAACAGACGCACCCAATCATCTCCATTTGACCCAAAACTCATGTTTGGTGGGTTTTTGGCACTTTCATTTCCGGAGGAACGATGCCGCAAAACTCGCGCAGAAGGGCCATTTTACCCACTGATGCACCAAAAACTCACGGTTGAATTTTTCACAACGGACGCACCCATCATCTCCATTTGACCCAAAACTCATGTTTGATGGGGTTTTGGCACTTTCATTTCCGGAGGAACGGTGCCGCAAAACTCGCGCCGGAGGGCCATTTTACCAACTAATGCACCAAAAACTCACGGTGAATTTTTCACAACGGACTCACCCAATCATCTCCATTGGACCCAAAACTCATGTTTGGTGGGTTTTTGGCACTTTCATTTCCGACGGAACGGTGCCGCATAATTCGCCCAGGAGGGTTGTTTTACCCACTGATGCACCAAAAAACTCACGGTTGAATTTTTCACAACGGACGTACCCAATCATCTCTATTTGACCCAAAACTCATGTTTGGTGGGGTTTTGGCACTTTCATTTCCGGAGGAACGGTGCCGCAAAACTCGCGCAGGAGGGCCGTTTTACCCACAGATGCACCGATAAACTCACGGTTGAATTTTTCACAATAGACGCACCCATCCAAAGTAATAAGACCCGGATCATTTGAGCTAGTCACTGAAGATGGATCTCCACTACCAAATTCATGGAATATTGAGCACTTGAAGAAATTCCATACTTAAGGACTACGCTACAATTCTGATTCAGGGCAATTGTATTTATTAGTCGGATATTAATAAAGTTTGAAGTTCATACGACAGAAGAACTTTTATCCAGGCTATTTTCTACACCTCATCATGACTATTCAGTCGCATAACAGTCTCTGCAATAGCAGGGCTTACCTCCGACTAATATATAATATTACTCGGATAGATTGGTTCAGCGGAAACCACACTTGAGTTACGAGCTTCGAGCTCAATACAACTCACAAGGTAGTACGGCTTAACACCCGGCTATCAGCCTATAGCGAATATGGAATCCACCATAGTGGAGACTAGTTTCTATAAGGCGTAACAAGGCGGGATAGTACTCACCCTGTTACATACATCCTGGACAGAGGTCCACTTACCTTCGCACCCAAGCTGCGATCCTCAAGAGGATATGATCCACCCTGAAGGAACCAACATTATGGTCCTTCAAGAGGCGCCTGATCGGAATTATCCCTTGAACAAGGGTACTAAGAGTAGTACTCGGGCAAGACTAAGTTCTCTACACAATGATTAGAGAAACGAAGTCACACAACCCAAACTAAAGTGCTAGCGAGCACTCGGATAGACTCGTCTAGTTAGACGCCTGGTCATACATCCACAACAAATAAACTCAACCCATTGCCAAATAAATTTGCCGCAATATGGAGTTGGACATATATGCAATTCACAAGATTCAAAAGTAACCAATATTTTTGATATCTTATAATAATTGTTTTCAGGATATACAAGCTGCAGAGACTGAGGAGCCTAGACTACTCTACAAGATCTAATATCTGTGAGTACTCCGCGGCGGCCTTCACCTCCTCTTGCATTACCACAAGGTCCTCGTCGTCTTTGCCCTCAGGAAGAGTCATCAAAGCAGACAAGTCGAAGGACGGCAGATGAAGCCACAGCGTCGCCATCAGGCCTTGCACCACGGAAATTGACATATCTTTGATGTATTGCGCCAGTCGTCCAGGTGCAGCCTTGGCCCGCTCAATCAAAGTCTCCTCGACTCCTGCTGGCGCCGGAATCATGTTGAGTAGGGGCTCGACAGCATGCTCCAAGGCCTTCAAGGATTCCGCCGACTCCTTTGTAGACTTCAAAGCCTGCAGAAGGTCTCGGTCAGCACCCTCACGCATCAATTTGGCTTCTTGAAGAGCACTCTACGCGTTAGCAAATACCTCTTCAAGCTCTGCCTGCTTCCGATTGAAGGCGTTCTGCCACCCAGAAGCCAGTTTATTTGCATCTGCATACAAAACAGTCAGTTATCATGTCATCCGACTAATATTATGGAGCAGAACGACACAGAAACTCCAAGTATACCTTCAAGCTGCTTTTTAGAACTCTTCTTGAGCTCCTTCAACTTCTGTTCCATGGCAGCGGACTTGGATATCAGCCCAACCTCTCGGTCATTAGCAGCGTCACGCTCCGCTACCAATTCCTTGAGGTTGCCTTGGAGTTCATTAATGCGATTATGCAAAACCTGGGTGGCTACCTTCTGACTAATTTAGTCCTGGGCAATATAGTCCCGGAGCTCCTGGTTTTCACGAGACAGCTCCTGGCGGATCCGGGTGACTTGATCTCTAACCTTGAAGTCAAAGGACTACAATACAATAATATCGTGAGTACTCGGATGAGTTTACAGTATAACAAGAAGAGATTGAGACTCTTACCTCAACAAATTGGTGAAGAGCTTCAAAAGGAGCCCTCACCTGATCCCTCAGCTCCTTCAGCCGAGTAAGATCTTGGTCATACCCGGATACGTCAAGAGTAGCTCCTTGGCGCGAGGACTCAGGTGCATCTAAACATCCTCCCTGCTGACAAGCTGAGCCCTCTGCATGTATCTCTGTCAAGACCATGTCCAGGGTAGGTTCGTCCGGCTGTCGTATGCGAAAAAACCAGTCATTCCAAACCCGGTCAAACTCCAATTGAGCGGGAGAATGAAAGATGGAGTACGGCCAACCAACCTGAGGCAATGGAAGAATATCCGCGTCAGGAGCAGCATCGGCCCGAGACTTGGACGGAGAAGAGCCAGGCAGCGCATCTACCTGACTGAATGTTGGCGGCACGCTGGAGTCATCCTTGGCCAGCGGCTCCGACTCCTCTACCGCCTGAGGATCAGGAACGGTGCTCGAGGCTGTTGCACCTGGTTTTGCCTTCCTGCAAGCAGACAAGTATACATGTCAGTATTAGAACTCTGTGTACACTCTACAAAGCTGAAAACTTACTTCACGAGCTTCAAAGGCTTTGGTAGTTTCAAGAGCGGCTGTATCAGAAGCGGGTCTGAAGTCAGAGGCTTCTCAGACACCACGTTGCTTGAAGTCCCTTGCGCCGTCCCAGCATCTGCTACAGCGACATATATAAGACAAGAGACCATCAACACTCAAAAGGACTACAAAGTACTCGGGTTTTCCCTTACCAGGAGCACCCGGCTTATAGTGTTTATTAGACAATTCTTGAGATAAAAGAACTTTTCGACAAGCACGGCGATTACCAGTGCGAGCCTTCTTAAGGACGGGTCCTCCGGCTTCTAGTTGAGGAGTCGGCGACCTCTTCCGGTTACCCTCAGCCTCTGGGTCTATAAGCAGGACATCAGAGTTAGTTGATTCTGTGTCAAGCCAGTCAAGATCTTCAGGCGAACTTGGTTTGTTAGGAAGATCCTCACTTCTGACGGGACCTTCCAAAATGATGCCTCCGCCTTCTTCAGTCGCCGAAGGCAGTGGAGGGCAATCATTGTTATCTCTCCCCTGGCCCTATAAAACAGAAGGATATCTAGTCAGGTCAGAAGGATATCTATTCCGTACCTTGACGACACGACAAATTAAGTACTTACCTGAGGAGGAGGATTAATGGCGAAGAAGGCAAGATGTCCACGGCTCTTAAGCAGCCGGTTCACTCTCCAGAGGACTTCGCAGTCTGCCAATTGCTCGACAGCGTGGCGACCCGGGTCGTTCTTACCCAGGTATTCGAACCCAAAGTTGGCTCGCTGCTGAAGCGGGTGGATGCGCCGGGCAACAAAGTCTTGAACGACAGTGTATCCGGTCAGGCCATTGATTATCAAAGCGTCTATCATAATGAGGGGTTGGATAGCCCCTACTTCTTCACTTGTGAGCTTCTCCTTCCATTCACGGCATTTCTGTGGAGGCCATCCATCATGACGACGAAGAGCTGGGGGTGGGTTACCCATATAGAACCACCCAGCAGCCCAGTCTCTTACCGAGTCTGACAACTCGACAGTGATATATTCACTAGCTACTTCCAATCTAACTTGGAGGCTAGCCCCTCCGACTACTTCGACGCTAATATCACTGGGTTGACATTTAAACCAAAAGAAATAGCGGAAAAGAGTAATAGAGGGGCATATCCCCAGAAAAGCTTCACAAAGATGAGTGACGATTGCAATATGAAGAACCGCATTGGGAGTAATATGGTTCAGAGTCAAACCATAGTAATGCAGCAAGCCACGAAAGAAATCAGAAGCAGGAAGCCCCAATCCCCGCTCCACGAAGGACTTGAACATCACGATCTCCATGGTGTTGGGGGCAGGAGCGCGATGATCAGTGGGTACCCTCCATCCATCAAGTGGTTGCGCCCGTAGCAATCCTTGCTGTGCCAGGAACGCCAGTTCCGCCAGGGTGGTGTCCGGTTTCTTCCATGCCAAGACATCTGTTGGTGGGTTCGGATGCTTTGGTCTCCCAGTGGTGGTGATCCTAGGTCTCTTCTTCTCCGCTGTAGACTGCTTCTTGGGACCCATGTTGGTGACGAGAGATTTTCTACGCATCCACTGAGAGTTGGCTAAGGGATCCCTAGCTCTGAAGGCAATGGCTTGATGAAAGCGTGAGGAAAACATAAGCCCGGTGGCGGCTTATTATAGATTTGTTTTGATAACCGTTCAGCTTTTTTAAACGGCGTCATGGCAATGTCTGTAACCCTAACGGCTGGGAACATGTGTCAGACGGCGTCAGAGACAGAGAACAGGAACAGTAAACAGACAAGTTTTCCTTCCGCAAGATACATTTAGTACTCGGGAAACAAGACAGAGGACTCGGAAAATATTCCAAGTACCCGGATCTTTGTTATTATTACTCGGAATTACAACAGAGATACATGGAAACATCTTGAGATACAACAACTTTCAACAGAAGTACAATCAAGGTGTAAAACGCTACTCTAGTGAATTCAAGGTACATAGCCTTGATGCCTATTGCACCAAGGACCGGGTTCAGTGAGACGCAGTAAAGCAGACACAGAACCTTGGGTAGACACTATCTTTTCAGTGCATCCCAAGGTGGGTCTTTGGTACCACCCCAGTACTCAAGGAACTCGGGGAAGACCATCACCCTCGCCGCCCTTTTGACAACCTGTGACTCCGAGGTTATCTACGAGTGGTAGTCACAAGAGTTCTTTTAGGCGCACCTCTGTGTCCCTCTGCTCGCGACCACTTGGAAACCACCCTAATGGATGGTCCTTTCACAAGAGTTCTTCTGGGCACTTCATCTATTCTATAGAAGGAAGACACCCGGGGGCTCGATCATCTCAGCTACTGCTATTACAATACACATGGAACTAATAAGAAGTTCTACACTCTCGAAAGATATGAGCTCTTTGAAAGGTCCTAGTTTGGTTTTGGTAATTGAGTGACAACTTTAGGTGGACTAATGGTGTTTGAAGTAAATTACACAGGTGATTAGTCCATAGGTGATCATGTGTGAGCAACATATGCCATAGAGGTGAAATGGCTTGGAAGATGTTGCAAGGCTCATACATGTGATGAAGGAGCTTATTGCATATGTGACATGACATGTGGTCATATGGCTAAGATGGAGAAGATCAAGGCAAGACTTGGCTTGATGGACCGGTTGCGAAGGTGAAGGGCAAGTTGAGGCTTTGAAGCCGTTGGTACCGAGTGTCGGGAGGCTTAAGCAAGACTTGGCGCCAAAGGACCGAAGCGATGGTGAAGAGCAAGTGATGTCAAGATCGATGGACCATGGAGGCCATGTGATGATATGAAGTGGATCATATCATTTGAAGATAGGTTGGTGCATGTGTTGCATCAACACCGAAGGAGATGGAATGGAATGCGCAAGGCAAAGGTATATTTGTAGGGCATTTCATTTCACCGGTCATAGGTGTGTAGAGAAGATTATGACCGGGTTTAGGATAGATGGCCGTACTATTAAGAGGAGCAAACTTGTTTGCATATCGGTCATCTAGTGCCACTTGAGCGATCTAACTTTGCGATGTTACTAAGATCGAGTGGCGTGGTGAGAGCAAGTGAAAATCTTTTGAATATGTTTGTGAAAATGCTAACACACATGCACATGATGTTGTACACTTGTTGGTGTTAGCACATTTGCAAAGGAGAAGTTGTTGGAGTTGGTTTGGATCAAAACGGAGAAGAAAATGGAGTTTTCTGTGTATGGTCGGTGGTACCGACCAGGGTGGTCGGTGGTACCGCCCATAGGTGCTGCGTGCAGCCCTCTCTGTAATGGGACGTTTTTGGCCTGGCGGTGGTACCGCTATTACCTCGGTACTACCGCCGGCGGTGGTACCGACCGGATGGTCGGTGGTACCGTGGCCCTGAGGAGTTTCGCGAGGCTCTCTGTAGTTTCTGAAAAATGGCTTGTCGGTAGTACCGCCATTACCTCGGTACTACCGCCCACGGTGGTACCGACGCAAGGTCGGTAGTGGCTGGTTTTTCGCGAGGCTCTCTGTTGTTTTGAAAAATGGCTTGCCGGTAGTACCGCCATTACCTCGGTACTACCGCCCACGGTGGTACCGACGCAAGGTCGGTAGTGACTGGTTTTTCGCAGAGCTCTCTGTTCGCGGCGATTTTGGCCTGGCGGTAGTACCGCCATTACCTCGGTACTACCGACCTCGGAGGAACCGACCAGGGATCGGTACTTCGCCTTAATCAGCGGGATGTGAGGAAACGGCTAGTTTGACCAAGGCCGGTACTACCGCCCAGGAGGGGCCAGTACTACCGGCAAAGCGCAAAAAGATGGGGATCGGGCCGCCGCCCTCCCCGCTCTATATATAGTCGTTGTGGCCGGCCCTAGGTTGATGTTGGTGCACTCCAAAGCCTTGGTGGCTTGTGTGGATGTGCTTGGGAGCCCTCTAACTCGCTTGTGCTTGCTAGTGTGCGGATCTATTGCGAGTGAGCGATTCTAGTGCGTTGCTTTGAGAGATTGCATCGAGTGGCACTAGGTGTTCGAGTTGCAAGCCGGTGGTGCTTATTACTCTTGGAGGTTGCCACCTCCTAGACGGCTTGGTGATCGAGTCTCCGTCGTGAAGCCCGCGTGAAGATTGTGCGTGGCTCCGGAGAAGGATTGTGAGGGGCATTGTGCTCGCCCCGCGGGGATCGCGAAGAGCAACTCTAGTGGATTGCGCGTGTCATTGAGTTACCCTCACTTGTGGGTGAGTTCTTGCGGCGCTCGAGTGTCGAGCTAGGTGTGGTGCCTATTAGCCGCCGAACTACCAAAGTGTGTGGTCGACACAACGGGGACTAGCTTGGTGGCAACCAAGTGAACCTCGGGGAAAAATCACCGTGTCAACATTGTCTACTCTTCTCGGTGGTTTGCAATCTCCATACATAAGCTTATATTTACTTTCATACATATTGTGCTTGTGTAGCTATCTAGTTTGTGTAGCTAAGTTGAGCTCTCTAATTTGGCATGTGTAGCCTTGTTATTGAGCATTGCTAGTGAGCTTAGGCTTTGTGCTTTGCTTGCTAGTTTGTGTAGGAGCTCCCTCGTGCTTAAAGTACTAGTGGCATAGGATTGTGTGACCTTGCTTCTAGAATTGGTTAGGTGAGCTTTAGCTAGCCCGACACCTTATTTGCATTGTTTAGGATCTTTTATAAGGTGTCATAGAGTATAAGTAGAGGGGTGTAGTCCTGGCTAGATCGATAGTTTTAATTCCACATTTATTTCGGTTAGCCATTCCGCTGCAATTAAGTTTAAGTTTTTAAAAAGGACTATTCACCCCCCCCTCTAGTCCGCCATCTCGACCCTTCAATTGGTATCAGAGCAAGGTCTCTCATTTGTGGTCTTCACCGACCCGAGAGGATGGCGACTAGTTGGCTAGATGTTGAGTGTGACACACATATTTTTGATGGCACACACTATGCACGATGGAAACTTCATATGCTTGATCATTTCCGTGCTTTTGGTCCGAAGTTTTGGTGGATCGTTGTTGTTGGTTTTACTCATGCCTTGGATGAGAGTAATCTAACCCAAGCACAAGAGGATTGCCTAACACTCGATGCACAAGCCCAATGTTTTCTAACAAATGCTTTGCAAGATGAGATATTTGGCAGGGTGATGACTTCGGTGAGTGCCCATGATATTTGGATGGCACTCAAATATCTCTACGGTGATTTCTCTATTTGGGATGATGGCAAATTCAAGGAGGAGGATCACATAGAGATGGCACGCGAGGTGGTTGAGCAAGACCACAACTCCGTGATTGTGGAAGATTGCTCCACCTCAAGCTCAAGTGATGCAAGTGATGATGATATTCCGAGCACACTTGATGATGATGGTTCATGCTCCGGCTATGAGAGTGATACTTCTTCGAGCTCTCCAACCACTACATCACATTGCTTCATGTCACACGGTGACACTAAGGTTTGCAAAGCTAATGTGATTGATCTTAATGCATATGAGGAGCTCTTGAGTAAATATGCTAGCATGACCATCGCTTTAGAAAATGAGATGTCTAAAAATGCAAAATTGGAAAAAGAAAACTCATTTCTAAAGTATGCATGTGAACAACAAAAGCATCTACTTTATGTCACTACTTGTTCACATGATGAGCTTAAATTGACTCATGAGGAACTTAGTGTTGCTCATGACAACTTGGTACAAGACCATGCTTTTCTCACTAAGAAGCTTTCTAATGAAGAAACTAAAACTAGTGAGAGCTCATCATTTGGGTCAAATGATAAATTGCAACATGTGACTAATCCTTGTGATGTAGAGAAGAAGCATGTATCCACCTCCTGTGATGATTTATTATCTATGCCATGTTCTTCACACATAAATGCTTGTTCTACTTCTATATCTTGTGAGACTAACATTTTAAAGGAGAACAATGAGCTCAAAAGTGAAGTGAAGAATTTGAGCAACAAGTTAGAGAGGTGCTACAACTCCAAAGTCACCTTTGAGCACATATTGAAGAATCAAAAGAGCTATGGTGACAAGAGTGGCATTGGCTTCAACAAGAGCAAGATCAAAGGCAAAAGATGGGGAAAGAAGAAGTATGAAAGAGAGATGAAGAAGCAAGAACAAGAGAAGCTATCTCATTTCATGTGCTATCGGTGCCATGAAATGGGACATCTTGCAAATGCTTGCCCCGACAAAGAAAAGCTCAAGTTGAAGGAGAAGGAAGAAAGGCTCAAGCATGTCAAGTGCTTCAAGTGCCGCACTAGAGGACATCTCACCTCTATGTGCCCAACCAAGCGATTGGTGAAGCAACAAGATGAGCCTCAACTAAAGCCACAAGTTGAGCAAAAAGAGAAGCCCCAAGCTCAAATCAAGAACAACCATCAAGATGGTGACTTGATGAAGAAGAAGAAAACAAGAAGGGGCGGAAGAGCAAGGCATCCAACTCATATCCAAGATGCCAAGATGATGAGCAAGAATCAAGATGAGAAGAAAGATTTGGCTCACATCAAGTGCTACAAGTGTGGTGATATGGGACACTTTGCCTCGAAGTGTCCTAACAAGCTTGAGAAGAAGGCTCAAGCAACTCATGAGAGGCAAGGCAATGAGAAGCAACAAATGAGCAAAGAAGAGAAGGCTCAATCAAAGAGAAGTTGCTACTCATGCCGGGAAAGGGGACACATGGCTCATTCATGTCCCCTAGGTATGACCCCTAAGCCTATTTCAATTACTAATGATTCTATGCTTAGGAAGGATGTAAATGGTACCACATTGGTCGCTATTGCAAAACATCCCGCTACTCATACTAAGGCTATGCCAAAGTATGTTGCACCTAACTTGAGAGGACCCAAACTAGTTTGGGTACCATCAAAAAGTGGATGATTGCGTGTAGGTACCATGGCATTGGAGACTTGATTCAATTTGTTCTATGTTGATCATCATGTGAGTGAATCAAGTAATGAAGCTTAGTGCAAATCCATCCCAATGCCAAGACAAAAGAGTGAAGTCCAAGTGCTATAACATACAAGTGCAAAAGATCAAGTTGTGGTGGTAAAATGGAATATTTGAAGGCTTGCAATCAAATTTAGTTGAAGCTTGCTTTTGGATGATCATGAGCTACTAAGGTATATCTCTAGTTGATCGTATTATTTTAGATGCATATGAGATAATTGAATCGGATATATATGCATATGTTGCTTGCTATAAGATGATTGAATGGATTTGATGCTTAGTGATCAAAATTGAGTTAGTTTGAATGGATATGTTCATAAGACTTCTTTTAGTGAGTGGTTTGAATGGATATATGTCTTGTGTTGATGTTCAAACAAGTTTAGCTCAAGTTTGATTCAAATTGGTAGAGTATAGCTCAATTGCTCAAAGTTGTCAAAAATCTGAAATCTGAGCTAGCTGTGATAATAGCCATGTTTGAATGATCAAATCTATTTGGATTGGCTTGAAATTTGGTACACATGCTCTACACTTGTGATATTAGTCGCTGTGCAAAATTCATGATTATTGGATAAGATGTACTTTGGTTTTGGAGTAGATCTTGTCAACTATTGTGCAGCAGTTTTCAGCATGTAGTACTATGGAAAGAATTGAAATCTGGTAGCAATCTAGAAAGCCAATGAAGCTCAAATTTTTATGGCTGCTAGAACACTTAGAGAGGCACATCTCCACCAAATTTCATAGTCATTAGACTTATATTTTGGGAGATAAGCATGTTTCTTTGAGAAGGACAGAATCTGCCAGAAAAGTGACAATTATTGGATTAATCTAGAGTCACTTTGATTGAAAGGCCCTCAAGTTGGAATCATGTTTATAAAGTGGTTGAGGGACCTATGTTTGGTTTTGAGATGAGCTAGAAGTATGGCAAATATGAGTACAAGTTCATGTGATTGGGAAGTGTATTTGGCACACATTTGGTACTCAAATTAAAGATCAAGACCAACATCAAGATGAAGATAAAGATCAAGCTCTAGTATCAAATTGAAGATCATTTGGAAGAAAGGAAAGGACTCAAAGAGGAATTCAAAGTCACATTTCAATAAGATTTCAAATGGATCAATCAAGCAAAGTCAATTCAAGTGAGTATCAAGGATGATTCTTTGGAGAGAGATCACTTCTCCCTTTTGTAGGGACTTGCCGCCTTTGGTAGGTTAACCAAGCTAGGCTTGGAAGGCTAACATGGAAGTGGTGATCTAAAGTGTCATTGGAGATGCTTAGTTGAAGAAATCAAAAGGGTTGATCTAGAGAGCAAGCAAAAGAGAGCAAATCATGTCAATTCAAGTGGTATTCATATGCAAGCTATGTTCAAATGAAGAAGCAAGCCAACCACAACAAGATAGCGCACTTAATCATATGAGTGAAGATTTGTTCTATCAATTGGTATATATTGGTCTTCACCATGGACTTCACATTGCTATTTGGAGCTTAATTGGAATCAAATGACTATCCTCTACTCCAAGATAGCAAAGGTATCATTGTAATGTGCATGATCATATTCATCCCTTACTAGTATGCGGTTAGTGCATATAGTACATGCTCAATAGGATCATGCATAACAATTGAAAAGTTTAAATTCATAGCCTACCACTATTGCTTGATTGACTATATGATCTAGTGGATAGTATGTGAATTTGTTCATGAGCTAGTGAACCCAAGTACTTGATCTAGAAGATGAACATTCAAGTGTCTAATTCAACATGAGTAAGATAACCATTGAAAGATGTGTGAAGAAGCTTACTCTAGAGCAAACCGAGTTAGATATCTTATGCAATATTGCCTAGTTCAAGTCACAAATGAGAAGCTCATGAAGACGACAAGAGTTCAAGAAGAAGACAATAATGCAAATGGATATCAAGTTTAAACTTTCATTCAAGTGGTATCCTACAAGACTTCAAGAGATCCTCAACTATAAGTGATCAAATCAAGCAAAGCATCCCTCTCCAACAAGAGCTCAAGTTTATCAATTGGATGACCCATGCTATGACATAAGGGAGGTGCCCCACCTATTGGTATCAAGGTCAAAGATCCTACACATGGTGTCATTCCAACACATATGGTGGTGTCCATCAAAAATACAAGACTCAAGTGTCAACCGTCTACCCTAATGCCAACCCTTTGTGAGAAAAGAGGTACCTTTTATGGTCATTGATGACAAAGGGGGAGAAGTTATGGAAAAGATATGTCAATTATGATATGTCAAGGACAAAGAGGGAGAAAAGAAGATGGACATGGATCAAGAGGGAGCAAGATTGAAGGATCAAAATTCTTGGACAATGAGAGCACACAAGTAGGGGGAGCAAGCTCATGAACTTGGTTGTTGCATTTGATATGTGCATAATCATGTGCTTGCTTGCATTGCATAAGTTTTAAAATTTTTTATGCATGATTGTGTGGTGTATGCTAGTTATAGGATTTAATTGATGAATTGATAACTAGCATGCATAGGTTAATAGCTAGACTTGTGTTTTTAATGCAAAACTAGACCCTTGCTATTAATGTTGATCTCACGGAGTGTTTCTAGTTTTTATGATGTCTAGCTACTCTTCGATGCTAAGGATGAATCAAATGTGGTATGCACGCTTCAAAGGTAAAATTTCATCATGTATACCTTAGCATCACTTAGTAGTGCTAACACTCCCACAAATTTCATATTTATGCATGTGTGCAAGCTTGAAACCAAACCATTTGAGCACACATGTAGGGGGAGTTAACACTACAAAGTCGGGTTGTATGGTGCTTATCCAAATTCTCTAATATGGTCTTAATGTTGGATAAGTAACATAGAATCCAAAGAGCTTAATTTCCATATCTTTGTAGAGTTGTCATCAATTACCAAAAAGGGGGAGATTGAAAGGTCCTAGTTTGGTTTTGGTAATTGAGTGACAACTTTAGGTGGACTAATGGTGTTTGAAGTAAATTACACAGGTGATTAGTCCATAGGTGATCATGTGTGAGCAACATATGCCATAGAGGTGAAATGGCTTGGAAGATGTTGCAAGGCTCATACATGTGATGAAGGAGCTTATTGCATATGTGACATGACATGTGGTCATATGGCTAAGATGGAGAAGATCAAGGCAAGACTTGGCTTGATGGACCGGTTGCGAAGGTGAAGGGCAAGTTGAGGCTTTGAAGCCGTTGGTACCGAGTGTCGGGAGGCTTAAGCAAGACTTGGCGCCAAAGGACCGAAGCGATGGTGAAGAGCAAGTGATGTCAAGATCGATGGACCATGGAGGCCATGTGATGATATGAAGTGGATCATATCATTTGAAGATAGGTTGGTGCATGTGTTGCATCAACACCGAAGGAGATGGAATGGAATGCGCAAGGCAAAGGTATATTTGTAGGGCATTTCATTTCACCGGTCATAGGTGTGTAGAGAAGATTATGACCGGGTTTAGGATAGATGGCCGTACTATTAAGAGGAGCAAACTTGTTTGCATATCGGTCATCTAGTGCCACTTGAGCGATCTAACTTTGCGATGTTACTAAGATCGAGTGGCGTGGTGAGAGCAAGTGAAAATCTTTTGAATATGTTTGTGAAAATGCTAACACACATGCACATGATGTTGTACACTTGTTGGTGTTAGCACATTTGCAAAGGAGAAGTTGTTGGAGTTGGTTTGGATCAAAACGGAGAAGAAAATGGAGTTTTCTGTGTATGGTCGGTGGTACCGACCAGGGTGGTCGGTGGTACCGCCCATAGGTGCTGCGTGCAGCCCTCTCTGTAATGGGACGTTTTTGGCCTGGCGGTGGTACCGCTATTACCTCGGTACTACCGCCGGCGGTGGTACCGACCGGATGGTCGGTGGTACCGTGGCCCTGAGGAGTTTCGCGAGGCTCTCTGTAGTTTCTGAAAAATGGCTTGTCGGTAGTACCGCCATTACCTCGGTACTACCGCCCACGGTGGTACCGACGCAAGGTCGGTAGTGGCTGGTTTTTCGCGAGGCTCTCTGTTGTTTTGAAAAATGGCTTGCCGGTAGTACCGCCATTACCTCGGTACTACCGCCCACGGTGGTACCGACGCAAGGTCGGTAGTGACTGGTTTTTCGCAGAGCTCTCTGTTCGCGGCGATTTTGGCCTGGCGGTAGTACCGCCATTACCTCGGTACTACCGACCTCGGAGGAACCGACCAGGGATCGGTACTTCGCCTTAATCAGCGGGATGTGAGGAAACGGCTAGTTTGACCAAGGCCGGTACTACCGCCCAGGAGGGGCCAGTACTACCGGCAAAGCGCAAAAAGATGGGGATCGGGCCGCCGCCCTCCCCGCTCTATATATAGTCGTTGTGGCCGGCCCTAGGTTGATGTTGGTGCACTCCAAAGCCTTGGTGGCTTGTGTGGATGTGCTTGGGAGCCCTCTAACTCGCTTGTGCTTGCTAGTGTGCGGATCTATTGCGAGTGAGCGATTCTAGTGCGTTGCTTTGAGAGATTGCATCGAGTGGCACTAGGTGTTCGAGTTGCAAGCCGGTGGTGCTTATTACTCTTGGAGGTTGCCACCTCCTAGACGGCTTGGTGATCGAGTCTCCGTCGTGAAGCCCGCGTGAAGATTGTGCGTGGCTCCGGAGAAGGATTGTGAGGGGCATTGTGCTCGCCCCGCGGGGATCGCGAAGAGCAACTCTAGTGGATTGCGCGTGTCATTGAGTTACCCTCACTTGTGGGTGAGTTCTTGCGGCGCTCGAGTGTCGAGCTAGGTGTGGTGCCTATTAGCCGCCGAACTACCAAAGTGTGTGGTCGACACAACGGGGACTAGCTTGGTGGCAACCAAGTGAACCTCGGGGAAAAATCACCGTGTCAACATTGTCTACTCTTCTCGGTGGTTTGCAATCTCCATACATAAGCTTATATTTACTTTCATACATATTGTGCTTGTGTAGCTATCTAGTTTGTGTAGCTAAGTTGAGCTCTCTAATTTGGCATGTGTAGCCTTGTTATTGAGCATTGCTAGTGAGCTTAGGCTTTGTGCTTTGCTTGCTAGTTTGTGTAGGAGCTCCCTCGTGCTTAAAGTACTAGTGGCATAGGATTGTGTGACCTTGCTTCTAGAATTGGTTAGGTGAGCTTTAGCTAGCCCGACACCTTATTTGCATTGTTTAGGATCTTTTATAAGGTGTCATAGAGTATAAGTAGAGGGGTGTAGTCCTGGCTAGATCGATAGTTTTAATTCCACATTTATTTCGGTTAGCCATTCCGCTGCAATTAAGTTTAAGTTTTTAAAAAGGACTATTCACCCCCCCCCTCTAGTCCGCCATCTCGACCCTTCACTCTTTGCTTCCCAGGCAGGGTATTTATAGGCGGTATCTTCTGGGTCTATAGACAAGGTTCATCAACAAGAGTGATTGTTGGACCAATAATTCAACCAATGTACTGTGGTGCATGTGAAGCTCGGTATGGGTAACAGAGCTGATTCTCACACGCACTTCAAGACGAAGACGACAAAGTTTCCAGTTGCAGAAAACGACAAACATCATTATTACGCATAGTTGGAACAATCACCAGTCAATTATTGTTGGACTCAAGGTAATTTTTATTCAGTGGGGGGTGATATGGGATGTTTGTTGAAAACATTGCCCATCTGAAGCTGAGTAATTATTATTTGGACGGTTTAAGCAACAAGTCGGTGTCATGGTCCGACTACTCAAGACCTTAATAGATTACCTAATGGTTTCATTTAGAAGACCCCAAGAACCGACTACTATGGTACTCGAAACTCAGGCTCGGGGGCTGCAGGGTATAATCTATAAAGAAAATGTTTTTTCTTATTCAAGATTTACTCGGAAAAGGCTCCAAAGATCCTCAAAGTTATTATAAATAACAAGAGGCTCGGGGGCTACACCCTATGGGTGCACTTTTTGTAAAAAGCGCACACCATGGATTTTCTTTACACTCGGAGCACTTCAAGATTTCTCAAGACATTACTCGGAGATTCTCAAGAAGAAACTAGAAGATAATGTCGTGAAGAAATGATGAAGAGCTCGGGGGCTTGACGGACCAGGATGTCAGAGATATCATCTATCGATGATTACTCCGACTAATCCAGGATGGCTTTAGAGATCCGAAGACTTGTAACGAAGTGTACTTGGATTAGGACTCTAGTTTGTAACTTAGCCGAGTTGTAAAAGGAAGTCCTATAATTAGAATAGGACTCCAATATTGTAACCGACTAGGACTCGGTATGCGTTAAGGTTCACCTGGACATATAAGGGGAACCGGGCACAGGCTCTAGATAATCGAACATTGAATCATAACAATACACAAGGCACACGCCGCACTGGACGTAAGGTATTACGCTATTTAGCGGCCTGAACCAGTATAAATCGCTGTCCCTGTGTACTCGCCGAGTCCTACGAATGCCGATCCCCACCGAACAAATCGTCTGAGATTACTCAAGACGAGTTGTCGGTCAACAAACACCGACACCACCACCCCGTGGTCTAGCTGCCTGGGGCTATAGATGTGGATGGTGCTCCAAATGGATATCCGTGGTTCTCCTCTAGTTCAATTTAAAGAACTAGCTAGACAATTTCTCTCCTCATTTTTGCAATCTAGTTCATTTAGTTGAACTAGGGGAGAACCGCGGATAACCATTTGGAGCACCATCCCCATCCTTACCTGGGGCCTAGCCGCCTGAGGGGGTGCACCTCGAGGCCTAGTGCCCTGCCTCTGAACTCCCCGACCTTGCACACCATGGAGAGGGTGGTGCCTGGCCTGGTTGTTCAGTTCCAACTCCTTCACGGTCTCTCTTCCTCCGAAAGCAAAACTCAACTAGGTGACCCTCACGGTGACAGTACTCACACTCGAACCTCACCACTCTCTTGGGTTGTTGGTTCCTATAGTTGCGAGGGTTGTGCACTCTAGCCGGCCGCTTGCCTCTCAGAAGGGGATCACTAGAGACGTCAGGAAGGGTGTCAAGTGTGTTCCTAAGATGGTTAGGTTTGGGAACCCACACTTGTTGCGAGGTGGAGCCTTGGGAGGTTCATCAAGGATGCCATCCTTGGTGATAGGCTTGGGAGGCTCAGGTGGGGTGATCTTGGCAAGCTTAGGGATAGCAGATGGCTTCTCACTAGGGTTCACTCCGCTAAACTCACCGATCTTGCCAAAGATGCAAGCGCCCTTCCCACCTGAAGCAAAGCCTACTCCCGAGCAATCAATTCCCCTCTTGAACTGACTGATCATCATGCCCAACTGCGGCTCACTACATGACACCCAACTCAAGATGGACCGAAGGTATGTGTTTTCCTCCTCGGTTTGCATCCTGTCATGCCGATAGTTGGCAATCTCAAGCTCCATCCCCACGCATCGCTCACAAGGAGCGGACAAGGTGCTAACTGAGCTGGCCTTCATGGCTTCAGCAAGCTTGACACTAACTTTTGCCAACTCAGTTCGCAAGCTTGGACAGGACTTGCACGCACCCAGCAAAGAAGGCCTCGCCTTCACTTCCTCCAGCTCCTTCTTCAGGGAGGGACACTCTTTGCAATCACCCACCAAGTCTAGCCTACTCTTCAGCTCATCATACACCTCAATCAAAGAGGCATACTTGGTTTGCAGGGTGGCAAAGTTGGTCATATGCATCGTGCACTCCTCCTCATCGGTCACTCTCACCTTGGACTTAGCGAACTCAAGCTCCTTAAGCGCTTCATTCATCTTAGCCTTAAACTCATTGTGCTCACGGATAGCATGCTTGAGTTGCTTGTTTTGACCGAGAACTATGTCGACAAGAGAATCACGCTCACCGGTAAGACGATCAACAAGAGAAGAGGTTGATACCTCGGAAGCGTTGTCGTCGTCGGCGGCGGCAGCGGCGTCGGCGTCCTTTGCCTGGCACTTGTGGTCCTCTTCATCCAAGGCCATGGTGCAGAAGCCCTTGGAGGAGTTGCCGAAGAAGCAGAGTTCGTTGAAGCGTTCTTCCATCTTATGCTCGGATCCGCCGTCGCTGGAGTCACCATCGGAGGTCTTCTCTCCGTCGCTGATGGTGGTGAGGAAGGCACGCTGACCGGCGTCAAAAGCCTTCTCCACGTCCTCTCGGTGGTAGCTGCCCTTCTTCTTCTTCACGGTCTTGTTCTCCGGCTTGGGCTTGCGCCTAGAATTGCGGTTCTTGCTGGGGAAGCCTTTGTTGCGCTTGGGGCAGTTCGTGATGAAGTGATCTGGATCACCGCACTCGTAGCAGCCCTCACGTGCGCCACCACGCCGGTGATTCAAGCGGTTGTTGTGAAACCGCGAGAACCGAATGATGTGAGGGCGAGCTCGTCATCTCCCAACGCCTCCAACTGCTCCTCTGTAACTGCAAGCAAAGAAGACAAAGCAAAGAGAGGAGGTGAAGTGTCAGCAGAGAGAATCGATCCACCCTTGCCTGAGACCAAAGCCATGGAATGTGAAGATGGGTTCTTCAGCTTGGTCTGAGTCAAGTGATCGATCTCGGTGGACTTGAGCTTGCTGAATAGCTTGTCCACGGTGAGGGCGTCATAGGATGGAGACTCTATGATAGTCGACACCTTCACCTCCCATACCCTCCGATCCAAGGCGTATAGCAACTTGAGAGCTCTCTCATGATCGTCATAGGGTAGATTGGCCCGATTGGCATGCATCTTGTTCACAATCGTTTGAAAATGAGTGAACATAGCATCAATCGTCTCTCCCTCCAACTGAACAAAGTTCTCGTATTCCCGCTTGTATGTCTCGAAGAGTCTGGTCTTGACCTGAGTGGTCCCTTCGTGATAGCTTTGAGGCTTCACCCAGATTTCTCGAGCAGTCTAAAGCTCGAAAATACGCTCGAACTCAGGAAGGGAGATGTTGGCCAAAAGCGCGTTACGGGCTTTAGAGTTGGCCTCGTGTTGGTCAATTTGGTGCTGACCAACTCGAGCCGCAAGGACCACATAATCGGCATCCTCGCATATCTCCCACACGGAAGATCCGATGTTGTTATCTCCCACACGGAAGATCCGATGATGTTGAGATAAGCACGTATCTGAATCTTCCAATAGGGATAGTTCGTCCCATCGAAATAGGGAGCCTTGTCGTTCCCTTGATCCATGTCACCCTTAGGATCCGAAACCGATTAAAGTTGAGTAGATCCTTAACCTGGCTTTCATACTAATTGTAGGACCGAATTGGCGACCAGAGGGGGGGTGAATGGGAGCCTCAAATTTCTTCTCGAGAAATCGGTGGCCCTTGTCCCAGAAAGTCACCCCAAAATCAAGACACGGGCTTGCTAGTATCCACAAACCTAGATGTAGGGTGGATGCTTCCTAGAAGCACAGCGGGATACTACACAACCCTAGAAGCCCAACGCAAAAGCCGGAAACCAAATCCGAAGCCAGACGAACGAACTGCGGACGAAGCTGTGAACCTGTCACTGCATCGGACGCTGGCAGCGTCCGATGCAAACAAGTCCTTTCTGGAACCTTACTGCATGACCATCGGACGCTGCTACAGTAACCACTCAGCGTCTGATGTGTCAGCGTCGGAATGTCCGATGGCCAACGGAGCGTCCGATGCTAAGCGTCCGATGATCACTCAAAATCACAGAAAGTGACATGTGTCACCGGAGCGTCTGATGCTATGAACAACAGTGTCTGATGCTCCCAAGCAGAAAGGGACTATTAGCACTCTCTCTCTCCTAGATTCTAATCATACCTCGCTAGATAGAACAAATAATTAGAATCTAGGAGAGAGGGAGTGCTAATAGTCCCTTTCTGCTCGGGAGCATCGGACGCTGCTGTTCATAGCATCGGACGCTCCGGTGACACATGTCACTTTTACCGGAGAGAGGTGCTAACAGCCATTTGTTCCTCAAAGCACAGGGGCTAGAGAGAGAGAGTGCTCAGGAACAAATGGCTGCCAGGATCAGGAGAGAGGAAGGGCGCCTCTCTTATTTATAGCCTAAGTACAATAGTCCCCTTCTACCCCTAGATACAAGAGCGAAGCGGCCAACCCTAGGGGTATCCCGGTCCAACTCTGCTGATTGTGGATCCGACGGCCACGCGCCTTCCTCATCCTTAGCTTTGCCTCGACGCAAGCCTCAGGATGCCGCCACGTGCCGTCCTGTCGACCACCGCGCCTTCCTCGTGGATAGCTTCGCCGCCACGCATCGACCGTCCTTTTTGCGGACCTCCCCCCGGTTTTGAGGCCGAAACCGGGAAACCTGGACCTCCCCCCGGTTTTGAGGCTGATACCGGGAAACCTGTCGTCTGGCTGAGTTTTGTGGCCTAAACTCAGAAACCCGCGAGCTCAGGTTTTGAGGCCCAAACCTGGAAACCGTCCTCACCGAGTTTTGAGGCCCAAAACTTGGAAACCAGCCACCCCGAGTTTTGTGGCCCAAACTCGGAAACCGTCGAGCGTAGTTTTTTGAGGCTCAACTACCAAACCCGCGTCGTAGACGGGATGTGGTTCGCACACCCTGAGTTCCAGCACCAATGCCGGAGCATGTCCAGTCTCCACGCCGGGCATAGTGCATTCGCCTTCCTTCTCGGCCTCCCGCCAAGTGTCACGACGCCATCGCCTTCCTCCCGACTCGGCCGATGCACCGCACATCCCCATGTGCTCTTCCTTGCTGATGCCACGTGCTCTTGCTTGCCGATGCCACATGCCAGCTACTTCAATTGGTCTTTAGGTCTCCCGGTCCGTCGGTCCAAGCCTCACGTCCACCCTTCACCGCTCCCGGTCCGTCGACACGACACGTCTCTACTTGACCTTCACCTCACCTTTGACCACTGTCTCCGAGCTCCACACCTGCACACCAACACAGCCAAGAAACATGTTGCCCGTTGACCGATCACTCATCACTCAGTAAGGGAACCACAAGGACACATATCAACCTTGTGTTCGCAGGATGCTTGGCTCCAACTTGCTTCCCGGCTTGGCATACACTACAAATCCTATCTTTCTCAAATGAAACATTCGTTAGTCCAAGGATGTGCCCACCTTTTTGAAGTTGGGCCAAGTTCCTCATCCCAACATGGGCTAGACAGCGATGCCAAAGTCAACCCATGCTAGATTTTGCCATTAAGCATGACTTAGGTTCCTCTTTATTTGTGGAGAAGTCAACTAAATATTGTTTCCTTTCAACACACCTTTAAATGCAATAGAGGAATCCCTTCTTCTATAGACGGTCACACCCTTATCCGTTAAGAGACAACTGTAACCCATTTCACAAAGTTGAGAAACGGATAACAAATTGTAACTCAACGAATGCACAAGTAATACATTTGATATAGAATTATCGGTTGAGATAGCAATTTTACCCAAACCAAGTACTCCTTTTCCATTGTCACCAAACACGATGTTGTCACTTGAATCATGGCTTGGTTGAAAAGAAGTGAACATGTCCTTTGCTCCGGTCATATGATTGGTGCATCCACTGTCCAACACCCAAATTCTTCCACCGGAGGCATATTCCTACAAAAGAAGATTATGTTCTTGATTTAGGGCGTGTTTGTTTCCATGGCAAAAAATTTTTGCCCTGTCACATCGAATATTGTGGCCCTAGTTTAGCCTATTAAAAATATACTAATTAAAAAACTAATTTGTCAGCCGGAGACTAATTCACGAGATGAATCTATTAAACTTAATTAGTTCATGATTTGACAATGTGGTGCTACAATAACCATTCGCTAATGATGGATTAATTTACCTTAATAAATTCGTCTTAGTAATTAGCATATAACCCTGTAATTAGTTTTATAATTAATTTATTTTTAATAGACTAAACTAGTGCCGCAAAGTCCGATGTGACAGGCAAAAAAATTTACCAGGGAAACGAACAACCCCTTAGGTACCCAAATAGATTTGGGTCCTAGGGGGTTAGTCACATAAGTCTTGGGCACCCAAACACTCTTCAGGATCTCTCTCTTCTTGAGTGCACCAACATACTTCACAACTATCTTGCCATCCTTGCCCCAACAACAAATATAATCACTAGCATAGTTGCGTGAAATGGGCACTTGTTGCTTGGGGGCCTCCACTTGCTTCTTCTTGTTGTTCTTGTCATTTGCAAGTGTTGCCTTTGGATTGACAATCTTGTTGGGTTCATGAGGTCAACAAGTGAGACCCCTTGGTTAAAGTTAACAAAGGGAACTCTGTTGACCATCCTCCTACCATTGGCCTTTCCATCATACTTACTATAGCCAATGCCTTCCTTGATGGACGGATGTCTTGCGGTCTTGAGGATGTCCTTTGGTTGTTGCAACTTACATTTGCAACCATTCTTCAAGATCATGTTCTACCTATGAATCTCCTTGTCTTTCTTCTCTAACTCAACAAGGTTAGTTGCACAAGCATTTACATCAATTTTATAACATCTCTTGCAACCTTGACTAGTTGAGGCATTAGAGCTATCAGAATCCTTAGGAGTAGTTGAAGAGGTGCTATTCCAAAGAGTATTGTAGCTTAATTCAAGAGTTTGATATTTCTCTTGCAAGCTTGTGAGGCTTTCTTGAATCAAGCTTTGTTTATTCTTTAGATTAGCAATTAAGTCATTGCCCATGGAACACTCCTTAGTCAATCTCTTGTTAGAATCATTGGCTAAAGATAGTTCCACGGTTAATTTCTCAACCTTCAACTTCTCCTCGGCAAGAGAGGCTTCCAATGCAAGGTTCTTTTCTCTCTCTTGAGAGATCATGTCCCCTTGCATAGAAAGACTCACATTCCGACTCTCTAACTTAGTTAGCAATTTTATTATTTTAAGTCGACCTTTCTTTCCAAATTTTTTTATCATGTTTTGCTCATATTCAATTTCATCATCATCACTATATTCATCACTAGAGCAAATAGGAGTTAGGTGGTACCTTCTCATCCTTAGTCATGAAGCAAGAATGAGCGAAGTCATCATCGGAGAGGCACTCGAAGAGGCATGATGAAGAAGTTGTTGAACCATTGTTGGTGAAAAGGCTTGGAGAAGAAGTCTTGTGAATAGCAATGTTGGCGGCTCCCTTCTCCTTGTCCTTTCATTTGCTCTTCTCATCATCACTTGAGTCATCATCCGAGTACCATTCTCGCCCAATATGAGCTTCACCTCTTCTTCCTTTTCTTTGCTTCTTGTCATCATCCTTGTTGTACTTGTTCTTCTTGTCACTTGTGCAATCGGCTATGAAATGATCATCCGCACCACATCCATAGCAATATCTCTTCTTTGCTTTCTTGTAGTCACTACTACTACCTTTCTTGAACATCTTTCTTCTCATGATTCTTCTAAAGTTCTTAACAAGGAGTGCAGTTTCTTCATCGGAATCATCGTCTTCTTCACTTGAATGATCATTTTGAGCTTTTCTTCTTCCTTCTTGATTTGCCTTGAAAGCCACTACTTTCTTGTTGCTTGCTTCTTGATCTTCTATAGCTTCATCATCTAGCACTTCATGATGCTTTATCTTGGCAAGCATCTCATGAGTCCCCATGCTCTCATAGTTTGGTCTCTCCATAATGATAGATGCAAGTGTCTTGTTCTTTGTCCTATAAGCTCTCAATAGCTTTCTTGCCGTCGAGTTGTCATCCCACTTTTTGTCTCCAAGGGCTCTTATATTGTTGGTCAAATTCATGTATCTATCAAACATTTGTTGAGTTGTTTCACCATTCTTGATTGTGAAGTTCTCAATCTTTCCTTGAAGTAGCTCAATGTTGCACTTTCTTACACTAGCATCACCCTCATTTGAGATCTTGAGAGTTTCCCAAATTTGTTTAGCAACCTCCATGCCATGGACCTTGCCGCTCTCTTCGGGCTTGAGGCATGATAAGATCAAGGAGGCGGCTTGAGCATTTTGTTGGATCTCTTTAGCATCTTGAGCGGTGATCTCTTCTCCTTCGATGTGACTAGGTCTGATCTCAACAATCTCCCATGCTCTTGCCGCGATGAGATGTAGCTTCATCTTGTGTGACCAATCGTTGTAGTTGATGCCGTCAAATGATGGCGGTTTGCCAAGATTAACACTAGGCATTTGAAGGACCTTGTTCATTTGGATGTAGTCAAAAGATGTATGAGTGAAGTCTCTTGGTGACTTGTCTCCATCTTTTCCATCATCTTCATTTCCACCACCTTGAGCCTTCTCATCTTCCTTACCACCTTGAGGAGTTGACCCACTAATGGACGCATCATTTTTGTTGCTCAAGGCTTCCTTCAAGCTTTCTATGTATTTTTGCATCTTGCTCAATTGGTCTTCAAATTGCTTTGCTTGTTTTTGAGAACATATATGATGAATGATTGACTTTGATAAGGAAGGTTTGAGGCTTTTCCCGGTTGAGTCATTATCTCTCTATGTGCTTAATGCTTATGACTAACCGGTGGCGTTGAGTTGTGGTGTTTCTGTGTTGGTGTGCGTGTGCAACATGTGTCTCTTGGCTGTGTTGATGTGCAGGTGTTGAGCTCGGATACAGTGGTCGATGGCGAGGTGAAGGTCAAGTAGAGACGTGCCGTGCCGACGGACCGGGAGCGGTGAAGGATGGGCGTGCCGTGCGGCGGACGTGCCATGCCGATGTACCCAGAGCGGTGAAGGGCGGACGTGAGGCTTAGACCGGCGGACCGAGGCCAGAGGACCAGCTGTGGTAGCTGGCACGTGGCATCGGCGAGCGAGAGCACATGGGGATGTGCGATGCATCGGCAGAGTCGGGACGAAGACGATGGCGTCGTGGCACTTGGCGGGAGGTCGGACACGGGCTTGCGTGCGGCGCAAGTGCCGTCGGCCAAGTCAAGAAGGAAGGCGAAGGCGTTGTGCCCGGCGTGGAGGCTGGACATGCATCAGCATCGGTGCCGGTGGTCGGGTTGTGCAAACCACATCCCATCTACGGTGCGGGTTCGGTTGCTGAGCCTCAAAAAGCTACCCTCGACGGTTTCCGAGTTTGGGCCTCAAAACTCGGGTGGCCGGTTTTCGAGTTTGGGCCTCAAAACTCAGGATGGACGGTTTCCAGGTTTGGGCCTCAAAACCTGGGCTCGCGGGTTTCCGAGTTTGGGCCTCAAAACTCAGGGTGGACGGTTTCCAGGTTTGGGCCTCAAAACCTGGGCTGGCAGGTTTGCCGGTTTGGGCCTCAAAACCGGGGGAAGGTCCAAAAGGACGGTCGACGCGTGGCGGCACCGAGAGGCTTGCGTTGCGGCGAAGCTATCGGTGAGAAGGCGCGGCGGTCGACGGTGACGGCACGTGGCGGCATCCTGGAGCTTGCGTCGAGGCGAAGCGAAGGATGAGAAGGCGCGTGGCCGTCGGATGGAAAACTGCCAGAGTTGGTCGGTTTTACCCCTAGGGGGTATTTGGGGTTAGTGCTTCATGTTAGGGCATTTGTGTCTTTTGGACGTGCGCCTATATATATGAGAGGGGGCTGGTTAGGGCAGCCTATCCTTGGAGGTGTCACTCTCATTTTGTTTAGGTGAGAGGAGGCTAGGGCTAGAGGAGAGACCGGCTCTTGTTCTTGAGCTTTTCGCCATCCACGTTTTGTACTGCGAGGAGTGGCTTGTAACCCGACAGAGAGTGCTACACAATTCATCATCTAGTAGCAATCCAAGGATCAATTTCGCCCCTCCTCTTTGTTGGCTGCAATTTGGATCGAATCGCGTTTTTGTTCTTCGCGTTTTCGTTTTTCCCTTCTCGGAGATTTGCCTCGTTCTCCCTCTCCAAGCGACGATTTGCGATTCCGTTTGAATCAAATTGTTCTATGTCGTGAGCTCTTTCTTTCCATCGAAGGATTTCCCCTCTAACCTCACGAGCACATATATCGGGTCGAAATCGCGTTCGTTCTTCGTTCTTCCCCTTTTCTAGTGTTCTTCCGATTTCTCATGGATTAGTTGGTTTGGAGTGATGATATCCTAGGATTAGCTTCCCAACACGTAGAAGAACACTTGGGAGAAGTTTGGTTGCAGCCCCGTTCGATTTGGTGAAGATCCATTCGATTTTGGTTTTGTCCCGAGCTATTTTTGGGCTTTGTGGACAGTGGCGGACTGTCCGGGACTCATCCCCGGACTGTCCGGGGGTCGGGGCTGTTCACGGGCAGCGAGGTCGCTGTTTTTATTTTTGAACGGCGGACTGTCCAAGACTCATTCTCGGACTGTCCGGGGTTCAATAGCGGACAGTCCGCGGTTCACTAGCGGACAGTCCGCGACTGCACAGTTTTGCTGATTTCGTCCGTACCTTTTGCGTACGAGCTCCGATTTGTGATCTGTTTGTTGCGTTGGTTTTCTAACTTCTTAAGGATCATTCCAAAGTACTTTTGACACCATTGGTCAAAGTATTTTTGGTCGAACACTTCCTTTTTCTCCATAGGAGTTAAGTGTTCCTCTTTCGGAGTTTCGACGGTTCTAGCGTCCGTATCTTTTGCGTTCGAGCTCCGATTTGAGATCCGTTTGTTGTGTTAGTTTCCTAACTTCATAAGGATCTTTCAAATGTACTTTTTCCACCAATTGGCCTAAGTATTTTTGGTCTAACACTTTCCTATTCTCCATAGGAGTGGGGTATTCCGTTATCGGAGGTTCTATTGTTCTAGGAGCTTGCTTGTGCAGTTTTTGCCCCGTTGCTTTGGCGCTTGGTTTTGGGGGTTCTTCGGTAGTTCCGCTGTACCTCTAGGACATCTCCTAGGGTATCCACCTATTCATAGGTCATGAACTCACCGGTTGTTTGAGTCTTCGCTTTTGGGGTGATTTTCTGGGACAAGGGTCATCATTTCTCGAGAAGAAATTTGAGGCTCCCATTCACCCCCCCCCCTCTGGTCGCCAATTCAGTCCTCCAATTGGTATCGGAGCCAGTTAAGGATCTCTCTACCTTTACCGGTTCCGGATCCACGAAGGCGACCTTTTGAGAGCGGTTGTGCTTCCGACTTTGTTCATCGAGGTGTTGAGCTTTTGTCTTGCTAACACTAATGGTGCTTTTGCAAATGGCACCAAGTTTCTCTACTAGTGTGTCCTTGTCCTTAGGTGTGAATGATGGACATGCGATCGAGGACGACATTTTGGCAAGAAGGAGGAGTGCGGTTCTTGAGACGGAACGAGAGGTGGAGGCTTTACTGGACTTTTTAGGAGATGATGAGCATTCAACGGAGGATCTTGTACGTGAACTTGGCAAGGCCAAGAAAGGTACACTTGTTGCTAGTCTTGGGGCTTTGTCTCAACGATTTGAAGCTTGCTGTGATGATAATGTTAGATATGATGAGCTTTGTGATACCTTGCGTAGAAAGATTGAGAAGTTGAATTGCTCCATCACTAGGCTAAAAATGGTCTTTTTCATTGGAAGTCTAGTGCATCTTCTCCTTGCACCTCTTGTAGTGACATGGTTAGGAAGAATGATGAGCTATTCTTTTCTCTTGCTAGCTTAAGATCTGAAAATGAAATGTTGATATCCAATGCTTCCAAACCATGCTTAGTTTGCATTGACTTGTGCAAGGATCTTGAATGTGCTAAAACTGAAATAACCTTGCTTAAGTCAAATGCTTTGTTACCATGTGTTTCTTGTGAGTCTTTGCATGCTAAAATTAATGAACTAAAATTGACTCACACCACATGTGTAGATGAACTTGAGCATGCTAGGGCAGAAATTGTTGATATAAATTCTAGGCCTTGTAGCTCATGCTCTTTGAATAAAAATGCTTGCCTTACTTCTTGTGCTATTCATGATTCTTTGCTTGATGTGAATGGTGATGTTTCTTCCACCGATTTCATGTGCACATCATGCATTGATTTAGAAAAAGAAGTTTTGGCTTTGAAAGCTTTGCGCGATGATATGAGCGCTAAGTTGGTTGAGCACAATGATATGAGTGCCAACCTTGAGAAGGAGATTGAGCTCTTGCGTACCACATATGCCGAGTGCATTGAAAAGGAGATGGAAAACTTGAGAAACACTCCTTGTGGTACTTGTGACCGCCTCATGTTTGAAAATGAGGTTTCGGCCAAAAGATGCAAGAGCCTTTGTGCTAAGTCATTTGAGTCATGCATTTCTTCCAACTCCGATGTTGATGTTTCCAAGTTTGCATCTTTGCAACCGAAGTTGAGTTCTTGTGTTGCGCGTGAGTCTTTTGACGTTAGCACTAGTGTCAAGGTTTCGGATAGCTCTTTCATAGCTACTCCTAACCTTGCTGTTTCTTCGAGTGATGCCCAAGGAACTTCTCTTGATAAGGGTGCTTCTCATATTTTTGGGACTCGTGCTCCCAATCCGGTTTTCCATTGCACCTTTTGCAAGAAGGATGGACACTCATTTGATTTTTGTTTCCGCCGTGTCAAACACGAGCGACGAATTCGAGCTAAGGCTTTTAGGAAGCCGCGTGGCCTTTCCCATGGCACGTGTGCTCCTAGTGTTGGCACCAAGTTAAATGTTGATGCTTCTTGTTCTAAGTCCCAAGGGACTTCTCACTTGTCGGAGAATGGTGTGCCTTCCAATAGGCCTTTGTACCATTGCTCTTTTTGCGAGAAAGATGGGCATCAAGAAAGCTTTTGCTATCGGCGTGCCAAACGTTTGCGCCAAGCTCGCTCTTCTAGGAAGTTGGTGGTTCATGGCCCTTCTCATGGCATGAACGCTTGTGTTCCTAGTAAGAAGCCCCTCTTTGTTGATGGGTTTTATGACTCCTTTTCTAGTGGGATAGGTCATGGTCGTGGACATGCTTCTAGTGCTTCTTCTCTTGGTCCACGTCATGCTTTTCATGGTGCTTCTATTGGTTCTTCTACAAAAACCTTGGAAGATGTTTGCCTCCTTTCCCGTGGTATGACTCGTTCTTCTCCTCGAGTTGTCCTTTTGAGGAATGCTTCCAAGGGTGTTTCACAATTGCATTTGAACCAACATTTGCATCATGCTAACCCACAAGATAAGTTGAGTTTTGTGACCAAGTCTTGGGTTCCCAAGTATATGCTTGCTAACCCTTCGGGATCCAAGACTCGGATTACTTTGTCCTCTTATGTGTAGATATGAGGACGCGGGGTGGAGAACATGCGCCTGATGGAGCTTGATCTTTTAGATGTGATCAAGAGTTGATGGTTCTCTACACCCCGCTTAGATTTGCCTCCAAAGAGGCTTTTGCTACTCGGTGAGCTTTCTTACACACTCATGCCTTGAACATCCATGTTATATTTCTTGTGGTATGAGATGGTGTTTCATGTGCTCACTTGTATAGTTCTTGCATGTACATTTTCCTATGTATCATGTTTTGTTTTAGTCTAGCATGTGATCTTGTATATCTTGTCATGATAGTCTTGTGTACAGTGTTGGTGTCTATTCCACTTTTCATGCTAGTCCGTGATCCTCATGGACATTATGCCATGCTTTTCCATACTTCTCTATGAGCCTTACTTGTAAAGGTATGATGTTCATTAGGCGTCACTTTTCAGGTGCTAGTTTTGGTTAGCTACATGTACCTTGTTGACATGTTTAGTTTGAGCACTAGCCTTTCCACAATTGTGTCATGTTACATGCTTTTGGATCTATTGCTATCATTATCTTGCATTGTAGCATGTGTTGAGGTTTAGGCTGTGTTTGAGTTGATCATGTCTCTAGGTTGCATTTTACCCCATAGTGCTTTATCCTGTTGCATGGTAGTCATGTCTAGATTGAGTTCAGATCTCCTTGCGGTATCATTCATAGGTAGACCTCTTTTTGTTGAGAGTTCACCTTATGCTTATTATGGGACTAACCGTTTTGTGGAGACCTTGAGGTCACACTAGACAAGACAATGCCTTGTGTTTCTTCTGCCTTTGAGTGTGCAGGAGAACAGGAGTCTGGAGAGAGCATTTCGGCTCACGGATCCGATCCCACTTCGGCCACGACTTGGGGTTCCGTTCGAGCAGCTCTCCAGCGAGCACTAGCTGCACCTGTGGGAGCGACAACATCAGGCGAGGGGGAGACGACTTCGGCGAGGCAGGCGCCCTAGAGTTCAGCAGATTCAGGCCTCCCCTCGGGTATCACACAAGCAGGCGGTCAAGCGCTTCATGAGGTACCTCCGACACACTTCTGAGTTCGGGTTTTGGTACTCTTCTTCTCCGCCCCCTTTCTGCTGTGTGGTCTTTCCGATGCAAATTTTGCTGGCTGTTCGCTTGAGCATTTTTGGCTCTTTTCTTATGAGTTTGGTGCATGTTTCCCTTTTAGTTGGGGAAGCATTTTGCTTGTTGTATCTTAGTTGGACTTCTCCGATACCCTTTTTCTTTTGGGTCTTCTTTTTAGGCTAGTTTTTGTTTCAATTCTTATTGACTAGCTTTTGCGTGCATTTCATCATGTATTTAGTGCATTTTAGAGCTTCATATATATAGTAATGAGAATGAGATTATGCTCTTTTTGGTATGCCCTGTTTATTCATGATGATGCTTGTAGCTTAGGCTTTTTTGATCACTTGGTACATGTTATGAGCTAAGCTATTTTTTGCAATTGGTGAACTTGACTAATCAACTATAAAATATTTAATTTGTTCACCATTGAGAGTGGCAACTAGCATGGGTAGGATGTGTTGAGATCACTTGTGTTATCTTTTGTATGCTAGGTTGCTATGTCTCTTGCACTGAGTCATTCACTTGCTTGGATTGTTCATATTTACCTTGTGCTTAAAATTTGATCCAAGTCTAAGTGAAATGAAAAGATCGAGATGGGACTGCATGTGTCAGCACCTCACGGTATCGAGACTGTTTCTCATTGCACAATTGAGTTAAACTTGAGCCGTGTAGTGTAAGACCGAAACCGGTGCTTTAAGCTTCCGATTGCTTTTCTTGCATAGGCTTAGCCCGGTTGAAAAGTTAGGCAATGACCATGCTTTCAACCTCTCGCAATTACACGCTTTTAATTTGAACTTGTGTTAATACCGCTGAAAATTCCGATAAAATTTGATAATGACACAAGTCTATGCTTCATTCTATGGCATGATGATTGAACTTTGCTAGGGGTAGTTCACCTTTTATACTTGAGTTAGCACTTGCTCGATTTCCTGTCTATTCATGCTAAGTGCTATTTTAGTGGTGAACTCCTTTTCAGATGGCTTAAAACTGCTCATATGCTTAAATTGTTCATATTTCGTATTCACTTGATCAGTTTGAGCCTTTGCTAGCATTTATTTTGGTTGCTACACTTTCAGGGCAGCACCCTTTTGAGCATCTTTTCATTCTGATTGCTATACACTTGAAGCTGTTGCATTGAGCATATCATGCATTTTTAGCTTAGTGTACATACCCCCAGCTCCGATACACTTTGTGGTCACGTTCAATGCTTTTCATAGCCCCCATATGCTTTTGATTGATGGCTTGTCTTGTGTTTGTGTCAACTTTGTGAAAAATATCAAAACCCCTCAGCATGTTCCTTTTTGTCAAGGGGGAGAAGCTGTTTGCAAGGGGGAGCTTGAGTGTTGGCACAAGGGGAGAGTCATGCATTCTGGGGAGAGCTTTGAGCTAGGGGGAGTTTAGCTCTTTTATGTTCTTCTTCAATTGGTATAGCTCTTTTATGTGTTTCAATTGGTATCCTTCATAGTGAGCTTTGGTGCATAGCCTTTGTGTGTAGGCTTGCCTTCAGGAGGACTCGCTTTTGTCTTGCTGCTTCTCCGCGTGCTCCAAGTGTTTGTGCTCCATTTAGTGTTGAGCTTCTCTTTGTGTTTTTCTCAATCGGTATCGAGCCTGCTAGTCGTGTTGGGCCATTGTTGCCTCTCTCTTGAGAGACTAGCAGTTTTTGCTTGGTATTTTCGATTGATATGGAGCCTTCGGCTAGTTGCGTCGAGCCTATGTGCCTCTGTCTTGAGGAACTAGCTGTTTTCACCAATTTTTGGCTGCTTGTGATTGGTATCGAGTCTTCTGCTAGTTGTGTTGAGCCTCTGTGCCTCTATCTTGGGGAACTAGCAGTTTTGCATTCTTATGTGTTGATTCAGCCTAATTGGTATCGAGCCTTGAGCTAGTGGTGTTGAGCCATTTTCTGCCTTTTCTTGAGGGCTAGCTCATTTTTGACTTGGTTGCGTCGAGCCGTTGCCCATGTCTTTGGGAACCAAGTCTTTCGCTCTGTGTGATCGAGTTTTGCTCTTTTATGAGTTGTTGCTCCGATCATTTGCTTGGTTGCGTTGAGCCGTTGCCCATATCTTTGGGGACCAAGTTTTCAGTTTTGGTATCTCAAACCATCTCTTGTGACTAGTTTTTTGTCAATTCAATCATCAAGGGGGAGAAATTTTGAAACCCAAGTGGATAAGAACCCCTTCCAAGTTGATAAGAACCTTGGTTTCGTTTGTGATGATTGTTTGACAATTTATTTGAGATTGGTTTTCGAGTACCTTTTGGGATTTCATGAAACTCTTGTTTCTCTTGACTCTTCGGTTGTGTGGAGGCTTTGCCCGCTTTTCCCGTTTCTTTCGGGACCAAGAGCTTTTATTTGGAGTTTTCATGATCCTTCCTCATCTCAAGTAGCCTTGTGTTTGCTTTTGCTTGGCTTTTGGGCACTTGAATGAGGCTTGCCTTCAAACCCTTCCTTTGTTGTTTTATTTTTAGTCAATGCATTCATCAAGGGGGAGATTGAGAACATATATAATGAATGATTGACTTTGATAAGGAAGGTTTGAGGCTTTTCCCGGTTGAGTCATTATCTCTCTATGTGCTTAATGCTTATGACTAACCGGTGGCGTTGAGTTGTGGTGTTTCTGTGTTGGTGTGCGTGTGCAACATGTGTCTCTTGGCTGTGTTGATGTGCAGGTGTTGAGCTCAGATATAGTGGTCGATGGCGAGGTGAAGGTCAAGTAGAGACGTGTCGTGCCGACAGACCGGGAGCGGTGAAGGATGGGCGTGCCGTGCGGCGGACGTGCCATGCCGATGTACCCAGAGCGGTGAAGGACGGACGTGAGGCTTGGACCGACGGACCGAGGCCAGAGGACCAGCTGTGGTAGCTGGCACGTGGCATCGGCGAGCGAGAGCACATGGGGATGTGCGATGCATCGGCCGAGTCGGGACGAAGACGATGGCGTCGTGGCACTTGGCGGGAGGTCGGACACGGGCTTGTGTGCGGCGCAAGTGCCATCGGCCAAGTCAAGAAGGAAGGTGAAGCCGTTGTGCCCGGCGTGGAGGCTGGACATGCATCGGCATCGGTGCCGGTGGTCGGGGTGTGCAAACCACATCCCGTCTACGGTGCGGGTTCGGTAGCTGAGCCTCAAAAAGCTACCCTCGACGGTTTCTGAGTTTGGGCCTCAAAACTCGGGTGGCCGATTTCCGAGTTTGGGCCTCAAAACTCGGGATGGACGGTTTCCAGGTTTGGGCCTCAAAACCTGGGCTCGCGGGTTTCCGAGTTTGGGCCTCAAAACTCGGGGTGGACGATTCTCAGGTTTGGGCCTCAAAACCTGGGCTGGCAGGTTTCCCGGTTTGGGCCTCAAAACCGGGGGAAGGTCCAAAAGGACGGTCGACGCGTGGTGGCACCGAGAGGCTTGCGTTGCAGCGAAGCTATCGGTGAGAAGGCGCGGCGGTCGACGGTGACGGCACGTGGCGGCATCCTGGAGCTTGCGTCGAGGCGAAGCGAAGGATGAGAAGGCACGTGGCCGTCAGATGGAAAACTGCCAGAGTTGGTCGGTTTTACCCCTAGGGGGTATTTGGGGTTAGTGCTTCATGTTGGAGCATTTGTGTCTTTTGGACGTGCGCCTATATATATGAGAGGGGGCTGGTTAGGGCAGCCTATCCTTGGAGGTGTCACTCTCATTTTGTTTAGGTGAGAGGAGGCTAGGGCTAGAGGAGAGACCGGCTCTTGTTCTTGAGCTTTTCGCCATCCGCGTTTTGTACTGCGAGGAGTGGCTTGTAACCCGACAGAGAGTGATACACAATTCATCATCTAGTAGCAATCCAAGGATCAATTTCGCCCCTCCTCTTTGTTGGCTGCAATTTGGATCGAATCGCGTTTTTGTTCTTCGCGTTTTCGTTTTTCCCTTCTCGGAGATTTGCCTCGTTCTCCCTGTCCGAGCGACGATTTGCGATTCCGTTTCAATCAAATTGTTCTATGTCGTGAGCTCTTTCTTTCCATCGAAGGATTTCCCCTCTAACCTCACGAGCACATAGATCGGGTCGAAATCGCGTTCATTCTTCGTTCTTCCCCTTTTCTACTGTTCTTCCGATTTCTCATGGATTAGTTGGTTTGGAGTGATGATATCCTAGGATTAGCTTCCCAACACGTAGAAGAACACTTGGGAGAAGTTTGGTTGCAGCCCCGTTCGATTTGGTGAAGATCCATTCGATTTTGGTTTTGTCCCGAGCTGTTTTTGGGCTTTCTGGACAGTGGCGGACTGTCCGGGACTCATCCCCGGACTGTACGGGGGTCGGGGGGCTGTTCACGGGCAGCGAGGTCACTGTTTTTATTTTTGAACGGCGGACTGTCCGGGACTCATTCCCGGACTGTCCGGGGTTCAATAGCGGACAGTCCGCGGTTCACTAGCGGACAGTCTGCGACTGCACAATTTTGCTGATTTCGTCCGTACCTTTTGCGTACAAGCTCCGATTTGTAATCCGTTTGTTGCGTTGGTTTTCTAACTTCTTAAGGATCATTCTAAAGTACTTTTGACACCATTGGTCAAAGTATTTTTGGTCGAACACTTCCTTTTTCTTTATAGGAGTTAAGTGTTCCTCTTTCGGAGTTTCGACGGTTCTAGCGTCCGTATCTTTTGCGTTTGAGCTCCAATTTGAGATCCGTTTGTTGTGTTAGTTTCCTAACTTCATAAGGATCTTTCCAAGGTACTTTTGCCACCAGTTGGCCTAAGTATTTTTGGTCGACTTTCCTCTTCTCCATAGGAGTGGGGTGTTCCGTTATCGGAGGTTCGATTGTTCTAGGAGCTTGCTTGTGCAGTTTTTGCCCCGTTGCTTTGGCGCTTGGTTTTGGGGGTTCTTCGGTAGTTCCGTTGTACCTCTAGGACATCTCCTAGGGTATCCACCTATTCGTAGGTCGTGAACTCACCGGTTGTTTGAGTCTTCGCTTTTGGGGTGATTTTCTTGGACAAGGGCCATCATTTCTCGAGAAGAAATTTGAGGCTCCCATTCACCCCCCCTCTGGTCGCCAATTCGGTCCTTCGGTTTTTCCATAAGTTGCTCCGCAATCTTCTCGGCAATCGAGTTGATTTCTTGCTCACTTAGGGTAGACATTGTTTTCCCCTCATGCGGTGAAGCACTAACACGAGGGTTAGCTTTGATACCAATTGAAAGGATCAAACAGTGCCTAGAGGGTGGGGGTAAATAGGCTATTGAAAAATTCTACACACACTAAGTGTAAATTGTTAGCAGTCTGTCGGAAGTTCCGGTAGTTAGGGTCGGAACATCCGAGGGTCGGAAGTTCCGGTGCTAACTGTCGGAAGTTCTGACTCCTACGTGAAAACTACAAGTGCAGAAATGAACTTTAAGATAGAGCTTTCTTACAACCCCACAACCAAGTGAAAAGAGTGAGGATGTAGAGACCCTTCCTTGTTGTTGTATAGCCTTCCAACCGACCAATGTGTCCACCACCTAGTTAGAAACTTGAGAGAGAGAAAGAGACAATACAAGTGATATATGCAATAATCTCAACAACAAGAACCACACAAGACACAAGGATTTATCCCGAGGTTCGTCCACTCCACAAAGGAGCTCCTACTTCCTCGTTGTTGAGGTGACCACAAAGGTCGGAGTCTCTTTCACCTCCTTAGCCTCTCTCAAAGAAACCACAAAGGATTCTTGAGCTTCTCCACTAGAATCAAAGGGGAAATACAAACACTTCGAGGAAACCAACACAAAGAGCAAGGCTCTCCCGAAGAACGCCTAGCCGGCTAGATTTCCAAGAACCCGAGTAAAGAATGCAAAATCAACCGGCTTGACGAAGAAATCAAAGCGCTCAAGCGTGTTAGGTGTGAATCCCGCTCAATCCACTAGCTCACCACTCAAATCCTTGCAAGAATTGAAGTAGGGAAGGAAGGGGAGAGTTGGGAGGAGCCTTGAATGCTTGGGGTCGGTTTGGACAGAGGTTGGTTGAAATAAATGAGTTGGGTAACAGTTGGAATAGTGAAGAGGGGTATTTATAGACCAACCCATGGGCCGCTGAAAATGTGAAGGTCAGAACTTCCGACGTTCACTAGAAACACTGTTCACAGCAGGGCCAAAGGTCACTTTTTACTACTGTCGGAACTTCCGACGCAGATCTCGGAACTTCCGACTATCACTAGAGACAATAGGGCACTGCCGGAAGTTCGCCCAGACTTCCGGCCTGTCGGAACTTTCGACAAACACGCCGGAACTTCCGACAATCTCGCGGACAGGGAGGCTGAGCAGGTCGGGATCCCACTATCCGAACTTCGGACATTTGATGTCGGAACCTCCAACACTGGGAAGACAGGGCACTTCCGACTTTAAGGTCGGAACTTCTGACACTGGAAGTTGACAGCAGCCTCTCCAAGTGTTCGTCAAGTGATTTCGTGTCTCTCTTTTGATTTTATTTTTATACTTGAGCACTCTATCCTCTTCAGACCACCTAACTTGGCATCCCTCTTTATAGTACGACATTCCTAAACTCAAGGTAAAAGGAAAACGATCGATCCACTCCTTCAAGTTTAGTTGCTGCCTTTGGATATAGAATTGAGGGACTTCCTTTGCCTTACTTTATTTCTCTATTACTTTCAAGGGACTAAAGCTGCAAGTTATCTTCATTGAAACACATTAGTCCCTAATTTGAGTGTCATCAATACCAAAAACCACATTAGGGGGCCATTCCACTTTGACTTTTGCATAACAAGATGTAACGCTCCTCACGCTCACTCTTGGTTCCGTCATGAAGCGCACAAATATCCGTCGATAGCTCATGGACGTTTTTGTGGTTCCTCACACGATTGAAACCATCCTTGCAAATGCCTCTAAGGATGATGTTTTTAGCCTTTACATTCCACTTTTCATTTTCCTCCTTATGTGGAGTAAGATGAGTGACGTCTTTTGGCTTAGGGAAACCGTGTATAGCAGCTCGATGAACATTCATGTCAACCGCCTCTAGGTACGACTCCATATGGATTTTTCAATATGAAAAGTCATCTCTCTCAAACATGGGAGGAGGTCCATCACCTCCGGACATCTTTACTCTAGGCGGTGAAGCCTAAATCAAGAGCACAAGGTTCTGATACCAAATGAAAGAATCAAGATGCCAAAGATGGGGTTGAATTGGGCTAATCTAGAATTTCTCGCAAGAATTAAAACCTACACTAGCCCATTTCACCCCTTGTGCCTAAAAGTATGTCTTAACTCCGCACAAAATAACTTGCACCTAGGTTCTTACACTCCCTTGCACACTCAAGGATGTTTGCTGGTATTCAAATAAGCAAGAGACCCCAAATGAAGGAGGTGATGGGGTATAAATACCCCCCCCCACACACACAACCCCTCCACGAAGGGGTAAATTCCAACAGAGAAAGGAGCATCGGACGCGCCTTATGCCCTGGCAACGATAATGTGTATTGTGCTCTGACAAGCACACGTCACAGAGGCACATGACGCGTGGCAGCGTCCGATGCCACCACATCTGACGAGTTCGATAGCAAATCGCCCTCTCTGGATCCTTACGGGATAGGCACGGTGCATCCGATGCCAACGTCCGACGCGACACTGAAATCAAACCTAAGTGAACAATGCAGCCAGTGCATCTGACGCCACCCCCTGGCACGTCAGATGCACATACAGACTCATTGTGCACTCCCTGTAAGCATCGAACCCGAGCGTCAAATGCCATTTAAAGACTCAAACGACTCTGATTTGCGACACTACCTAAACGACTTTCGATCCTCACGATCTATGGACTATCTCTAAGCTTCCTAGAGCTATGAAAAACAAGTGTGCACCACACCTAACTCAATAGACTCACTTAGGTCAAGCTACCTATTCATACTCCCCTTAATAGTACGACCAAAGAAAAAAAACAAAGTCCTAAACTAATCTAAGTCTCTCCAACACCAAATGACACTTAGAACTAACATATCTCTGACCTTATCGTCCATCCTTTGAAAACCGAATCGATTTCCATTGCTAGGGCGCATGAATATCATTTGCCCATACAATCGTTGTTATTGTGACATAACTCCACTTGTTTCTACAAAACACACGTTAGTCACAATAATCTTATATTGTCATTAATCATTGAAACCCACTAGGGGCCAAGATGCTTTCACCGTCATCCTAAGTTTGAGGCCCCAAACTTAGAAACCGATCACCCGAAGTTTTGAGGCCCAAACCTAAAAACCGTCACAAATAGTTTTATGAGGCCCAACCACCAAACCCACGTCGTAGGAGCATAGGTGCTACGTCCCTGTAAGGAAAATGGACCTCAACCCATTTAACTTTAGATTTTGGTGTTTGATGAACAACATAACCAAATTAGACTGATGTGTTTGCAAGTGTTTATTTTAGTAGTCCAATAGGGTGCAGAAGGTGACTTGAACTAAGGTGACGTGGTGATCCGATGATCAACACCTCAAGCAAGACATTTGAAGCTCAGTAGAAGACTCTCAAGAACAAACAAAGTCCAAGGCACAAGACTGGAACCAAGACGACGCAAGAAAACAAAGAACATGGTACATCGGACGCTGCATCGGACGCTGGCTTCGCAAGCGTCGGACGCACCGATGCTAAACCCTAGCTCAAGTCAGTGCCAGCAGATGCATCGAATGCTGAAGACCGAGCACATCGGACATGACGGTAGCACTGTGCATTATGCACAGTTGTACATCGGACGCACCGATGCACATCGGACGCTATAGGACCCGTGCGTCCAATGCCTATGCAGGGAGGTTCCAGAGAGGCTCTGAAGACATCGGACGCGTCAGGTGGTGAAGCATCGGACGCTGTAGAGTCCGATGTGACTCGGTGCTAGGTCGGAAACTAGCCATTAAAGTGACATCGGACGCGCGTCCGATGCTCCCGATAGGAGCGTCCAATGCTACGCAGAAAAGTCCATCTTTGGTGTCCAACGGCTCTATTTGGTTGGGGCTCTATATATACCCTCATGGCCGGCCAAAACAATATGGTTGGAGCTCAAGGACCAAGTGTATAGACACATATTTAGTTGCTCTAGCCACCAAAGTGCTTAGTGATATACTAGGTGATTAGTGTAGGTGCTTTGCGAAGTGCTTAGGCTAGTTAGACCACCGCTTGGCGCTTGCTCTAGGTGTTTGGCCTAGTGTTTAGTGAGGTTTGCATACCTCTTACCTACCGGTGCTTGCGCGCACCATTGTTGTACATCGGAGGGCTTGAAGTCTTGCGAGACCACACCAACTGCGTTTGTGGTGTGACCGCCACTGGGTACCGAAGGGAACAAGGCCCGCGATGGTTCAACTGGAAGCTTGATAGTGAAGACGGCGGGGAGCATCCGGGAGAGGCTTTGCCACGAGTGGCTTAACCAGAGACCCACTTGCACGTGGGGAAGGCCCGGAGCTATCCACGGAGTTACCCGACCGGGAGCTTGGCCCTTGCGAGGAATTCCTTGCGAGGGGCTCCAACGAGGACTAGGGGAAAGCTTGCGTGCTTCTCGATACCTCGGTAAAAATACCGGAGTCGTCGACGGGAGTTTACATATCTACCATACTCTTTAGCTTCCGCATTTTCTTTGCTACCTTATTTGTGTGCTTTACCTTTCCTAGCTTAGTTGATAGGCTAGTTGATAGGTTTGGAACATAGGTTGCATAACTCTTTTGCGGTGAGATAGCAACACACCTAGCAAAACTTTAGTTGCACATTAGATAGTTTACTTTCTTGCATAGGTTTTGACTAGGTGGAAATTAGAGGCCATAGTTTAGAGTAGAAGTTTTAAGTTGCCTAATTCACCCCCTCTTAGGCGTCACGGTCCTTTCAGTCCCATCTCCTGACATCGATGTTGACGCATGTCCAGCCTCCGCCAAGCACGACGCTTTCACCTTTCTCCCTGTCTCGACTGACGACACTTGCATCTCCCAAGCAAGCCTATTTTCGGCGTCCACCAGATACAACGACGTCATCGCCTTCCGTCTTGACTCAACCGATGTCTTCTTCATCTCATGTACTCTTGCTTGTTGCCGCCAAGTGCCAGCTACCGCAACTGGTCCTCCGACCTCTTGGTCTCTCAGGCGAAGCCTCACGTCCGCCCTTCGCCACTCTCGGTCCATTGGCATGACACGTCTCTACTTAAATCTTTACCTCACCATCGACCATTGCCTCCGAGCTCCACACCTATACACCAACACAACCAATAGACATGTTGTACATTCACGTCAACCCGTCAGCCTGTTGTTCAATCACTCATCAAAAGATCGAACCATAAAGGCACATATCAACCTTGTACGCACCGAGAGGTAAGCAACTAACAAGAGTGAACTATCTCTGCAATACTGCGAACGAGCCACCCAAGAGAGGTGAGGTATCACTGTGACAATTGCCACCGAGAGGGTCACCTTGCTCAGTTTTATTTTCAGAGTAAGAGAAGGTGTTGGCTGTTTTGAATGGTAATCCTATGCCAGAAACATGGAATAATACCTTCATAGTTATTCCAAAAGTTAATAATCTTGACAAAGTGTAATGTGCTGTACAAATTAGTATCCAAGGTCCTTGCTAATCGCCTTTAAAAATTCTTCTAAGAGATCATTTCTCCTTCCCAGAGTGCTTTTATCCAAGGCGATCTAATTACTGACGATGTGCTATTGTCATATGAGTTTGACACACCACTTATTGAATAGAAGAAAAGGCAAGGAGAGGTTAGTTGTTATTAAACTGGATATGAGTACAACATATGATCAGGTTGAGTGTATATTCCTAGAGAATCATTACTAAGATGGGATTTGCCGCACGATGGATTTGATTATGAAGTCTGTGTCTAGTCACCTACAGAGTGAAGGTTAATGGTGATTATTGTGAATACATAAGGCCACAACGAGGTCTTCTTCAATGCGACCCTCTTTCTCCGTATCTGTTTATTATACGTGTTGAAGGCCTATCGGCTCTTTTTAAGAGAGCAGATGACAATGGGGGAATTGGAAGGAATTCAATTATGTCGAGGCGCTGAACGCGTCAGCCATTTTTTCTTTCCTGATGATACATAGTACTTCTGAAGACAGCTCGCACACTACAAAATATTCTACAGCTCTATGAAGCCACAGGCCAGAAGATAAATAAGGACAAGACAACAATTATGTTCAGTCCTAATACAGAGATACATGCCTAGAGACAGGTGCTCACAGAATTGGGTGTTTTACAGCTAGCAAGCAACGAAAAATATTTGGAACTGCCAGTATATGTCGGTAAATAAAAAAAACAAAATCAGGGAATCAGTGGTCCCCTGCAACTCCCCCGTCATCTGTTTCCATTTCTGTTCACCTTACCGGCAAGGGCGGATCTAGCGGTAGAGCGTTTGAGGCCTCTACCCCACTCCCCACTGCCCTCCACCCACCACACACGGCCATTAGATCCATAGAGCCCCCTTAAGCCCCTTAGAATTTTTTTCCATAGATACACACTGGGAAGGACTGAAGTTGTCTGGAGGTTGAAGTTCTCCCTAATATTTTTCTGGATTTGACACTGCTTACCGGGCAGGAAACCAAACTCCATCATAGCTTAAGCGCCAGTTATCCTGGCTCTCTACCTTTGCATGAAATTTACATAAAACTCATCACCCTATACGGATGCAGAACTCTGGACATCAATTCTCTGATCAGTCAACTTATGACACCATTACACCAGCATGCAACATGTTCCACACATCAAATATCTAAAATTAAAAAAATAAGAACAGCCGACAAACTGTAGAAGGGAATTACATGAACCTTGATGTCTGGTATATAGAACCCAAAGCCCTTGGTGTTACTGGCAATAATTATTCAAAGAAAGAAAAAGACAGGAACCAAACAGTCCATGAAAATTCATATTGCAAAGAAAAATTATCGACCTGACATTTTATTACGACAGGCAGGGCTTGTTTTGACAACAGGTATGACTAACTGCAAATTTCTTTGAACATTTAGTGTGCACAACACAACTATGCCCTGAAACTTATCAAAGAATGGGTTTTGATGTGTATATAAGGTTACAAGGGGCAAGGAGAGAAACAAACTATTGTACAAAGAATCCTATCCAGCTAGTTCAACTCAAGATGGCCCGAAACCGTGTTAAGGAGACACCTTTAATCTTACCAAAATAATGTACACAATTTTCGATGGCTTACCATGGTGGGTTTTCCTGCAGCCATGACGGATGTTCAATGCTGCATTTTTGAGGCAATCTGTTGCCATGTCTCCATAATTGAGAAGCTCAACACTGCACTTGATGAAAACTTGGTCATGATCCATCATCAAAAGGGGTTTCATGTGAAGGCAGGGGCTGCTGCATTCCATCCTCAGGCATGTCAAATTCAATCAATGGCTTCAATTGTTCTCCAACAGCATCTCGTTGGCGTTTCATCTCTTCGATAACCATACTCTCTGCAACCTTACAGGAGTGCTCGTCACTAAAAGCAAGGGTCCATCTCCCATCAACAAGATACTTCTTTGTCTTCACTTTATTTTTTTCAGTGTCCAAAAAAGGCACTGAAGAAGGTCGGATGCGTAGATGTAACCACTTCTCATGCTTCGTATCTATTCTAGGCTGAAAGAAAACAAAACCAAGGATATCCCAATGACAAATAAGTTTGTTTTGGTGCACCACAATTCATAGAATATGGTTGACTTCGTATAATGATGACAACAAAGCAAAAAGAGCAATGAAACAGATTTTCCATGGCATCATGACACATACATCAGATCCTGCCAAAGGAGCCATGACACGGACAATTCCTCGTTCTTGCTTTAGAGGCAACTCTTCTAGAAGAAGAATCCAACCAGAAGTTCCGTGAGATATGGCCAAAAAGCAGAAGTGGCGTTCTTTGCCCCTCTCAAAGGCTATTCGACAAGGAAGAGCGTCGACTGCAAGAATAACATGCCAGACAATTATGATTTAACAAATCTAGAGGAACTAGTATAGTTTTGCATTTATAATGCTAGCATAAAGATTTATAGGTAAACACAGACCTATGTTGACCTCAAGCCCAGGTTTAGGCACTGAACCACCAAAATCTGCAGCGTTTGCCCTAGTATTTACAGGCAAATCAACTGGAGGATAAACAGGAGGTTGCTCTGTGAAAGTTTCTCCAAGGCAGAAGAGTATAACTTGATGCTGCAGCACAAAACCCTGAAAAATCACAATAATTCAGCAAACTTGCATAAGTCATAGGTTCATGTACAAACTAACCAGAGAAGACCAATCAACTTAACAACGGAAAATCCAAAAGGAGAATATGCAATTCAAAAAATTCACTTCATGACATTATACGCTTAACCTCAAAAACATTAATGTTTCCTATGCAAGCATGCAAGGTAGAGGAAATACAGAATATTTGTCTAATTGAGGTACTGTAGCATTCACTTCATGACATTATATCCTTAACCTCAAAAGCATTAATGTTTCTTATGCAAGCATCCAAGGTAGAGGAAATACAGAATATTTGTCTAATAGAGGTACTGTGTAGCAGCAGCTCTGCTAAAGCTGCTAAGGTGGTAAAGGAAGAAGAAAAGCAATGGGGCGGAAAGAAAATGAAGATTTTGGAATGGTCAAATGAATTACCAGACAGCATTTGCTCTTACGTGGCATGACCCTTAAAGGTTTTGGGGCTAGAGGCATGAGCCTATAATAATTCAAAAGGCACAGGTAAACGCCAATTGAAGCAATGACATGAACCTAAATTTTCCAATTTCAATCAAGATGCAAAATATATCAGACATGCATATTTATGCACTTGCATTGAGGTAATATAGGGTTGATCGAATTATCCAAAGAAATAAACACTGAAGCACAGTTTGCTGAATTGTGTGATTGAATTATTGGGCTAACCCTAGAAGGGTAGCAATATAGTCACTATTGCATTGGCCTCACGGGCCTAAACTCATATACTCCACCCCCCCCCCCCCCCCCCCGCGCAGTCTGAACTACTGACGCAGCAGAGTTTCAAGACTGAGCATGAAAAGCACAACACACGAGCCCACCACAGACTCAAGTAGCCACTAGTGATGTTGAGGCTGCAGCGAAACTCGGAGAATGTCGAGGACGGGAGGCCCTTGGTGAAGATGTCGGCGAACTAGGAAGTGGTCGGGACGTGGAGGACCCGAACATCGCCGATGGCCACCCGATCGCGAACAAAGTGGAGGTCGATCTCCACATGCTGAACGGGGTTGGTGGAGAGGTACACCGCACTCACGTTGTCGCAGTAGATCAGCGTGCTCCGAGTCAGGGGGCTGTGGAGCTTGCCAAGGAGCTGCCGGAGCCAGGAGGCCTCAGCCACGCCGTTAGCAACAGCGCGGTACTCCGCCTCGGCATTGGAGCGGGAGACCACCGGCTGCCGCTTGGATGACCAAAACACCAGGTTGCCGCCGAGGAAGACAGCATAGCCGGAGGTGGACCGGCGAGTGACTGGGCACTCAGCCCAGTCGGTGTCGGTGTAGACCACGAGCTCGGTGGAGGCAGACCGGTGGAGGAGCAGGCCGTAGTCGACAGTGCCGCAGAGGTAGCGAAGGAGGCGCTTGAGAGCCGTGAGGTGAGGCTCGCGCGGATCATGCATATGGAGGCAAATCTGCTGGACTGCATAAGTGATGTCCGGGCGGGTGAAGGTGAGGTACTGAAGCGCCCCTGCAAGACTCCTGTATGCAGTGGGGTCAGTAACTGTGGTGCCCTCGGTCTCTGACAGCTTGGCCTGAGTGTCAACTGGTGTGGAGCAGGGCTTGCAGTCAGTTATCCTAGCTCGCTCCAAGATATCAAGAGTGCACTGCCGCTGGTGAAGAAAAAGACCCCCTGGACGAGTCTCAACGGTGACCCCGAGGAAGTGATGGAGTACACCGAGATCCTTCATGGCAAACTCCTGCTGAAGAGAGCTGATGATCCTCCGCATCAGTGTCGGACTGGAGGCTGTGAGCACAATATCATCAACTTAGAGTGATAGATGAACAGCCAACAGGCTTAGATTGATTGAATGTGGATTACAGAGGGGTTTACAATATATAGTGATTACATGGGGGTGGCCCAATGGGCCAGCCGTGTGAAAGGGCCAGTACAGCCTGGCGCCTGCACATATAGCTAGGAGATTACAGTAACGGAGCAATTAATTCTAACACCCCCCCCCCCCCCCCCCCCCGCAGCCGGAACGTCGGTGGAGCAGCCGTTCAGATTGGAGCGGAACTCCATGAACACCGAAGAAGGAAGTCCCTTGGTGAAGACGTCGACGAACTGTGAGGTGGTGGGAAGATGGAGAACACGGACAGCACCGATAGCAACTCGTTCACGGACGAAGTGAAGGTCAATTTGCACGTGCTTGGTGCGCTGATGCTGAATGGGGTTGGAGGAGAGGTAGACGGCGCTGACATTGTCGCAGTAGACGAGGGAGGCAGACTGCAGAGGTTGGTGCAGTTCCTGTAGGAGTTGCTGCAGCCACGAAACTTCAGCGACGCCATTAGCTACAGCCCGGTACTCAGCCTCGGCGCTGGACCGAGAAACAGTGGGCTGCCTCTTGAATGACCAGGAAACGAGGCTGCCGCCGAGGAAGACAGCGTACCCAGAGGTGGAACGTCGAGTGTCAGGGCAGCCGGCCCAATCTTCATCAGTGTACACAACAAGCTGAGTGGGAGCAGACCGGGGAATGATCAGTGTACCAAAACGTCGATGCTTGGAAGAGCAAGGTGCGGGTGACATTGTTCACGGTGCGAATGATGCACTCGGCTTTGCCATTCTGCTGCGAGGTGTAGGGGCATGACATGCGAAGATTAACACCTTTGGCAGAGAAGAAAGCCTGAGACCCAGAGTTGTCAAACTCACGCCCGTTGTCGCACTGTACAGACTTAATGGTACAGCCAAACTGAGTGAGCACATAGGAGAAGAAATTCAGAAGAACAGTAAAGGTGTCGGATTTTAGCTTAAGAGGAAAGGTCCAAAGAAAATGCGAGCAATCATCGATAATTACGAGATAATATTTGGAACCCGATACACTGATGATCGGGGATGTCCATAAGTCACAATGTATCAAATCGAAATTATGAGTTGCTCGCGACAAGGAGTTGGTAAAGGGCAAGCGTACATGGCGCCCAAGCTAACAAGCGTGGCAGAGGGCGTCATCGTCGATCTTGCCGCAGAAGATGGAGGACGACTTGGCAAGAGTCTGAAGGGTGGCCTTCCCGGGGTGGCCGAGGCAACGGTGCCAAGTAGTCGAGGAAGGAGTCGCCACAAGAGCGCAGGAGCCGAGTGGTGAGGATGGTAGCTGCAGGGTGTAGAGTGGCCCTGAACTAGCTCAGCGAAGGAGGAGGTTTCTGGTACGAAGATCCTTCACAGAAACACCGATAGGGTCAAACTCAACAGAGACACAATTATCAGTGGTGATTTGCCGAATTGACAAAAGATTCTTAATGATGTCAGGGGCAATGAGAACATTGTTGAGGCGAAACGGGCCAGTGAGGGTAGAGTAGCCGGTACCAACAACCGGGAGGGTGGCACCGTTGCCTAAAACAATGGAGGAAGGAAAGGAGGAGGTTGGTGACATGGTGACCATACCAGGGTTGCTGGCTATGTGAGAAGCGCCTGAGTCGAAGACCCACTCAGAGGTGCTTGGTGGCGGAGTGAGGGCGACGGCGCTGAAGGCGTTGGCGAGGGACTCCGGGGTCTAGGGCGTCGGTGACCAGGAGTGAGGGGGCGCCTGCTGGGGCACCTGGTAGTGTGCTGACGGTGGAGAGAAGTAACCTGGTGGTGCACCAGCCATCAGTGCTTGTTGTGGAAGTAGGGGCGCAGAGACACGAGGCGGTGGACCGCGAGAGCCTGGTTGGAACCGGGCCACATGTGGATGGACCCAGTCCAAGGGTTGAGGATGGAAGGCCATTGCTGGCCGTCGGCGGGCTGCTGCCCGCTAGAAGAACCACCTTGGGATCCGCCTTGACCACGGCTGCCGCGGCGGCGCCATCCGCGGCCAAAGCCGTTGCTCCCGGGCTGTCCACCAGCAGCCTGCCCACGCAGCCTGATGAGGGTTGACCACGGCTGCCGCGGCGGCGCCATCCGCGGCCATAGCCGTTGCTCCCGGGCTGTCCACCAGCAGCCTACCCACGCAGCCTGATGAGGGCGCGAAGTAGCAGGGGCAGACGGGGAGGTGGAGGCAGGCGGCTTGGCGGAAGAAGAGGCGACGAGGGCCGAAGGCGGAGCGGACAGCGATGCCATGTTGAGCTCGGCGAGGCGCAGGTCAGCACGAACGTCAGTGAAGGAGGGGAAGGGCCGCTGTCGGGTGACGAGTTGCGACATGAACTGAAAACGTTCATTGAGGCCGCGAAGGACGTTGAGCACCAGAGTGCGGTCCTGCACGGGCTCGCCAAGGTCGGCAAGAGAATCTGCCATGGTCTTCATCTTTCGGCAAAAATCATCGACGGAGAGCGTTCCCTGTCAGGTGGTGCGGAACTCGGCGTCGAGGAGCATGGCGCGGGATTCGCGGTTGTTGAAGAACTGCTGCTCGAGACCGAGCCACGCTGCCCGAGCGGTGATGTCATCGCGCTCGTGAACGACGTCGAGGAGGTCGGTGTTGAAGATCCACGAGACGACAACGCAGTCCATGCGGGACCAGGCGGCGTTGTGGAGAAGGGTGGCGTCGCTGAGGACGTGGTCCTTCAGAGCAAACCATCCGAGAACGAGGATGTAGCCACACCATTTGGAGTAGTTGGAAGCCTACAGGTCGACAACGATGGGGATCAAGTTCTTGATATTCTGCAGGGCAGCGGCCTGGCTGTGAAGGTGGGCGATGGCCGCGGCTTCAGAGGAGGTCGAGCGCGTGTCATCGTCAGCGATCGAGTCTTCGTCGCGGAGGGACTCGGTGCGGAGTTGCTGCCGGAGGGCAGAAGCCTGCCGCTCCAGAGCGTCGGCCTGCGCAACTGCATGTCGTGAGAGAGGAAGAAAGCACGAGAAGTGGTGTTGTCGAACTCACGCCCATTGTCACACTGAACGGCCTTGATGGTGAGGCCGAACTGAGTGGACACCCACGCAAAGAAGTGAAGCGTGGAGAAAGTGTCAGACTTGGCACGAAGAGGAAAAGTCCACGAATAGTGAGAGAAATCATCCACCAACACAAGATAGTATTTATAACCAGAAATACTCATGACTGGAGATGTCCATAGGTCGCAATGTACAAGATCAAAAATGTGGGTCGCATGGGAACAAGAGGGAGGGAAAGGAAGGCGAACATGACGACCCAGTTGGCACACGTGACACAAATGCTCATCGTGAGCCCGAGTACATGGTATGTCGGAACTACGACTAGCTTAATCAAAGTGTCTGGGCCAGGATGTCCAAGACGACGGTGCCAAGTACTGAAGGAAGCAGTGGCGGCGAAAGCAGCTGACGAAGTGGAAGACGGGGACGGAGGAAACCGAAGAGTGTAAAGGGGTCCCGAGATGTCACATCGGAGAAGTGGACGCCGGGAAGCCAAATCCTTCACAGTAAGACCAGAAGAGTCAAATTCAACAGAACAAGTGTTGTCAGTTGTAAAACAGAGGGAGCAACTAAACATCAGGAAGACGAAAGGAGCCATGGGTGCCAGTAGCACCCACAGAAGTGACAGGAATACAGGAACCATTTGCGACCATGATGGACGAAGGATGAGAAGGAGATGGGGGTGAACGGAGGAGAGTATACCGGGGTCAGGAGTGGTGTGGAACGTGGCCCCCCGAGTCGGCGATCCAGTCCTGACCGACTGATGGAGTGAGGGTGATGGTGTCGAAGGAGCGGGCCAAGGCCGTCGTGTCCCAACCAACGGGCCCGAGCGAGGTCCCGACAAGTGGAGCCCAAGGTGACTGAAACGTAGGGCCGTCACTGGAGGCGGAGTCCACGGCGCCGGGAACGGAGGAGCGACGGGGACGGCACTCGTGAACATGGCCGCCGGTGCACAAGGCTCGCCCCAGCCGCCTGGAAGAGCCACATTGAGATGCGCCCTGACCATGGGTTGTGGAAGGAAGGCTAGGGTGCACCCCGTGGAGGCGCTGGCTGTTAAATTATCCCTTCAGAAGAGTAAAGTGTGTTTTTTTTTCCTTCAGTTTTCAGTGCGAGCACGTCCAATTGATTTATCGTATTTTGTGCCCCAATTTCCTAGAGTCCAGCATAACCACCAGGAAAAAGTCATGGCATCTTCTATTAAGAAATTAGGTTGTACATCTTAACCATTCAATTGAATGCATATTTTGTAATCAAATAAGAGATATTGTGTCATTTTCATGTGAGATGTGCCAACAATTAATAATCCCAGTAAGGTGTAGTTTGACCATATAAGCATTACACATCGCTTGGAAAGGTAAAGATAACATTCATTCCATTTATGATTAATATTACGAGCTCCTTATCCAACGGAACGACAGAACAAGCTTCTGATTTGGAATTGTACACATTTTAGGGGAAAACAATACTTCTTCCATCCCAAATTGTAAGTCGTTTGACTTTTTTGAGGTCAACATTGACCACTCGTCTTACTAAAAATTTGTGCAAAATATGACTTTTTTTTTGTTGTGGCTTACTTTATTAATAACACTTCACCAAGAATGACTCAAATTGGACTATATTTGTATAAATTTTTTGAATAAGACGATTGGTCAAACTTGATGCCAAAAAGTCAAACAACTTACAATTTGGGATGAAGTACCAACTAATAAAGATCCATCCATACCTTAACCATCTCATAGACTCCCTCTGCAATGGCAACAGAAGAATCACCTGAAATACAGTGCAAATGAATCAGTACATCACAAGTTTAATACTGTTAGCATGTTTAATACTGTGTTTAATGCCTCCGTCTGTGTTTACTGCCTGCATGCTATTGCCTGGGATTCTTCCCTGACGTGTTGTCTAGGATTCTCCCCCTTTCTTAATTAATACCTTAGCTTCTACTATAAATCCTTGTAACCTCTGCTGTTATCAATCAATCAATATACAGAAGCATGTTTATGCTCTGATACTAACCTCCAAATGAACACAAATCCATGGGTACAATAATAGATTTGGATCCTTTAGGTAGCGATGGTGCCTCAATTGCTAACTCCAAAGAAAAAAACACAAATATTAGGTGGGAATGCCACATATACAGAACACATATAAAAACACGTAACATTCATATCAAGATTGAAATTTACCTTTCTTGCAGTTCCTCCAAGCCTCTTTAACAATAGGAACAAGCATGTCACACCAACATCCTCCAGATTCCGCAGAAAGCTTTGAGCTACAATCCTTGTGTGAATCCTACGTATGAGAAAATTGCATATTTAGGACTCCAAACAACGCCCTTCGTAGAAACAAGACTTCAAACTTCATCTTCGTAAAAATGACCCTTGAAATATTGGACTCTTGATTAACATGACATTTGGGGTATTTAATCGCTTTTTCATCCAAATACAATCTAAATACATGTATTTGTAGTCTTCAACCCTTTTGTCCTTCAGTCTTATTCCACCTCCATGAGCCCGACGTCTCATCTTCACGCCGCGCCACCCGCCGGTCTATCCCTTCCCCGACGCGCCACCACCAGATCATGGAGGGTCGCTGGCCTGTGACCTAGCAGCGCCGGCGTATGGCCCGCCAGGGCTGGCCACAGCAGCATCTGCCCTAGGCCTAGCCGCGCCGGCCTCCAGTGGCCTGGCCGTGACAGCCTCGTGCTCGGTCGCGCCGGCCTCTAGTGGTTGGCCACGGCAGCCTCATGCTCGGCCGTGCCAGCCACAGGCCTGGTTGGCCGCGGCAGCCTCATGCTCGGCCGTGCCAGTCACAGGCCTGGTTGGCTGCGGCAGCCTCATGCCTAGACAGCTGGATGCCATGGATGAAGATGCCCCACCAGATGCTGTTGCGGTCGCCCTAGCGAAGTCCTTGCTGCTCACTGCTCCTCCGGCGATAGAGTATAATCTTCCTATACTTGATGTGCAAAGGTGACGCGCTTATTTGTATTATTGCTCACTGCCACTCCCGATGTAGAGTATAATCTTCCTATATATTTTGTGTTGCTCTCACTTGCATTTGGACCATCGGGCGTTGTTGTGATATGCGGCTTGCTGAGAGGAAAGTTCTAATGTGCTAGGTCAAGCAGCTTGGTAAGAGGAATGTTAGAGTGTATAAGTCAGGCCCATGAAGGCCCATGTAACTCTATCTACATTGCTACCCTTCTAGGGTAAGCCCATTATGCAATAGACAGGAACTTCTAGCATGGTATCGAGCTAGCTCCCTCCCTCCCTCTCCCAGCCGGCGCCGCCACCCCTCTGCCAGCCGTCGGCGCCGCCGCTGCCTCCATGGCCGGCGGTGAGGACTTTCCCTCCCTTCCCCAATACTTTCAGACCTTCCCTCCCCTTCCCCACCCCAGCTCCTGGGCGCGAATCGCGGGCGCGGGCGGCGCGACCGGCGCGGAGGCTCCTCCCACGGGCGCAGCGGTCGATCCCCTGCTCGCCGACGCGCCTCCTGCGGACGCGGGCGGCGGGGGCGCGCCTCCCGGCGCGGAGCACTCTGGTGCAGCGCTCCCCGGCGCCCCTGTCCTGCTTCCCCAGCCCGGCGCGGGACTGGCTGGTGCCACAGCCGGCGCGGGCACGGGTGGCGCGCTCGGCGCAGTCCCTCCTCCCACGGGCGCAGCTCTCGGCAGCGGCGCCGTCCTTCACCAGCTGCTGCATGGTGCCGCGGCTGGTTCCCTCCCCTTCCCACCACCGCCTCCTCCGCCTCTCTTCAGCGCTCAAGACCTGCGCCTCCTCTCCCTGCTGCTGCCCCAGGGCTATGGCCAGCGTGGTGGTCATATGCGTGCTGGCCAGCCGGGCGCTCATCTGGGTGCTGCAAATGCGAACCTCGCAGCCGCCCTCGACGCGGCGCGGGCTGCTGCTGCGGCGGGGCAGGCATGCGTCCAGGCTGCAGCACTTGCCTGGGAGCGTGAGCGCGACGCTGCTGATGCTTTGGCCCACCGTATCGCCGAGGCGGAGCAGCTGCTCGTCTTCCCCTCTCATCACGACGCAAGCGCCACCTCCTCCGGCTCCACTGCGGCTCACCATCCGCTGGCTACGGCGATCCTCTGGCACGATGCAGCCGACCCTCTCGTGGCACAACTACACATCCAGGAGGGAGGTGTCCAGAACATCCGCAGCTTGGTTACCGTCGTCCTGGAGCCGGAGTCGCCTTCCTATGCTCGTTGGCGGGACCAGGTCCTCCTCACCCTTCATCGCTACGCTCTCGACGACCACGTCCTCCTCGACACTCCAGCTGCGGCCCAGACTCCTGCGTGGCTGAGGCTCGATAGCATCGTCCTCTCCTGGATCGTCGGCACCATCTCCCTCGACCTTCAGGATCTGATCCACAACACTCCTGGCGCTCGACACGCGTGGGTGGCTCTCGAGGGGCAGTTTATGGGCAATGTCGAGGCCCGGGCCCTGCTCCTCGATGCGAGCTTCCGCACGTCCGTTCAGGGGGACCTCTCCGTGGGTGAGTTCTGCCGCCGCATGAAGGGCCTCGCCGACTCTCTGGGTGACCTTGGCTGCCCGGTTGACGACCGGATCCTGGTCCTCCAAGTCCTCCGCGGCCTCAATGACCGCTACAGCCACCTGCGGACATGGATCACCCGGCAGCGGCCCTTTCCCTCCTTCATGCAGGTCCGTGACGACCTTGTCATGGAGGAGCTCACTCAGGGCATTCAGTCCGGGTCTCACTCGACGCCGGGATCTTCGTCCTCATCGACCGCCCTTGCTGCGGCTGCTCCACCACGCTCCACCGCTCCACCCGCGTCGTCCCTTCTTGGTCCTCCTCCCCCGGGCCGAGCGGGGGTGGGGGGGCCGTGGCGGTCGCCGTCGACGTGGGGGGGCCGTGGTGCAGGGTCCGGTCGTGGGACTGCTCCGGCCGCCCCAGCACCTCCTCGGGGTGCACCCTGGCCATCCTTCCACAACCCGTGGTCAGGGCGCATCTCCATGTGGCCCTATCAGGTGGCTGGTGGTGAGCCCCGTGCTCCGGCGGCCATGCTCACGGGCACGGCTCCGTTCCCGGCACCGTTGACTGCGGCCTTCTTCTCCACCAGTCTGCCTCCACCGAGCTCGTCGTCTACACCGACGCTGACTGGGCCGGGTGTCCGGACACTCAACGGTCCACCTCCGGCTATGCTGTCTTCCTCGGCGGCAACCTGGTGTCCTGGTCGTCCAAGCGCCAGCCGGTGGTCTCCCACTCCAGTGCCGAGGCAGAGTACCACGCTGTTGCTAACGGCGTGGCTAAGGCTTCCTGGCTCCGGCAGCTCCTTGGTGAGCTCCACAGTCCCTTGACCCGGAGCACGTTGGTCTACTGTGACAACGTCAGTGCGGTGTACCTCTCCACCAACCCCGTTCAGCACCAGCGGACCAAGCATGTGGAGATCGATCTCCACTTTGTCCGCGATCGGGTGGCCCTCGGTGATGTTCGGGTTCTTCAGGTCCCGACCACCTCCCAGTTCGCTGACATCTTCACCAAGGGCCTCCCGTCTTCGACGTTCGCCGAGTTTCGCTCCAGCCTCAACATCACTAGTGCCTAGTTGAGTCTGTGGGGGGGCTCGTGTGTTGTGTTGTACTTCTTTTCGTGCTCAGTCTTCAAACTCCGCTGTGCCGGTAGTTCAGACTGCGGGGGGTGTTAGAGTGTATGAGTCAGGCCCATGAAGGCCCATGTAACTCTATCTACATTGCTACCCTTCTAGGGTAAGCCCATTATGCAATAGACACGAACTTCTAGCAAGGAAAGTTATAATGAGCTAGTTACACAACCATATAAAAATTTAAGACCTGATTATATCGACAAGATTCCCTAGTTAGCAGTTTATGCAATGCTTTTAATCCCCCCCGCCCCCCTCCCCACCATGTTACAACTAGTGTTATTTTGTGTCGCTACTCTTTTTTTTCTTAAATGCCCTCAATTTGCAAATACTCATGTTCTTGGCTCTTGCAATGGGTAGTGTAATAACTTCTTCGTTGTTGGCATCTTCTGTATTGCTCGTTCTAACAATTTTTCCTCCTCCAAATTGCAGCTTCTCTCATTTTGGTCACTCCTATCATAATAGTCAAATTTCTCAGCTTTTGTAATGAATTATATATAACTGCTCCCCTAGTTGGCAGTTTACTATAATATAAGGCTAGTACCATTATTTAATTCCTATATAACAACTTTGTTATATTCTCAGGAATAACAACAGTGTGCATACTATGTAAAAGCTTTAGTATATTTTTGAAGTAGCAACTTTAGTATTACATGATAGTAATTCCTTTCATATATCTCTTAGCACATATTTACAAATAAATTGCTACTAAAATAAAATTCTTCAAAAATATCTGCAAATAAGGTCTAGTTTGTTCGTCTCATCACGTAGAACATAGCGGTGTAGACAAAATTAAAAACGAATACAACATTCAAAAGTTATAGCAATTCAAAGAATATATTTTGCTTTTTTGGATTTGCATGCAAAATAGGACCAGTTTGTCACATGCAATGGCAAAGTGAAAATCGATCGCATGCATGAGGGGGTCTGTCACATGCAATGGCAAAGTGAAAATGAGTCGCATGCGTGAAACTGAGTCGCTCGCCCGGAATGGGGTCGCGCACTATGGCTATGCGCGACAAGTCTCGTGTTGTCCGCGTCCTTACTTGACCCTAAACAGCGACCCTTATCTCTAGTTAACCCTAACACTAACGGGATTGTTGACACTCAAAAGTGTCATAGATAAATAATAAGATTAGAAGAGGTATTCAACTCATAATATTTTGAATTTATCTTTTGATACTTCATAGTTGAAAGGTCGGATATTCTATGTAAGATGGACCTGATCATTTGAAGTTTTCCGACCAGTTGTGCTATTTCCGACCAGGTGACGCTTGTCGGAGACCTTACAATGGTGATGAATGCGAATTCGGGTGTCGATTCAAAGATCCTTCTTATGTAAGGGTAATTTATTAATCGGTGTGAGCAGTTTGGGTTATTGTCTACAAAGGGACCGGTTTAATCGATTTGTGAATCGGCAAGATCAGGTTTACTTTGTCTAGTCCGAATTGAACTCTTGAATTCTATATCTTGATAGAGTCCGGATAGGAAACTTGGAGATCGTCAACACACTTTTTGGCGACTCCGCTAGGGAAGATTGGAATTTCATCTACTACCAAGATGGGCGGCAAAGATAGTGCTATAGATAAGGATAACATCATCCGTCCTGCGGGCATCGACGAGCTCCCCGACGAGTTAAAGCAACAAGCGCACGCCAAACTTGACGCCGTGTTGAAGGCTTTCTTGGAAAGCTGCTCGAAGGATCGGCGCGGCAAGGTCACCCAAGACAAAGAACCGGACTTCAGCGATTTAATCCCTACTGTGTCAACCACAACCGTTGAAGACACTACTGTAAGGTAAATACTAAGGTACATGAAGATTCTTACCCTACCCATGCCAATTATTCAGCAATGCTAGTTGATATTTCAAAGACTCTTACCAATACTATTCAGCATTCGTTTAAATTGCTTAGCGACCGCATGGATACGTTAGAAGGTAAAACCGTCGAACCCGAGCATCCAATCGGACAACCACAGTTCGGCATGCCTTTTAATTTCTTCAAAGGCCAGACTTCGCATACCAATTTTGGGCAATTGTAATCAGGGTCCGTCGAGATCAGACGTGGTGAAGTCGGTACATCGACGAATGCCAATAATGCCCATCATAGCTCTGGTCGGACCACGCAGACCGATAAGGGGGCAACAACAAATAGAACTTCAGGAGGACAGGGGACGGTATTGCCCAATTCACCGAAGTCTCCAAGTCATAATCCTATGCATGGCGGCGCTCCTAACCTTGCCGAAACCGATTTTGGACGAGCTATAAATCGGTTTAAAGAAGAGATAACCAGGTCTCTCGAGACTAGCTTGGGGGTCCAATTTAAACCTAGTAGGACCACTTATTCTAAACCGTACCCTTCATGTTTTGATTTTATGAAAGCACCTGATGGTTGGAGGGTATCGGATTTTTATAAGTTTAGTGGTGACGGTAGTAAAACAATCATGGAACATGTTAGCATGTTCCTTGCACAAATGGGCGAAGCTAGTACCTTAGATTACATTAATGTACGACATTTTCCTTTATCTCTTACTAGTACAACTTTTGCTTGGTTTACATCGCTACCGGAATGTACCATTGGTTCTTGGGCTGAATTAGAATAGAAATTCCATAATCACTTTTATGACGGAGTCCAAGAAACTAGGTTATCGCATCTCACGTCGGTTCGACAAGGACGCAGTGAGCCTGTGGTCGACTTCTTTAAGCGCTTTAAGGAAATCAAGAACCGATGTTTTCATTTAATGATCTCCAATAGAGACCTAACAGACCTATGTCTCGTTGGTTTGCGTCGGGAGACTAAGGATAAGCTTGAACATTATGATTTCTTTAATGTAAATCAACTTTTGCAAAAGGCCGTTTCAATTGAATCGCGCCTTAAAGAACCTTACGATCCCCGTAAGACTCATCGACCGGGTGTGCATATTGTTGAAATGAACTCTGATAATTCGGATGATGAGTCTAAAGATTGTTACGCTGCTGAGTTTTTATGGCCAGCACAAAATAAGTTAGTCACCTCTCTTTCCCTTAAACTAATTCAAAAGAATCAGGGTGAGGAAGTGAAGTTTACTTTTGATTTCTCCAAATGTGACCGAATATTTGATGAATTGCTTAAATTCGGTTATCTTAAAATTAATTATGTTTTGCCGTCACCCGACGAATTGAAAAGAAGGGCTTATTGCAAATATCATAATTATTTTTCTCATGCCACTAACGACTATAATGTTTTTCGTCGACAGGTCCAATCGGCCCATAATGAGGGACGATTGAGGCTCACTGAGGTGCAAGTCAACACTGCTCCTTTTCCAGTTCATATGGTGGAAGCAGGGAATCCTGCTGTTTTGATTCGTCCAAAGCAAGCCGGTACGACCAGAGGCAAGAATGTTGTCATCGGCGAACCACGGGTTGCACCGAGTACTGAGAGAGACTCGGGGCGCAAAGTGGTAATTGAAAAGGGTGATGATGGCAAAAACAAGCTCACAATCACTGTCGGGTCGGTACGACACCTGAACAAACAAAGGTGGTTCGAGACCAGGGCAGCACAACAAAGACCGACCAGGTCAAGCTCTCAGACCGACCAGTCTGGTTCATCCTCAAAACAACCGATTCAGTCGGATCAAAAGGCCGACCAAGTCAGGCTGACTTCTTCTAGTCCAAGTGGGACTGATGAACCGACTGCCGCAGTCGGTTTAGCTGGTTCCAGCAGTTCTACCCTTCCCGGAGTGCATATCTTACGCACATTTGTCCCGTAGAAGCCTGAAGTTGGCATTTGGAAGACTAATATGGAGAAGAGCAAGGGAAAGGTTGTCAGAGAGCCATGCACTTTTGATAAGCTCATGGCTACATACAAGCAGCAAAAGGCCGATTCTCAGAATCGGCCATTAAAAAAAAGAGAGTCCACTCCTCTGAAACGCGAGGATGAGAGGTCTAAGCAGTTGGTAGTGGCCCAAGCAGCATCTCCTGCACCGAGGACCGTTCCTCATAGACCCTAGTGGGCTCCTCCCATTTCACCACCTCCGCAATGGGGTCCTCAAGGGGTTTGGGTACCTTACCCTATGCCAGCGCCTATGTACTATTAGCCAGGGTGGGGAGTGCCTGTTAATCAGCCTACAAGGATCTCAGTGTTCGATCGATTAGGTGATCGACCGAGCTCTCGTAATGTAGGTCAGAATCAGTCGATCATGTCAAAGACTTTGACCGCTCAAGAGGCAGGAAAGGCGCAAGTATGATAGGTCTATGTGCCTAAAAGGGTGCAAAGTACTCCTACTGTCTCCCTGGCTAGGCCTAATCCTGTGCCCATGATTACGATCGGTTCTATGGAGGTCCCTATCGCCAATGAAGTCGAGCCGATGATAATTAAGGAAACCACTTCAGCAAAGGCTCAAGAGGCCCAAGATGCTTTAGCTGGTTTAAAGGAAGAGAAGCCTGTCGAGAGCGATTCCAGATACACTCAGCCCAGGTGGTGTCCCCCTGGCTTGAGTAAGACTCAACGGAGAAAGTTGCAGAGAGCTCACTGCAACAAACAAAGGCGGGAGCAGCTTGAGAAAATGAGGGAAGACATATTTAATTCAACACACCCTATCTTCCCTCAAGGTAAGCGAAGAGTTGAAGAGTCGGCTTTTATTAATAAGAAACCGACTTCGGCAATTATTGAAGCGGACAGGTCGGATCCTAAGCCGACCAGTCTGGATGCCGGATCTACTGAGGTAGCTTCGGACCCGATCAGGTCGGATCTCAATCCGACTTCCTCAGATCAAGCGCCGACCAGTTTGGGACTCGAGCAGGCTAAGTCGGCTACTACTGAGTCAAGAATTGAGCCGGCCCGACCAGATTCTAAGACCGAATCAGTTCCTGATGCTCCGATGAGATCCGATACATGTCCTAGTGATCCTATTTCCTCCGCTGGCGTTGCCACGACCAGTGAAGAATCACCTGAAGAACAAGATGAGGAGATGGTGGATTACGAACCTTCCCCAGAAAGGGCGGAGGTCAATGTAGTTTACTTGTCGACCGATTACTACGTGGTCGGAGATGATTCGACAGCAGCGGAGTTCAACTTTGCTACACAGACCGTTGTATTTCACAAGCCAGAGGATTCTGTCAATCATCTCAAGCCGTTACATGTGAAGGGCCATATCAGTGACACACCGGTTCACAGGATGTTGGTAGACAGCGAGGCGATCGTGAATCTGATGTCATACTCGCTCTATCAGAAGCTTGGTGGCACTGATGAAGAGCTGATCAAGACCAACATGACTATCACTGGAGTCGGAGGAGATCCTATTCCGGCTAAAGGAGTTGCGTCCATGGAGCTTACCATTGGGAGCAAGACTTTGGCTACCGCTTTCTTCGTCGCCGACATACAAGGTAGTTACAACCTTATATTCGGACGTGATTGGATTCATGCTAATCGGCTTATGTAATCTGCATCAGTTTCTCATTCAGTGGATGGGTGACGATATAGAAATTGTGCACTCAGATTCATCGGCTTATGTAGCTGCGGCCGTGCTCCTTTGCTCGGGGGGCATGATACTATTGTTTGTTTATCTGGTCGGAACCTTTCTGACTTTCAATTTGTTAGTGTAACTAAGGAAGGTTTTGTACCAGTATCTCTAAAGTCGATTAATAATCAGTTCAACATTATTATGTAATTTAATGGATGCTAATGTTGATTGGTTAAAACATCGTGTTGAACAATATCGGACTTGTAAGACCGATGCTTGTGAAGTTATTGACGACTTTGATGAGCTCAATAAGTTGGGCCAGGGTTTCACGTTGGCCGACCCTTTAGAACAAGTTGATATTGGGAATAGTTCTGTGCCTAGGCCAACTTTTGTAAATCAGAACCTTAAACCGATTATAAATTAGAATTAATCGCGCTTTTGAAGAAATATGTTGATTGCTTTGCATTGAATTATACAGAGATGCCTGGATTTAGCCGAGAGTTTGTTGAACACCGGCTTCCTATTAAACCTGGGTTCAGGCCTTTCAAGCAGCATCCTCACCGTTTTAATTCTACAATATATGACCGAATTAAAGAAGAAATTAATCGGTTATTGCAAGCGGGGTTTATCCAGCCATGCAGATATGCGGAGTGAGTCTCTAATATTGTGTCTGTCGAGATTAAAGACACTGGAAACATTAGGGTATGCATTGGTTTTAGAGATTTAAACAGAGCCACTCCCAAAGATGAGTATCCTATGCCTATAGCCGATATGTTGATCAACGATGCTTTAGGACACCAAATTGTCAGTTTTCTTGATGGCAACGCTAGCTATAATCAGATAATCTTGGCCGAGGAAGATGTCTAAAACGGGCTTTATTTGTCCTAGGTTTGTTGGTCTTTTTCAGTGGGTTGTAATGCCATTTGGTTTGAAGAACGCAGGCGCTACCTATCAACGTGCTATGAATTTAATCTTTCATGATTTAATTGGTATAGTCATGGAAGTATATATTGATGATATTGTGATCAAATCGGCTGCCCATGTGTCCCATTTAGCCGATTTGTGTTTGGCATTTGAGAGAATGTGCCGCTATGGTTTGAAGATGAACCCACTGAAATGTGCTTTTGGTGTATCGGCTGGAAAGTTCTTAGGGTTTATTATTCAGGATAAGGGCATAGAGATTGATCCTAAGAGGATAGAGAAGATCAAGAAAGTTCAAGCGCCTACATGCAAAACGGACTTGCAAAAGTTCTTGGGAAAAGTAAACTACTTGAGGAGATTTATTGCAAACTTGTCCGGGGAAATTATTCCTTTTACCCCTATACTAAAATTGAAGAATGAATCTAAATTCGTTTGGGGAGCAGAACAACAAGAAGCATTTGAGAGGATAAAGGAATATTTGTCATCTCCACCAGTTCTTCGAGCGCCTAAAAGAGGAGTTCCTTTCAGATTATATATTGCCGCCGAAAGAAAAGTCATTGGAGCTGTTTTAACGCAAGAAGACGAAGGCAAGGAATATGTGATTGCTTATATTGGTCGCCGTTTTCTTGATCCCGAGACAAGGTACGCCCATATTGAGAAATTATGCTTATCCTTGTACTATGCTTGTGCTAAAATGAGATATTATCTATTGTCTAGTACATGTGTTGTTGCATGTCAGACCAATGTAATTAAGCACATGTTATATCGGTCAATCCTTAGAGGAAGGATTGACAAATGGGCGTATGGATTGATTGAGTATGACTTGACTTATGAACCATTGAAAACATTAAAGGGTCAAGTTCTTGCTGATTTCATTGTTGAGCATAGTGTTAGTCTAGAAGATGAGATCACTTATCTTGCTTTTACACCATGGAAACTTTATTTCGATGGATCGGTTTGTAAAGAGGGCCAAGGTGTTGGCGTGGTCATTATGTCTCCTAATGGTGCTGAATTTGAAATGTTAAGCCGATTATGAATCCTTTGTACTAATAATCAAGACGAATATGAAGCTCTGTTATTCGGTTTAGAGATACTGTGTTCCATGGGAATTAAGCATGTTGAGGCTTATGGCGATTCCTTATTGATCGTGTAACAAATTGCCGGCAAATTTCAATGTCTAGAAGGGTCGTTAAATGATTATCTTGATATGTGCCTTGATATCATTACTCATTTTACCGAATTCCAAATTCGACATATTCGGAGGCATGAAAATCATAAAGCTAACATGTTAGCACAACAAGCATCTGGCTATAGTATCAGTAGGCGTAATTTTCATATAAAGCCGGTGCATCAATATTCGAAAGTTTTGTCGGTTCGTATAACCGACCAGACTAGTTTTGAACCAGTTCAGCTGATCTACCCTGGCAACCAGGTAAATGTTTAATATGCTTGGACGGACACCCCGGCCGACCAGGTTGGTTGTAAATCAGGTCAACTAATTCGTCCGATTGACTTGGTCGATCTTGGAACGTTTGGTTCAATTGACTTGTCTGAAGATTTTCTAAATCGGTCCAAGTCATATTCTAATGGAAGAGAAACCGATTTAGAAGATTGGAGGACTCCCTTGCTAAAATATCTCAGTGATCCAAGTGCTAAGGTTGATCAAAGTGTTTGGCGGAGTGCGTTCAAATATGTGCTGCACAATCATAAACTTTACTGAAGAACCGCCGAAGACTTGTTACGCATCAATCAAAGGTGGCTATGGGAGAAGTTCATAAAGCTATTTGTGGTACGCATCAATCGCCCCGAAAATAAAGTGGCTATTACGCAGAGCTGGGTTTTATTGGCCCACGATGATGGCCGATTGTTTTCGTTACTACAAAGGATGTGAAGAATGTCAACGGTTTGGAAATATACAGCTTGCACTTGCTGCTATGCTTCATCCTATCATCAAATCGTGGCCTTTTCGTGGTTGGGGGCTAGACTTCATTGGCCAAATTCATCCCCCATCTTCAAAGGGACATCGTTTTGTTCTGGTCGCTACGGAATGAAGCGGTACCTTTGAAAAATATGACACACAAGGAGGTAATTGAGTTTATTTCTGAGCATATTATACATAGATTCGGCATACTACGGATCAAGGAACATCTTTTGTCTCTAAGGAGGTACGAGATTTTGCCGAATTATATAAAATAAAGATGCTCAATTCATCTTCATACTATGCTCAAACCAATGGTCAAGCTAAGTCTAGTAACAAGACTTTGATCAAGCTTATCAAAAAGAAGATTGAGGATAACCCAAGGAGGTGGCATGAGGTCTTGTCTGAGGCTCTGTGGGCTCATCGCATATCAAGACATGGCGCTACAAAAGTTACTCCTTTCGAGCTGGTATATGGTCAAGAAGCAGTGTTGCCTGTTGAGATGAATTTGAACGCATATAGGCTTGCTAAACAGAATGATTTATCTATTGTCATGTATCATGATGCCATGATGGACAACGTTGATGAAGTAACCGACAAGAGATTGAAGGCTCTTAAGGAGATGGAGAAAGACAAAGCCCGAGTTGCCAGAGCTTACAACAAAAAGGTGAAAAACAAGTCGTTCCAAGTGGGAGAATTAGTATCGAAGACTATATTACCGATTGGGTCGAGAAGCAATAAATTTGGCAAGTGGTCGCCGAGCTGGGAGGGTCCCTGTAAAGTGATCAAAGTAATATTTGGGAAGACATATATGCTGGAGACATTGCAAGGTGAAAGTCTCCCAAGAGCAATAAACGGGAGATATTTGAAAAAATATTTTCCAAGTGTTTGGCAAGAAGCCTAAGTGCCTTCCAGGCAATGGCCGATACATATATCGCCCTTAGAACAAAAAGATCAAAACATATCTACCCCTAGTTATTGAATGGCCGATGAGTTGGACATCATTGTTGTTCGGTTTGGTTTTAGGTTCTACCGAACATCACCTAAAAACAGGGGGGCATATGTTGACACTCAAAAGTGTCATAGATAAATAATAAGATTAGAAGAGGTATTCAGCTCATAATATTTTGAAGTTGAATTTATCTTTTGATACTTCATAGTTGAAAGGTCGGATGTTCTAAGTAAGATAGACCTGATCATTTGAAGTTTTCCGACCAGTTGTGCTATTTCCGACCAGGTGACGCTGGTCGAAGGCCTTACAATGGTGATGAATGCTAATTCAGTTGCCGGTTCAGATTCAAAGATCCTTCTTTTGTAAGGGTAATTTATTAATCGGTGTGAGCAGTTTGGGTTATTATCTACAAAGCCCATTGGATCGGTTTAATCGATTTGTGAATCGGCAAGATCAGGTTTACTTTGTCTAGTCCGAATTGAACTCTTGGATTCTATATCTTGATAGAGTCCGGATAGAAAACTTGGAGATCGTATCTGGAGATGTTTCCTATTGGGATAAGACCAACCCCCTCTATATATATGAGAGGATCATGGCCGATTGAGGCATCCAACCCTAATCGATCAAAATCAATCTACTATCCCTTTTACCCTTTTTTCTCTCTACCTTGCTGTTCGGCGCGTCTCCCCGCGAGACTCGACAACGTCCTAGGCGGCCTTGCTGGTCATAGGGAAACCTCTACGTGCTTCTCCCCGACGGGTCTTCCTGGGAGGAGTTCTAGAGTTACCAACTCAGGGATTTAAAACCCTAAATCGGCCTAAACCGGTCTTTAGATCGGTTTTCATCGGTTTAGCCAGGTTCCTTGCTGTCTCAGATGATCTGCAACCTCTCCAGGCGTTCTAGCCCTGCTGGTGTGTGATTCGGATCACTTCCGACGTCAACAAGGATATGCCGCCAACCCAGGCCCAATAGACCCATGACGTACTGTAACACAAAACAAGTTACTGTAACACAAAACAAGTTACAATATGGAACGGAGGGAGTACTGTTATTTCTTTATATGCAATTTTTGTTAGAATAGTTGTGTCCCTCCCTTGGTTTAGAGTGTTTAGAGCCATTGCTTGACCAGCAATGTTGTGCTTAGAGTAACTATAGGAGTGCTTGACCAGCTGTGGTTGGCCTAGAGTGTTTCGAGATCTTGACTGGCACTGTTTCCATAAGCCTCACGATCTCCTCACCTCTATTTGTATCAGTTCTCTCTCACTCTATAATCAAGGAATTACCGAGAGCTATTCTCTCTCATGGTACCAGAGGTTTGAGCTTGTCTTCTTTGACGATATTCTAATCTACAGCACTACTTGGGCGGATCACCTCCGACACCTCCGCGTCGTCCTCACCACGCTGCGCCAGCACCGTCTCTTTGTGAAGCGGTCCAAGTGCTCATTCGGCGTCAACTCCGTCGCCTACCTCGGCCACATCATCTCCGCGGCTAGCGTCGCCATGGACCCCAGCAAGGTCCAGGCCATCCACGACTGGCCCCAGCCCCGTTCTGCACAAGCCGTGCGCGGCTACCTTGGCTTGGCGGGCTACTACAGGAAGTTCGTCCACAACTACGGTGCAATTGCAGCCCCCCTCACGGCCCTCCTAAAAAAGAGCGGTTCGCATGGACAACTGAGGCAGAGGCAGCTTCCAGCGCCCTCAGAGGGGCGGTGACGTCGGCCCCAGTGCTAACCTTGCCGGACTTCACCAAGCCCTTCGTTGCGTACGAGGGAACTTATCGGCCTTGTCCTCGCTGTGCGGCATTGGAGGTCGTACCTGTGGGGGCGTCGTTTCCTCGTCAAGACGGACCACTACAGCCTCAAGTACCTCCTCGACCAGCGCCTCGCCACCATCCCTCAGCATCACTGGGTCGGGAAGCTGCTCGGCTTCGACTTCTCCGTCGAGTACAAGTCGGGAGCCACAAACAAGGTGGCAGACGCCCTCTCGCGTCGTGACACCGACGAGGACAGCACCTGCGACGTCCAGGCGATCTAAGCCCCACGCTTCGACTTCATCGCACGTCTCCGCCACGCCCAGGCCACCGACCCAGCCTTGGTCGCCATCCACGACGACGTCCGCGCTGGTACACGTGTTGCCCCGTGGACGGTAGCTGACAACATGGTCCTCTACGTAGGGCGCCTGTACATACCGCCGGCCTCACCCCTCTTGCAGGAGATCGTGGCAGCTGTCCACGACGATGGACATGAGGGCGTCCAGCGCACACTGCATCTTCTCCGCCGTGACTTCCATTTTCCCAATAAGAGGCGTATTGTGTAGGATTTTATGCGGGCATGTGCCACTTGCCAGCGATACATGTCGGAGCATCTTCTGTCGGCGGGACTCCTCATGCCACTGCCGATCCCCACCCATGTATGGGCAGACATCGGCCTCGACTTCGTGGAAGCGCTGCCCCGTGTCAATGGGAAGTCGACGATTCTCTCCGTCGTCGACCGCTTTAGCAAGTACTGCCACTTCATCGCCCTGGCCCATCCGTACACCGCCGAGAGCGTGGCGCAAGCGTTCTTCGCCGACATTATGCGTCTTCACGACGTCCCGCAGTCCATGGTGTTCGACCGTGACCCGGTGTTTACTTCAACCTTCTGGCGGGAGCTTATGCATCTCACGGGCACCAAGCTGCACATGTCTTCGGCTTTTCACCCCAGTCGGACGGCCATACGGAGGCGGCCAACCGCGTCATCGTCATGTACCAGCGCTGCTACACCGGCGATCGTCCCCGTCAGTGGCTGCGGTGGCTGCCATGGGCCGAGTACGTCTACAATACGGCCCATCAGTCCTCGCTACGGGAGACTCTGTTCCACGTGGTGTACGGTCGGGATCCGCCCACCATCCGCTCCTATGAGCCGGGTGAGACCGGGGTCGCTGCGGTGGCACGCGACATGGAGGAGCGCAAGGCCTTCCTCGCTGATGTCCGCTACCGCCTGGAACAGGCACAGGCAGTGCAGAAGCGCACATACAACCAGCAACACCGCCACGTCTCCTATTAGGTCGGCGACTGGGCACTACTCCAACTCCGTCAGCGCGCCCCATCCTCGCTGCCCCAGCCTACGACGGGCAAGCTGAAGGCCCGCTTCCTCGGCCCCTACCGCGTCGCCGAGCTCATCAACGACGTCGTTGTACGCCTGGAGTTGCCTTCGCAAGCCCGCATCCACAACGTGTTCCACGTGGGCACCCTCAAATAGTTCGTCGGGGAGCCACCAGCAGCTCCACCCCTGCCCGACATCCACCATGGCGGCGTCGTTCCAGAACCCGCTCGAGTGGAGCAAGCTCGGTTGGCACGGGGCGTTCGCCAAGTCCTAGTTCATTGGCATGGCGAGCCGGCTTCGTCGGCTACCTGGGAAGACCTTGATGCGTTCCGTGAGAAGTAACCTACATTTCAGCTCGAGGAAGAGCTGAACCTTGAGGGAAAGAGATGTCATGTGGAGCCAGACGTACGCCAGGCGCCGACGTACCAGGGACGTGCGGCGGGCGGCCGCGCACGTTGATCGTGCGAGGGAGGCCCAGGTCGAGCCAGCCACCGATGGAACTTAATTTTTATTCCTTAATTTTAGGAGCTCTGGACTCTAGTCGGTTTGGGCCTTAGGCCATATTTATATTCCTGTAAACTACATGTTGTAAACTACACGTTGAACTACGTAGCCGAGGTCCAGCTACCCAAGGGTTCGGCGCCCTTGACATGCAGCTTCCTCCACCTTATGGCATCGTTGTCTCGGTCGCCCTGGTCCAGCCACTATAGCCCGTCTACAGAAGAATAAATTTATCTCCTGTAATAAAGTAGATCGCTCTCTTTGCCACAACTGCCAGCTTGGCAAAGATGCGTGTCTACCATTAGTATTTCTCTCACAAACTGTTTCTCCTTTTGAGATAGTTCATTGTGATGTTTAGACCTCTCCGACTACGAGTATTTCTAGCACTTCTTATTATTTGGTTATGCTTGATGACTACACTCACTTTTGGACTTTTCCACTTCGACGTAAGTTTGATGTTCATCAGCACATGGTTGATTTTGTTGCTTATGCTCGCACTCAGTCAGTCTTCCCAATAAGTGTTTTCAGGCTGATAATGGGACAAAATTCATTAATAATGCCACATACCACTTTCTTACAGCGCATGGTATTGTTCTTCGGCTTTCTTGTCCCTATACCTCTCATAATGGTAAGGCCGAAAGTGCTCTTCGCACCTTAAACATCTATGTGCGCACCTTGCTCATCCAGACATCCATGGCGCCCTCCTATTGGGCGGAGGTTTTAGCTGTTGTGATCTACTTGCTTAATCGTCGTCTGTCTTCTTCTATCTCCAATGACATCCCATATACTCAGTTGCATAAAAATCCTCCTTCCTAGCTCTGCTTAGATCTCTCCACGCGACGGATCATCACCTCTCCACACGTTTTCAACGAGTTTGTGTTTCCATTCGCAAATGAGTCTCATGTTGCCACCGGCACCGTTGATTTTCTCCTTGATGACGACATGAATATTATACGTTGTTTTACTAATCCTGCAGCTGTTCTTCCTAGTGATACGCCTGCTGATGATGATCAACGACTGGGCGGGCATGGCTCCGTCCCTCCGTCAGTCTGATGGGCGTGGTTCTGTACACCCATCAGGCCATGACAGTCCAAGTCGGATTGGCATCATGCCGCCGCCAAGGCCCTCCTCTTCTTCGAGATCGGGCTGGTCTGGATAACCTGACCAGGTTGGCGCCATCCTGCTGACGACTTTGGCGGGTCGGGTGGCACTGCCAATCCCCCTGCTGGCGTGCATGGCGGTCCTGATGTGACAACTGATCTGCCCAGGAATTTTGGACTCGTCTACGCCCGTCGTCCTCCATTGCCGATTCATGCAACAGCTCCTCCATCGTCGGTTGATGCACCAACTCCTCCAACATCGGCAAGACATTTCAGTCGTCCCGTACACGGTCCCATACCTGTTCGACGTTTTGGTGCTACTGCTGCTTCACTTCGGCCACAGGTTCCACATCGACAGCCTATGCACAGTGATACTCCACCGCCTTCTGCTTTTCGTCGACTAACTCGTCTTCAAACTGGCACCATTGAGCCTGTCAATTATCAGAATTTGTCTGATGATTCTTTGGACGCTTCTCCTGTTCCAGCTAATTATCGTAGTACACTTGCTGATGCTAATTGGCGCGCTGCCATGACCGAGGAGAAACAGATCAGGCATTGATCGATAATGGTACATGGCACCTTGTTCCTTGTCCTCTTGAGGTTAATGTTGTGACAGGGAAGTGGATCTGCAAGCATAAATTCCACTCTGATGGTTCGCTTGCTCGTCACAAGGCTTGTTGGATTGTCCGCGGTTTTTCACAGCAGCATGGTATTGATTACGGTGAGACTTTCAGTCCGGTCATCAAGACTAGTACTATCTGAACTGTTCTAAGTATTGCAGCTTCTTGTCGGTGGCCTATTCATCAGTTGGATGTAAAGAACGCCTTTCTTCATGGACAGTTTCACGAAACTGTCTACTATCAATAGCCCCTAGGTTTTGTTGATTCTTCTCATCTTGATCATGTATGTCTTCTTTAGAAATCTCTCTATGGTTTGAAGCAGACCCCTAGTGCTTGGTACCAGCGGTTCGCCACCTATATTCGACAGTTGGGTTTTGTTTCTTCGGTTTCTAACACCTCGCTGTTTGTCTACAAGGCTAGTCATCACATTGCATACCTCTTGCTATATGTCGATGAGATCGTGTTGACCGCTTCGCCATCTGCCTTATTCATGATATCATTGGTTGGCTTCACTCTAAGTTCGCTATGACAGATCTTGGGACTCTGCATCATTTCTTGGGGATTTCAGTTACTCGTTTTTCACATGGATTATTTCTGCCTCAGCGACAGTATGCTTTAAATCTTCTTCAGTGTGCCGGTATGAGTGAGTGTCACTCTACGATGACACCAGATTGGTACTAAGGCCATGTTATCCGCTACAGATGGTGCCCCTGTTGTTGATCCTTCTGAGTACATGAGTTTGCCTAGAGCCCTGCAGTATCTCACCTTGACTCGCCCAAATCTTGCTTATGCAATTCAGCAAGTCTGTCTCTTTATGCATGATCCCCGCAAGTCGCATTTGACGCTTGTCAAGCGCATTCCATGCTAAGTAAAAGGTACCTTGTCTCACGGTCTCCATATTGGCACTAGTCCCGTCGACTCTCACAACCTACTAGGATGTCGATTAGGCTAGTTGTCCTGACTTCAGGCGTTCCACCTCAGGCTACTCTGTTTTCCTTGGCGATACTCGTCTCCTGGTCGTCCAAGCGACAAACAACAGTGTTGAGGCGGAATATCATGCTATCGCCCATGTTGTGCTTGAGTGTTGCTGGTTGCGGCAAATTCTTCAGGAGCTTCACACACCTATCATGAAGGCCATGCTTGTCTCATGTGACAACATCAGCGCAGTTTACATGACCGCCAATCCAATTCATCATCACCAAACGGAGCATATTGAGATTGACATTCACTTCATCCGTGAGAAGGTGGCTTTGGGTCAAGTCCGTGTACTTCACGTTCCTTCATCACATCAGTTCGCTGACATTATGACTAAGGGTCTTCATGTACAGTTGCATAGTGACTTTAGGTCCAATCTTGGTGTCTGTGACTCCCACTACGACTGTGGGCGGGTGTTAGACAAATAGGTGTTGTATACGTGTTTGTATTGTATTACTTGTACCGCAAGCCTATACAGCCTATATAATGAGAGGTCACACCGCTCCTAGGGTGTGTGGTGATTCCCCCAATTTTATTGGTCTCTACAAATTGGAAGATTATCTCAATATTTGGGATCTAGTGGAGGGTTTGACCTTGCAGCAGGAAGTACCTGATCAGTTTAAATGGAAGCTAACTCAATCAGGTACATACACCAGCAAATCAGCGTATGCCGCTTTCTTTGTTGGGACCATCAAGTTTGCACCATGGAAAAAGATTTGCATGAGTTGGGCTCCACTCCGGTGCAAGTTCTTCATTTGGTTGGCTATCAAGAACCGATGTTGGATGGCAGATCGACTAGCTACAAGAGGCTTGCTCTACTCGAAGGCTTGTCCTTTTTGTGATCAGGATGAAGAAACCATACAGCACATCCTTGTGGGCTGTGTCTTCACCAGGCAAATTTGGTTTTCAATTCGCCAAGCTCTACATCTGCCTGCTCTAGTGCCCTCAACGTCGCACACCAAATTCTCTAGCTGGTGGAGGAAAGGTCTTCGACTTATTCCAAAAGACATGGAAAAGGGTTTCAACTCTTTACTTATTCTGGTACCTTGGGAAACCCGGAAACACAGGAACTCTTGTGTTTTCAAGCACGCTAGGCCTAGCATTCCAGATCTGCTCCGAGTTATAGCTGATGAATGCAGTTTTTGGGGGGTTGGCAGGAGCTTCTAAACTCCAAGAGCTCCCAGCCGCTGTCCTTGGCCACTTAGATTGTTGGTCAGCATTTTAGTTGTTGCTTCTTTTTATTTCCTGTAAGAGTTTGCTTCCTGTTGGTGGTGTGTGTGTGCGTGGTGGGGTGGGGGGTGGGGGGGGGGTGAGTTTTTTATAATTGGGCCAGTTCCTGCCAGCCCTTTGTTTCTTTCTTCCTCTTAATGAAATGACACGCAGCTCTCCTGCGTTGTTCGAGAAAAAAAAACATAAATGAGATGAGGCAATGTTGCTTCAATGCAAACAAGCAAGAATTGGCACTACAGCACCAATAACATTGAGACCACAGAAAGTTAAAACAATACTGTATTTTGTTAAGGCACTAATATGAACTCATTCCAAGAGAAGTGTTCTCACAGCGATATTCGATAATAATAAACAGGAAAAAGAAACGTAGTTCTCCCGTTGCATGTTGCTGGGAAAGAAATCAAGGAAGCAGACTGCTATTATATCGCTCAACCCCAGCATAAGTATTACAGGAATGATAAGGCAGTATGAATATACCTTTAGTCGCCTCAGATGAAAAGCAGTGAATTCTTCCTCTCCATGGGGCAGCAGTTGCCGGAAAAGCCAGCCACCAACCAAACGAACATCTGCAGAAACCTTTGATCTGCAGAAAAGGTCGACTAAAGCATCGAGTACCTACAAACAATCAATGTGTATAAATAGCAAAGAAACATGTAAGCATCCCATGACATATCATAAGCATCCCATGTTCAAACAAAAAGGCTCATAAAGCAAAAGGCAAATATTTTAAATGCAAGTTCAAAGTTGATAGCATGTGTCACAAACATTAACGATGAACTATAACTAAAACTAGCGAGCAGATACAATATCATTAACTAAGTCCAGGAGATTAGCATCTGTGACAAAGATAGGTCTGGATAAAAATTCTAATGCTGCAATCAATTACTTAAAATAACCTTTCTAGGTTACTGCTAGAATGAGTGATTAGAATAATTGGGCTAACCCTAGGAGGCTAGGAGAGGGTATCAATATAGTAGAGATACATGGGACTCATGGGCCTAATACACTCATACCCCCCGCAGTCTGAACTACCGGCGCAACGAAGTTTCAAGACTGAGCATGAAAAGAAACATAACACACGAACCCCCCCCACAGACGCAACTAGCCACTGGTGACGTTGAGGCTGGAGCGAAACTCGGAGAAGGTCGAGGATGGGAGGCCCTTGGTGAAGATGTCGGCAAACGCAACTAGCCACTGGTGACGTTGAGGCTGAAGCGAAACTCGGAGAAGGTCGAGGACGGGAGGCCCTTGGTGAAGATGTCGGCAAACTGGGAGGTGGTCGGGACATGGAGAACCCGAACATCGCTGATGGCCACCCGATCACGGACAAAGTGGAGGTCAATCTCCACATGCTTGGTTCGCTGGTGCTGAACGGGGTTGGTGGAGAGGTACACGGCACTGACGTTGTCGCAGTAGACCAACGTGCTCCGGGCGAGGGGACTATGGAGCTCGCCAAGGAGCTGTCGGAGCCAGGAGGCCTCCGCGACGCCGTTAGCGACAGCGCGGTACTCCGCCTCGGCACTGGAGCGGGAGACCACCGGCTGGCGCTTGGACGAACAAGACACCAGGTCGCCGCCCAGGAAGACAGCGTAGCCGGAGGTGGACCGGCGAGTGTCCGGACACCCGGCCCAGTCGGCATCGGTATAGACAACGAGCTCGGTGGAGGAAGCCCGATGTAGGAGCAGGCCTTAGTCGACAGTGCCGCGGAGGTAGCGAAGGAGACGCTTGAGAGCAGTGCGGTGAGGCTCGTGCGGATCATGCATGTGAAGGCAAACCTGCTGGACTGCATATGTGATGTCTGGGCAGGTGAAGGTGAGGTACTGAAGCGCCCCTGCAAGACTCCTATACGCAGTGGGGTCAGCCACTGTGGTGCCCTCGGCCTTTGACAGCTTGGCCTGAGTGTCAACTGGGGTGGAGCAGGGCTTGTGGTCAGTCATCCCAGCCCACTCAAGGATATCAAGAGTAAACTGCCGCTGGTGAAGAAAGAGATCGCCAGACCGAGGCTCAACTGTGACCCCGAGGAAGTGATGCAGCACACCAAGATCCTTCATAGCAAACACCTGCTGAAGTGAGGTAATGATCCACCGGAGCAATGACGTACTGGAGGCTGTGAGCACAATGTCATCAACATAGAGCAGCAGATAGGCAGTCTCACCACCATGGTGATACATGACCAGAGAAGTATCTAACTTTGCCTCCACAAAGCCCAGTGTCAGCAGGAAAGCAGCAAACCGAGAGTACCAAACCCGAGGGGCCTGCTTGAGGCCGTAGGACTTGTTGAGCCAGCAGACCATATCAGGGCGAGAAGAGTCAACAGAGCCCGCCGGCTGGCTACAGTAGACTGTCTCAACAAGTGTCCCGTGGAGAAAAGCATTCTTGACATCCAGTTGATGCACGGGCCATGAGCGAGAGGGCCAGTGAGAGAATTGTGCGAACTGTAGCCAGCTTCAACACGGGGCTGAACGTCTCATCGTAATCGACACCAGGCCGCTGAGTGAACCCCCGGAGAACCCAGCAAGCCTTGTACCGATCAAGGATGTCATCAGCCCGCCGCTTGTGTGTCCATATCCACTTGCCCGTGACGACGTTAGAGCCAGGTGGACGGGGCACCAGATCCCAGGTCCGGTTGGCAAGCGCCGCGTACTCCTCTTCCATAGCGTGACGCCAGTGAGGATCCGCCAAGGCGTCGTGCACGGAAGAGGGTACAGGAGAGACCCGCTGCTCGCCAGGCGTCGCGGCGAGAGCCCGGGGCCACAGGACACCAGCTGCCTGCTGCGTCACCATGGGGTGATCATGACGCGGGTGTCGGTGAAGAAGAGGCGGGTGGTACACCGGCGGTGTGACACAGGCAGCTGGGGGCAGCGGAGGTGGAGGCGTAGGCGTCGACAGTGGAGAAGAAGTCACCGGAGGTGACCGAGGCGGCGACGACGGGATTGGGGCCGGCACCAGGTCCAGCGGGGCCGGCCGCACGCGGCGCTGGTAGACACGCACCGGCTGGGCGAAACGCGCAGGAGGTGCTGAAGACAACGTCGCCGGACCCACGCCGGGCGCAGGGTCAGGCAAAGCACCGGGGGACGTGGTCGCCGGACCGGCGCAGGTGCAGGCGCAGCCCCGGAGGACGGCGAGTCGGGGCACAGGCCCCGCAGAGGGCGCGGTAGAGCAGGAGAGCCGGGGCACGGGCCCGGCGGACGGCGCGGTAGAGCAGGACTGCAAAGCAAAACGGCAAAGGTGGTTGGACCACCGCGTCAGTGGGAAAAAGGGAGAAGAGGTCAAGGTCGGAGGTGGGTGGTGGGGTGGTGGTGGCAGGGGAGGTGGTGGTGGAGAAAGGGAAGATGTACTCGTCAAACACAACGTGACGAGAGATGAGGACGCGACGGGAGGAAAGGTCAAAGCAACAGTACCCTTGTGATCCGTGGAGTACCCGAGAAAGACACACCGAGTCGACGGGGAGCCAGCTTGTGAGGAGCAGGGCAGTGGTGTTAGGGTAACACGCACACCCGAAGACACGGAGGTGATCCTAACGTGGAGGGGTACCAAAGAGTGCGTGGTGTGGAGTGGGAGCGAGGCAGGCAGTGGAAGGCAAGCAGTTAAGGAGATAGGTGGAGGTGTTAAGGCTCTCGGCCCAAAACCGAGCGGGAAGTGAGGCCTGGAGCAGAAGGGTGCGCATGGTGTCATTCGTGGTGCGAGTCATGCGCTCAGCGTTGCCGTTTTGGGAGGAGGTGTAGGGGCAAGACATGCGTAACTAGACACCATGAGAGAGGAAGAAAGCACGAGAGGTGGTGTTGTCGAACTCACGCCCATTGTCATACTGGACGGCCTTGATAGTGAGGCCGAAGTAAGTGGAAACCCAAGCGAAAAAGTGAAGGAGCGTGGGAAAAGCATCAGACTTGGCTCGCAAGGGAAATGTCTAGGAATAATGAGAGAAATCATCAACCACTACAAGATAGTATTTGTAGCCCGAAATGCTAAGGACAGGAGATGTCCACAGGTCGCAATGGACAAGGCCAAAGATATGGGCCGCATGGGAAGAAGAGGTAGGAAAAGGAAGACGAACATGACGGCCCGGTTGGCACGCATGACACAAGTGCGCATCAGAATCCCGAGGACAAGGTATGTCAGAATTCCAAGGCGCCAAGTAGTAGACGAGGTGGTGGCGAAAGCAACTGACGGAGTGGAAAGCGAAGACGATGGAGCGGAAGCAGCAAACCGAAGAGTGTAAAGGGGGCCGTGCTGTCACAGCGGAGAAGAGGACGCCGGGAAGCCAAATCCTTTACAGTAAGGCCAGAAGAGTCGAATTCAATAGAACATGAATTGTCAGCTGTGAAACGGCGAATAGAAAGAAGGTTATGAACCATATTGGGAGCAACAAGGAAGAGGGAGCGCCGCCGCCGGCGCCGCCGGGCTGCGCCCGCGCGGTCTGCGCCTAGGAAGAGGGAAGGGGAGTGAAGGAGGGAGGAGGGGGAGGGGGGAGGCCGCCGGCCATGGCTGGCGGCGGCGGCTGCTGCTAGCAGGGGAGGGAGGGAAGGGAGAGAGAAAAGGAAACCCTAGCTTGATACTATGCTAGAATGAGTGATTAGATTAATTGGGCTAACCCTAGGAGAGGGTAGCAATAAAGTAGGCATACATGGGCCTAATACACTAATACTCCAACAGTTACAACTTACGAGATAATCCTAATAAAAGAATGAAAATACAAGTTATATCAGTTACTGGGATGCCTAACATAGATGGCCACAGTGGTAACACAAAATCTCAATGGATGAATTGTAACATTAGCCTAGACGAAAAGTTGAAGTAATTTGGAGAGACATCATATCCAACACCTTAGAATACACTTTATTAAGATGCCTAGAGGTGTTTGGTACATGCACGTGCTCTCAATGAAAGCAATAAACATTATTTCTGCATTGATACAAAAGCAATGTTATTTTCCGATTCAAAGTACACAAGAAGGATGCCATCAATATTTCAAGAAAGCAAGAGATAAAAGGAACCGAACAGGTAATTTGTGTGAGGATCAACAAATAAACCTGATATCTGTGAGCTTTGGAAGTCATTTGCCGTGGATGGTGACACTGTAGCCCATATTTATCCTGTATAGAGAAGAAAATAGTATATTAATGATGTCCTGAAAAACTAAGAATCTAAAGAACGATAAAAAAATAAGATAGCAAGTGTGAGAAACTAAAAAAAACTGCTATCAGTATTTCACAAATGAAATCAAATTAATTAGAGTAAATTTTGGATAACCATACATCTAGCTTGGACATCAATTAGCATTCAGTCCCACACGTCAGACAAAATAGTTTATAATGTATTCCAGAAGTTAGGGGTTTTAATTCAGACCATGTGTAGTTCTCTTAAATTTACTCAACAAACTCACATGTTACACATACAGTTGGATCAAGCAAAAGTTTATCACAGCAGTGCACATATTTACAAAGTTCCGCTAGGCGCCTAGGCGCGCTTAAGCGCTGGGCGATGGGTGCCTCGCCTACGGGGGTGGGCGTGCTCCTGGGCGCTAGGCGGCGAGGAGGCGGCGCGGAGGCGCGCTGGGCGGCGCCGAGGCGGGCGCGAGCTGGGCGAGCCACGAAATCCCGCCCGCCCGCCCGCTGGCCCGAAAAGTTCCCGCGCGGAGGCGGACGTGCAGTCTTTTGCGCGCGCGCGGATGACCTCCCGCCCGCCGGACAAGGGAGAGAGAGAGAGAGCGAGAGGGAGGGAGACGCTGCACCACCGCCATAAGGCCTCGTTACCGCCGTCCGCCGGTCGTCTCCTGCTCTGCTTCCGCTCCTCCACGCCGGTACTGCCTCCACCCGCCGGTCCTGCTCCTCCCCTGCTCGTTGCCTCGTCCCCAAGTCGCCAGTCCCGCTTCTCCCCTCCCCGTCCAGCCGTCCCCTGCTCCTGCTCCCGCCGGTACTGCTCCTCCCCACTGGTCCAAGGCAAGCAAGCTCCTGCTCCCCGCCGGCCACCCCAAGGTGAGTTGCCTCTGCTCCTCTCCCCATGGCCCCTGTTTGTCTCCCCTCCAGCCCTGCAGCCCTGCTCTGTTCCTCACTTCCTCTCCTCTCCAGCCCTGCTCTGTTCTTCACTTCTCCCCTGACACTGCAGCCCTGTTTCTGTTTGTATGAATGTGAATGAGGGTTTCACTGTCACTGCTTTGATTGGCTTGTAGTTGTAGTGAAAGAGGTCCCTGGATGTGTGATGTATGCATCTGTATTTTGTGATTACCTGAATACAGGATGTCGACAACAGATGGAGATGGTTTAGCTGCACCTGGTAATGAAACAGAGGCAACGAATCTCCTGAAAAGGAATTCGGATGATGTTGGATGGCAATATGGTATCCTTGTTCATACTAACAACAAGGACAAGGTCAGGTGCAAGCTTTGTGACAAGGAGATGAGGGGAGGGATTTATAGGTTGCAGCAACATTTGGCTCATGAGGGAAAGAATGTGACCAAATGCATAGCTAAAACACCGCAGACCACTGAAGCTAAAGAGAAGTGCAAGAAAGCACTTGCTGATGCAAAAAGGAAGAGGGAGGTGAAGACTGTTCGTGAGTTGGAACTTAGAGAGGAAGGCAATGTATCTAGAGTTGGAGAATCAGATGAAGTCACTTGTGTTGGAAGTTCAGAGCCTCACAAATTAGGACCTATGGACAAATGGACACGTGCTATTGATCCTAAAGCTACCAAGACTGATTTTTTGAAGCAACAACAGCTGAACAAGGAGGTTTGGAAAGAAAGAACACATGAGGTGCATAAGTACATTGCAAGATGGGCTTATACACATGGTAAATTGCTAGTATACTATTCTGTATTTACATTTTAAAATTCACTAGATGTTGTTATTGCTGTACTGATAATTAGGCTTCTTTTTTTTTAACATGGGCAGCAATACCTTTCAATGCATGTGACAATGATGAGTTCAAGCAAATGTGTGAAGCAATTGGTCAGTTTGGTCCAGGACTTGTACCTCCATGTCAAGATTCACTGCGAGAGAGATTGCTAGAAGAAGAATATGCAAGAACCAAGAGCTTGCTGCAGGAACGTGAAGCCGAGAAGATGAAAAATGGGTGCTCTATTATGACCGATGCTTGGTCAGATAGGGAGAGAAGCATAATGAATCTGTGCACTAATTGTGCTGATGGAACCACCTTCATCAGCTCAAAAGAGATGTCAGATGTGTCACACACAAGTGAACCACCTTCACTGAAGTCATCTTTGAACTAGTGGACAAAGCAATTGAACAAATTGGTCCAGAACATGTGGTGCAAGTAGTGACAGACAATGCCTCTAACAACATGGGAGCAAAGAAGCTACTGCTTGAGAAGAGACCAAACTTATTTTGGACCTCTTGTGCAGCTCACACAATCAACTTGATGCTGCAAGGAATTGGCAACATGCCTCGGTTCAAGAAGGTGATTGACCAAGCAAAGGCATTCACCATATTTGTCTATGGGCACACAAGAACATTGGATTGCTTGAGGCACTTCACAGAGGGGAAAGAGGTAGTGAGGCCAGGAGTGACTAGGTTTGCTACAAACTTTCTCACTTTGAGCAGCATGCAAGAGAAGAAGGACCAGTTAAGGAAGATGGTGGTTCATAGTTGGTGGGACTCTTTGAAGGATGTGAAATCAAAGAAAGGAAAAGAGGCCACAACAACTATATTGAGTCCAACCTTTTGGAAAGAAGTGAAGCTAACATTGGATGTTTTTCAGCCATTGATCAAAGTACTCCGTTTGGTTGATGGGGATGTGAAGCCATTCATGGGTTTCGTTTATGGAGAACTACTAAAGGCAAAGAGAGAGATCAAAGAAGCCTTCAACAATAATGAGTCTAGGTTCAAGGAGGTACTTGCTGTTGTTGACAAGAAGTTCAAATGAAGACTTGATTCTCCATTGCATTTCACAGCTTATTTGCTGAATCCACACTATAGCTATAGTAACCCATCCATCTTTGATGAGCCCACAATAACAGAAGGGTTCATAGCTTGTGTTGAGAAATTTTATTATTATGATGACGAGAAGCAAGATCAGGCTGCCAACATTGAACTCAAAAAGTTTCAGAATAGAGAAGGGCCATTTAACAAGAAGCTTGCAAGGACTTTTCAAAACTTTGATTACAATCCAGGTAGAGGTACATTGTCATGTACGGCCGGACCTATAGACGTCGGGCCCGTGACGTCAGGCGCGCGGCTGAGCGCACCATGCGCGGCGAGGGCCCGGCCCAACAGGTGGCTAGCCCACCGAGTCCCTAAGTTAGGTAATATAAGTTAGAGTCCCTAAAGGTTTAGGATTGGGTCACTAAGTAAAGAAATATCAGTTAGAGTCCCTAAAGGTTTAGGATTGGATAGTTTCTATTTTTAGATCCATCAAGGACTATATATTCAGTTGTAATCCGGCACTTGGGAATTCAAGCAAGACCTATTCAATCTAATCTCCTTCCTCTTCCCTAACCAAGCCGACGGCTGAAGGGCAAAACCTCGCCGGCGACGACAGACCAAGGCTACGAACTCCGTAGCCGAGGGCCAGCTACCCTAGGTCCCGACGCCCTTGACAACCTAGTATCGCGTTCCAGACGATCCTCGCCTTCCCGATCCATCTCACCACCAGCCGCAGCAAGCCCATCACCAGCCGCCGCGCCGTCCCCATCGTCGTCCGTCGCGTCGTGCCTTGCTCCAGCCATGGGCGACTCCACCGACCTCAAGTCCCTGGCTGAGGCCCTCAAGTCGCTGCAGGATTCCATCGCGGCCAACGCCAAGGCCATTGTTGCGCTCGCTGCCGACCGCACTTCTACATCGGGCACCAAGCAGGGCTCCGCCGAGCACCACAACGACCGGCCGCCACGGTTCCAGAAGATGGATTTTCCACGGTACGACGGCAAGACCGACCCGCTGATCTTCATCAACCGCTGCGAGTCCTACTTCCACCAGCAGCGGATTATGGAGGAGAAGGTGTGGATGGCGTCCTACGATCTGGAGGACGGAGCGCAGATGTGGTACATCCAAGTCTAGACGGACGAGGGTACTCCGTCGTGGCGTCGCTTCAAGGAGCTCCTCAACCTGCGCTATGGGCCGCCCCTCCGTTCGGCCCCCCTCTTCGAGCTCGCTGATTGTCGTCGCACGGGCACAGTGGCGGAGTATCAGGACCGCTTTCAGGCGCTCCTCCCCCATGCAGGACCCCTCGAGGAGGCGCAGCGCGTGCAGCTGTTCACGGGTGGTCTCCTCCCCCCGCTCAGCCTCGCCGTGCAAGTCCAAAACCCGCAATCCCTGGCGGCAGCCATTAGCCTGGCACGACAGATTGAGTTGATGGAACTGTACAACGCTGCCCCGACCAAGCCAACCACCCGCGGTCTCCTGCAAGCCCCTTCCCCGCGTCAAGTCCTGCCGCTGCCAGCACCGCCCAGGGCAGCACCGACCACAGTCACTGTTGCTGGTCGTCAAGTCCAGCGCCTCACACAGGCAAAGCAGGAGGAGCGGCGCCGCCTCAGCTTATGCTATAATTGCGATGAGAAATACGGTCGGGGGCACAACCGTGTTTGTATGCGGTTGTTCCTCCTCAATAGCATGGAGGAAGATCATGACGTTGACGCGGAGCAGATCTCAAAGGACACACCGATCTTCTCCCTGCATGCGGTGGCTGGTGTCCGTGTTGGCACCTCGTTCCAGGTCCATGTCGTGTGGGCACCGCGGTCTTCACGGCTCTCCTCGACACCGGCTCCACGCATAACTTCATCGCCGAGTCGGCGGCACTCCAGACTGGCCTACCCATCCAGAGCCGTCCCCGGCTCACGACCACCATGGCCAATGGCGAGCGCATTCTATGCCCAGGGGTGCTGCGCCAAGCGCCGATCCGCATCCACAGCGACTCTTTCCATGTCGACCTCTTCATGCTGTCGTTGGCGGGCTACGACATGGTCCTGGGGACCAACTGGATGGAGACACTGGACCGCTCGTGTGGGACTTCACCGCTCGCACGCTATCTTTCCAGCGACACGGTCGCGCGATCCGGTGGTCGGCGGTGCCCACGGCTGACGCCCCTTGCCTTCACTCGGCCGCCGCCAGCCCTTCCCTGTTGGACGAGCTGTTGTCCTCGTTCGAGGACGTTTTCGCCGACCCAGTGGGCTTGCCGCCACCGCGTGGTCACGTGCATGCGATTATCCACAAGCCGAACGCGCAGCCAGTGGCGGTTCGACCCTATCGCTACCCGACGTCCCACAAAGACGAGTTGGAGCGGCAGTGCGCCGCTATGATGGAGCAGGGCATCGTCCGCCACAGCACCTCAGCGTTCTCTTCGCAGGTTCTCCTTGTCAAGAAAGCGGACGGGTCATGGCACTTCTGCGTCGATTACCGTGCCCTCAACGCACTCACCGTCAAGGACGCTTTTCCCATCCCTATGGTGGACGAACTACTCGATGAGCTTCATGGTGCGCGATTCTTCAGCAAGCTTGATCTGCGCTCGGGCTACCACCAAGTCCGGTTGCGTCCGGGACACATACACAAGACGGCGTTCCGCACCCACGACGGCCTATTTGAGTTCCTAGTGATGTCGTTCGGGCTTTGCAACGCCCCGGCGACGTTCCAGGCGCTCATGAACGACGTGCTCCGCCCCTTCCGACGCCGGTTTGTCCCGGTTTTCTTTGACGATATTTTGATCTACAGCAGGACATGGGCAGATCACCTACGACACGTCTGTACCCGCCTCCACCGCCTCTTCATCAAGCGGGCAAAGTGCGAGTTTGGTGTCACCTCCGTGGCTTACCTTGGCCACATCATATCCGAGGCCGGCGTGGCCATGGACCCGGCCAAGGTGCAGGCCATCCACGACTGGCCGGTTCCCCGGTCCCCGCGGGCGGTGCGTGGCTTCCTCGGCTTGGCGGGCTACTACCGCTAGTTCGTCGCCAACTACCGGCGCCGTCGCTGCGCCCCTGATGGCCCTCCTCAAGAAGGAAGGGTTCTCGTGGTCCGATGCAATGGCCTCTGCTTTCACCGACCTCAAGGCCGCGCTCACCTCCGCCCCCGTGCTGGCGATGCCCGACTTCGCAAGGTGTTCGTCGTGGAGTGGGACGCGTCGACGCATGGCTTCAGTGCGGTGCTGATCCAGGAAGGCCATCCGATCGCCTACTTCAGTCGCCCGATCGCGCCGCGCCACCGCTCCCTCACCGCTTATGAGCGCGAGTTGATCGGGCTCGTCCGCCACTGGAGGCCCTATCTGTGGGGGCGTCGTTTCGTCGTCAAGACCGATCATTACAGCCTCAAGTTCTTGCTCGATCAGAGGCTCTCGACAATCCCCCAACACCACTGGGTGGGGAAACTCTTGGGCTTCGATTTCACCGTTGAAGACAAGCCTGGTTCGGCCAATACAGTGGCAGACGCCCTGTCTTGCCGCGATACGGACGTGGGGACCGTCCTCGCTATCTCCGCGCCTCGCTTCGACTTCGTCGACCGTCTTCGTCAAGCTCAAGCCGCTAACCCTGCCCTTGTGGCAATTCGTGATGAGATACGTGCAAGTAGACGCGGTGCTCCGTGGACGGTCGTGGACGGCGTGGTCCAGTTCGGGCTCCTGACGGCTGTCCATAATGATGGACACGAGGGGGTGCAGCGCACTCTTCATCGCCTCCGTCGTGACGTCCACTTCCCCGACATGCGCCGTCTGGTGCAAGATTTCGTGCGCGCTTGTGACACGTGCTAGCGCTACAAATCTGAGCACTTGCATCCGGCTGGTCTGCTGCTGCCCCTGCCTGTACCACAGGGTGTGTGGACCGATATCGGTCTCAACTTCGTGGAGGCCTTGCCGCGAGTCCGGGGTAAGTCCGTGCTTCTGACAGTGGTGGATCGATTCAGCAAATATTGCCACTTCATACCCCTCGTGCACCCTTACACCGCGGAGTCTGTCGCGCAAGCCTTCTTCACCGACATCGTCAGGCTTCACGGCGTGCCGCAGTCCATGGTGTCCGACCGCGACCCGGTGTTCACCTCGGCGTTCGGGCGTGAGCTCATGCGGCTCATGGGCGCCAAGCTGCACATGACCATGGCGTTCCATTCCCAGTCTGATGGGCAGTCGGAGGCGGCCAACCGCGTCATCGTCATGTATCTCCGTTGCCTCACCGGAGAACGTCCGAGCCAGTGGTTAAGGTGGCTGCCTTGGGCGGAGTACAACTACAACACCGCCTACCAGTCATCACTCTGGGACACGTCGTTCCGTGTCGTCTACAGCCGCGACCCGCCAACTATTCGCTCCTATGAACCCGGCGAGACCCGGGTGCCTGCCGTTGCTAAAACCATGGAGGAGCACGACGAGTTCTTAGCGGACATTCGCTATCGCCTCGAGCAGGCGCAGGCGGTGCAAAAGCTCCATTACGACCGGCTTCACCGTCATGTCACGTACAAGGTGGGCGATTGGGTGCTCCTACGGCTCCGCCACCGCGCTGCGTCGTCCCTGCCCCAGGCGGTAACAGGGAAGCTCAAGCCCAGGTATTTTGGGCCCTACCGCATCGTCGAGATCGGTTGGCTTTGCCGCCCCGCGCTCGCCTTCACGATGTCTTCCATATCGGCTTGCTCAAGCTATTCAAGGGAACCCCGCCAGCAGCACCGCCTCCACTGCCACCGACGCACCACGGCGCTGTACTGCCTAAACCAGAGCACGTCGTCCGCTCCCGGCTGGCACGAGGTGTCCGCCAGCTCCTTGTTCACTGGAAGGGCATGTCTGCAGCATCAGCAACATGGGAAGACGCCGAAGAGTTCACCACCAAGTTCCCTGATTTCCAGCTCGAGGACGAGCAGGTCCTCGATGGGGGGAGAGATGTCATGTACGGCAGGACCTATAGACGTCGGGCACGTGACGTCAGGCGCGCGGCTAAGCGCACCGTGCGCGGCGAGGGCCCGGCCCAACAGGTGGCTAGCCCACCGAGTCCCTAAGTTAAGAAATATCAGTTAGAGTCTTTAAAGGTTTAGGATTGGGTCACTAAGTTAGGAAATATCAGTTAGAGTCCCTAAAGGTTTATGATTGGTTAATTTCTATTTTTAGATCCATCAAGGACTAAATATTCAATTGTAATCCGGCACTTGGGAATTCAAGCAAGACATATTCAATCTAATCTCCTTCCACTTCCCTAACCAAGCCGACGGTTGAGGGGCAAAACCTCGCCAGCGACGACGGAACAAGGCTACGAACTTCGTAGCCGAGGGCCAGCTACCCTAGGTCCCGACGCCCTTGTGTTGGAGTGTGCAAGTGTTAGGCCCATGAGGCCCATGTAAGACAATAATATTGTTACCCTCCTAGGGTTAGCCCGGTAATCCAATCACTCTTTCCAACATGGTATCAAGCTAGGTTTTCTCTCCCTCCCACCCTCCCCAGCTGCAGCCGCCGCACTAGCCACCGCCGCCGCTGCAGGCGCGCCGCCGCCGCCCCAGTCATGGCCGGCAGCCATTCTTCTCCCCCTCCTCCCTCCTCCCCTCCTCAACGGGCGACGCGGGCACCGCCGCCGCGGGCGCCGCTGGGGGCGCTACATCCGCCGCAACAGGCGCCGCGCGTGCCGCCGCCGCGGGCGCCGCGGGAAGGGGCACGGCCGCCGCCACCACTGGAGCCGCCGCGGGCGCTAGATCCGCCGCCGCGGGCGCCGCCGCCGTTGAAGCCGCTGCGGGCGCCAGCGCGGACGCCGCCGCCGCCGCCGCCGCGGGCGGCTCTCTGGAGCGCGCGCCCCCTCCCTCCTGCACGGTCTCCTCCTTGCCCCTTCCATGGCCGGCAGGCACCGAAGAGCAGTGGTCCCGCAGCAGCTCTGCCTTGGCCGCCTGCTCCTCCCCTCCATGGCCGGCGACCAGCAAGCAGGGGCAGGGCACTCCCTTTTCCTCCTTCCTCCCACGGCAGCAGCTCCATGGCTGGCAGCAGCAAGCCTCCCTCTCTTGCCGGCCAACAGGAAGATGGCAGCACGGTTCTTCCTCTCCCTGGTGCCCCTGCTGCTCCCTTCTCCTCTCCTCCCATTGCAGCAGTGCTGCCGCCCTGGCAGCCCCCTTCGTGGCCCTCCTCTTCTCGTTGGCTGCACCAACACGAAGTGCCAGTGCTCAACAGCTGTTCGCCAGCAGCCGTTCGCCAGCAGCTGTGCAGCAGCCCAGCAGGCCAGTCGACCCAGCGCAGCTCTCAACTATTCCCGCCGGTGCCACCCCTGTCGAGGCCTGTTGTTTGAGATTCCCCCGCGGCCGGTTCGTTGCTTCCCCGACCGTCGCCTCCACCTGTGTCGTCTCTCCTTGGTCCTCCTCCTCCCGGGCCAGGCGGGAGTGGGGGGGACGTGGGAGTACACTGGTACATCCGCAAGCAGCCGGCGGAGGGTCTCGCCCCATGCACACACCGGCAGCCATGTTCGCTGGGGCTGTCCCGGGCGCTCCCCCGTTCTCGTCGCCATGGACTCCACCTCCTGGGACCCTGCCGGGGCCTGTCGGTTGGGATCCGACGGCCTTGGCCCGATCGCTGACTCAGGAGCGACCTACCACACCACTCCCAACCCTGGTCTCCTATCTTCCGTTCACCCTGCCTCTTCGACTCACTCTTTGTCCATCATGGTCGCGAATGGCTCTTGCCTTCCGGTCACGTCCGTGGGTGCCGCTAACACTCAAGGCTCCTTTCTCCTTCCTGATGTCCTGGTTGCACCCAATATGGTTCACAACCTTCTTTCTATTCGCCGTTTCACAGCTGACAACTCCTGCTCGGTTGAATTCTTCTGGTCTCACTATAAAGGATTTGGCTTCCCAGCGTCCTCTTCTCCGCTGTGACAGCACGGGGCCCCTTTACACTCTTCGATTTTCTGTTTCCGCTCCATGGTCTTCACCTTCCCCTCCGTCAGCTGCTTTCGCCACCACCACCTCCACTACTACTTGGCATCGTCGCTTTGGTCACCCTGGCCGCGATACCTTGACACAACTTAGTCGTAGCTCGGCCATACCATGTACTCGAGCTCGCGATGAGCATTTGTGTCATGCGTGCCAACTGGGCCGACATGTTCGTCTGTCTTTTCCTACTTCTTCTCATGTGGCTCATATCTTTGACCTTGTCCATTGCCATCTGTGGACATCTCCTGTCCCTAGCATTTCTGGCTATAAATACTATCTTTGTATTGGTGGATGATTTCTCTCACTATTCCTAGACTTTTCCTCTTCGTGCCAAGTCTGACACTTTCTCCACGCTCCTCCTCGCTACGACCACCTCCGTGTCTTCGGGTGTGCGTGTTACCCTAACACCACTGCCACTGCTCCCCACAAGCTGGCTCCCCGATCGACCAGGTGTCTTCCTCGGGTACTCCCCGGATCACAAGGGGTACTGTTGCTTTGACCTCTCCGCTCGTCGTGTACTCATCTCCCGTCATGTTATGTTCAATGAGTCCGATTTTCCTTTCTCCACCCCCACCTCCTCCCACCTCCACTCCACCTCCCACCCCTGACCTTGACCTCTCCTCCCTGTTTCCCACTGAAACGGTGGTCCAACCACCTTTATTGTTTTACCCTGCAGGTCCCACTCTACTGTGTCCCCCGCCGGGATCGTGCCCCGGCTTGCCGTCCTCTAGGGCTACGCCTGCGCCTTTCGCCGGTTCGGCGACACCGGTCCCAGTGCTTCGCTGGACCCTGCGCCCGATGCGGGTCCGGCGTCAGCAGCACCTCCCGCACGCTTCGCCCAGCCGGTGCGGGTCTACCAGCGCCGCGCGTGGGCGACCTCGCCACCCCCGGTGCGGGACCCGTCACCGTCGTCACCACCTCGGTCTCCCGTCGCCGCCTCTCCGCCGTCGACGCCTACGCCACCACCACCGCCTCCACCCCCGGCTGCTCGGGTCTAGCCGCCCGTGTACCACCCGCCGATTCTTCACCGCCACCCACGCCATGTTCACCCCATGGTGACGCGACATGCAACGGGGGTACTACGGCCTCGGGCTCTCACATCGACGCCCAGTGCCATGGGGGTCTCTCCGGTACCCTCTTCTGTGCGCGACGTCTTGGCCGACCCTCACTGGCGGGGTGCGATGGAAGAGGAGTACGCGGCTCTTCTTGCCAACCAGACCTGGGATCTGGTGTCACGTCCGTCTGGCTCCAATGTCGTCACCGACAAGTGGATCTGGACTCACAAGCGCCGGGTTGATGGCACTCTTGAGCGGTACAAGGCTCGGGTTCTCAGGGGTTTCACTCAGCGGCCGGGAGTTGATTATGATGAGACATTCAGTCCGGTGGTGAAGCCTACTACGGTCCGCACGGTCCTCTCGCTGGCTCTCTCTTGCTCCTGGCCCGTGCATCAGTTGGACGTCAAGAATATTTTTCTCCACGGGACACTTGCTGAGACGGTCTACTGCAGTCAGCCTGCGGGCTTTGTTGACTCTTCCCGCCCTGACCTGGTTTGCCGTCCCAACAAGTCACTCTACGGCCTCAAGCAGGCCCCTCGGGCGTGGTACTCTCGGTTTGTTGCATTCCTGCTTACTCTGGGGTTTGTGGAGGCCAAGTCAGACACTTCGCTGTTCATCTACCACCACGGTGGGGAGACTGCCTATCTGCTGCTCTATGTTGACAACATTGTGCTCACCGCTTCCAGCCCGACACTACTGCGGCGGATCATCACATCTCTTCAGCATGAGTTCGCTACGAAGGATCTCGGTGTGCTCCATCACTTTCTCGGGGCCACCGTTGAGCGTCGTCCTGGGGGTCTCTTTCTTCACCAGCGGCAGTACACTCTTGATATCCTGGAGCGAGCTGGGATGACTGACTGCAAGCCTTGCTCCACCCCTGTTGACACTCAGGCCAAGCTATCAGAGACCGAGGGCACCACAGTTACTGACCCTACCGCGTACAGGAGTCTTCCGGGGGCGCTTCAGTACCTCACCTTCACCCGCCCGGACATCACATATGCAGTTCAGCAGATTTGCCTTCATATGCATGATCCGCGCGAGCCTCACCTCACGGCCCTCAAGCGCCTCCTCCGCTACCTCCGCAGCACCATCGACTACGGCCTACTTCTCCACCGGTCTGCCTCCACCGAGCTCGTCGTCTACACCGATGCTGACTGGGCTGCGTGTCCGGACACTCGTCGGTCCACCTCCGGCTATGCTGTCTTCCTCGGCGGCAACCTGGTGTCTTGGTCGTCCAAGCGCCAGCCGGTGGTCTCCCGCTCCAGTGCCGAGGCGGAGTACCGCGCTGTTGCTAACGGCGTGGCTGAGGCCTCCTGGCTCCGGCAGCTCCTTGGTGAGCTCCACAGTCCCCTGACACGGAGCACGTTGGTATACTGCGACAACGTCAGCGCGGTGTACCTCTCCACCAACCCCGTTCAGCACCAGCGGGCCAAGCATGTGGAGATCAACCTTCACTTTGTCCGCGATCGGGTGGCCATCGGCGATGTTCGGGTTCTCCACATCCCGACCACCTCCCAGTTTGCTGACATCTTCACCAAGGGCCTCCCGTCCTCGACGTTCTCCGAGTTTCGCTCCAGCCTCAACAACACTAGCGGCTAGTTGAGTCTGTGGGGGGGCTTGTGTGCTGTAATCCTTCTGTGTTGTACTCCTTTCGTGCTCAGTCTTGAAACTCCGCTGCGCCGGTAGTTCAGACTGCGGGGGGTGTTGGAGTGTGCAAGTGTTAGGCCCATGAGGCCCATGTAAGGCAATAATATTGCTACCCTCCTAGGGTTTGCCCGGTAATCCAATCACTCTTTCCAACACCTTGACATACATGCTATTACATGGCTATTTGCTTGCTGTTTTCATCTAAGTAACATGGTTGTTTGCTGTTTTGAAATCTAAATGATCTATTTTATTTTATTTCAGCATCATGGTGGCGGCTGGATGGAACTGAGACACCAGCTTTACAGAAGATGGCTATAAGGATCTTATCTTTGACATCAAGCTCTTCAGGTTGTGAAAGAAATTGGAGTGAGTTTGAAGCGGTTACTACCTATCTATTATGACTTATGAACCAAAACAACAACATTATGGTTAAATTGCAGAACTGAAAATGCTCTTTTTTCCTAATTTATAGATTATAGATACACACTAAAGAAGAGAAATAGGCTTACTACAACCCGCCTCGACAAGTTGGTGTTTATTCAATTCAACAAGCTGCTGAATAAGAGAGAAAAAATCAAGACAAAGAAAATCACTAATGTTCTCTTCTCTAGTGATACAAATGAAGCTCAAGGTTTTCTCCAAGTGGGTGGAGATGATTGTGCATTAGTTGTGTTTAGAGATGAGGAAGATGAGGATGAGGTGGAAGGTACAGGGATACCTTGGTCTGTTATTGACTTATTGGAGAGGCAGTGGGAGCAGATGAACAGCTTGAGCGGCGTAGAAGTGCAAGAGTGAGGGAGCTCTATGAAGGAGAAGAGTTTGAGTCTGAAGAGGAAGAGTTTGATGACGATGAGGACGACACTTATGCCGAACCCTATTGAACTGCAGCTGTGTGACTGTTTGTGTGTTTTGCTTATGAGTTATGACTTTTGCTTGTGATTGTGAGAACTGAGAACTAAGAAGTAGAACTATGTGTTTGTGCTGTCCTTTATTTAAAAACTGTGTTGTGGTAGTATTGTGCACTTGTATTGCTGTCCTATCCAATTGTTTGTGGCTCTGTGCTTTGAAATTTGTAATTGGCAGCTGCTGATATGGTGTGCTCATGGTTGGGAGATTGCTGAAATGATTAAGATAAGTGACAACTTAGTGTTTTCTTTTTTTTTTTTTTGATGAACAGATTGCTGTCTATGTCAAAATGTGTAGTAGGAGCTATGAACATGCAAGAATAAGCCACCAAGGGATCAGGTGTGTCTACTAGCCCTCTTTTTACGTTTACTGTAACCTATATATTCAGAATTATTGCTATATATAGCTATATACATAATATATATATATATGGCTATATTGCCAAAACGCCTAGGAACGCCTAGGTGCGATTAATCCCGACTAGGCTCTAGGCTAGGGGTCAGCGCCTACATTCCGCCTAGCACCTAGCAAAACTTTGCATATTTATAATAAAAAAAGATTAATGCTGCTCCAAAAACTACAGATAGTTGAACAGAACTTCAGAATTAATGTGATGAAGGGATTGCTTTTCCTGTGAGATGGCTCTCGTCGCTCCCGCTCCCCCTCCACCTCCCGGCGCCCACCCCTTCCCTTCTGCCTGCTCCACCAACCGCTCGCCACTGCCCACCAAGGGCGCGGCGACCACTCAGTCTTCTCCCTCTTCGGCCCCTGAGGGAACCCCTTGCACCACAGCTGGGCGCTCCAAGGACCAGCGTTGGAGGGACGCCTCCCCATCCACCGACGACGAGTCGCCTTCGTTCAAGGAAGTTATCGTGGGCAGGGACCGTCTGAGGCTGCTGAAGCGTCCACTCCTCCATGCCCGGCTGCTTTGTCCGCGGCTGCTACCTCGCCAGCTGGTCCCCACATGCCGATTTAGATCTCTCGGAGGCCACGTGACTGACGTATTCGTCCTCCTGGGGTGGTTGTTCCTGACCTTGATGGCTGGATAACCTCAGAGAGTCGACATACCAGTCACAAGCGCCGTTGGCGGGAGCTCCCTCCTCGGCAGCCCGTTCTAGAGGAACTGCCTGTACAACGCTCACAAGGTCAAGGCCTGTCGCTCCTGTCCGAGGTGTTACGCCTGTCGATGCCTTGGTCACCTCAGTGGTGCCTGTGGGCGTTCCTGGCCACTCTCCACTTCTCACCAGTGGCAGACATCTGGTTTGGCGACCTAAGATCACAGAGTTGGTGCAGTCTCCAGCCATGCAAACTCTAGCGGCGGAAGACAGCTCAGGCGCAAGCGGCAGCGTCAGGCGCGTAGGTGCGCTCTGAGGCGGGTGCGGATCGTCCAGATGACGGCACAATCGAGGAAGAAGAGCTTAGCCAACCCCCTCTGGAGCATGATGGCCTGCGTCGTCAGTGCTCCGGCTGTCCCAAGTCATATCGTCTCTCCCGCAGTAAGGCTTTGAGTTGTGCCCTGGTCATCACCCTGCTGATGGGTCCTTTGTACGAGGTGTCGAAGTTCATTCGTGCCACGGTTGCCCATGGGTTTGAGACCGACGAAGCTCGGCTAACCCTAAATCCCTAGGGTCCTTCTAGCTTCCTCTTGATCTTGCCTAATGATGAGCTTGTGGACATTGTCTACAATGGAGGTCGTCCCATCGTTGCAATCACTGCCCGACTGCATGTTATGCGTTGGTCAAGGTTTCTATGTCGGTGCATGTCGAAGTGGAGCTCTAGGATATTCCTGTCCATGCATGGGATATGGCGACCGCTGAAGTTCATGGTGAAGGCTTGGTGCTCCGATCCTGCCTTCCTTCCCTCTAGGATTGCCCTGGAAATCGTGGAGCCATCCTCGACGGGTGGTCCTAGAGTGTGGATGCTACCATACCCAATTAAGGTCACAGTCGGCCTCCTTGATCCGCCTAGCTCAAGTCAAGATCACCCTCCCTCTCCCCTGATGATGAGGATCGCGAGCCTCATCGTCGTCGGCGAAATCCCATGTTGCCTTCATCTTCTTCCCTAGCACAGTTAGCGGTGACGGCTAAATCTCGCCGGCCTTCAATCCATACACGGCTCAGTCATCGAGTGCACGTTGTGGCAGTTCAGGTTCCCTCGAACAACCTAGCTGCTGGCGCCTCACCGCCCGTGATCACTAGTGGCGACCATCTGGCCATGCCAGCAGGTTCCCCACCACGAGTAGAGACAAGACAGACAACTCAGCAACCGAGGAGACGAGACCTGCGGCTTGTCGGTATAGTTCCATTAACACGGGATCTTTGTCCGACGGCTCCTGCCTGCACGCTGACGAGTTTATGGCAAGCGTTAGCGAGGATACGACGGTAGAAGTCGAAGATCCTCCTATCGGGCGAAGTTATGGCATTCATCAGCCACGGGTTGAGATCCCCTAGGATCTTCCCTGTGGGCCTTCGATGTCCCCTGCAAATGAAAGAATTGTTCATGGGCCACAAATTCATACCATGACAGTTCTCTCTGTTAGGCCTCGGTTGGGACAACCTCGGTGTTTTCCCTCTCCCCGATGAGCTGGATGGGGTGGCCGACTCTCCCCTTCCCTAGGGAGCCTTCGTTGAGTTGGAAACCCCTACCTCACATGGCCCAACTATACTGCTGAAATCCTCTGCTATACTACCGGATGATGGAGATAGTCACAGGTATCTAGGGCTAGATTTCAGATTTATTAGCCTTAGTCGTATGAATGTCTGGTTTGGTTACATATAGGTGTAGCAAACTTAGCTACCAAAGAAGCCTCAGCATATTCCAATGTACATGCTAAAGTAAACAACATATGCTAATCAAGATGCTAAAGCAAGATAGAGATAAGGTGCTGACATAAGCACATGTACTCCAACCTCTAATACTTAGTAATAGCTCAGCCACAAGGCTTATTGTTGTCATTCTCCCCCCTAAGTCTTGTGCATTGCCTTCTGGAGAATTTGAACCATCCCAATCCTGGCACGAAGCTCCTAGCACTTGATCCACCGAAGGGACATGGTGAGAAAGTCGGCGAGCTGGTCCTGGATGTTGATGTAGTTGGCCTGAACACTCCCCTCATCCAAGCAACTCCTGATGAAGTGGTACTTGAACTGGATATGCTTGTTGCGTTCATGGAAGACGGGGTTTAATGCCAAGGCCAAGGCAGACTTGTTGTCCACCCTCAGCTCCACTACTTCTGCATCTCTGCTAATGAGATCGCCCAGCAGCCGAGCAAGCCAGAGCGCCTGAGTCAAAGCGGAAGTGGCTGCAGTGTACACTGCCTCGCAGCTAGAAAACGCCACCACCTGCTGCTTGACTGACTTTGCTGAGGAAGAATAGCGTCCCACTTGTGCTCTTGCTTGTGTCAATGTCGCTGGCATGGTCAATGTCGCACCGGGACACCTCGGGTAGTGCAAGCCGTAGTCGGAGGTACCTGCAACGTAGCGAAGGATCCTTTTGACGGCCTGATGATGCTCCGTCGTCGGTCGCTGCATGAATCGACTGGCGTAGCCCACGGCGAACACCAAGTCTAGCCGCGTGTGGACAAGGTAGCGAATGCTGCCCACAATGCGCCGGTACTACGTGGCGTCAACCTCCTCCGCCGTGCTGTCGCGGCTCAGCTTCAGCCTCTCCTCCATGGGAGTGTGGGCTGGGTTGCAGTCAGTGAGACCGCCCAGCTCGACGATGCGCTTGGCGTAGGTGGTCTGGCGAAGGGAGATGTCAGAGCTGTTCTGGTGGACCTCAATCCCTAGGTAGAAAGAGAGGAGCCCCAAGTCGCTCATCTGGAATTGTCGTTAGGTCCCTCGAGGGCCTTTGGACGAGGCAGTGTCCCTCCCCGAGGTCGGATGGGATTGTCGTTAGGTCGTCCTTAATCGTCTGGCTGATTCGGCCCTCGAAGGTGCTAAGTCCCCTTTCCTCTAGTACCCTGATAAATTTGTACCCGACAGTAGCCCCCGAGCCTTCGAAGGAGTGGGTACTCCTTCATAGGCTTTTCTCCGCAAACGGGCTTATGAGGATTTCGTTCGGTCTGGCCCGTATTTGCCACCCAGTGGTTGTAGCCACCGAGCCTCTAGAGGAGTGGTTCACTCCTACGGCTTTTTATGCTATCAGATCTGCGACCGCGCTCTCTACCCCCTTGCGAATCCAATCCTCGTGCCCTCGCGCGTTGCAGGGATCCTACCGAGGGATCGGCTCGTCTTTTCATCGTTTACCCTCACACGTCCTTTCCGATAAAGATGGAGGGGTTGAGTCGTGCCACGCTTTCCTCTGTAGACGAGTCATGGTGCTCGATGAGCTGTTATTAGGCAAGTTTAAGTGGGCCCCGGCTCCCCTGTCGTGGGGGCCCGGCTTGGATTAGCTAGTGACCGACTCCAAACTCTAAGCGGACAATCCATATGGTTCCCGGATCCGTCCGACCAGATATGAGGGCTCGATGCCTTTTTACGAGAAAAAACCATGGATCATGCCTCGGCCATGACTCGAACACAGGTCGCCATGCCCTCGGCGCTCGTGCTCCCGGGTGACGGCCGCTAGTGGACCCATCCTTAACCCTTTGATGGCCGGCCTTCGAACTCTCAGGTCGTAGGAACGTTTTCAGTTCTGTATGCCTCTTACGTGAGGCGATTGCAGCACGTAGGGCAGCTGGAGCATCGTCCAACGTGAAGAACGAGGCTGGTTCTTGCACGTGCCCTAAGGGGAATAGTGTCTTTGATAGGATCATGCACCCCTAGACCAAGGGAGGCGGTTCAGCTCCCGTCCGGTCTCATAAATGCACAGAGCTTTTCCCAATCGCCCCCACGGCTGCTGCTCTTTGCCCTTTCTGCTTCTAGTAGCGCTTCCTAGCTGCTTCTATCGTTGCAATGAGAATAGGGTTAGGGTTCGCCACTAACCTTTTTTCGTGGCCGTCGAAGCCCCCGCTCCTCATCCACGTGCCGCATGGCCTCAAGGAGTGCTCGAGGTGTGATCCCGCTCATATGGAGGAGCACGTTCAGCGCAGCCTCCGCGCTAGTGAGTGGGAGTTGTCCGACAATGAGTGGGTTCGGCGCCTCTTCCCGGGTACATGGTGTCATTCGTGCATTTTCACGAGTGCAGGTTCGCTACGCCTCCCCACCGCTTCCTCGAGCTCCTCCTCTACTACAAGATCCAGCTGCATCACATGAATCACAATGGGATTCAGCATATCACGAGTTTCATCGCGTTGTGCGAAGAATATCTGGGGATTAAGCCCCACTTCGATCTCTGGAGGCATATCTTTTACGTTGACCTACAAAAAAAGAGGGAGCAGGGCGAAGTGGTGGGGACGGTGCCAATGGACTACGCGAGCATCCGCCTTCGGTGCAGCCGAGCCACGGAGTACATCTTCGTCCGCTGTTGATATCCAACAAAGGGTGGTACTCGCAGTGGTTCTACTTAAAGAACGTCATCGCCGCCACTACACCGGGGCAAATCTTGCCGGAGTTTTCACTAGTCGTGCCCGATTCGGCCCCGGATTGCTGGGTCAGCATGTTGGAGAAGGACAAGGTCAAGATCCAGGACCACATTGTCACCATTCTGCTTTTGAGGGAGAAAGGCCTGCAGAGGGCAGGCGTCATCGAGGCCTACCACCAACAGAGGGTTGCGCCACTGATTGCGCGCGCGCTCCCGTTGTACCAGATGACGCCCGGAGCACTGCTCGAGGGGACAATGCTCACGACAGAGCTGCCAGGGTGTCCCCCAATGCGACCGGAGCCCGGCTTTTCTTTCACTTCCACCTCCTTTTGCTTTGACGCCTTGGTCTTGACACGCATGTCCTTGGGTGCTTGACGCCAACCAAGGAACTTCGTGCTCACGAAGCACCTGGCGCCGCTACCGAAGAGCGAGGAGAAGCGACCAACCGCGCTGAGAATGAGCGGCACCGCGTGGCCAAGGAGGAGAGAAGGAAGAAGAGAGGGGGCAGCGAAAGAGGGCCCTCGGAGAGAATACTGACACCACCGATGATGAGGGGGGAGTCAACGGCCTTCATCAGCCTGTCGTCCGGCGGAGGTGGCGGGGCGGCCACCCCTCGATCGGCGGCCGAAGGGGAGGCTGTTGTCTTCAAAGGTGGCTCGGCCCTTCCTAGAGGCGAGTCGCTGTCTTCTCCCACGGTGGTTGGCCCCTTTGCGTTCCATGTCGACCGGTGTCAGCATGCGCGAGTCATGCTGCTCAGTCCGGGTTCCTCGAGCAAAGGGAGGCGATTACCCATCCCGTCACGCCCCAGGTGGAGCAGGAGGTTCATTCCGCCGCAGCCGACCCTTTAGGAAAAAGGAATCACTCTGCCTCGACCGACCCCGCGGAGCCAAGGGGAAGTGCGAAACAGCCTCACGTCGAGGAGCAACAGCTGGGGTCGGGCGGGCCAACCCCAAAACACCCAAGAGCTCCGAGGTGAGTCGTCGGGTTTTTGAGTCGTTGCTTTGTTAGTAGATAAGTTTATAATCGTTGTGTTTGTCTACAGCATTGGCCTACGGCAGCCTCTGTCGAGGCCGAGGAAGGTCCTCGCAAAGAGGGTGGCGCGCCCTTTGCTGGTCAGTGCTTTGGCACTAACTGGTCTGACGTTTGGTGACATCGGCATTCGGAGGGGGTCAGCCGATGATGGATGCACCGGAAGCGTTTGTGGCTGGGGTGAGCCAATTGTCGGTTGACCCATCAGCTACGAAGACGGCGTCGTCCACGGCGGCGCAGTCGGAGGAGAGGCAAACGAGGGAGGACGCGAGCGAGGCAGGCGTGGAGCGGCCTAAAGTGACTCCACAAGCGGCAGTGGAGGTGCCCAAGGCGAAGATGAAGGAAGGGGACGCGTCGTCCTTGGTAGTTGTGGTGAGTAGAGATCTCAACGGGGACCCGATCCCCGATTCCCCGTGGAGAATTCCTCTATCAAGGGACGGGATGGGAAAGATTTGTCCCCTACGGGGATCTAACTGGTACAAAATCAGTCCCCATCGGGTCTGACGGGGACGGGGGTGGTTGTGCGTCCCCCGTCCCCGATCCCCGTGAACCCCCGTTTAGAAGAGCACCGACGCCTTGCAAAAATTGAGCTCCATTCGGCCCACATTGGCCCATCGACATACTGAGTATATAAGCAAATTCCTAACCCTAGCTCCCACATCCCCACCCCGCAGCCTCCTCAGTCTTTGCGGCCGCCAGCTGCTGATCGCTGCACGAGCGCTCCGGCCCTCCAGCACGCTGCACCTGCGCGCTCCAGTTTCCGGCAAGCTGCCTAGTGCGGCGCACGAAGTCCCAGCAGGGCAGCATCGATGCACAGTGTCAAGGGCCTGGTGATCTAGGGTAGCCGCCCTCGACTACGTAGCTCGTAGTCTCGTGTCGTGTCTTCCAGAACGGAGGTTATGCCCCTCTCGACTCCTGGGCTTGAGAACGCTTCGAGAGAGAGAGAGACTAATAGATTGATCTTGCTTAGCTTCCCAATGTTTTCGGATTACACCCATATATGACCTGCGGCCATACCTGCCGAGCCTATGGCTCCTAAAATCAAGCAACTAAAATAGGAAACTATAAATCTGGAAACATATCTAATCCTGCTGATTACTAGCCATCGGCGTCGATCCCTGCCGCGCCTGCGCCGCGTGCTCCGCGGCCCCGCTCTCCTGTCGCGCCTGCGCCGCATGCTCCGCAGCCCTGCGCACGTCGCGGGCACGGCGACGCCGCGTATACGTTTTCCCGCACATGACATCTCTCCCCCCGTTGAGAGGCAGCTCGTCCTCGAGCTGTAGTCCAGGGTGCTTGGCGATGAACGGATCCCTGTCTTCCCATGTGGCCGAGGCAGCCGATTCCCCCTTCCACTGCACTAGCACTTGTTGCACACCGCGAGCCAAACGGAACTTGATGACGCGCTCGGGCTCAGGAGTCACCGCGCCGTGGTGTAGGGTCGGCAGAGGTGGGGGCGCAACCAGCGGCTCGCCATGGAACTTCTTGAGCAGGTTGACATGGAAAACGTCGTGCAGACGCGCCCGAGGAGGGAAGGCCAGGCGGACGGCGACCTCATTGATGACTTCGATGACCTTGTACGGCCCGTAGTACCGGGGCTTGAGCTTGCCCGTGTTCGCCAGGAGCAGGGACGCGGCCGCGCGCTGGCGAAGGCGGAGTAGTACCCAGTCATCCACTTTGTATGACACCGCGCGGTGCTTCCGGTCGTACATCTTCTTCTGAGCCGCCTGTGCTTGTTCCAGGCGATAACGGATATCAGCAAGGAACTCCGCGCGCTCTTCCATGCTCTTGGCGACAGCCGCCACTCTGGTGTCCCCCGGCTCATAGGATCGGATGGTGGGAGGGTCGCGCCCGTAGACGATGCGAAAGGGAGTGTCCTGTAGGGAAGACTGATAAGCCGTGTTGAAAACAAATTCCACCCAAGGGAGCCACTTGAGCCACTGCCGCGGACGATCTCCAGTCATGCAGCGCAGATACATGATGATGACTCGGTTGGCCGCCTCGGACTGCCCGTCGGACTGGGGATGGAACGCGGTGGTCATGTGCAGCTTCGTGCCCAGCAAGCGCATCAGCTCGCGCCAGAAAGTGGAGGTGAAGACCGGGTCGCGATCCGACACCAGGGACTGCGGAACGCCGTGAAGGCGAACAATGTCGGTGAAGAACGCCTGGGCGACGGACACGGCGGAGTACGGGTGCGCCAGCGGGATGAAGTGGCAGTATTTGCTGAAGCGATCAACCACGGTCAAGATGACCGACTTCCCGCGAACACGAGGCAGGGCTTCGACGAAGTCGAGGGCGACATCAGTCCACACGCCTTGGGGCACCGGAAGCGGCAAGAGCAGGCCCGCGGGGTGCAAATGCTCCGACTTGTAACGCTGGCACGTGAGACACGCGCGCACCCAGTCCTGCACAATCTGCTTCATGTTAGGGAAGTGAAAATCGCGGCGCAACCTGTGCAGTGTTCATTGGACGCCTTCGTGGCCCTCCTCATGCACCGCAGCCACGATCTCCTGTACGAGAGCCGACGCCGGGGGGATGCAGAGCCGCCCGGCAAACTGTAACATGCCGTCGACGATGGTCCAGGGCGCGCGCCGGCTCCCTGCTCGCACCTCCGCCTGTAGTGCTGCGAGGGCCGGGTCGGCGAGCTGTGCTTGACGAAGACGGTCGACGAAGTCGAAGCGCGGAGCGGACAGGGACAGCACCGCCCCTGTCTTCCGTGTCGCGGCGCGATAAGGCGTCAGCCACGGTGTTCGCCTTGCCGGGCTTGTACTCGACGGCGAAATAGAAACCAAGGAGTTTCCCCACCCAATGATGTTGGGGGATCGTGGCGAGCCGTTGATCGAGCAAGTACTTGAGACTGAAGTGATCAGTCTTGACGAGGAATCGACGGCCCCACAGATAGGGACGCCAATGTCGAATGGCCATGACGAGGCCAATCAGCTCCCGTTCATAAGCGGCGAGGGAGCGATGGCGGGGAGCGACCGCTCGGCTGAAAAAAACGATCGGGTGGCCCTCCTGGACCAGCACGGCCCCGAACCCGTGTGATGATGCATCGCATTCGACGGTGAACTGCTTGTTGAAGTCCGGCATGGCGAGGATTGGGGCCGAGGTGACCGCGGCCTTGAGGGCGTCGAAAGCCGCCGCGGCCTCCTCGGACCAAGAGAAGCCATCCTTCTTTAGGAGGGCTGTGAGCGGCGCGGCGACGGTGCCGTAGTTGTGGACAAACTTGCGGTAGTAGCCCGCCAAGCCGAGGAAGCCGCGCACCGCCCGCGCCGAGCGTGGCACCGGCCAGTCGTGGATGGCCTGCACCTTCACGGGATCCATGGCGACGCCCGCCCCGGAGATGACGTGCCCCAAGTACGCCACGGACGTCGCACCGAAGGAGCATTTGGAGCGCTTGACGAAGAGCTGTTGGCGTGCCAACTCGGAGAGGACGACGCGGATGTGGCGAAGGTGATCTGCCCATGTCTCACTGTAGATTAAAATGTCATCAAAGAAGACAAGGACAAAGCGACGCAAGTACGGGCGGAGAACATCGTTCATCAAGGACTGGAACGTCGCCGGCGCGTTGCAGAGCCCAAAGGGCATGACGAGGAACTCATACAGGCCGTCATGCGTGCGGAATGCCGTTTTGTGGATATCAGCAGGCCGCATGCGGACCTGGTGGTACCCAGAGCGCAGGTCAGAGCTTTGTGAAGAAACGCGCGCCGTGTAGCTCGTCGAGAAGCTCATCCACGACCGGGATGGGAAAAGCATCCTTGACAGTGAGCGCGTTCAGCGCCCTGTAGTCGACGCAGAACCTCCACGTACCGTCGGGCTTCTTGACAAGGAGGACCGGCGAGGAGAACGCCGAGTCGCTGCGGCGGACAATACCTTGCGTCATCATGGCGGTGCACTGTCGTTCCAGTTCATCCTTGTGGGCCGCCGGGTACCGATACGGTCGGACGGCCACCGGCTGCGCGCCTGGCTTGAGGGTGATGGTGTGTTCGCGGCCACGTGGTGGAGGTAGGCCGGAAGGCTCGGCGAAGACGTCTTCGAACCCGGCCAAGAGCTCGTCGAGCAGGGAGTCACTGGCCGATGTGGCCCAGGGACCCAGCGCGCTCGGTACGGGAACTCCTTCCCAGCGCACGGTGCGTCCCTCATGCTGGAACGCGACGGTGCCCGCCGCCAAGTCCCACACGAGCTGTCCCAACGTCGCCATCCAGTTGGTCCCCAGTACAATTTCGTAACCTGCAAGGGGCATGATAAACAAGTCGACGTGGAAGCCGAGGTCGTCGATGGTGAGCGGGGCGCGACGGAGGACGCCTGGGCACTGAACCCGCTCACCGTTGGCGACTGTAGCTGTCAGGCGCGGTCGTGGCTGAATGGGCAGCCCGGTCTTGCGTGTCGCGTCCTCCGCGATGAAGCTGTGGGTGGAGCCCGTGTCCAGAAGGGCGATGAAGGATGTTGCGCCCACCGCGACGCGGATCTGCATGGTCTTGCCGATGGCCACGCCCGCGATCGCATGGAGGGAGAAGATCGGAGCATCCCCCTCTCCCGAAACGGCAGTGACCGCCGCCTCGCCTTCTGGCGCGTCGTCGATCTCGACGCCATCGACGAAGAAAATGCGCTTGCAGAACCTGTTGTGCCCACGGCTGTACTTCTCATTGCAGTTGAAGCACAGGTTTTGGCGGCGTCGTTCCGCCATCTCTTCCGGGGATAGGCGCCTCTGTGGTCCCACATCGCGGCCCGGCTGGGAGGCCGCCGGAGGTGCTGGCAGCTGCAGCAGTGCTGGTGGCGCCGGGAGGGCGGGTCGTGGTGCTGGCGCCGGCAGGGGACCGCGTGGGGGCGCCCGGGGTGGGTGCGACGTCGCCCGCTCGGCCTCCATCATTTCCACCTGGCGTGCGAGGCTCATGGCCGCCGCCAGCGTGTCGGGGTTGTGGATGCGGACGGCGTTGCTAATCGGCGGAAGGAGGCCCCCCGTATAGAGCTGGACGCGTTGGGCCTCCTCGAGGCGACCCGCGCGCGGTAGGAGGGCCTGGAAGCGATTGGAGTATTCTTCCACCGTCCCGGTACGCCGGCACTCGGCGAGCTCGAACATCGGGGCGGAGCGGAGGGGAGGTCCAAACCGCAGGTCCAGGAGGTCCTTGAAGCGCCCTCACGACGGCGTACCGTCGTCGTCTTGGAGCTGAGTGAACCACAGCTGCGCGACGTCGTCGAGGTGGTACGACGCGATCCACACCCGCTCCTCCGCCATGGTGCGATGTTGTTTGAAGTAGGCCTCACACTTGTTGAGGAATAGCATCGGATCGGTCGTGCCATCATAGCGGGGAAAGTCCCACTTCTTGTGCTTGGGGTGGAAGTCCTGATCGCGCGGGCCTTCGGAACGACGATCGTCGCCGCCGCCGGAGGACGAAGAGGACTTGTCCTTCATGGTCGCCATGTCGGACTTGAGGGTGGACATCTCCGTGCGCATGGACTTCAGCATCTCCATGACTTCGGCGAGGGTGGGTTCAGCCATGGCGGTTGGGATGGCTGCGGGGGCAGTGGAAGACGGCGGTGGGCTGGAATTTGCGGCATGCGCAGTGGAAGCCGTGGAGCGGGTAGGCGATGGGATTGGGTGGGCTGCGGATGTCGGAGACGATGGCGTGGCGGCTGAGGAAGCTGAGGATCGAGTGGATCGCGATACCAGGTTGTCAAGGGCCTGGTGATCTAGGGTAACCGGCCCTCGACTACGTAGCTCGTAGTCTCGTGCCGTGTCTTCCAGAACGGAGGTTATGCCCCTCTCGACTCCTGGGCTTGAGAACGCTTCGAGAGAGAGAGAGAGACTAATAGATTGATCTTGCTTAGATTCCCAATGTTTTCGGATTACACCCATATATGACCTGCGGCCATACCTGCCGAGCCTATGGCTCCTAAAATCAAGCAACTAAAATAGGAAACTATAAATCTGGAAACATATCTAATCCTGCTGATTACTAGCCATCGGCGTTGATCCCTGCCGCGCCTGCGCCGCGTGCTCCGCGGCCCCGCTCTCCTGTCGCGCCTGCGCCGCATGCTCCGCAGCCCTGCGCACGTCGCGGGCACGGCGACGCCGCGTATACGTTTTCCCGCACATGACACAGCCGCACAGGCTAGCAGCGACTCCAGCGAGGTGGACACCGTCTGTTCCGTCGCGGCAAGCATGCGCTGCAGCCTGGAGCAACTTTGTCGCTCTCTACTCCGTCAATGCTCACTCCTGTTCCGTCGCGGCAAGCATGCGCTGCAGCATAGAGCAACTTTGTCGCTCTCTACTCCGTCAATGCTCGCTCCCTCCCCTGTGTAGTCTTGCATTATTTGGATTTTTTTAATGTCAACCGTTCTCTTGTATTTCAGTTTGATTTGGATTTTTTAATGTCAACCGGAAGTGTTTCTTAGCAAATCAGATATAGAAAATTCCACTTGCTCAAGTGAAATCTTAGTAGCATTATTTACACAAGAGGTACAACTAAATAGAGAGGAGAGGAGCCCAAGGGGCCAGCCGAGTCCCAAGGGACCAGCTGGGCATTAACCCTGCACAGTAAGCTAGGAGATTACACAGGAAACTAGGAGATTACAGTAAGTAGTAATTAATTCTAACACCCTTATCCTCCTCGCTGTCCTCTTTGTAATCAAGCTCATGAGACCATGCAGCACATCCTTATATCTTGTGTTCAAATTTGGTTGAATGTTCTCCAACAGGCTGGACTTTTAAAAGCTGCTGGGTGTTTTTCTAGTTTTGTCGAGTCACTCTCCAGCAAGTGGATAAACAAAGACCGTTTAAATTCACTAATTATCCATGTTGCCTGGGAGCTTTGGAAAAATCACAACAATGCTGTTTCAGTGCTGCCGTTTCAGAAGAAAATAATGTCGTGATGGTGATCAAGGAAGAAACTGTGGTGCATGGCAAGAGCTAAGGAGCTCAAGGTTCTATTATTGGGAAATGGGAATAGGCTATACTTATTTTCCTTAGCATGTTTTTCCAGCCGGATCATTTTTTAAATTTTAATGTAGACATTTATTATATTGTGTGTGTAAAGACCTGTACAGGTATTTCTTCTACTTTAGTAAAATAATATGCTGCGTATTCGAGAAAAGATGTAGGGACAAAGAGCAGCAGTGTACCTGGAGCTTCCTTGCATAAATATCAAAATCACTACAAATGCTGTCATCAGTTAGACCGCTGCTTGACGAAAATAATTGTCTTTCAGCAAGGTCTTCGCCTACTAAAGCTTGCTGCAGGTAGAGAAGACAGGTGTCAGAAAACCAAAGTAAAATGTAGTACCATGATCAAGTTTTCAAATATAAAGGAGGTAATACTAGGATCTGCTTTAGAGGAGAGTCAGCAGTGGGCTTTGGCTGGGGGCTGTCTTTTCTGTTTCCTTCCCTCCCCCCCCCCCCCCCCCCCCCCCACCCCCCCCACCATCCAGTAGTCTGGTGTTTTGTAGTTTAGTATCTTTGTGTACCTTGGTCGCCATCTATCTCTCAGGCGCTTCTGTATTTTTAGTTTTTGGGTGGTGTGGTGTGTGTGTTGTACTTGGGGTTTCTTTGTATTTTCTTCTATATATAATGAAGCGCAGTTCTCCTGCGTTTTCGAGAAAAAAAAATACTAAGACATAACTAGAACAGAAGAACAGGGGACTGCAAAACGATGAAGGGCCAATAAATCTGCCAGATTTGTTCATTTTGTTGGAGTGTGCAAGTGTTAGGCCCATGAGGCTAAGACAATAATATTGCTACCCTCCTAGGGTTAGCCCAATTAATCCAATCACTCTTTCCAGCATGGTATCAAGCTAGGGTTCCATCTCTCTCCCTCCCTCCCTCCCTGCCGGCGTCTTCCCCTTCAATTGCCGGCGCCGCCGTCGCCACCATGGCCAGCGGGCCACCTCCTCCCCCTCCACCCTACCTCCAGCTCTTCCCTCCCCTCCCCTCCTCCACTTCCTGGGCGTGCGGCGCCGCTTCCCGCTCGGCCACGGCTCTTCCTGCGGGCGCGCGCGATACAGCCGCCGCCGCCGTCGCTGCGGGCGCGAGAGGCCAGCCGGGAGGTGCGGGCGCCCTCCTTCCCGGCGCTGGCAGCACGGCCAGCCCGCGCGGTTTCCTCCCAGGCAGGGCCGGACAGCTTCTCCTGCCGCGCGCGCGGCCCGCAGCGCACGACCGGCCCGGGCGGCTACCTCCAGGCGCGCGCGGCCAGCTGCAGCCGCCCCTCGTGCTCCCATCCGGCGCCGAAGGCCTCCCTGCTCCTCCCCTGCCGGGCGCGTGCGGTCCACATCCTCCTCCCGACGTGGTGCCGCCGTCCGCGCGTCTCCTCCCGGGCGGTCCTCTGCCGGCGGCCGACCTGAAGCCCCCTCCGCCGCCTGTGGGCCTCTTCCAGGCTACCGACTGCCTTCCTGCAGGTACTCGACTGGGCGCAGGCAGCCTGCAGCCACCTCCACTGCCCCACGGCCTGCTGGCTGCTGGTGCCAATGGCCACAGTGCCTCCCTTCCGGCGACTCGTCCTCCATCCACTCCCGGCGCCTCCTCACTGCAGAGGGTCCTCCTCCCCGGCGCTCCTTCTCTGCCGGCCGACTGGTCGCCACCTCCCCTCTGCACAGCAGCCGGTGGGACGCCTTCCCTGCTTGGGACGCCTCCCCTGCTCGCCACCACCGCGGCAGGGGGCCTCTTGGCTGGCTGGCCCCTGCTCGGCCCCTCACTAGCCGCGGCAGGGGGCCTGCCGGCCGGCTGGTGGACCACTACGCCGCCTCCCCTCGACTCCGCTACTTCCCCCGCCCGCTGCCGCAGCGAATTCCGCCCTCGCTGCTGCCCAGGCTGCTGCCGCGGAGGACCAGGCGCATGTGCGCGCGGCTGCCCTCACCTAGGCGCGGGAGCAGGATGTGGCTGACGCCCTGGCTCGTCGCATCGCCGCAGCGGAGCTGCTCCTCGCTTTCCCCGCGACCGGTTCGTCGCTTCCCCAACCGTCGCCTCCGCATACGTCGTCTCTTCTTGGCCCTCCTCCTCCTAGGCCGAGCGGGTGTTGGGGGGGCCGTGGGAGTACACCGGTGGTCATGTTTGCTGGGCCTGCCCCGGTAGCTCCCTCGTTCCCGTTGCCGTGGACTCCACCCCCCGGGACCCTGTCGGGGCCTGTCGGTTGGGATCCGACAGCCTCGGCCCGCTCCTTCAGCACCGTGGGCATGACACCACCCCTTCAGCACCGTGGGCATGACACCACCAGTCAGTTCCGACTGGATCGCTGACTCGGGAGCCACCTACCACACCACTCCCAACCCTGGTCTCCTCTCCTCCGTTCACCCTCCCTCTTCGACTCACCCTTCGTCCATCATGGTCACGAATGGCTCTTGCCTTTCAGTCACGTCCGTGGGTGCCGCTAACACTCATGGCTCATTTCTTCTTCCCGATGTCCGTGTTGCTCCCAATATGGTTCACAACCTTCTTTCTATTCGCCGTTTTACAGCTGACAACTCCTGTTCTGTTGAATTCGACCCTTCTGGTCTCACTGTAAAGGATTTGGCTTCCCGGCGTCCTCTTCTCCGTTGTGACAGCACAGGGCCCCTTTACACTCTTCGGTTTCCTACTTCCGCTCCATGGTCTTCACCTTCCCCTCCGTCAGCTGCTTTCGCCACCACCACCTCCTCTACTACTTGGCACCGTCGTCTTGGTCACCCTGGCCGCGATGCCTTGACACAGCTTAGTCGTAGCTCTGCCATACCATGTCCTCGAGCTCGCGATGAGCATTTGTGTCATGCGTGCCAACTGCCAACTGGGCCGACATGTTCGTCTTCTTTTTCCTACTTCTTCCCATGTGGCCCATATCTTTGACCTTGTCCATTGCGATCTGCGGACATCTCTTGTCTCTAGCATTTGTGGCTGTAAGTACTATCTTGTGCTGGTGGATGATTTCTCTCACTATTCCTGGACTTTTCCTCTTCGTGCCAAGTCTGACACTTTCTCCACGCTCCTCCACTTCTTTGGCTGGGTGTCCACTCAGTTCATCAAGGCCATTCAGTATGACAACGGGCGTGAGTTCGATAACTCCACGTCTCGTGTCCTCTAACTCTCTCATGGCATGCAGTTGCGCATGTCGTGCCCCTACACCTCCTCCCAGAACGGCAAGGCCGAGCGCATGATTCGCACCACCAACACCACCATACGCACCCTTCTCTTGCAGGCCTCTCTTCCTGCTCGCTTCTGGGCCGAGGGTCTTCACACCTCCACATACCTCCTCAACCGTTTACCTTCCGTTGCCTGTCCTGCTCCCACTCCTCACCACGCCCTTTTCGGCACCCCTCCTCGCTACGACCACCTCCGTGTCTTCGGGTGTGCGTGTTACCCTAACACCACTGCCACTGCTCCCCACAAGCTGGCTCCCCGATCGACCAGGTGTCTTCCTCGGGTACTCCCCGGATCACAAGGGGTACTGTTGCTTTGACCTCTCCGCTCGTCGTGTACTCATCTCCCGTCATGTTATGTTCAATGAGTCCGATTTTCCTTTCTCCACCCCCACCTCCTCCCACCTCCACTCCACCTCCCACCCCTGACCTTGACCTCTCCTCCCTGTTTCCCACTGAAACGGTGGTCCAACCACCTTTATTGTTTTACCCTGCAGGTCCCACTCTACTGTGTCCCCCGCCGGGATCGTGCCCCGGCTTGCCGTCCTCTAGGGCTACGCCTGCGCCTTTCGCCGGTTCGGCGACACCGGTCCCAGTGCTTCGCTGGACCCTGCGCCCGATGCGGGTCCGGCGTCAGCAGCACCTCCCGCACGCTTCGCCCAGCCGGTGCGGGTCTACCAGCGCCGCGCGCGGGCGACCTCGCCACCCCCGGTGCGGGACCCGTCACCGTCGTCACCACCTCGGTCTCCCGTCGCCGCCTCTCCGCCGTCGACGCCTACGCCACCACCACCGCCTCCACCCCCGGCTGCTCGGGTCTAGCCGCCCGTGTACCACCCGCCGATTCTTCACCGCCACCCACGCCATGTTCACCCCATGGTGACGCGACATGCAACGGGGGGTACTACGGCCTCGGGCTCTCACATCGACGCCCAGTGCCATGGGGGTCTCTCCGGTACCCTCTTCTGTGCGCGACGTCTTGGCCGACCCTCACTGGCGGGGTGCGATGGAAGAGGAGTACGCGGCTCTTCTTGCCAACCAGACCTGGGATCTGGTGTCACGTCCGCCTGGCTCCAATGTCGTCACCGACAAGTGGATCTGGACTCACAAGCGCCGGGTTGATGGCACTCTTGAGCAGTACAAGGCTCGGGTTCTCAGGGGTTTCACTCAGCGGCCGGGAGTTGATTATGATGAGACATTCAGTCCGGTGGTGAAGCCTACTACGGTCCGCACGGTCCTCTCGCTGGCTCTCTCTTGCTCCTGGCCCGTGCATCAGTTGGACGTCAAGAATATTTTTCTCCACGGGACACTTGCTGAGACGGTCTACTGCAGTCAGCCTGCGGGCTTTGTTGACTCTTCCCGCCCTGACCTGGTTTGCCGTCCCAACAAGTCACTCTACGGCCTCAAGCAGGCCCCTCGGGCGTGGTACTCTCGGTTTGTTGCATTCCTGCTTACTCTGGGGTTTGTGGAGGCCAAGTCAGACACTTCGCTGTTCATCTACCACCACGGTGGGGAGACTGCCTATCTGCTGCTCTATGTTGACAACATTGTGCTCACCGCTTCCAGCCCGACACTACTGCGGCGGATCATCACATCTCTTCAGCATGAGTTCGCTACGAAGGATCTCGGTGTGCTCCATCACTTTCTCGGGGCCACCGTTGAGCGTCGTCCTGGGGGTCTCTTTCTTCACCAGCGGCAGTACACTCTTGATATCCTGGAGCGAGCTGGGATGACTGACTGCAAGCCTTGCTCCACCCCTGTTGACACTCAGGCCAAGCTATCAGAGACCGAGGGCACCACAGTTACTGACCCTACCGCGTACAGGAGTCTTCCGGGGGCGCTTCAGTACCTCACCTTCACCCGCCCGGACATCACATATGCAGTTCAGCAGATCTGCCTTCATATGCATGATCCGCGCGAGCCTCACCTCACGGCCCTCAAGCGCCTCCTCCGCTACCTCCGCGGCACCGTCGACTACGGCCTACTTCTCTACCGGTCTGCCTCCACCGAGCTCGTCGTCTACACCGATGCTGACTGGGCTGGGTGTCCGGACACTCGCCGGTCCACCTCCGGCTACGCTGTCTTTCTTGGCGGCAACCTGGTGTCTTGGTCGTCCAAGCGCCAGCCGGTGGTCTCCCGCTCAAGTGCCGAGACGGAGTACCGCGCTACCGCTAACGGCGTCGCCGAGGCCTCCTGGCTCCGACAGCTCCTTGGTGGGCTCCATAGTCCCCTCGCCCGGAGCACGTTGGTCTACCGCGACAACGTCAGTGCCGTGTACCTCTCCACCAACCTCGTTCAGCACCAGCGGACCAAGCATGTGGAGATCGACCTTCACTTTGTCCGCGATCGGGTGGCCATCGGCGATGTTTGGGTTCTCCATGTCCCGACCACCTCTCAGTTTGCTGACATCTTCACGAAGGGCCTCCCGTCCTCAACGTTCTCCGAGTTTCGCTCCAGTCTCAACATCACTAGTGGCTAGTTGAGTCTGTGGGGGGAGCTTGTGTGTCGTACTTCTTCTTCTTTCGTGCTCAGTCTTGAAACTCGTTGTGCCGGTAGTTCAGACTGCGGGGGAGTGTTGGAGTGTGCAAGTGTTAGGCCCATGAGGCCCATGTAAGACAATAATATTGCTACCCTCCTAGGGTTAGCCCAATTAATCCAATCACTCTTTCCAGCACATTTTGTAAGGCTTCATGCACCAGCCAGATGAATCCAAAAGCTTAAGCCTTTGGGAAGAGGTGGGCAATCCACTTTGTACTTCAACACTCCCACTCACGTGTAGCCACAGACAAGGTGCAAATGTGGAAATAAAGCAGCAGAGGAGCCTCTGTCAGGACTTGAACTCGAGACCTCTGGCTTTGATATACCATGTAAGGTTTCATGCACCAACCAGATGAACCCAAAAGCTTAAGCCTTTGGGAAGAGGCGGGCAATCCACTTTATAATTCAACACATTTACCCCCTAATCATGACTACCCATAAAACATTATACTACTCCCTCCGTTCCAAATTATAAGTCATTCCAAGAATCTTCGAGAGTGAAGGCATCTCAAGTTTGACCAAAATTATAGAGAAACACAAAGATTTATAACATCAAATAGGTATCCTATAAAAATATAACTAATGAAGAATCTAATAAAAACTAGTTGGTATCATAAATATAATCAAACTTGAAAAACTTTGACTCTCCAAGATTCGTGGAATGGCTCATAATTTAAGACGGAGGGAGTAGCTGCCTTACATGATTTTTAATGTGAAGAGAAACCCTGCACATGATATAGAACAAACTGTAGCTACTAAAAAAAGAAAAATATAGCACAATAACCATTCACGTAGACATCTACAAACAAGGTGTCAGAATTTTAGAATGCTAACAACATAGTCAACTAATGTTGAGGAAAACATGGGTGTGTTCTACAACTGACCACACTAGTAAGAAAACAAGTAAAATAACTGTTTTTTCTCTCAAAGTGGGAAGGTGGCAGTACTTACTAATAGAAGTTTCTTATGCTGCTTTCTTTGAGGGAGGATTCCAAGGGCATCCAGCATTGATTCATCAAGTTCTATAAAGCCAACAATTACTTGCAATTATTTTCTTGGAAAGACACAGTGAAAAGCACAAGTATATGAGAAAATGTCACAACACACCTTTCGTCTGCAATAATGTAGCAAATAAGCACAATGAACCCAAAGCTTGTGAATCATCTCCTTCTGTAATATAGGACAGCAAGTGTTCCCTGAAAATTGCAGGAGTCAACACGGATGTACAATATCTGATATGTGAAGTGAACTGCAGAAAACAATACTCCAATATCTAAATAGTATGCTAGTTGTGATGAGGACCATACTATTTAGATTCATTGGAGCAAATTCTTTAGAGTCATTGCTACTTTGAGGAATGGAGCTTGCTTTGATGTGGAGCATTCCAAAATAGAAGATGGGTCGGAGACATAAAAGGGGCTCTTACAGTACAGGTTTTGGTTGAATATATCTTCAGCTTTGCGATTTGGTGGATGGTACAGTTTTGCAACAAGATGTGTCAGACCAATTGACTCTGTCATGCTCCTATAATCCTATAGCAGCAAGTCTGCTTATTTGGCCTTCTTTGTTGGAACAATCAAATTTAGTCCACCGAAAAGAATTTGGAAAAGTTGGGCTCCCTGCGATGCAAATTTTTCATTTGGCTGGTGGGGTTCAGAACCGGTGTGGCTGACCGCCTAGCTAAAACAGGGTTTGCCTCACTCGGAGGTCTGTCCACTTCGTGACCAAGCTGAGGAAATGATCAATTACCTTCTGGTTGGCTGTGTTTTTGCTCGCCAAGTCTGGGCATCCATATTTCAGCTATTGGGCATAGTACAGTTAGCTTCTAATCCTTTTGTAAGTCGTTTCTCTGGTTGGTGGAGGAAAGTAATTAGAGCTGTACCAAAAGAAGCGTGTAAGGGCCTCAATTCCTTAATAATTTTGGTGGCATGGGAGGTCTGGATGAAAACACTGAAATGATTGTGTGTCCGAAAAGTTGAGGCCAAGTCATCAGGCTGTGCTTAGGGCAGTGAGCGTGGAAGGCGGCCTCTGGTGTTCTGCAGGGGCTTCAAAGCTCCAAGAGCTCCTGCCCAGGTTGTTTTCACCCTTGGTTCTTAGGCCTTGTGGTCACTCTGGACTCATGTACTATCTTTTCTACCTTAATGAAATGACGCGCAGCTCTCCTGCGTAGTTCGAGGGAAAAAAGTTGTATTGCTTTGTGCAAAGTTTGGAGTTCGTTGCTCTCAGTCTGGTTTCAGCTTTATTCTAGTTCCGTAATAGTAGTTGATGCCATCGTTTAAGTGGTCATTTGTTGAACTCTGAAGTCTGAACACAGAATCTTTTAATTTTGTAGAACATTTATAGTAATAAATTCAAGGATTGTCTCATTAAGAAAAAAGAATATAAATGTATGCAGATTTAATCCATTTAAAAAAATGTAAGCCCACAGAGAGGTAGATATTTTACCTATTATTATATTATCAACAATGGTACTGCTGCTTCTGCTCAAAAGAGGGGACATTCTGAAATTTCTCTAGTCAACTTACTAAATTTAGACAGACAACATATACCTCTATAGATATTTAAACTAGTGGGTTTGCAAAAAAAAAATTGGGAAAACGCAGGAGAGCTGCGTTTCATTGTATTATAGAGATGATGAAACATAAGATGGGTCCCCAACAGGCTCATCACTCATAAGGGGACCAAATATGAGTGAGGCAATTACACAGGGACAAGGCATAGACACATAGAACCCGATTAGTGATTAGATTATTGGGCTAACCCTAAGAGGGTAGCTATATAGTAGCCTTACATGGGCCTCATGGGCCTAATACACACATACTCCAACAGCAGAGAGAGCACCAGGTAACACCTGATCAACATCTGTATTATCCAAAAAATCATAGACACTCAATGGTGCTGGTGAGTTGAGCGAAAAAGGGAATTGTTACTCGTCAAAGACCACATGACGGGATATAATAACACGATTTGTGGAGAGGTCAAGGTAACGATAGCCTTTGTGGTTATCAGGAAAGCCAAGGACACTCTGTAGAGCGCGGTGCGAGTTTATGGAGCGTGGTGGTGGAAAGATTAGGGTAACAACGACACCCAAAGACACGGAGGTGATCATATGTGGGTGGTGTACCAAAAAGAGCTTGATTGGGAGTGCGGTTTTGAAGGGTTTTGGTGGGGTGAAGAGTAAACAAATGAGTTGCAGTGCGAAGAGATTCAGCCCAATATGCTGGTGGCATAGAGGCTTGAAATAACAGGGTGCGCATGATATTATTGATACACCGAATGACACGTTTGGCCTTGCCATTTTGTTGAGATGTGTGAGGGCAAGAGAGGCGAAGATGAATACCTTGTTGAAGATGTTGAATAATCTGCTGCTGGTCTTGCACTCAAGGCTGCAGCTTGGTGACTAAGGAATGTGAAACTGTAGACCAACTGTGGGAACAGGTAGATCACTAGACTAAGAGTAGTGTGGACACAAGAATTTTGGTAGGCCCTTGTGTTCCTTAGCTAATAAGTATTGCAGGCTTATCCTGCTAGCTAGGACAGTAGCTTTTGACTGCAGTACAGCAGCCACCTTCAGTACTTCCAGTTCACACACAAACTGGAACTACCCTATGTGTATATATATGCATCCATGGTAATGAAATTGAGCAGTTCAGCTGCCACAAAACCAAAGGTGAAGAGCTCTGGTCAACGCTAGTGCTTGTGTTGTGTGAGTGTGCTTGAGCTCAACCCCTTCTTCTACCTCTAAGCCATAGTGAATGAGTGTCTGTGCTGCACCAACAAGTGGTATCGGAGTCGTAGAGGCGCCATCGCTGGACTAACCGCCGGCGATGTCGAGCGGTTCGGAGATGGGCAGCAGCAGCGGTGCTGCTGGGACGGCCCAACCACGACAGGAGGTCGTCGTGCGCACGGTGCAGGAGGTCAGCGGCACCAGTTGGCCAATGCTGACTCGCACCAACTATGGCGAGTGGGTGGTGACCATGAAGGTGAAGCTCAGAGCCCGACGGCTCTGGAACGCCATCGAAAAGGGCACCGACGTAGAAGACGACGACATGTCAGCAATGGAGGCCATCCTCGCTGCTGTGCCGGCGGAGTACAGGGAACCGTTGGGGGCGAAGAAGACTGCTAAGGAGGCGTGGGAAGCCATTGCAGCAATGCGCGTCGGCTCTGATCGCGCAAAAAAGGCGACAGCCCAGCTGCTGAAGCAGGAGTACGCCAACCTCAAGTTCAAGAATGGAGAGTCAGTGGAGGAGTTCTCCCTCCGCCTGTCGTCGCTCATCAACAAGCTGGGGAGCTACGGCGTCACCATAAATGAAGAAGAGGCGGTCTCCAAGTATCTCCACTCTGTGCCACCGAAGTACATCCAGATCGCTCTCTCCATAGAGACGATGTTGGACCTGTCCACCCTCACCATTGAGGATGTGACTGGCCGTCTGCGGGTGGTGGACGAGCGCATGGAGCAGGCCACAGCAACAACGGACAGCGGCAAGCTGCTGCTGACAGAGGAGTGGGCTGCCCGGAAGAAGAAGAAGAAGTCCGGGAAGCCTCCTCCAGCCACAGTGGCGACGGCAAGCGCCGCAGCAAGGCTTCTTCGGAGAAGAAGAAGAAGAAGGTCGACCCTAATGCCTGCCAGCGTTGTGGGAAGACAGGCCATTGGGCAAAGGAATGCCCAAATCGCAAGCAGGAGAAGGCCGATGCTCATTTGGCGCAGGCTGATGATGATGATGAGGCCACTCTCCTGATGGCGACGTTCTGCGCACTGCATGACGTTGAGGCCAAGGAGAAGGGGGAGGTGATGGCAGTACAGGAGCACGGGAAGGCTCTAAAGGCTGTCCACCTCGACGGCCACGCGCCCAAGTCCACCTCGGACGTGTGGGCAGCGAGCAGGAGCAGCGGTGGTACCTGGACTCTGGCGCCAGCAACCACATGACGGGTTCCAAGGCAGCCTTCTCCGAGCTTGATGGGAACGTGACCGGCACGGTCAAATTTGGTGACGGCTCAAGGGTGGTGATCCAAGGGCGCGGCACCATCATCTTCAGGTGCTAGAACGGCGAGCACCGCGCGCTAACGGATGTGTATTACATCCCGCAGCTGCGTTCAAGCATCATCAGCATTGGTCAGCTGGATGAGCACGGCAGCGAGGTGCTGATCAAGGACGGCATCCTTAGGATCAAGGACCAGGATCATCGACTTCTTGCCAAGGTGAAGAGGTCCCGAAACCGGCTGTACCTGCTCGACTTGACGGTGGAGCAGCCCATCTGCCTGGCTGCACAGCACATAGAGGAGCCATGGTTGTCGCACGCCCGCTATGGCCATCTCAGTTTCGACGCTCTCAGCAAGCTGGAGGAGATGGTTCGGGGGCTGCCTCGCATTGAGCACGCAGGCAAGCTGTGTGACAGCTGCCTGGCAGGGAAGCAAAGGAGGTTGCCATTTCCGAAGATGGCAAAGTATCGCACGACTGAGGCCCTGGAGCTGGTCCACGGTGACCTCTGTGGGCCAATCACACCAGCGACACATGGAGGCTGCAAGTATTTCATCTTGCTGGTAGATGACTACAGCCGGTTCATGTGGCTGCAGCTTCTGTCCAGCAAGAGTGAAGCAGCGGAAGCGATCAAGAAGTTCAAGGCGCGCACAGAGGCGGAGAGCGGCAAGAAGTTGCGCGTGCTGCGGACTGATCGTGGCGACGAATTCACTTTTGTGGAGTTCGCTGCGTAGTGTGCGGAAGGAGGTGTGGTGCGCCACCACACCGCACTGTACACACCGCAGCAGAATGGTGTGGTGGAGAGGCGCAACCAGACTGTGGTCGGCATGGAGAGGTCGATGATGAAGGCCAAAAAGATGCCGCGGAGTTTTGGGGAGAGGCGGTGACCACGGCGGTGTTCATCCTCAATCGCGCGCCCACCAAGGCCCTGAAGAGCAAGACACCGTTCGAGGCTTCGTATGGACGCAAGCCAAATGTCTCCTTCCTCAGGAAATTTGGTTGTGTTGGCCATGTCAAGAACACTAAGCCCCACCTCGGCAAGCTGGAGGACAGAAGCACACCCATGGTGCTGTTGGGCTACTAGGAGGGCAGCAAGGCCTATCGGCTCTATGATCCCAAGAGAGGCAAGGTGGTGATCTCTAGGGATGTGGTGTTCGATGAGATAGCGGCTTGGGACTGGGAAGACTCAGGCTTGGGGGAAGCTGTTGGTGTCAGCAGCACATTTGCCATTGAGCACTTGGTGATCCAAGGAAGAGGAGATGTTGGAGAGCATGCTGCTGCTGCTGCTGGAGAGCAGGCTGTTGCTGCTGCTGCTGGAGAGCAGGCTGCTGTTGCCGCTGTTGGAGAGCAGGCTGCTGCTACTACTGGAGAGCAGTCTCCACCATCAGGGGCACATTCACCTCCGCCGCAGTCCCCTGCGATGGCAGGACAGGGAACACCACCACTGCAGTTCGCTTCTCCACCCACCAACGTTGATGAATACGTGGATGCTTTCCACGACGGCGAGGAGGTCCGGTTCAGATGGGTGGACAACATCATCGGCGAAGGGGGAGCTCCTGGGTTGGCCAGCCGGTTTCTGGATGACCCAGAGCTACTCCTTGTCAGCGCAGAGGAGCCACCGACGTTCACAGTGGCTGAACGCGACGCCAATTGGCGCCGGGCGATGTTGGAGGAGATGAGGGCGATCAAGGACAATGGGACATGGGGGCTGGTGGGTCCACCAGCAGGCTGCAGACCGATTGGGCTGAAATGGGTCTACAAGGTGAAGCAAGATGAGCATGGTGCCATTGTCAAGTACAAGGCCCGGCTTGTTGCCCCTGGTTTTGTGCAGCGTGAAGGCATCGACTTCGAGGAAGTCTTTGCTCCGGTGGCGCGAATGGAGTCCGTTCGTTTGCTGTTGGCCATGGCAGCAGCGAAGGATTGGTGCATCCACCACCTCGACGTCAAGTCTGCGTTCCTCAACGGCGAGCTCGCGGAGACGGTCTTCGTCAAGCAAGCTTCGGGCTTCGCCGTCAAGGGCGCTGAACACAAGGTGCTCCAGCTGCGCAAGGCGCTTTATGGGCTGCGGCAAGCCCCTCGGGCGTGGAACGCCAAGCTCGACACCACCTTCGGTGAGCTTGGGTTCACTCGCTGCGCCACTGAACATGCACTCTACACACGACTACGGGGGAAGGAGGATCAGCTCGTCGTCGGTGTGTATGTGGACGACTTGATCGTCACTGGAGCACGTGAGGAGGACATTGACGGCTTCAAGCGCGAGATGGCTGCTCGTTTCAAGATGAGTGATCTCGGCGCACTCTCCTACTACCTTGGCATTGAGGTGACGCACGGGAAGGAGCACATCTCCTTGGGCCAGCACGCCTACACGGAGAAGTTGCTGGAGCGCAGCGGCACGGCGGAGTGCAAGTCGTGCGCGACTCCGATGGAGGAGCGGTTGAAACTAAGCAAGTACAGCACCGCTGCGAAGGTGGACGCAACGCGCTACCGGAGCATCGTCGGCGGGCTGCGCTACCTCACATACCCGGCCGGACATTGCATTCGCGGTTGGGTATGTCAGCCGTTTCATGGAGGACCCGCGTGAAGATCACTGGACGGCAGTGAAGATGCTGTTGCGCTACGTCAAGGGGACACTTGATCAGGCGATCATCTTCCCCAAGCGAGGCGGCAAAGGTGGACTGAGGCTCACGGTCTTCAGCGAGGCACCTCCCAAGACCAATGAAGGTGAGCCGGAGCTCACTGTCTTCAGCCGGAGCTGTGACTGTGGGGAAAAGCTGTTGTGGCTGTGAGTTGTGCAAAAGCTGTTGTGGGCTGTGAGCTGTAGAAAAGCTGAAAGCTGTTTGGTTAAACAAGCATAAAATATATCTTTTAGCTTTATTTTTCTTGAAAAAATTATGAAAACGTTTTTTATTTGACCTATTTTGAAAAGCTGAAAGCCAAAAGCCAAAAGCAGGGTCACAACAGCTTTCAAAAATGAACTACTGAAAAGCACCTGCTTCTGAAAAAGCCGCCTCCAGCAGCAACCCCAAGACTCTTCATTCTAGACTCCACAAATTCTAGGCTATTCATATTCTAATACTCCACTTGCACCAACAGCCGATAATTCAACCCAATGAGTAAAATCAGAGCCCAATAAAGGATAACACTAGGAGGCAAGACTGTCATTTTCATTTCTTGCAAACAAACAATGTCCACTCAACAAGAGTCCACTAGGGTACTGCATCTTGGCGGGCTCTCGAATTGAGGCCACGCACATTCCAACATAAAATTTTAGATGGATTCATCTTTGTACGGTGGGGGGTTGACCATACGAACTAGAGAGCGATCAGTTAACTGACGCCGTAGCATCAGCCTCCTCTTCCTCGGGAGTTGCCCACCCAAAGAGGGCAGCCATAGCTCGTACATGGGAATCAGCCATAGAGCAGGAATTTTAAGAGCTTAATGTACTCATCCAGGGCGTGTTGGTCAATACCTTCAGTCTCTCCAACGATGTTTAGTGCGCGCATAACCTTCTTTGATCTTGAGGGGAGTGCACTGGCAGGCGTTTCAGGCCACTCCAACAATACGGCGACTGCGACGTGGTGGAGCAGCTGGAGTGTGTGCCCTTGAACACAGTCTATTTGCACGAGTGGTGAGGATTCTTGCCGTTTTCATAGACACTTTTGACAGGAAGCGGGCATGCAGGCTCGAGGGCGAGCATGAGCACCTTGGAGGAGTGACGCCGCTTGCTGCCTGATGTTCCGCCACAGCATGGGCAGGTCCTTTCCGTCGTCGCCGAAAATAAGTGATCACCACCGTAGACGTTACAGCCACCACAAACGACCCTCTAGGATCCGCAGAAGTGTTCTCCGTAGGCGCCGCTGGAGCCATGTCCTCAGGGGGCACGAGTGGTGGCACGCCGTCAACGATGGCAAGCACCAGAGGCGTACCAGTGATGGTCGTGTCAGCCTCGGAAGCCACAGCCTTAGACAGGGAGGGGGCACCATCGACGATCTCCGGGGACACCGCTGGAGCCATGTTTTCAGGCGACACGAATGAGGGCACTCCGTCGACGGTGGCTAGCACCGAAGGCGTGCCAGGGGTGGTCACGGCAGCCACGGAAGCCACATCCTTAGACAAGGAGAGGGCACTGTCAACCGTAGCCACTACCGTAGTCATATCCACCAGGGGCACCAGCAGGGGCAAGCACTCCTGAGACGGGAGGGGGCGCTATCAACCGTAGCCACTGCCGAAGTCGTATCCACCAGGGGCGCCAGCAGGGGCATGTCGTCAACGGTGACGAACAACGGAAACATGCTTGCCTGGTCCGTGGTGACCGCGGCCATAGAGGGAGCATCAGCGTCATCCGAGGTGGTCGAGGATGGAAAGGTGGTCGCGGTCAGAGTCCCCGACACGATCGAAAAAGTGAGACCCAAAGTCAGGAGGGGGATCGAGCCCACCGCCTGGGAATTAAAGGTTATGGGAGCCGAAGCATCTACCGCCGCGACAATCTTGGACGAGGAGCCCTTGGGGGAGAGGCTTTCCGCCGCGACCATTGGATCAATATTTGTTGCAGAGGTCAAAGCGACGTCTCGGATTCCGTCGCAGCACCTAGCGGCCTATGGACCCAGTCAAGAATGGACCGGCACTCTATGGGCCCCGGAAGTCAAGCCTCGACCGTCCTCTGCTGCTATGGTGGCTAAGGAAGCCGAAGATCACTGGACCCACCGCTGGCGGCGATGCCGAAAAGGATCCAAAGGTGGAGGCGCTTCAGGGAGAGGTGGCACGTCAAGTGATCGCACAGAAATCTTGACAGGGTAGCAGAGGGTGCGCTAAGCCTGCCCCTCGTCCCAGCAATTGTGTGGCCATGTCCAGGTCCCAGACATGCGCCAAGATGCCACGAAGTTCAACCTCCACAGCAGAGGACAAGGCCGTCGCTTTGGAGTTGAGAAAACGAGACCACCGCATAAGATAAAGGCGGCTAGGAGGAACCACTAAGGGTCTTCCATCGTTGAAGATTCGTGTGGCCGTTCGCTCATCCGGTGAAATCAAGAGGAACTTGGCTAGTCCAAAATTGTGGAGGGACAACAAATTTTCCTCGATCTCGAACCGGAAGCAATGGCCGACAGGATGCGCTCTGCAAGGCCACTAGGATTGTCGGTGATCACAAAGATAACAAGCGCCCGCTCTGCCAAACACTCTTCCCTCTGGGAGACAGCCGTGGAGCGGCAGATTACATGTTGTGGACGGCGCGGCGGACCTCCAACATCATCAAGGCGATCATCCTCGCCAGAGGACGTGACTTCAAATTTGAAACAGAGGGAGAGTGTTGAACTACTGCTACTGCTGTGTGCTGTCAGTTGGCTGTTATTTGATGCCCTGAAGACCTTCACTACTGCTACTGCTGTGTGCTGTCAGTTGGCTGTTATTTGATGCCCTGAAGACCTGAACTGAACTTATGTTGGTTAAATTGTTGTTGATTTGATGTCCTGTTTCTTGTAATGTTTGAAACATGTACTGCTAGATCGCTGCTATTTTTCATGTAATGGTTGATGTGTGAAACAGTTTGTTTTTATATGTTTTTTTTGTGATAAACTGCTCTGTATCCCTGACAATGTCATACTGCTAATGGGTTCCTCAATCTGTTCGGTGTGTTCGGTGCAAACCAAACACGATCAAAAACCAAAGTCCTTGGTTTTCATTTTTTTTTTTTTTACAGTATCGATTGGGTGTTGGTTTTCCAAACCGAAGTTCTCGTACACAAAACAAACCGAAAAAAACGAATGTCTAGTCCTATAAAAGCGTGCATATTGTTATCTTACATATGGCATTTATCCTCTATCATGGAACAAATAAAGTATGAATAGGACAAACTTGGATAATGGAAGCACCTTTTCAGCTACAGTAACATACCTTGGTGTGTTGCCTTGGCAGCAATCACTTGGCGGTGAATTGTTGGGCAAGCATTTCCAGCAAAAAGAAGCCAAAGAATTTGGCTCATCCTCATTTGATTGCTCGACAGCAGAGGCAGTGGTGCAATGATTCTCAGATTTGCAATTATCATGCTCAGATTTATACCGATTAGGTATCCCTTGCTTCCTACCATAAGGGCCATCAGGTTGATGAAAAAGGGCAGCAGCTACAGTACTTGCCATATCCTTATTCTTAAAAATGTGTAGTATACAACAAAGTAGATACATGGATGTAGTGACACTTAAGTCCAAATCCTAGAGAGAAAAAATATAATAAAATATAAGAAATAAGAAGCCAACACAAAAGTAGATGAGATAATATGTAAAATGTTTCTCAGCACTCACTGTGCTCTGCCTCTGCAATGATGGGAGTAAGAACCGAAATACCAGAACTTGCAAGATATTTTCAGTGATGAACCTTTCAAGATCAGGAATACCAGAAGACATAACATCACTGAAATAATACAGTGTGTCTTCAATTTGCACAATTGCATCTTCAACAGAAGACATTGGCAAAGAAGAATTCAGATTTCTGTAATAAAATAAATAATCCAGCATAAGGAATATAAATTTTACACACAAAAAAAAACCATTCTAGAGATGCCACTAAGTTACCGTGAGGAGCGTGCAACCAACTTATCCAAGTCAACGCACTGCTTCTGAAAATGCTGAACCATGTCTGAAAAATAATCCGATAGAGGCACACGGGAAACAAATCTGTTAACAGATTCATCTCCAACTGAAAACAAAGAATTGCAACTGCCCAATAAGCAAAAGTGGATACAGGACACAAGCATTCATAATGGACACCGAGGACTTACCAACTTACCGTGATAGACATTGAGTGTCAAGGTACGTATAGCAACTCGGATCATGCTATCCTCGTGAAAAGCAAACTTTAAGGCCTCAACATAAAGAGGGAAGGAAGTGACCTCATCCTGCATAGAACAAAGGGGATGAGAAGAAGCTAGTAAACAAGGGATCTGTGACATACAACAAACCTCTAAATCTCAACTAGTCCAAACTTTTAGTGGCAAACAAATGAACGGTGCGATTATAGTAGCTGGGAGAGACAAGCAAATAACTATGTCCATAATATGGCATACCCCTAGCAAAACAGGGAAAGCACAATATGGGTGGCACACCCCTAGCAAAACTGGGTAACAACGATATGGGTGGCACACCCCTAGCAGAACAGGGTAACAATAATATGGGTGGCACACCCCTAGCAAAACAGGGATAGAACCAGATCCTTAATCATTGCCCACAGCACACTCGTATCCCAAACTTAACCAGGGTAGTGCCATGATTCTTATTTGGGCATATTTGTCCTTAATGTAATAAAATGCTGCTGCTGACCTCAATAACATGGCAACAGGGGCTCTCTTTTTTTGCAGTCCACTCAATGAAGCTGCATTACATCTGAGTCACAATTGTTGGTTCGATACAGAAAAATGTTGTGCTACACTAATTGTACACATAAAACAAACCTAGAAGTATGAAAGGGAACAGAATAGAATATACTTAGCAGTCCAAACAAAAGAAGCAAGGAACAAGCCTAGAGTATCTGTCTTCCAGAAGTTCAGATATGTACATTTTTCGTCTTCACGAGCAAAGAAATTGTATTCTTGTTCAACTTCCCACTTATCGCCCTTCATAAAATGGTACCAGGTAAGCCGATACATATAATGGTCAGTACTAAAACTAATGTCATATAGGCAGGTATTACGAACCGCAGAAAAGATATGTAGTATGATAACATCTCATCAATTCGAAAGTCAAATGGGTATGTAATCAAGAAGTTGATGTGCTCATTGCTAAAAATGTAATCTGCAGAAAAAATAGTCACTTGCATATTAGGCCTTTCAACTATCTGCATTGCAAAAACTGAGTGGATGCTGCAAAGTAGGAGAACATACAAATTGAATGTTCATTTCTCAGATTTTGGATCATGATACCCATTGTCTGTAGCAGTTGGAGTGACACTCTCGACAGCTTAGAGATCCTTAGGACACGAGCGAATTCACCCATGATCTGTTTCTCCATAAAATATCTGAAAGAGAAAACAATAAATAAATAGAACAACAGCAAATTTCCTGCAACACTTGATTGTTCAACACTTACTCAAAAAACGAAGGATCATGCTGGTCACCATATATCATAAGCTCTGCAATTGATCTCAATGCTTCAATCACGAAATCCTATATGACAAACATCAGCATCAATAGTGTTGCCCATACATAGATCAGATACAAAGTGGAGAGTAAAGCCCAGAGGGCAGCTTGGCCATAGGCCGCTTGGATTGAATAGAGTTGCAAAGTGCTTACAAAACTTGAGAGCCAAGGGAGGTCTGCCACTGCTTATAAGCTATGTGGACAGCCAACCACTACAGCATATTATAGGCATAAAGTAGATACTAAACTTGGCTGCTAAGCCACCTGAAAATATCTAGACAGTGAATAGTAATAGCTGAAAATACGATACAAGCAATAGGCTTCACTGTCAATCTCCCCCTAAGCCTAGTGCTAAGTGATCTGCTTCAGACCAATCCTTCTCCTCATCTCCTGGAACTTGGCCTTGCCCAGTGACTTGGTGAGTATGTTTGCAAGCTGATCAGTAGTGGCGATGTGGTTGGCCTTGATGCTTCCATCTTCCAAGCAGTCTCTGATGAAATGGTACTTGATTCTGATGTGTTTGCTTTTGTCATGGAAGACTCGACTCTTGGTCAGAGCTAGAGCAGACTTGTTGTCCAACTTCAGCTCCACCACATCGACCTTTCTGCCAAAGGAGCTCACCCAGCAACCTTGACAGCCATAGAGCTTGGGTTGCAGCAGTGGTGGTGGCAATGTACTCTGCCTCACAGCTAGACAATGCCACGACCTTCTGCTTCACCGATTGCCAGCTGACCAAGCAGTTGCCCAAGAACATGGTTCCGTTGGTGCTTCTGCTTGTGTCGATGTCGCCGGCAAAATCACCGTCGCAGTAGCCGACGAAGCATGCCGTGCCAGGAGCTCTCTTGTAATGAAGACCGTAACGTAGCAGAGAACGCACTTGACGGCCTGTGGCCGTTCCATGAAGTGGCTCACGTACCCAACCGCGAACGCCGGGTCCGGCAGGGTGTGCACAAGGTACCGGAGGCTGCCGACAAGCCGCTGGTAGTGCGTGGAATCTACCTCCTCCACAAGGCTCTCTCGACTAGCCGCAGCTTCTCCTCCATTGGCATGACGGCGGCGTTGCAGCCAGCCATCTCGCCGAGCTTGAGGATCCGCTTGGCATAGTGAGCCTGGCGGAGGGTGATGCCAATCGCATCCTGGCGCACCTCGACGCCAAGGTAGAAGCAGAGGAATCCGAGGTCGCTCATGTGGAACTTGTCCTTCATCTGCGCCTTGAACTTGTCCACTTCTTCTTCCTCGTGTGCGCCCGCTACCCCACCGGTACACAGCCGCCTCATGTGCGCTCTAGTGGAAGCCCAGTGCCTTCAGCGTGGCATCCAGCTTCACACGCGCGCCTGTCGCGGGGCATAGAGGGCCTTGCGCAGGCGGTACACCTTGTCTTCCTCTCGCAGCTTGCCGTCGATGGACACCGGATCCGGCGCCTGCTCGCGGTCCTGCACCGCCTTGAGCCGCACGATGATGTCCTCAATGGTGAGTTGCTCTAAGTTGAGGAGGGTCTCGATCGAATTCACGATCTATGTTGGAGTATATGTGTATAGCCCATGAGGCCCATGTATGACTGATATAGCTACCCTTCTAGGGTTAGCCCAATAATCCAATCACTCATTCTAGCATGGTATCGAGCTAGGTTTCCCTTCCCTCCCTCCCTCCCCTGCCAGCAGGGGCCGCCGCCGCCAGCCATGGTCGGCGGCACTCCCCCTCCTCCTCCTCCCTCCTCTCCCTCCTCCTTTCCTCCCCTTCCCTTCTCCCGGGCTCACGTCGCGGCTGCGCGCCCGGGGGCGCCACCCAGCGCTGCGGCTCTCATTGTCGTCGTGGGCGCGGGCGCGGGCACCTCCGACGCCGGCGCGGGCACGGGCGGCGGCCCAGGCGCGGGCGCGGCTACCAGCACCGGCGCGGGTGCGGGAGCCCCGGGCGCGGGTGCGGGAGCCCCGGCGCTGGCGCGGGATGCCCCGGCGCGGGCGCGGGAGGCCCTCGCGGCGCAGCAGCCGGAGACGGCACCGGTGCGAGCGCAGGAGGCGTTCCGGACGCGGGCAGAGCTCCTGGCGTCTTCCCTCGCGCCCCTGCTCACTTCTTCAGCGTCGTCGCAGGCACAGACACCTCCACCATGGGTTGGTGGCCGGTGCTCGGAGTTGGATTCGCCGCCGGCGCCACTCCGCCGCCTCCACCATCGCTTCCCCAACCCCCTGCAGCGGGTGCCAACCCCCTCGACCACTTTGGGCCGGTACCTGCCGCCGACTCCACTCTAGCCGCCGCTCTCGTCGCTTCCTGGGCCGCTGCCGCAGAGGGCCAGGCGCGTGTGCGCGCGGCTGCCCTCACTTGGGAGCGGGAGCGCGATGCGGCTGATGCTCTGGCTCGTCGCATCGGCACCTCCTCAACTCTCCTGTCGTCGGTGCCACTCCTACGTCACCTCCACCAGTCCTCTGGCCCGATTCGGCTGATCCACTTGTGGCGCAGCTCCACTACCTGATCGGTGGCGTCCAGAACATCCGGAGCCTAGTCCCTGTCCTCCTTGACCCTGAGTCGTCCTCCTACGCCCGTTGGCGGGACCTGGTCCTCCTCACACTCAGCCTCTACGCCCTCGACGACCACGTCCTCCTCGACGCCTCAGCCACGACTCAGACTCCTGCGCGGATACGCCTCGACAGCATCGTCCTGTCTTGGATTCTTGGGACCATCTCCCTCGACTTCCACGACCTCGTCCGCACGTCTGAGGGCACCGCCCGGCGGGCATGGCTGGCGCTCGAGGGGCAGTTCCTGGGCAATGCCAAGGCCTGGGCTCTGTGTCTCGATGCGAGCTTCCGCACCTTCTTCCAGGGCGACCTCTCCGTCGGCGAGTACTGCCGCCGGATGAAGGGCATGGCTAACTCCCTCGGTGACCTTGGCTGGGCCGTGGAGGACAGGATCTTGGTCCTCAACGTCCTTCACGGCCTCAGCGACTGCTACGGCCACCTCCCGACCTGGATCACCCAACAACGGCCTTTCCCCACCTTCCTGCAGGTTCATGACGACCTTGTCATGGAGGAGCTCACTCAGGGCATCCAGCCTGGGTCCCACTCCGCGCTGGGATCCTCGTCTTCCTCGACTGCCCTTGCTACCACCCCTCCGCCGCGTTCGCCCGCTCCGCCTGCGTCGTCTCTTCTTGGTCCTCCTCCCGGGCCGAGCGGGGGTGGGGGGGTCGTGGCGGCCATCGTCGACGTGGAGGGGGGCGTGGTGCGGGCTCTGGCCGTGGGAGCACACCGGCGCCTCCACGGGGTGCACCCTGGCCCTCCTTCCACAACCCATGGTCAGGGCGCATCTCCATGTGGCCCTTCCAGGCTGCCGGCGAGCCTCGTACACCGGCGGCCATGTTCACTGGCGTCGTCCCAGCCGCCCCTCCACTCCCGTCTCTGTGGGCTCCACCACCCGGGTGAGGACCCGGGCCTGTCGGTTGGGACCCGACGGCCTTAGCCCGCTCTTTCGGCACCATGACCCTGACACCGCCAGTCGGTCCAGACTAGATCGCCGACTCGGGTGCCACTTTCCACACCACTCCCGACCCTGGTATACTCTCTTCTGTGCACCCACCTTCCTCTCATCCTTCGTCCATCATGGTCGCAAATGGTTTTTGTCTTCCTGTCACTTTTGTGGGTGCCGCTAACACTCATGGCTTTTTTCGTCTTTCCGATGTCCTTATTGCTCCCTCTATGGTTCACAACCTTCTTTCTATTCGTCGTTTTACAGCTGACAATTCCTGTTCTGTTGAATTTGACTCCTCTGGTCTTACTGTGAACGATTTGGCTTTCCGGCGTCCTCTTCTCAGATGTGACAGCACGGGGCCCCTTTACACCCTTCGGTTTCCTGCGTCTTTGCCTTCTACTTCGTCAGCTGCTTACGTCGCCACTACTTTCTCCACTACTTAGCACCGTCGTCTTGGAAATCCTGGCCGAGATGCTCTGACGCAGCTTAGTCGTAGTTCTGACATTCCTTGTACTCGGGCTCACGATGAGCACTTGTGTCATGCGTGCCAACTGGGTTGTCATGTTCGTCTTCCTTTTCCTACCTCTTCTTCACATGCAACCCATATTTTTAATCTTGTACACTGCGACCTGTGGACATCTCCTGTTATTAGCATTTCTGGCTATAAATACTATCTTGTAGTGGTTGATGATTTCTCCCATTATTCCTAGACTTTTCCCCTGTGTCCTAAGTCTGAGACATTCCCCACGCTCCTTCACTTTTTTGCCTGGGTGTCCACTCAGTTCGGCCTCACCATCAAGGTCGTCCAGTGTGACAATGGGCGTGAGTTCGACAGCACCACCTCTCGTGCTTTCTTCCTCTCTCACAGCATGCAGTTACGCATGTCTTGCCCCTATACCTCCTCCCAGAACGGTAAGGATGAGCGCATGATTCGCACCACAAACGATACCATGCGCACCCTTCTGTTGCAGCCTTCGCTCCCTGCTCGCTTCTGGGCCGAGAGCCTTCACATCTCCACCTACCTCCTTAACCGCTTACCTTCCGCTGTCTGCCTAGCTCTCACTCCACACCACGCTCTCTTCGGTACCCCTGCTCGTTACGATCACCTCCGTGTCTTCGGGTGTGCGTGTTACCCTAACACCACTGCCACTGCTCCCCACAAGCTGGCTCCCCGTTCGACTCGGTGTGTCTTCCTCGGGTACTCCCCGGATCACAAGGGGTACTGTTGCTTTGACCTTGCCTCTCGTCGGGTCCTCATTTCTCGCCACGTTGTGTTTGACGAGTCTGTCTTCCCTTTCTCCACCACCTCCCCACCCACTTCCACCTCACCGCCCACCTCCGACCTTGACCTCTTCTCCCTGTTTCCCACTGACGCGGTGGTCCAGCCACCTTTGACGTTGTCCTACAGGTACTGTTCCACCGCGCCCTTCGCCGGCCCCGTGCACCGGCTCAACGTCCTCCTGTGCTGCCCCTGACCCTGCGCCCTGCGCGGGTCCGGCGGCGCCGTCCTCCGGTGCTGCGCCTGACCCTACGCCGCGGCCACAGCTGTTGCCTCCGCGGCGGCAAGGCGTGCCACGCAATCATCACCTCCGGCTCTCCCCCTGCGGCGGCGCGCACTCTTGCGATTTGGCTACCGGTGGACATGGCTCTCGCTCACTAGAACCCTAGGCTCCTAATACCAATTGTTGCCCAGACATAGATGAGATAGAGAGTGGAGAGGAAAGCCCAGAGGGCAGCTTGGCCATAGACCGCTTGGATTGAATAGAGTTGCAAAGTGCTTACAAAACTTGAGAGCCAAGGGAGGTCTGCCACTGCTTATAAGCTAAGTGGACAGCCACTACAGCATATTCTAGGCATAAAGTAGATACTAAACTTGGCTGTTAACCCACCTGAAAATATCTAAACAGTGAATAGTAATAGCTGAAAGTAAGATACAAGAAATAGACTTAACTGTCAAATAGAACTACTGGTGATGTCTAAATGAAATTCAAAAATATTAGGATGGCTAGCTAAACCTGCCTTATTAGCTTCATTGACAACATGAACCTTTTGTAGCTGGTCTGTTAGATACCTGAAGAAAAAGATCTGACTTATCACAAAATATGAACAATTATGATCATGATGAAGAATTTGAAATTCTTGCACATAACATGTACAGGATCAAATTGCAAGAACTTTTTTACATCAATCACATTTAGGAGGGAAGGGTAGAAAGGTAATGGTATCTTAGTTTCCAAAAATTTGAAATTGGCCATAGCAACATAGGATCTATTTTGATATTTTTGCCTGTGGATTGTCTTCTTCAGCAAACAATTTCAACACTGACAAAATATGCAAGTGCACAAACCAAAAGATAAGAAGAATATACAAAACTGAGATTTATTTCTTTGTTCTAATAAGCTCATAAAAGGGTATTAGCTAGCAGAAATATTTGAGTTTATGGCTATGTACAGACTACTGTTGCTGATTAACAATAAAATGGGCATAAACTCAGATTTTTATGCCTAGGTAAAGATTATTGCAGATGAAAAGTACACAGTTACACCATGTACACTTCATATGTGTTTAGTTTTTATATATTCCCTTGGCCTCAATTTGTTTTTGTTCATAGGAGACACATTTCAGAATAAATAATGAAGAAATCAAGCTGGTAGCTATCGCAATACTTTAACTCTCTACCACTACTACACTCATGAAACAAAAGAGTTTCGAGTGATAGCACGGATGTTTGGTCACTTATCAAGGCCTGTGGTCCAGTGGTAGGGCAGTCTGGTGGGACGCTACCCACCAGGGTTCAAACCTTGGTTGTCGCACCTTTTTTGGATTTTTTCCAGAATTTTGCAGGTACATGCACGCGTGCGCGTTTGGTAGTACTGAGCGTTTCCCGCGCACTGGAGGCGGCGAGCTTCCCACGCGCACGCGTGTATGTGCATGTGGTGTGAGTGTGGAGTGCGTGAGTTGTGTGCGTCCAAATTGTACCTGATAAAAAAAACTTCTTTCTTTTGGTAAGATCCTCTTCGATTTGTATCAATGGAAAATTACTAGTGAATACACTTAGCCTTATATCTGGGGTTTCGTCGTCGCTAGGCGACTTTTGCTGCATCTGCTTTGGGTCTTGTTTAATAAATTAAGCGGAGCTTCAGTAATCCTCTTCTAGTTGAGGGGCTTAATGCAATGATAGTAGCTCTCGTGCATGTTTTGAGGAAAAAAATCCGGGCGAGCAACCGCGCGGATCTACGGGCGGCTCCCTCCTGTGACCTAAATCGACCACGTCGGCCCAGGGAGGGCTGCGCAAGGGGGACGTGACTCACCGGAGCTCCTCAAGGGAGAAGCGGTTCCTAGTGCGCCAGAAAAGCCACATGTTGGTGAATCCGCCCGCCCCGCGGTGATGGCGCGGGCGCGGGGAGCGAGCTCGGGCTCGGAGCCACAGGAACCGGGGCGCGTAGCGGAAGGACCGTCACGAACGTGCGCGGGCCACCACGCTGCCGCCGCCGGAGGGGAGGCGCATCGCATCCGCGGCGGCGGCGATCGCCGGCGGCCGGTGCGCGGGGATCGCGGGTCGAAGGGGCTCGCTTTTTGCCTTTTCTATTCTCCTTTTCTTTTCTTTTTTTCCCTCACTTCTCCTTGCTGTTGGGTTTCGCACTTCCGCTATCGTTAGGCGCCCGGTTGCTTCGTTGGGTCGTCACGTCATTTTGGCCGGCGCTGGCTACGCGGGGGACGGGAGTCGGGGATGCGGTGCAGCAACTGTACTGGAGGGCTCTGGAGTGTATATATATATATATATATATATATATATATATATATATATATATATATATATATATTATGGACAACGCTATCTGGTACGTAGGTACTCAATAGTTATTCGGTACCTAGTCTCAATCCTGCAGCCCACTAGACCCAGCATCACAGGACCGACACTCATCCAATGTGTGCACCATTTTTTTTCTGACCGTTTTTTCACACTAGGCTTATGTCAACGGATTTTCCCATCTATTTTTTATTTTTTCATAAGTTTTTTTTCATTTTTTCGCACGAGTATACCAACGATTTTTGGATTTTCCCATTCGCTTTTCTTTCATTTTTTACATGACATCCGCTTTTTTGCATTTTAACACGGCGTATGCATGGTCCAACAATGTTCATCTTCCATGAAGTTCATGCAGTTTTTGTTATATGTTTTTTGTTCATCCATGTTAGTTTTGTTATTATGTATTTTTTTTGCCTTTTGAGTCTCATTTAGAGTATTACAAAGGACTAGTAGTAACAATGAACACAAATTTCATAACGACAACTTTGATTAAATTTGTTGATATCATCAGATAGTAACTGAATACAATGAGATTGTCAAGGCACATAGTGGCAGTCCCCACCGCTACAACATTAGAAGTTGAACCCTTAGTGGACTAAAACTTCATGCCGCCTCCATGTAATTTTGCTCGAAATTGTGCTTTCCGCTTACTTCTCTCTATCAAGTTCTTCATTTCTACGTAAAATATGCACCTAAGCATTCTGCAACCTTCTGGAACTGCAATTGACACCATAGGATCAGATAAAGCACTTCAAAAATAGAATGAAGGAAAAGGAACACAATTTAGTGAACCAAAACCTCTTTATCTAGCAAACATTTCAAATTGATAGTGTGACAGACTGACAATGCTTACAATGATTTACAATATATCTGCATGGAGATCATCCAAAGATTGTTAAGCCAAATGCCATAGGGCACATAAACCATGACATATGTTGCATTCAGTCACGAGGTATAATGCACAAAAGTGATGTGATAACATCAAGGTAAAGATAAGCTGCTGCTACTACGAGAGTACTGCCCAGGTACTAGTGATGTGCAAATCTGAAGTAAACTATTTATTCATGTGCTGCACAAACATGCATACAAGTAGCAAAAGATGAAACTGCAGCTTGCCAACTAATAAAATTTACTAATGGAATGCATCTATGCTCTCTAATACTCACGTCAACCAAGGTACCAGAGAAGCAGAGACACATGATCTGCTATGCATAGCTTAAGGCTCAGTTTAGACAAGAGAGAAGGAAATGACTCATTTGGACCAAAAACTGTACCTATGCTATCTGAAATATATGTTTTTGCATCTGGACTATATATGCTCTTGTATTGTAACGAATATCACTAGTAGCAAACAGTAGAATAACGATGATGAGTATGTAGTCAAAAAAAAAAGAACGGTCATTACAAGCTGAACTGCATCAGTAAATTAATATCTTTAATTTGTAAATGATATACACCTACTGATCTAGATTATAAACGATATATATTAGCTGAAAAACTAGGTCATATGAACAAAATTAGTATGAGAAGAAAACGAATCCATATATGCCCATATATGAACAAAATTGGCATTGGAGCATATAACTATTTTCCACCACATGCGGGGCATGATATATGCATTGTATTATCAGCTGTGGATTGCATGATCAAAAAAGCCATTGGGGGAAAAAGCTAGTTGACAACAAATTTATATAAAATAGAAGAACTAATATAAATACAAAATATTACTGTGCAGATAATGATGGGGTGATATATGAACAGGACGCAGATGAGGATGAATATATGTTCTCTGCTCAAGGTATGCTCAATAAAAATAAAATACACTCACATAATTAAATTAGTATACCTTGCTGATTAAAAAACCTATAACTCAAAATAGATTGGGACGCAGATGAGGAAATTGAAATCCTAGACGACGAGGAAACAGTTGCTGATCATTCAAACATCTTTGACCCTTGTGACATCGTCTACAGCAACATACCAGAAAAGCCTCACATACTGAAAACTGTGGAAAATTGCAGATTCTGCAACGCGAAAAAGTTTGAGTATGAGTCCGAAGGCTTATGTTGCAAAAAGGGAAAGATAAAACTAGCCAATCTAGATACACCAAACCAACTCATGAGGCTTTGAACAAGCAATGATTCTGATGCAAGGCATTTTCGAAACAATATAAGATTTTTCAATGGACACTTCTCATTCACAACTCTATATTGTCAACTAGACAGAGACACAATCAACGTCAGAAACACTGGCATCTACACATTTCGAGCACATGGTCAGATCTATCACAATATACAGTCAATTGGTAATAGTCCAGAAAATGTCAAGCACCTTGAACTATACTTCTACGATGATGATCCGAGCCTAGAGCATCGTTACCGTCGCTGCCGCAAGGAAATATACGAGCAAGACAAGCACATAATAGGCATAATCACCGACGTTATGCGTGAAAACTCATACTCAAAGCAGTTTAGGAGTTTGGGACAAGCCAATAACCTTGAGGACTACAGAGTAATACTGAACCTTGACCAGAGATTGGATCAAAGAGTATACAATGCGCCAATCAATTCAGAGGTAGCTGCAGTATGGATAGAAGGTAACAAAAGAAAAAATAATTTTGACAAAAATATAATACTGCATGGCAAAAACAATGAAATACAGGGCATACGATCATATCATGGATGCTATGATCCGTTATCGTATCCTATATTCTTTCCAAGGGCAGAACTAGGCTGGCATCAAGATATCCCAAAAGTCGGTGTAAGAATGGAAGATGTGATCAAGGCTCGTGCAAAGAAAAAAGACAACGGCGATGACCCAGGTTAGTCAATCATACACTATGTCCTGTCTCAAATTAAATAACAATATATGAAGCATTCGACCAAACAAAGCTAACTCTTGATTTTCCAAAATTAAAACAGATTCAAACAGCAGGCTGTGCGTAACAATGAGGGAATACTACTGCTACAAATTCCATGTGCGACCAAACATTTTCGATCCGGTGCTACATGGCGGACGGCTATTCCAACAGTTTGTTGTAGATACATACATCAAGATTGAAAACTCCAGATTGGACTGCATGTATCATCATCAGAAAGAAATCAGAGCAGGCTTATACGAAGGACTTCTGGAAGAGCAGCAGGGAAATGAAATTGGGAAAAGAATACTCCCATCATCATTTATTGGAAGGCCACGAGATAAACATCGTCGTTACCTAGATGCTATGGCTCTGGTCAGAAAATATGGAAAGCCAAACATTTTCCTTACAATGACATGCAACCCCAACTGGGAAGAGATAAATAATGAACTCAAGTTTGGACAGACACCACAGCATTGCCCGGATCTAGTTGTTCGTGTTTTCAGGGCAAAGCTAAAAGAAATGAAGCGGCAACTATTTGAAAAAGACATTCTAGGAAAGGTCAAGGCGTATACCTATGTGGTAGAATTCCAGAAGAGGGGACTACCACATGCTCACTTCTTGCTAATCATGACAGGAAAATACAAGTACACGTGCCCAGAACAGTACGATAGAATCATCTCTGCTGAGCTCCCTAACAACCACAAATACCCAGAGCTATACAAATTGGTACTCAAACATATGATGCAGGGTCCCTGCGGAGCACTCAATAGAAATTGTCCGTGCACGAAGAATCGCACGTCATGCAAGAACAATTACCCAAGGCCATTTGTTGAAACCACAATTACAGGCAAGGACTCCTACCCGTTGTATAGGAGACACGACGATGGCAGGACCGCAAAAGTCAGAAAATGCGAACTAGATAACAGGTGGGTTGTTCCGTACAATCCTTACCTATTGATGATGTTCAACTGCCACATAAATGTCGAGATATGCTCGAGCATTAAAGCAGTCAAGTACCTATATAAATACCTATACAAGGGACATGACAAGGCATCTATATCTGTTACTGGGGCAGATAACGAAGTAAAAGTCGATGAGATTCGACAGTACAGAGACGCGCGGTGGGTCACGCCTCCAAAAGCACTATGGAGAATATATGGGTTTGAACTAAGCAAAATAAGCCCCCCAGTCATGCAACTGCAGCTGCACCTCCCAAACATGCACATGGTTTCATACAATGGCGAAGACAAAATCAAGGATGTCATAAACCGTGGAGGAACAGAAAGGTCAATGCTGACGGCATACTTCGAAAGGAACGACCACGATGAAATAGCAAGAGACATAATATACAGAGACTTTCCTGAGAAATATACTTGGAACACGCAAGGCAAGCTATGGTAACCGAGGAAACAGAAACCAAAATACCAAATTGGCAGGATTGTCACAGCACATCCGGCTAAAGGAGAACGGTACTATCTTCGTGTCCTCCTGAACCATGTGAAGGGGGCAACGAGCTACAAAGACCTCAGAACGGTTGATGGTCAAATAATGCCAACCTTTAGGGACGCCGCAGAAAAAATGGGACTCATTGAGGCAGACAACACGATAGATGAATGCATGACGGAAGTCGAGCTATTTCGGATGCCAACATCGCTGAGAAGACTATTTGCAACAATACTGGTGTTTTGCGAACCGAGCGACATCCGCAGTCTTTGGAACAATCACCTTGATGCAATGTCAGGAGACTACAGTAGGCACTACAAATGCAAACACACGATCCAGCAAATAGTGCTAAGAAATATCAGGGACATGCTGCAGTCAATGGGAAAAGACATAAAATCTTTTCCACTTCTAGATATTGACAAAAACCATGACACATCAGACAACGTGCCTAGAGAGATTATCGAGGAATCCTCGATCAAGGTGGACCCTGAGGACATATCTTTGCACGAGTACCTAAACAATGAGCAAAAGATAGCCTACGAGAAAAACATTCCTATATCGGGCGCTACTGGCAACTGTTCGCAACCAAGGTAACATTGCTCTAGCAACAGCCACTTCCGGTGTTGCGGCTTCAATAATGCCCGGAGGGAGAACTGCACACTCAAGGTTCAAGATATCACTAAGAATAGACAACACATCAATATGTGGATTCACAAAACAAAACGGGACAGCCAAGCTGCTACAGGCAGCATCACTAATAATCTGGGACGAGGCATCTATGACTAAGAGGCAGGCTGTCAAGGCGCTAGATAAAAGCATGCGGGACATAATGAGCAGACCAGACCTACCATTCGGCGGGAAAACAGTTGTGTTCGAAGGAGATTTTAGACAAGTCCTCCCCGTTGTCAGAAAGGGCTCTAGAGCCCAGATAGTAGACACATCGCTACGCAGATCAGAGCTATGGAATTGCATGCAACACTTGAAGCTCGTACGGAACATGAGGGCTCAAAACGACCCGTGGTTCGCAAAGTACCTTCTTCGTGTTGGAAACGGCACAGAAGAGACGAACGAAAATGGAGATATCCTTCTACCTCGAAGTATATGCGTGGAACACATGAGGGGAGAAAATGGACTCGACACACTGATCGACCTTATCTACAAAAAGAACAATGCCTCATTGAAGGATCCAAAATACATCACGTCGAGAGCGATTCTGTCCACAAGGAACGACTGTGTAGACGGCATCAACCTAAAAATGATTGATCGATTCGAGGGGGACGAGATGGTGTACCACAGTTTCGATTCTGTGGAAGACGACCCACACAACTACTATCCCCTAGAATTCCTGAACAGTCTAACACCAAACGGACCGCCTCCACATATGCTCAAACTCAAACTCAACTACCCGATAATACTGCTCAGGAACATCGATCCAACAAATGGTCTTTGCAATGGAACAAGACTGGTCGTGCGTGCGTTCCAGAAAAATGCAATTGACGCAGAGATTGTGCTAGGACAACACTCGGGAATGCGGGTTTTCTTGCCAAGAATACCACTGTGTCCCTCGGACGATGAGATGTTCCCGTTCCGTTTCAAGAGGAAACAATTTCCTGTTAGGCTAAGCTTTGCAATGACAATAAAAAAATCGCAAGGGCAGACAATACCAAACGTCAGCGTCTACCTGCCTGACCCGGTTTTCTCTCATGGACAGCTGTATGTCGCACTCTCTAGAGCCACGGCGGCAAAGAACATAAAGGTACTAACAGGAAAACATGATGAAGAGGATGCAGAGGACGAGGACAAGAAGAAGAAATCGCACAAGATCGCTACAAGAGAAACATACACAAAGAATATTGTCTACACGGAGGTCCTAACCAAATAAGTGATGCGCTGAATAAAAAAAATGTAGCAATCCTGTATACACATATATTAAATGTTTGATACATATATTAATGTCAGTGCAGTCAAAGATACACAAAGTATTGTAAAAAAGGAAATTTCTAAATGTTGTATCATAATTGTAATATTATCTAAAAAAATGAACCAATACATGGAAAAAACGAGCAGCCCAAACAAAAAACAATTGAGGACAAATCAAAACCAAACTGGAGACAAAGAACAGCAAATGCTTCCATAGACAGGAACGAAAAAGCAAAACAATCATGTAAAAAATGTAAAAGATAGTAAAACAATTAAAAACTTAGGCATAACAGGAGATAAATAAAATATTTACACTAAATTAACTCAATATATAGCTGCAGGTCAGCGGCATAACCAGGATCTGAGAGTTCGGAAAACAAGAAATAGCTAATATTCGACATGGATAATGCCATAACGTTGACAATCAATAGGAATTTGTGATTTTGGATAACTGAATTAACCTTACAGTTAAAAGTCACTGATGTTGTGTCTGCCAGCCGTTGGCCGATGTGCGGCGACTGCCCCTGCTGCCTGGTTGTGCGTGTGCAGCGGCGACAAAGGCCCAAGCCTGCGATGTGCGCTGCCACATACTGTCCACCGTAACGAAGAACGAACGTTCGTGGCACGCCGTAATATAGACAGGAACGAAACAGAAACAGAACAAACATTAAGGTCCACAATATAAAAAGCAGTACAGAGATTTAAAACTGAGGCATAACAGCATAGATCAAAAAATATTTGCAATAAATTAACTTAAGATATAGATGAAGAACAACAGTGACCTAAGAATTGAGGACTCGGTATTCAAAATATGTAGCACTAAAAAAACCAAAGAGTTAATGTTCGCCATGAATAATGCCAAATACTTAACAAGAATAGGAATTTAGGATTTCAGAAGACTGAATATAACTTACAATTACATGGTCACTGTCACTGCTCCCCTGAATGTGCTGAGCAATGCAACAAATGCCCGCCGTCACGACGTCTCAACGCCCGCTGCAGCTCGCCGCCGCTAAGCCTGGCCGGCTGTGAAGCCATCGCCGGCTAAGCCTGCGCTGCGCGTTGATGCTGCACCGCACGCCCAAGGTCCGCCGTCCCCGTCCGCCGCCGCACGCCGACCCCATCCGCCGCCGCACGCCGCCTCGCCAACCAGCTAGCAGTTAGGGTTCAACAAAAAGTGGAAATGGGGAAAAAAACGGAGGGTTTACCTGTATGCCATCGTAAAAAATGGTCCCAACCCTCAGGTCCCTGAAAGATCGAAACGAACCTGTGTATCCAATCTCATTTTGGTTTTGTCTCACATGCCACTCCGTCTAGATTTCTGTTAGATTTCGCCGTTTGGGCGCACTGACAGGTGGGTCCGAGCCGGAAAAGACCAAAATACCCCCTCTCTCCTTCTCTCTCTCAGGACGCACCTGCTGGATCCAGCGCACGTAGTTGGTCGCCCTGCTCTCCCCGAACGCCATCGACACGACCTGGTCAACCTGCGATCGAAACGAAACACGCAAACGCCGCCGCACTGGTCAGTTCCTGTCCTGTTCCGTCCGTCGGTTCGTTGGTTCCGACTGCGCTATCCAGGCAGAGCCGCAGAGGCAGCCTCACTCACCATGTCGGCCTGGCAGGCTCCGCCGATGCGCAGGAGGCTGGAGGACGAGGCGCGGCGCGGCGAGGCTGCCGCGGCCGCGGCGCTCCCGCCGAGGGACAGCACCACGAGGTCGGCCGCGCCGGCCGCGAAGGGAACTCGCGCTTGTTGTGGAGCACGTGCGTGAGCGCCACGGCCGTCGGGTTGGCCACGGCGGCGGCCGCGCCGCCGCCTCCCGGCCCCGCCGCGGCTGCGCGCAGCCTGGTGCACCCGTCCAGCGACGCCACCTCCGCGGGGCCCACGCCGCAGGCCGCCGCGCACACCTGCCACAGCGGGAAGTCGAACGCGTCCGCCTCCACGGCGTCGGCGCGGGAGAAGACGAACGGCTGTCGTAGCACGGGATCAGCAGCGGCTTGGCGGCGTCGCGCACCGTCAGGTCGCCGAACACCTTGCCGAACGCGTACTCCGGGCGGGCCCGCCGGAACGACGGCAGCAGGCCGCTCATCCCGCCGCTCCCGCGCCGCCCGGACCCGGACAGGACCCTGCGGTTCTTGGCCACGAACTCGCGCGCCGCCTCGGCGGGCATCCAGCACGCGAACAGCGCCGCCGCGAGGAACCCGCCGGCGCCGGAACCCGTGGCCAGGTCGACGACGCGCGCGGCTGCCGGAGAGCTCCTGCAGGCGGCGCTCCAGGCGGACCAGCGCCGCCGCGGCGAGCGCGCCGCCGTCGGCGCCCCCGTCGATGGAAAGCACGCGCACGCGGCCCGCGGAGCCGCCGCCGCCCTCCAGCGGCGATGCGCCGAACAGGAAGTTGGACTCGAGGATGGAGAAGATCTCCTGGCTCAGGCGGTCGGAGGCGCCGGTGTAGGCGTACGACGCCACCGGCGGGGACGGCAGCTGCAGCGTGAACGTCTGATCGAGCGGTGCGAGCGAGGCGGTAGTGGCCATTGCCGTTGTTGCGTGCGCGACGTCGGCTTTCTTGTTTGCTCTGGCGGCGGCCTCTGGTCGTCGGCACCTGCTGGATTATGTTTGGATTGGGTCGCGGAGGGAGAATGCGGTTGATGATTGGGAGGAGGGCAGATGAGGCTGAGGTGAGTGTGTGCGCCCGCGCCGGCCATGGCGGTCGCGGCGGAGCTCGCGCCCGCGCCGGCCATGGCGGCCGCGGCGGAGCCACCCCGCGCACGGCGGCTCGACGGCAGGAGCTGAGCGGGGTGAGGATGAGGGAGAGAGAAGGAGAGAGAGGGGTATTTTGGTCTTTTTTCGGCTCGGACCCACGTGTCAGTGCGCCCAAACGGCGAAATCTAACAGAAATTCGGACGGAGTGGCATGTGAGACAAAACCCAAATGAACACAGGTTCGCTTTCATCTTTTAGGGACCTAAGGGTTGAGACCATTTTTCGCAATGACATACACCTAAACCCTAAAAAAGGCACACACCGGCTGCCTGTGCGTGCAACTGAGATAACGATACAAGAAAAGGAGAGGAAAGCAACACTTTGGGCCTCCAGTAGTGAGAATGGGAAAAAAAAATTCGACGGGCCACCAAAACAAGCGAATAAAAAAAGGGAACAGAGGAGCCAACTAACAGAACGGAACGGCAAAAAAAAAAAGGAACGAAGGAAAAAAAAGTGCAAAAGAATGTAAGAAACATTTTCAAAACAAAAAAAAGACATGGCTCCTTAAATCAAAAAAAATTCTACGAAGATAAATAAAATCGTCTCTAAAAAAAATAATATGTAAAAAATATAAAAAAAGAAAAAAGGAAAAAGTATTGTCAAACAAAATAAATCTAAAAAAACTAAAATCTTAAAATATTAAAACAGAAATGAATATAAAAAATATTCTGAGATAACAAGAAAAAAAACCATGGCAACGCACGGGCATTTTTACTAGTTTTCAAAAAAATTCAAGATTCTCTAATGCATCGAATTTTTAGACGCATATATATAGTATTAAATGTAAGTAAAAAAATAACTAATTATACAGTTTGTCTGTAAATATCGAGACGAATCTTTGAGTCTAGTTAGTCAACAACCCTCTCTTCCAGGGATGAAAACGGACCGAATTTTTCGCGTACCGTCCTGTTTCGTTTTCTACATTTTTCTGTCCGTTTTCGTATTTATGAGATCCCTTTTCGTATTTACGGAAGTAGAAAAGAGTGTTTTCCGTCCATTTCTGAGTAATCTCATTTTAATACGGAATAGACCCATATTTATTCTGTTTCTCATATGTGTGCAACATGTTCAACAATTACATATCCTTATATTATGTTAATATAATTACGAATCACTAAATATACATGTTATATTCACGCACATAACATGCAAATGAATATTAAACTTTGTAGACATTATTATATGACTTTATATACGTATATTTTCAGAATATTAGATTATGTTATCTTAATTTAATTTTCTGGCTCTATGTCCGTATATTCCGATTTCGTTTTCGAACCCGAATTTTCCGAACTCGGCCCCGTCTTCCTCTACAAAATATAGAAACAGAAATAGAAATAGAGTTTTTCCGTCTGTTTCCGTCCGTTTTCATCCTGCGCCCTTTGTGTTTCTTCCATCTCACAAGTAAGATCTCCATGGCCCCAACCAAAAATCCCGGCAAGATGCTCATAATCCCATTCAACGAGGGTTCATCCAACACTAGTCCAGATCAACCGATGACCCTTATGGTTATCGATGTGCTCGACATCAAGCCATTAGCGTCGCTGCCACCGTCAGGAGACCACCCGGGGGCCGCCAGGGGGTCAGGCGACCCATCTAGGGGTCAGACGACGCATGCCCTGGCCCCTGAGCACTCCCGCGCCGCGACACGACCTCTATCCCCACGAAAAAGCCCGTCGAAGACCCCGTCCTGAGCTGTCACGCCAAAAAGACCCACAACGGGGCAATTGGCACCAAGAGAGGTGTCATCGAAGACGTCATCTATGTGTCGAGTACTACGGAGAACACCACCTCGTACACACCGTCGACACCTACCTGGATCTACAACGAGGAGCAGGAGTACCCAGAAGACGGTGGATTCGACTCCGATGACCTGTACTAGGATGGCGCAACCCCCGGTCGACCTTCCTGTGGAGATGGCGTATAATTTCCACGAATCTACATAAGAGTTAGTTTGATAGTCTGTACTTTTCTTCTTTTGGACCTGAGGGTTATTTTTTAATAAAGTTCAATATATTAAGAAAAGTATTGTTTTGATATTTACTATGATGTCGATATATGTATGAAAATTGATCCTGGTATATATATATATTGTGCTCCAATTTTGTTTTTAAAATTGGGGTGTGATAGAGTGGTATCAAAGCCATGTTGATCATAGGACGCTAACCTAGTCAGTTGTCGAGTTTAGAAAACTATAAAGCCTCACCTCATTTCCCACTTCTGTAGACCCTTTCTATGCTGAAAATTCAAAATTTGTTTCAAAGTAGGTCCTTCAATAGTAGGATGCCCACCATAATTGTTTGATGTCATAGCAGTTATTTTGCCATGTACTTGTGCACATATTTGATTTGATTCTTCGTAATGATTGTTGGTGTATTGCGATCATCATATTGCAGCAACATCATTTGTCAAACAATTTTTTTAATAAAATTAATTAAATTGGGGTCTTTCTCTCTCACATCTAAACCCTCTATTCACCCATACCAGCTGATGGATCTATGAGAAGATGAAGACTACAACTTGAGAGAGAAGGATTATGAACTCTTCCAGATAACACCTTACCGAGGCAAGAAGAACAAGTATCAAAGGTACTTTGTGAACCCTTCTCATCCAAGAGCTACACCTCAAACACAAGTCCAGTAGCCCCTTGAGGTCTGACCTGCAAGCTCAAGTGAAGCTCCTCCTCAACTCTACCACTCAAGCTCCGCAAGAAGACAATCAAGTGATTTCCACCCGAAGAGATGTCAAGGCAAAAGGACTTTGTTTCTACTGCAAACAAGGTGGACAGTTCATCAGCAAATGTCCAAAGAAGCGCTTGGATCGCAAAGGTCGAGCCAAGAGGAAAGCTCTACGATAACACCCTGAAACTAAAGGTGCAAGTCAAGTGATGAACCAGAAAAATGCCAAGCGCCCAAAACTCCTTGGTATGTCCCACGAGCTCCCCACCGACCTTTCTTTCTAGCCCGAATCTTGGGACGAGATTCAACTTGAGGGGTAGGTTTGTAACATCTCGGGTTTTTAATTAATTAAAATTAAATAAAACTTAATCAAGAAATAGCCAAAATTCTAGATGGAGGAAAAATTCTAACCAGATGTTTGTTGCATTCATGCCGTTGCACAATTTTATTGGGTGTAAAAGAATTTTTATTAAACCCGAATAGGACGAATCAGATTTATTCTATTTAGAAAATAAATAAAAGTTTTATAAGTTTCAAACTCAAAGTTTTTAAGACGTAGGAAAACATTTCCAAAGTTTACAAACGGATTTTAGTTTTCAAATGGATTTGAAACTGTTTTAGAAAATATTTTGAAAAGAATTTGAAAAAGAAAAAAGAAATGAAAAAGAAAAGGCAAAGCAGGCTCACTTCAATCTCCCTCTCTTCCCGCCATTTTGGCCCAACCCCACCCCGTGGCCCAGTTCCCTCCTCTCCATTTTCTCTTCTAAATTCCGCAACCAGCCCACTCCGTCCGGCCCATCATCCCGCTCTCCCCTTCCAACTCCGCACCGGCCCAACCGCGCCCCGCCTACCCTCTCTTCCCCTCGGGCCGCTGCCTCGCTGGCCCAACGCTTCGGTCGCGCCCTCAGCTCCTCCCCCAGTCGTTGCCACCGCGGTCCCACACGCCCAGTCACCGATGAGTGGACCCCGCTTGTCGGACTCATCCTCTTCGCGAGTCCCGGCCTCAGCCGCACCCACCGACCGCGCGCCTCTTCCTCCATGTGACTCGGTTGCGGCAACAACTCTGCGTATCGCGCACCGTAGACCGGTTCGTTGGTCTGCAACACGCCCCCCTCCTTACGCCCTCTCCGTTCGAGATCCGCTGCAAGCGGCCTGGCTATCGGACCTCCCCCACTGACATTCGCTTCCTCCCTCTCTCATCTCCTCTGTCCTCTACAAGTAGACGTCTTGACTTGACACTCGCACGAGAATACCGCCCTAACCAACTCCCCTCTCTCGCACCGAAGTTGTCCCACCCGGTAAAGATCCCGAGCGCCGCCGTCCATCTCCACCGCCGGGAAGATCACGTTGTCTCCTCCGCCACTCCCGCTTGCCTTCCCGTACTCTCCCTCCGTCTTCGGCGCCTACACCCACCGGAGCCGAGCATTGCGTCCGCCGCCATTGGCGCAACCTCGCTATCACCAGCTGCCTCTGGACCTTCATCGGTGACGAGAACGCCTCCAGTCGAACCGCAGTATGCTCCTCGTCTGATCCATCCCATCTCCAAGTTCTTGGACAAATAACCTGGCTTAACAGCGCAACCATGAGGTTTGGAATGGGACGAACCTGGCTAAGTAATTAATTGCCTCCAAGTTGAGGGTTTACACGGGGGTCAGATTTGTGGCACAAGAGGGAGCTTCTGTAGTGGTGTGTATATCCACTGTTAGCGGTGAAACCTTAGTGAACGTGTAAAACGGGCTTGGAGGGAATTTTGTAACGGTCTTGTAGTGCGACCCCGCTATGCACTTTGGCAGTGTTTATCGTGACGGGGAACGCATGACTCATAGGTAATGATGTGCAATCTCTGCAGAGTGTAAAACTGATATATCAATTGTGTTTACGGTCACGAGCGGCTTGGACTTCTTCGAGATTAGTTGGTGGTTTGGTTCTGGTTCGTTAGAGAAGCCTTATGTGGTTATTAGTCTTATATGACATGGGTACAGAGGCTTCTTCTACGCAGGATACTGCTTGGTACGGGAGACCGGCTCCTAGGCTCGGGCGTAGACCTGGTGTTATTACGGAAGGTAGCTTCTATGTCATGACATATGGAACTAATACACATAGGAGGACTTTGTAACGGCCTTGTGGGTGGCCTGATGGACTTCAGGTGTGGTTTGCCTGATGGACTCCAAGTGTTGGTTGCTTGGTTTTGCTCGGTGCGACTCTAAGTGTGGTTACTTTTCTCTAGAGACTGAGGTTATAACCTAGTAAATAAGTGCATAGGATTAATAGAAATAATAGGGTTGTGTCGCTTTAGGCGCTTGAGTCAAACAGAGTCAGCCTACCATTGATGTTAGCCTCATAAGCATATATTTCCTACACTTGCGGAGTACATTTCGATGTACTCACCCTTCCTCTTTGTCCCCCTGCTACCCCACCCAGACGTTGGAGTCTACGACGAGGAGCAGGAGTACCCAGAAGACAGTGGATTTGACCCCGACGACCTGTACTACGATGGCGCCACCCTCGGTCGACCTTCCTGTGGAGATGACGTCCAGTTTCCGCGAGTCTACATTAGAATTAGTTTGAGAGTCTGTACTTTTCTTTTGGATATGAGGGTCATTTTTGTAATAAACTTCGATATATTAATAAAAGCATTGTTTTGATACTATGATGTCGATATATGTATGAAAATTAATCCTGGCATACATATATTGTGCTCCAATTTTTTTCTTAAAATTGGGGTGTGACAGTGGTCCGAGGCGCGATTGTTGACGGTCCTTAATGTCAATATTATATCATCAACTAATGCATAGAAGGATATGAAATGAACCATAAAGCATAGTTGTAGGGTTTGATTCTAACAAGTTAAACGAGTTGTGTTGCTCTCACTTGTTTTGCAGGATTATCAATATTTTACCATATAAAAGTATCTCAAGTGATGAAACAGAGCACACCATTGCGAAGAGCTCGTCAAGACGATCGAAACAGACATATAGTTTGCTACATTTGGAGTCCCGACGAGAGAGTCCTTGTTGGATACGACTTGGAAGATTCTAGAACATTCCAGAAGACACGAGAAGGCGACCCACAGAAGGCGGGGCCCACCTGTCATAGAGGCAGACCGACCGCTCTCCCCCTTGGGCCGACCGGTCTGCTATAGGGCCCAATCTCGCCCCCTTCACGTGGCGCACTCTAACCGACCTCTCCAACGCGTTTTGGCCCATTAAGGCCCATGTGCATATGGCGAAGGATTTAGTACCACATCGCTTGCTCAAGATGGAGGGGAGGCCAGGAGCCCCTATATAATAAACCCCAGACCCCACTGAGGCAACACATCATCATCTGGGAGTTGTAGAGGCGTCCCTCGAAGGGTAACCTCTCCTCTAGAGAATTAGGTTTAGATTTTCCAATGTAATAGCTTAGCTCTAGTCAGGAGTTAGGGAGAGCGGAGCTGCGCTTCGGTTCCGGAGGAGTCTTCAGAGTTTTGGTATGTCTTTGTATCTTTTCTTTGTAAGACTTATGCTTTAATATATTTATCTTCTCTATTTACTTTATGCTTTATTATTAGTATAGTTGTTATATCTTGGCATGGGATCTTCGCTCGTATTGAGTGCTCTAGTTATGCTAGGTAATTAGAGTAGTAATCGATAGATTAGACATGGTGTTTAGTCTATAGGTTACCTGAGGTTGCGCTCAATCCCACGGTTAGTTGTGGTAGCCCCAGGGGTGACAGCTCTGTTAGGTCTTCGTAGTCCACCACGTTCGGATTGATGTTTTCGTAGAGCTTTTGGCAGCCTTCCCCTGACTACTTTCTTCCCAGTCTTTTTTGAGAGTCAGAAAGGTACTGTTGCTCCAAAGTGCCAATGTTTATGACTGCTATCTTTGTTACCTTAGAACCCAAGTAATAGAGAAGTACATAGGAACCTTGATCTCTCCCGTTGTCCTCCCACTATAGTTATCTAGTTATCATTGAATTATCTTTTTATGTGCTTTCATTCATTATCACATCATATATCATTTACTCCTACTTTAGTCTAATTAGTACTCTGAGTTAGTAGATGTATGATAGTAAGTTCTCAGATTCTTAACCCTTGCTTCCCTGTTGTAAAATATAAATAACGATCCTGGAATACTCCCGGTAAAATGCTACAATGGTGTTCTGTGCGCTTGTGGAATCTTTCATATTCTATTTGCGTTAACAAACGTCAACAAGCATTTTTGGCGTCGTTGCCGGAGAAGCAATTGGTGTAAAGATTTTGATAATTATCTTGATGTCTGCTAATTTAATGTACCACTAGCTTTAGTAGGATTACCCCTTGTTCTATTGAGTGTGGAATAGACAGGACATCAGACGTCGTTTTGACCTTATAGCGAGCTTCCACACCAATAAAGAACCTAGAGTGCCTGAACATTCAAGATCCATCATTAACTCTGGAGCCCTGCCATCTCACAGGTTTGTGTATGCATACATATATATTATTTATTCTAACCATGTGTTGATTGAAGAAAAGGTCGTCATCACAACAAATCAACTCTCATCCCATGTGATGGATATTTACGCTGCACCACTCACAAATCCCAGTTGTGATTCATGGTAAGTATGATCAAGGTGAGACAATCTTGCTCATGGACTTTAAATTTTATGAGTAGTTATCTTTTAAATTTCTTTCATACCACTGCATGTTTACACTTAATCATTCATCCACTCCATTTAGTTTATCTTTTCTCATATCAAGTTCCTTATATGCATTCATATCATCCACATCTAAAAAAAGAGAAAAAAACATATTCCTCACTGTGATCATACTCTGTCATCTCTATTTGAATAAATCTCTTTTATGCTTTCATGCTACCTATGTCTATGCTAGTATATTTTCGGTTTGAAAGTACTTCATATGGGTATTTTCATAGGCTTTTTAAATTAAGCGTGGTGCTTAGGTTAAATAGTCTACCTTAATCAAATTAGACACGAAGTTTGGTTTGATTATTGATCTGAAATTAGCTTGTGTAGACATTAGATATTTTGTTGTACTAACCCCTGCAGAGAACTCTAAATACACTTTGGGAAAGTCCTAAGATGGATTCACATCAGAGATGAAGCAAGGCATACGATGAACTGCATAAAGAAGACTCAGCTCATTCATCATGGATGAAAGAACTGTGAGTATTAAAGTTTATTTAAATTCATCTTCTACTGCAAGTTATCTTTTGCCTTGAACCATGTTAAAATGTAGCCAACATATAAAATGCTAGTCTATGCTAAAGTAATCTTAAAATCATCTTTTCATTAGCATGGATGAATAACACATAGTTGTGGATAACAACCCATGTTTCACATTCAGTACAATCCTTCGAGTATATGTCCACTAACATTTTGTAGGAGATGAGGTTTGCTTATTCATGGTGTGAACTTAAAGATCCAAAACCCAACCCATGGATAGACAAAACTCATCATTAGACAAGTCACTAGTGATGTCAAAGGCAGCCAAGCTGTAGGATCTCTAGAGGCCTAGAAGGGGGGGTTGAATAGGCCTGTCAAAACTCAAAACCTAATTCGGATAATAGCCTGATCGGCACTGCCGATCCTATGGTCGGCACTGCCGACCTGCTCAGGAATAAAATCAAGCTGCGTGAGAGTGAAACAGAAAATTGAGGACAGATAGAGTGAGTTTCCTGCAGGGTTAAACAGTTCACAGATATAGCAGAAACATAAAGCACAGGTTGAACCGAAACCCTAGAAATCACTTTACAAATAGAAAGGAAACCAAAGCACAAGGTGACACAAGATTTATCCCGTGGTTCGGTTTACCACAAAGGTTAACCTACTCCACGTTGTTGAGGTACGCCACCAAGGCTCAAGCTCACCACTTAGGTTTGCCCTTTCCTCGTTCTCAAGTCAAAAGACTTAACTCTTGAGATGAGGGGTGATTTCTTAGCTGCAAGTAGTTGGTTACAAACCTCCCTAGGCTGCCACAATCGATGGCAAGCTCAAGGGCGACGCCTAGCCGGCTAGGAGCAAGCTCCAAGAGTAACAAACCCTAGAACCTCCGGCCAAACATGAACCAATGCTCTTGAGACTTTGGGAATCAATGGATCTGCTCTCTAATCGAGTTTTGCAGCCCTCTCTTTCAAGTTTTAGTGGTTGGAATGAGAGATCCACTTGAAAGCTTTGAGAGCAACAATGGAGGAGTGAGAGAGAGAGAGAAAGAGCCTTTTGCAACGGTCAGAAACGCGAGCTAGAAGAAGCACTAGTTGACTGGACTCCTATGGGCTTTCTGAAAAAGGTATATATATAGTCTGGGCCCAACGGTCCGGTTATGATCGGCACTGCCGACCATAAGGGTCGGCACTGCCGACCTCCCCAAAAGGATCTGATCCATATGAAATCTGTGCGGTTAGAAAGGTGGCTGGATGTGTATCTATCTGGCAAAGATTGAGCATTGGTAACACAATTTGACTGTGGGCGCTAGAATCCCTCTTGATAGTACGGCATTTCTAAACTCAAATTCGAAATAGAAAATGAATTAAACCTCCTTCAAGTCGGAAACCATCACGAAAACAATTGGATACCCATCAGTCATGTATGTCATCCTTTCGTTTGCTATTCCCTGCTTGTCAACTCAACAAATCTCATTAGTCCTCTAATTCGGTGGTCATCAACACCAAAACCCACATAGGGCTTGATTGCACTTACAATCTCCCCCTTTTTGGTAGTTGATGGCAACCCAATTAGAGCTTACAAAAGATGTAATGGTGCTGAGATTTATGAATCATGGATGTAGAGAACTCCCCCTAAATATGTGAATGGAATTTGAATTTCCAAAGATTGACATGAAAGGTCATCTCTCACATATTTAGTGATATTTGGGGCCTCTCCCTACATCCATGCCTGCTGTGGGGTGCAAGAAATACATTGTCACAGAATAATACATGATTCAAATGGCAGATTAGGCACAACAAGGTCCGGCAGCTGTTGCACAGGTCGGCACTGCTGACCAAAGGGTCGGCACTGCCGACCTGGCTTCAACAGCCCGATTACAGAAAAAAAGATACAACAGATATTAGACATAAAATTAAACTACTAGCACAAATATGACAAGCTGAAATAGAATTAAACACACATGTCCATATCCGAGATGAAACAAGTCTAAAGGTAGTCAGTTATTACATAGATAACCTCTCAAACTCACAACCTAACTAATACTCTCGGATAAACATAAACTCAACAACGAGATGGCGTCGAAAAAGATTGGACCCTCCTTCATTTCTCCCCCTTTGACATCAAATGCCAAAAAGAGAAGAGAAGAGAAGAAAAGTCACTCATCGTCTGAATCCTGGATGTCATCCCAGTCAACACCACCACCAGCGCCACTGGTACCAGCCTGCTGTCCACCCTCATCATCATCGGAATCTGACTCTATGCGAGCACGTCCACCACAGTGAGAGGTCGCCGTGTAGCGAGAGGACAACCTAGCGGACCTCCTAGGAGGCTGCTGCTCCTCCTACTGCTGCTGATACTGATACTGTCGCTGATAAGCTGCAAGCGTCTGAAACTCCCAAGCACTGTGGTGACTGTACTCGGGCTCTGCCTGATACTGCTGTGACTGCTGCGGCTGCTGCTGATCATCATCACTACCATCATCATTATCGGACTCAGACAGGTTTGGAAGACTGAACCTCGGAGGAGATCTCAAGGGAGACAGAGGAGCAAGTCCCTGAGCCTGTCTCATCTCCTGCATGGACCTGTGAGTCCTGTACACTGCATCACTCTGATAGGAGCAAGTGGCAAAGATAGCCTTGATCCAAGATCCAAGCTTCCAAAATTTCTTGTTCTTCCTACCACTCCTGCTGCCACCTCTGGAAGACTCAGGTGCCTCTCTATGAGCATATGAAACACTCCTGTGCACCTGAGGAGCAACTGCCCCACCTCTAGACTTCTTGATGTTGTAACTAGTATGTGTCCCATCCTTGGGATACCTGAAACCAGTCACTCTCTCAATCATAAACATGACGTAGGGGGCATAGGGCAGCGCCCTTCTACCATCTTCCACTGCACTACTGAGCTCAACCCAAATGAAGCTAGGCACATTAAACTTGGCACCATTAGGAAAACGAGATAACACATTTGTAATGTACCCATTAAGATCAGTAGCTGCACCATCCTTTGGGTTGATTGTGCTTCTAATGAGGTTGTTCATGATGTAGTATATGCTCTTCAGTCCAGTCCTCCTGCCATCAGCTGCAGCTGGATCCTCCCATAGAAAACTTACTTCATGTGGCATGAAACGATGATCATCATGGATGCGACTGTAGGACCTGTGTTGCTGCCCAAAACCAAGAATGCGACAAAAGGTCACAAAGTTGACCCGATAGTGAATACCATCAGTCAACCAGTGAATCTCATTTGCATCCCTGTCCCTATAGAAAGTGGCATGAAACTGAGCAAGGACCTCCTGGTTCCAATCATATCTGAAACTCATTATATCTGTCAGCTCATATCTATCACAAATGAGGACGGCTGAAGCAAAATCAGGATCATTCCTATCCTGCATATTAGAGAAGTCAATGTACTGCATCTTGATCACCGTTGACTTGTTTCTCCCAATGATACAAGTAGTGTAGAAGTTGGAATGGAAAGCATTCCAAAACCTGTAATCCAGATCATGATCTTTCTGCACCACATATGGATTTTCTTGTCTTGCTCTGGTGGTTTCTACAACACTCCTTGAGTAGTCATCCACATGGATTCTCCTTCTGTTTTGTGGCTCCATCACCTCAAACTCACTAGTGCTGTCCCTCAAATAGCTGTCATCAAACTCTGTGATATGAAGAGGAGTGGAGAGCACATATCTAGCAGTATGTCCAACCTGCTGAAGCCTAGCCTGCTCCTCATTGTATTGCTGCTGCTCTTCTTGTGTCCTCATGATGTATGAAGCTTTTCCCCGTCCGCGGCGAGTGCATTGCTTGGAGGTAATCTTCCTCTTACCACGGTCATCACCACCCTCCATCTATGCATAAATAGAATCAAATGAGTAACTGTATGTGGAAAGAATTTCTGTGATATAGAAATAACTAGAAGAAAGAGTTAGAGTTAGAACACGAGCTGCTACAGAAAAAGAAAATTTTCTGCACGGTCAGCACTGCCGACCAGAGGGTCAACACTGCCGACCAACAACAACTCAGATTCTAATTCTACTTCTTTCCTCTAATTTTTCTTGTATCACATCATTCTTTTCACAATATGAGCTATTTCAACATTGATTCAAAACATTAACTTAGGGTTTCAAGCCATGGATTGGGTCATAAAACAAAAGTTATTGGAAACAAGTTTTGGTTGAGGAATCCAGCAGATTTAGATGCCCTTTGACCGAGGAAACTGATACGAACCCGCTAGGGTTTTTGCCCGATCGGACCAAAATAGGGTGATGCAGCACCGTAAACAGAAAAGGTCTCGACAATAAAACAACGACTGCGCCTGACTCATACATGATATGGACTTGAGATTGGATCCGTTGGAAAGTAGAGTTTATAAGCTTTCCATGAAGTACTAGAACGTCCCAATTGGACTCCATATGACGCCGTGGTGACCAGATCAAGTTGGGCCTTTTCTGCAGTCCGAATCCAACTCTCAGATCGTGTTGGACTTGGACTCTTTATTTTCTTGAGCTAGAACCAACGTGGTAGTCTGATGGAGAACGTTAAGAACACTTGGACATGGTCCCCAATCAACTTCATTGATCTTCCAAACTTTCCTTATGCAATCAAACCTTCCCTTCATCCATGCAAGTAATTCTGAAAAAGACAATATACACATTTTATGGTGCAGCACCAATTCATCAAATGTATCAATAATAAGTCTCATATAGAATGGTTGCACCTTTGGTTTAGAAGTGGATAAGATGGTCATATTTGAACCGGTGATGCCCTCATCAGAAACAGCAGAATCTGCAACTGAGATGGCTGTAGAGGTCAGCACTGCCGACCTGAACATCGGCAGTGCCGATGGCTACTGTTCACTCCGACAATGGAGTTCCACATCCACTCGATTCCTCCCGCTAAACATGTTCCAACACCTTTGTGACATACCAGCAACACAAATCCATAACTAGAAACCATCCATTGCATAGATCGGGCAAGATTTTAGGAAAGAACGCCTTGTTACCTTGAGAGAACTTGAGGAAAGGAGCAATGGCTTGAGGGAGAGGACCAGCACCGGCCTGGGGACGAGTAGGACGATAGGGTTGGACTCGGCACTGCCGAAGGGGCAGGGAGAGCCAAACCCTACAAGTCTCCTCCTTTGGGTGAAGAGAGAAGAGGAGATGGTGCTGGCCGTTTCAACTGAGAGAGAGGGGTCACAGGGTGTAGATAGGAAAGAAGAAGGGCACCCCATGGCCTGGTCAAGTGGGCCCGAACCTGTCAGCAGATTCAATGGTCGGCACTGCTGAACCTACGGTCGGCACTGCCGATCAGCCCAATTGGCCTGGAACTGACTGAAACTTAAAGAAACTATTTCATCTCGAATATTTCTATGTGTCCTCCAAGAATCATGACCAGACACAAAAAAAACAATACAAAGCAATGATCATGGTTCTTAGAGGTAATTTTTCAATCGTTTTGAAGCACAATATGAAGATTTTGCAAACATTTACCTAGGTCGCTAGTTGAGCAAACAGAGGCATGCTATATTTCAAACCACGTTACGAGAATCGAGTATATTTAGCTCACTACGCAAAGCACAAAACCTTGTCTCATCGAGGGGCTTAGTGAAGATATCGGCTAGTTGTTTGTCGGTGCTCACATGACGAATTTCGACATCTCCTTTGGTTTCATGGTCTCTCAAGAAGTGATGTCGGATGTCTATGTGTTTTGTTCTTGAGTGGCTAATGGGATTGTTTGCTAGTTTGATTGCACTCTCGTTGTCACATAGTAATGGGATTTTGGTGAAATGACATCCGAAATCACATAGAGTTTGCCTCATCCAAAGCAACTGAGCACAACATGCTCCGGCTGCAACATATTCGGCTTCGGCGGTGGATAGGGCTACGCAATTTTGTTTCTTAGAGCTCCAAGACACTAAGGACCGTCCAAGAAATTGACATGTTCCCGAAGTGCTTTTTCGATCTACTTTGCAACCGGCGTAATCGGAATCCGAATACCCAAGCAAATCGAACTTGGAGCCCTTGGGATACCATAAGCCAAGGTTAGGAGTGTGCACTAAATATCTCAAGATTCTCTTAACGGCCATTAGATGACACTCTTTAGGGTTAGCTTGAAATCTAGCACACATGCACACACTAAGCATTATGTCCGGTCTAGATGCACATAAGTAAAGTAGAGAGCCGATCATGGAGCGATATACCTTAATGTCCACGGCTTTTCCTTCCATATTGAGATCAAGATGCCCATTGGTTGGCATTGGTGTCTTGATGGGCTTGGCATTCACCATGTCAAACTTTCTTAGCATATCATGAGTGTACTTTGTTTGACTAATGAGTGTTCCTTCCGTCATTTGCTTGATTTGAAATCCAAGAAAGAACTTCAATTCACCCATCATGGACATCTCAAATCTCTTGGTCATGACCCTACTAAACTCTTCACACAATGAAAGGTTAGTACTACCAAATATTATGTCATCGACATATATTTGGCACACAAATATATCATTTCCAACTTTGTGAGTAAAGAGTGTAGGATCGGCTTTGCCTATTTCAAAGCCTTGTTTTAGCAAGAATTCCTTAAGGCATTCATACCATGCTCTTGGTGCTTGCTTAAGCCCATAGAGCACCTTTTGGAGTTGAAAGACATGGTCGGGGAACTTTGGATCTTCAAATCCCGGTGGTTGCTCTACATACACAAGCTCTTGAATGGGGCCGTTGAGAAAAGCACTCTTTACATCCATTTGAAATAGCTTGAAGTTGTGATGAACAGCATAGGCTAGAAGCATTCGAATTGCTTCAAGTCTAGCTACCGGTGCATATGTTTCTTCAAAATCCAAGCCCTCCACTTGAGTGAACCCTTGAGCAACCAATCTTGCCTTGTTCCTCGTCACCACGCCATTTTCATCTTGCTTGTTCTGGAAGACCCATTTAGTGCCAATGACATTGGTATTTGGTCTTTCCACAAGCTTCCAAACCTTGTTTCTTTAGAAGTTGTTGAGCTCCTCTTGCATGGCCATGACCCAATCTGGATCATCTAGTGCTTGCTCTACCTTAAGAGGTTCCAAGGAGGAAACAAATGAGTAAAATTGGCAAAAGTTTGTTAATTGAGATCGTGTTGTTACCCCCTTTTGAAGACTCCCAAGAATGTTATCAACGGGGTGATCCCGTTGTATCGTTTGCCTCAGCTTGGGATGCTCAATCTCTTCATGTACATCTTCTGAACCTTCATATTCTTCTTGTTCAAATATGGGCTCTAGATTCAGTCTTGGCACTGGAGATGGATCAGCTGTTGCTGCAGAGGGAGGGTCGGCACTGCCGACCTTGTGATCAGCACTGCCTACCACTCTGCTTGCAGCAGGGGTCTGCTGCAAACCTGCATCAGGTGCGTTAGCGGAAATAGTTGTGGCAGCTGCTGGTGAAGTCTCCAGATCAACAACTTCACTTTCTTGTGGCTTTATGTCTCCAATAGCCAATTGCTTGATTGCTTCACAAGGTGGATCCTCCTTCCCTACACCACTTTGATCAAGTTGCTCTTCTTGAGAGCCGTTAGATTCATCAAATGTCACATCTATCGCTACTTCAACTCGACCGGAGGTCTTATTGAAGACACGGTAGGCATGCTCATTTGATCCATAACCAAGTAAGAAACCTTCATCAACTTTAGGTGCGAACTTAGAGACTTTGGGTTTCTTGTTAAGTATGAAACATTTGCACCCAAACACTCTAAAGTAAGACACCTTTGGTTTGTTACCGGCTAGAAGCTCATATGAAGTTTTCTTCAACTTCTTGTGTAGGTAGAGGCGGTTGATGGCATGACAAGCGGTGTTGACGGCCTCACACCAAAAGATGTCCGGCGTCTTGTACTCATCTAGCATTGTCCTTGCCATGTCAATGAGTGTGCGGTTCTTTCTCTCCACTACGCCATTTTGTTGAGGGGTATAGGGAGTTGAAAACTCATGCTTGATGCCCTCTTCATCAAGAAACACTTCAACGGGGGTGTTCTTGAACTCGGTCCCATTGTCACTCCTTATCTTCTTGATGGGAAGACCGAATTCCTTTTGTGCTCTTCTCACAAATATCTTCACCTTCTCTTGCACTTGACTCTTGTCATACAAAAAGAACACCCAAGTGAAACGGGAATAATCATCAACAATAACAAGACCATATTTGTTACCCCCGATGCTAAGGTAGGCGACCGGTCCAAAGAGATCCATGTGAATCAACTCCAATGGTTGTGTAGTGGTCATGATGCTCTTTGGTGGGTGAGGTACACCTACTTGCTTTCTGGCTTGGCATGTGATGAGGACATCAACACCAGCGATACATCCTCTCCGACACAACCTATAGCTGGTCCTCTTACTCGTGCTCGTGCTCGTCAACTTAATCATCAAGTGAGTTCCATGATAAGCTCTTGTCCATCTTGTTTAGACAATGGAAACGCGTGCACTCTTGTTTTGATTAGGAACCAAGGAGAAGACCGAAAGGGAGAAGGACTCGCGCTAGCTGGATTCGGACTGCAGCAAAGCACCAACTTGTGACCGCCACCACGGTTGCATACGGATTCGGATTCAGGCGCTTCAGGACTTGTTGGAAAGCTTATCAAGTTTACTTTCATATGAATCAAGTCTCACGTCAATATCTGTTCGGTAGCAGCGGCAATGATCCAATTACCGTCGACAGGTCTTGCTGTCCAGGGTGCTGCGTCACCTCATTTTGGGCTTATGGCCCATGTATCAAGTTGGGTCCATTAGGGACGCGTCCTAGGGTTGGAGGACGACCCCAACACTCTTTTGGTCGTCAATCCATCTACTTATATCCCTCTATAGCCGCCATGGTCGGGTTGGGTTTTGTTTAGATCAAGTTTAGCCTTAGCTACTTGCTTGTAGGCGCGCGTGCAGGATCAGCCGCCCGTCTCCTTGTCTTCGGAACCCCATTGTAGATTAAGATTCAGTTTGAAACCTTCAATTTCATCTTGCAAATTCAGTGCTTGTTTCCTCGTTCTTGCTAGTTCTTCGATTGCTTGCAGGACGGGAGCCCTAGGGGCTGGTTGTCGCGCTCCACAAGATCGTGACGGCTATTGGACGTGGTGTATCGGTTGCTAAGGCGCGGTCTTGAGGGCTGTAGTCGGGCCGTGAACGTCATCTCCATCCACCAATCGAGTTATCCCCGTTTCTCATCGAAAGATCGGGCAAAAACCCTAGCGGGTTCGCATCAGCATGTTTTGCATATCCTATCTTTCTCAAAATGAACATTTGTTAGTCCAAGGATGTGTTCATCTTTTAGAAGTTTGGCCAAGTTCCTCATCCCAACATGAGCTAGTCGGCGGTGCCAAAGCCAACCCATGCTAGATTTTGCCACTAAACAAGTCTCAAGATTAACTTTGCCCTTAGTGAAATCCACTAGGTAAAGCTTGTTCTTGTGATGACCTGTAAAGACAATAGAGGAATCCTCCCTTCTAAAGACTTCCACACCCTCATTCGTAAAGAGACAATTGTAGCCCATCTCACAAAGTTGTGAAACGGACAACAAGTTGTATCCTAACGAATCAACATGTAAAACGTTTGAAAGTGTATGATCGAGAGTGATAGCAATTTTACCAAGTCCTCTTACTCCCCCTTTGGAATTGTCTCCAAAGACAATGTTGTCATGTGAGTTGATCATGGGAGAGTATGAAATGAACATACTCCTATCTCCGGTCATATGATTTGTACATCCACTATCAAGCACCCAACTTGATCCACCGGAGGAGTATGCCTGCAAGACAAATTAGTTCCTTGATTTAGGTCCCCAAATGTTTTTGGGGCCCTGCATGTTAGTTACAAGAATCTTTGGAACCCAAATAGAGGTATGCAAGTAAACATTAGTTCCTTTGCCAATATACTTGGCATACACATCTCCTTTGTTGTTGTTCTTCAAGATAAAACAGGATGACAAGCTTTGTCGAGGAGATTGTGCCTTTGGTTGATACTTGTAGGCATTTGGATTGCCCCACATTGATTTCTTTGGTTTCTGAGCATCCTTCTTGGGCAGATATACCATCTTCTTGTGCTTGTTCTGATCAGGGACATGATTGGTAGCCTTCCCTTTCTTGCGGGGATCGGCACTGCCGACCAGACCATCGGCACTGCCGACCTTGCGGGGCAGTGCAGATTTGGTTGGTTGTTGTGCCGACATCTGTGCAGGCTGATCTGTACCAATCTTGCCCTTGCTCAAGAACTGAACACACTCATACCCATTTACCTTCTTTCTCCCATTGGTCTTGCGTCCTTTTATGTGACCCAAACCATCCTTGATGAGAGGATGTCTTCCATCTATGTACTTGGGCTTGTTTTGATCATTTGCTTTCTTGGTACCAATGTGTATACCTTGATTGCTGCACCCTTGACCAATCATCTCATTGAGCCTAGCAATTTCTTTTCTCATTGCCTCCATATTTGCAAGGTTAGTGGAATAAACATTCATATCAAGATTATAACATTTTCCACATCCTTGACTAGTGGAGGGAGTAGATTCGTTCGTTGCCTTAGAGGAATGTGAGTTGCTATCCCAAAAAAAGTTGTATTGCAGCTCAAGCTCCTTGTACTTTTCATCCAAGCTACAATACTTTTGCTTAAGTGCAATATTTTCTTTCTTAGTGATAGCATGACTCTCTTGCTCTTTGGCCAAGGCCTTGCGCAAGGCAGCCACCTCACTTTTCTCTAATGCAAGAGCTTCCTTGCTAGCTATGTAAATGTTTTCTTGTGCAATAAGGTCATCATCTCTAGTTGCTAGCTCAACTTGAACCTTTTCTAGTTCCTCCAATAGCTTAGTGATATAGAGTATTGTCTTCTTATCCAAGTTTCTAGTTATATTATCCAACTCTTCATCACTAGATTCATTATCACTAGAGGTATCACTAAGATCACTACTAGAGATATCATTTAGAGTTAGAGAGGGAATGGGAATTGATTTTACCTTCTCACTTTTGCCCATGAGACAAATGTGAGAGTTGTGATGCTCATCATCAGTCAAGTTGTCAAATAGCTTTGGTGTAGAGGATGCATGTTGAATGGCCACGGTTGCAATCTTCTCATCCTCCTCACTTGATGCTTCATTTGTTGAATCCCATTCATGACCAATGTGAGCTTCTCCCATGTCCCTATTACCTCTCTTGTACCCATGCTTGTTCTCTTTCTTGTCCTTTTTGTACTTGCCATCTTTGAGCTCATGTGGGCACTTTGCAATAAAGTGCTCGGTGCTACCACAATTGTAGCAAAGCCTCTTCTTCTTGTTTGGGAACTTTCTTTTGGTGAACTTGTAGCCTTGCCTTCTCAAGCTCTTGTTGTATTTCTTTATAAATAGTGCCATGTCACCAATCTCTTCACAATCCTCACCATCACTTATTTCTTCACTTGATGATGATGTTGTAGCTTCTTGATCTTGACATTGCTTAGGTGCCTTTGCCTTGCATGTAATCGCTTGAATGCTGCCCTTGCTCTTGTTCTTGCTTGTTTTCTTTGCCTTTAGTGCTACATCTTTGATTTTGAGCCCATCCAACTTGGCTTGCAACTCACCAAGTTTCCTTCTTTCATTTGCCTCTTCTTTTTGCATGTCATGTGTCAATATTCTTCCAAGCACATCATTTGGAGTAAATTTCTCAAACTTTCTTTTGTCTCTAATCAAGGTGACCACGGTCTCATTTCTTAGTAGATATGCCTCTAACATGACTTTCACTACCTTGTGATCATCCAACTCATCACACCCATAGCCTCTAATCTTTCCAACTATGGTCATCAACCTATCAAACATCTCTTGTGGCCCTTCATTTTCCAAAATCACAAACCGGTTGAGCTTGGCCATCATCAAGTCAACTCTAGCCTTCCTCACCTTGTCCACCCCTTCATGGGCAATGTGCAAGGTATCCCAAATCTGCTTGGCAACATTAGCACCCATCACTCTATTGTACTCTTCACCATCTAATGCACTTAGAAGCACACTAGTAGCTTGTCCGTTGAGATGGACAGCCACCATCTCTTCATTCGTGGGGTCTTCGGGATCAACCGGCGGTTCAAATCCCCTGCACACAATCTCCCAAAGACCGGGGTGAAGACCAATAAGGTAAGCCCTCATCAAGTGCTTCCACTTGGCGAAGTTGGTCCCATCGAAATGAGGCAACTTTCCCGCGGGCACGTTGATGAAAGACTTGCGATCATGGTTAGTCAAATAAGAATAGTTGAAGGATACGGCGGAGTATTTCTTCTTGTTGTTGCTGCTGTCCTCATCCTTCTCCTTCTTCTTGCCTTTCTTCTTGTGATAGGATTCATCATCATCTCCATCGTCCGAGCTACTTGACGAGTCACTTGGTGGAGGATCGGCTTTCTTCTTGAATTTTTCTTTGGCCTTCTCCTTCTTTTCTTCTTCTCTTGCTGCTCGGATCTTTCTTCTCAACTCTTTTCTTTCTCTCTTCTCTTGGAGCAGTCTATCAATCTCTCTTTGCTTTTCACGAGCTTCTCTTCTTAGTCTCTTTTCTTCCTTCTTCCTTTCTTTCTCAGCCGGATCGACTGGCTTGTCGACGTCGGTTGGAGCTTGAGGAAGAGGATGGTCATGTGCTGTGGAAGTGCTGAGCTCGCTACTCTCATCATCGAGATGCACATCGTCCTTTTTCACACCACCCGATCCGTCTCCGGTCTCCATACCTTACGCGGTGAAGCGTATATAAGGTAACCTGCTCCGATACCACATGTAGGATCTCTGGAGGCCTAGAAGGGGGGGTTGAATAGGCCTGTCAAAACTCAAAACCTAATTCGGTTAATAGCCTGATCGGCACTGCCGATCCTATGGTCGGCACTGCCGACCTGCTCAGGAATAAAATCAAGCTGCGTGAGAGTGAAACAGAAAATTGAGGACAAATAGAGTGAGTTTCCTGCAGGGTTAAACAGTTCACAGATATAGCAGAAACATAAAGCACAGGTTGAACCGAAACCCTAGAAATCACTTTACAAATAGAAAGGAAACCAAAGCACAAGGTGACACAAGATTTATCCCGTGGTTCGGTTTACCACAAAGGTTAACCTACTCCACGTTGTTGAGGTACGCCACCAAGGCTCAAGCTCACCACTTAGGTTTGCCCTTTCCTCGTTCTCAAGTCAAAAGACTTAACTCTTGAGATGAGGGGTGATTTCTTAGCTGCAAGTAGTTGGTTACAAACCTCCCTAGGCTGCCACAATCGATGGCAAGCTCAAGGGCGACGCCTAGCCGGCTAGGAGCAAGCTCCAAGAGTAACAAACCCTAGAACCTCCGGCCAAACGTGAACCATTGCTCTTGAGACTTTGGGAATCAATGGATCTGCTCTCTAATCGAGTTTTGTAGCCCTCTCTTTCAAGTTTTAGTGGTTGGAATGAGAGATCCACTTGAAAGCTTTGAGAGCAACAATGGAGGAGTGAGAGAGAGAGAGAAAGAGCCTTTTGCAACGGTTAGAAACGCGAGCTAGAAGAAGCACTGGTTGACTGGACTCCTATGGGCTTTCTGAAAAAGGTATATATATAGTCTGGGCCCAACGGTCCGGTTATGATCGGCACTGCCGACCATAAGGGTCGGCACTGCCGACCTCCCCAAAAGGATCTGATCCATATGAAACCTGTGGGGTTAGAAAGGTGGCTGGATGTGTATCTATCTGGCAAAGATTGAGCATTGGTAACACAATTTGACTATGGGTGCTAGAATCCCTCTTGATAGTACGACATTTCTAAACTCAAATTCGAAATAGAAAATGAATTAAACCTCCTTCAAGTCGGAAACCATCACGAAAACAATTGGATACCCATCAGTCATGTATGCCATCCTTTCGTTTGCTATTCCCTGCTTGTCAACTCAACAAATCTCATTAGTCCTCTAATTCGGTGGTCATCAACACCAAAACCCACATAGGGCTTGATTGCACTTACACAAGCTGTGAAGGCTTAAGCTACAACACTGATGACGAGCAGGATGCAACTAACCCCGTATGGGTCAATCTATGCCTATGCTCATCATTGTCGAAGACATCAACACCGACACCAACAACAAATATCAGGGTGACGATATGCCACTACATTATAACATCTATGAGTCATCCGAAGCAAGTCTGTTGGTGGTTCACTATGAAGACAAGCAGTGCAAGTTGTCCTCACTTCTAATCATTGAAACACAAGAGCTAGTTTAGGGGACAAGGTGGAACAACTTCAACAACAACAAGGTCGACAATTTCAACTCATGAACATGTTGTTGAAGAAATTTGGGCATCCACCTACATCACAAGCCAGCTTGGGGGAGACACTTTGATCTCCTACTCATCACTTTGATCAGTACAAGCCGCTAGACGCTGCCCCAGCCAAGAGGAAGAATATGATCCATCACTCATTCTTGGAAGATCGTTCTTGAACACCACAAATGTTGTCATCTATGTTGGACCTGGAGACGTCCACTTTTGGATCTTCGATCAAAAGGGTCGCTGCTTCTTTAACAAATACATCATTTATGAGCAGCCGAAGGAAACCAAGAGAAGACGTTGACTCAACCGACAAAGGAAGAACCAACTACCAGGAATTGAGGGGGACATCATGAAGGATGAAGCCACTGCACTGCAAGAATTCAAAGATGGAGAGATAGTACCCGAGCCTAAAAATCAAGAGAATAGTTGACAAAGTCTCCATCGTCTGGACCTGTTGAGAACAAGACTCAGCTGGCCCACTGTGAGATTGGCAAGAGAAGACAAGCTAGTCATGAACAACAACCAGCTAAACAAGAGAAGCCTCCACAAGGTGATTTGACACCATCACTCTTCAATGATAAAGGTAACATCTCAAGGTAAGTGACCATCACTTTAAAAGCTTCTCCTTGTTTCTGGTATGCGCATAAATAAAGAACCAAACATGTTTATGTTGCACCTCACTCGATCCAACCTAATCAACTCAACATGTTCAGTTCTTTACTCTTTGTTCTTAGCTTTACTCTCTTGAATCTCACTATCTTAACTAAATGAGCTAAAATGTTATGCATCTAACCTTTGGAAGATCCAATCATGAAAAGATCGACACATTATGCATAGATTATCTTTCCTTGGGTTAAGCAATCTGATCTGTTAAATATTTTACGATGCTACTTTCATGCTCATCTTTTGATCCTATCACTCATGTTAAGTTTAAATAGAACACATAAATAACACGTTTATCTTGTGCAATGTGCGTAAGGTTAGAGAGGAATAAACAAAACTTTTGGTTCTGTTGGTGGTTTTCACCAACAGAGCCCATGCACTTGATCTCTACCTTGTCTTTATGAGCAGGACACACTCTTGAGCAAAACAAGGAGGAGTTTGTCAACTCCCAAATTCTACAGAGTGAAGGTTCTGGATCTACAAGAACATACACACTAAGCAAGATGCTACCAGCTTCAATAACTAATGCTTCACTTCAAATTGCTGGGCGAACGAAGAACATGACTGACACCATATCAAGAGGTGTAGTTATCAAGGTCTACATATCGAGATCAAATGATACACCTCAGGAATGAACATGGTGAGAAGTCTTGTTCAGAGGACTTAAAACATTGAACCCTCACCGAAAGGTAAATCGGTAGTTATCCATATTTATCTTTATTGCATTAGTTTCTCTTTTTGCATGTTTACTTTCCATCATTATTTCTGCATAGCATATTTACTTTTCTGCATTAGCTTGCATAAAAAAGAAGAAAATAAAAATATTTTACTTATTGCACTGCATCATAAAACCTAAAGCCCCATGTGAATAATTCTGTGGTGTGTAAAACCCACATGAAATATTCACCGTGGTGGCATAAAATAAAAATAAAAATGCATTCATTTTGTTAAGCTGTCATTGCATCATATAAATATTAAAATAATATATATATATATATATAGAGAGAGAAAGAGATCTTACTAAAACTCTAGACAACTAAGGCTTGAGTGGCCAACCATTAATCTATTCCACAAGTTTTGTTGTCTATTTGAGTTTCATAGGATTGAAAGACCAAAAAAAGCTGACGAGCAAGTGGATTTTCCATCCACTGTTGGAGCACTATTTCAACAACCATCAACATCAATCAATGCTTCAATAGAGGAAGAACATTTTCACCGCCAGTCCGCTAGATTGCAAGATCGAACGACTACGTCAACATTCAGCTTGGGGAAAAGCACCCCTGTGTATCCAGGTAAGTATTTTTATCCTCTTAAGTTTTTCTTTCTATAAATAAATTCAAAATACAAAAAAAATGTGAGCACATGAAGGCTCAACACTATTACAACAACATCGAGCTTGGGGGAGGTGCACCCCCGTTATCTTCGTGATTCAGGTATGTCTTACTAATATCTTAATGTTTTTAAGTAATAGGTTATAGTGTGTGTTAGATTAAATAAATAAAGCATGTCAAATCTGAAAACTCTAATTTCTTAAAATGAAAATGATGAATAGTTGCTCTATTATAATTTCTTTCTAGTACCTAGCCTTCTAGCATGAGTTCTCTTAAGTTTAAAAATTAATGATGCCTTAAAATGAAATTAAATATATGGGTAGCAAATGCTTGATCTAGAGTCTAGGTAATTGACAGATATGATATGTGATGATTTGAGCTACTGTTATCTTGTTCTAAAACAACACTAGAGTTTCGGAGAGTTTCCAATATTAATATGACTAATAATTGTATTGAGTTAAATTAAGCTTTGTTGATCCCGTGAGAAGTTATCATACTATTGAATTGAGATCACTTACACATTTCATCCATCTTCCACATAAATGCTCATGATTATCTGTTCCTATCCTCTCAAAAGTTTGTTGGAAGCATGTGGCTATTGAAAAAAAGAAAAAAAGAAAAAAAATCTGAGGAAATAAAAAGGGATAAGTATCCGAAACCTTAAAAAGATAGATCCCGAGGAAATAAAAAGGGACAAGTGTCCAGAACCTCAAAAAAAATATATGAATATCAGAAAAAAGTGGGCACGTGCCCACCAGTAGAATTAGCCTAATAGCCATGTGTTTCTAATAGACAAACGAGAGTGATATATTCAAAAAAGCATCCGCCTCCATTTTCCATACACATGCACTTCTCGATTCAATGGTGTGGTTGACTTTCTCTTTGGATCCATTGTTTAATTTGACAACATATGTTTTTAAGCTTTTTGAAAATTCATAAAAACTCTGGGATAATGGTGAAGTGAAAGAGCAAGAGATAGTGCTTGATTTGATCACTCTATCTTTCAATTATCAAGATTCAAGGTAAAGTACTAAGCCCCATGATGAATAATATGGTATCTTTTTCTAATCCAAATGAGAACTTTTGTTTGAATGCATGTGTACTTGTTAGAAGTGCAAATATTGTAGCAACTCCTGATCCATTGTTGAGTTTGACTTTGCTAAGGGACTAGCAAAGGGTAAGCTTGGGGGAACTTGTTGACGTTCCTTAATGTCAATATTATACCATCAACTAATGCATAGAATGATATGAAATGAACCATAAAGCATAGTTGTAGGGTTTGATTCTAACAAGTTCCACGAGTTGTGTTGCTCTCACTTGTTTTGCAGGATTATCAATATTTTACCATATAAAAGTATCTCAAGTGATGAAACAGAGCACACCATGGCGAAGAGCTCGTCGAGACGATCAAAACGGACATATGGTTTGCTGTTGGATACGACTTGGAAGATTCTAGAACATTCCAGAAGACACGAGAAGGCGACCCACAGAAGGCGGGGCCCACCTGTCATAGAGGCAGACCGACCGCTCTCCCCCTTGGGCCGACCGGTCTGCTATAGGGCCCAATCTCGCCCCCTTCACGTGGCGCACTCTAACCGACCTCTCCAACGCGTTTTGGCCCATTAAGGCCCATGTGCATATGGCGAAGGATTTAGTACCACATCGCTTGCTCAAGATGGAGGGGAGGCCAGGAGCCCCTATATAATAAACCCCAGACCCCACTGAGGCAACACATCATCATCTGGGAGTTGTAGAGGCGTCCCTCGAAGGGTAACCTCTCCTTTAGAGAATTAGGTTTAGATTTTCCAATGTAATAGCTTAGCTCTAGTCAGGAGTTAGGGAGAGCGGAGCTGCGCTTCGGTTCCGGAGGAGTCTTCAGAGTTTTGGTATGTCTTTGTATCTTTTCTTTGTAAGACTTATGCTTTAATATATTTATCTTCTCTATTTACTTTATGCTTTATTATTAGTATAGTTGTTATATCTTGGCATGGGATCTTCGCTCGTATTGAGTGCTCTAGTTATGCTAGGTAATTAGAGTAGTAATCGATAGATTAGACATGGTGTTTAGTCTATAGGTTACCTGAGGCTGCGCTCAATCCCACGGTTAGTTGTGGTAGCCCCAGGGGTGACAGCTCTGTTAGGTCTTCGTAGTCCACCACGTTCGGATTGATGTTTTCGTAGAGCTTTTGGCAGCCTTCCCATGACTACTTTCTTCCTAGTCTTTTTCGAGAGTCAGAAAGGTACTGTTGCTCCAAAGTGCCAATGTTTATGACTGCTATCTTTGTTACCTTAGAACCCAAGTAATAGAGAAGTACATAGGAACCTTGATCTCTCTCGTTGTCCTCCCACTATAGTTATCTAGTTATCATTGAATTATCTTTTATGTGCTTTAGTCTAATTAGTACTATGAGTTAGTAGATGTATGATAGTAAGTTATTAGATTCTTAACCCTTGCTTCCCTGTGGTAAAATATAAATAACGATCCTGGAATACTCCCGGTAAAATGCTACAATGGTGTTCTGTGCGCTTGCGGAATCTTTCATATTCTATTTGCGTTAACAAACGTCAACAGTGGCAAGGTGTTCATACCTCCGATCACTTCCAATGAGCAGAGGGTGCTGTTGCAGTCCTAAGAATCAATCTTGGCCCAGAAGACCATCCGGCGAACCAGCAACCCACCATCTATCAACGGGCCGCCTAGTCGCTTTGAAGATGAAGACCAGCCCTCAAAGAGTGAACATGAGATGCTCCTGAAAGTAGTAGCCAAACTCAAAAAGAGCAATCAAGAATTAGAAGAACGCACAGTGGAAGAGAGGATGGCGGGCTTAGAACTAGAGGACAACTTCCGCGCGCTTCACATTAGTACAAATGTGAAGTTAAAGCGCTTTGCGGAAGGGATAGGGAGGAATGATCTTTTGTATCCACCCTCTCCTTGGATTAGTTCTGGTTAGAATAATTAGGCACAATCTTTATTTCCTTTGAATTCCATCTATTGTAACTTGTGCCTAGAAAAATTTGAATTTGAATAAAAGTCATTTAGGTTTTGCTGGTGTTTTTCCACCGCAGAACCCATGCATTTGATCTTTGCCACTGTGTCAAGTTTCAAACTTCTATTGAGACTAAGTGTGGGGGTCGCCCGACCCCCAACTACATCCATTTCCAAAACCAAGTGCAGAACAGAGTTTGACACGACAAGGTGACGCTGCCCGAAAAATTTGAACCCCAACGACTACATTTTGACGTCGGGCAACGTCCAAATGAACACAACATCAAAAACCACGAATGTAGAACAGACTGTTAGAAGATGGGAGATCAATGACACACACCAAAGTGGGAAGAAGCCCCATGGTGGGGTCGGCTGACCCCACCATGGACCCCTGGTCCCACTGGTCAGTCACAACACTGGTATTACGAAACTACCACATGTTTGCCATGCTTACCCTCTTCGTTTATATTTTAATTTTCATTTCTTATTGCATTTTTTAATAAAAGAGAATACTCGCATCCCAATACAACTTAATCTTGAAAAGTGACATGTTATAATATCTTTGAGATAAAAGCTTCCTAAAGTTTATTTCTTGTACATGCCTATGCTTGTAGGAGAAATATCTTGTTAGGAAAATCATATTGACTAAGATGTTGTGAAATGTAATATATCTCTGACTTAGGAATCCTACCTTTTCTATTCAAAGTGCTTGGAGATTTTGCTTCTGATAAAAATGTCATAAAACCATAGTGTCACATACTCCTCAATGGTGAGAAAATTTCAACCAAAGCCAAATATAATGTCCTTACATGTTCAAAACTATGTTATGCTACTTGTTATTGCTTTGAGTTTAATCAAACCTTGTTGACCCTTGTTGAGAAATTTATCATGCTCCCAAGATCAAGATCACGTACACTCCACCTATACACGCCACTTTTACACTGGAAAATATGTTAGACAATGCATGTTAGAGCTATGTAAAGGCTATGTAAAAGTATGAGAAAAAAATAAAAAATGGACACATGAAGGTCCAGGATATAAAAAAGAGAGATGAGCATGTTAGAGCTCATGAAAAAAGAAGAGAAAGAAGAAAAGTTATGATAGCCATGTCTCGAAAATAAGTAATAAAGAGAGATCATGTCACTAAAGGAGTACATGTGCCAAACATATTATGTCCACACACATGCACATCTTGATCTAGGATTATGACATTTTTCTCCTTGGATCCTTGTTTTGACTTTACAATATATGCAATACCAGTATGCTATCATGTTTATCCCTACCTGAGCTCTACATAAGCCTTTTAGAAGTAGGATGAAATAAAAGAAGACAAATAATGTTATGCCTTGGTAAGGAATCATACACCATTGAGCGATTTGAGAGTACCATATGAGGAGTATAAGTGAACTATGCTTTGTGAAAACTTAAAAACTCCAAGTCACTAAGATGTGGAATAGGAAAGATGACTTCGCCATAAGTTGTTCCATCTTACAATATCTAAAAGATATATGTTAGACAATGCCACATATCCCACCTGTATAGAGTATGTCTTGAATGATGCTTAAAGTTGCTGATTATCTTAAAGATTGTTATAGCCATAATCTATGTTACCCTTAACCTTTACTCGAGGATGAGCAAAGAGCTAAGTGTGGGGGATTCTTGTTGATGGTGGAATATTACCCAAAATAACATGTTCAAAACCCCGTCAACAAGGTCAGTTTCAAGGAATAAAGGAATGACATGAACACATTTTATCAATAACTAGCTCCACTTGTACTTGAAAGTATTTTCATGCAGGTTATAAAGAAATATGGAAAAACCAACTGGTGGGACCCACATAAGGGGGTCGCCTGACCCCTAATGGGACCCACATAAGGGGGTCACCCGACCCCCTATGGCCCCACCAGGGTTTGCCCAAGTGGCATGATCCATGAGAAGTCTTCTAGAGCACATTTCCACCCTTGGATCGCACTTGTGTTTTCTCTCAACGGTGGAAATAGAAGTCGCATGGATCAATGTGCCCACAAGGAAGCATCCAAAGTGATCAAGACACATTTCAACATGACAAACACCAAATGACAAGTGGGTACAACATTTGCACACACCATGGGAGGTCCCACCTATCATAGGGGGGGTCGCCCGATGAAGGGTCAAGATGGAGGACTAGAGGGGGGGGGTTGAATAGTCCTTTCTAAAATTAATCTACAAAGGCTAACCGAAACAAAAGTGGAATTAAAACTATCGGGCTAGCCAAGACTACACCCCTCTACCTAAGTTCATGAACACCTTGCAAAGATCCTAATTTAAGCAACAAAGATGTCGGGCTAGCTAGAGCTCATCTAATCAATCTAACTTGCAAGGTCACACAAACCTATGAAACTAGTGAAGCAAAGCCACAAAGCCTAAGATCACTAGCAATGCTCAATAACAAGGCTACACAAGCCAAATTAGAGAGCTCAAATTACTTAGCTACACAAACTAGGTAATGTGACTAACAAGGCTACTAAAGCCAATTAGTCACGCAAGAGAGCTACTTCTATGCTACACAAGCAAGAAAGGTAACTAGCAAGCTACACAAGCTAACTAATTACAAGAGCAACTATTTAAGCTACACAAGCTAGATAGCTACACAAGAGCAACAACTAAACACTAGCACAAGTATGAGTATGGAAATGCAAGCTAGTGAATGGAGATAACAAACCACCGAGAAGATGAAGACAATGTTGACACAGTGATTTTATCCAGAGGTTCACTTGGTTGCCACCAAGCTAGTCCCTATTGAGACAAGCTCAAGGTTGCCGCCGGTCCTCTTGCTAGTGGTGACTACACTAGTCACACTCTCCCCAAGGAGTGCTTACCACAAGCTCTAGCACTTGACCCGGCCGGACCACTTGACGCTCTTCACGTCTCTCTTTTACTAGAGTTGCTCTTCGCGATCTCCCGTGGGGTGAGCACAACACCCCTCACAAAGCGGTCGCCTCCGGAGCACCACTCAATCTCCGAGCGTGCTACCACAGAACACACACAAGCCTCCAAGCCGTCTAGGAGGTGGCAACCTCCAAGAGTAACAAGCACCACCGGCTTGCAACTCGATCACCTAGTGCCACACTTGCAATCTTTCATACACCGCACTAGAATCGCTATCTCACTTAGCGGATATGATTAGCACTAATCACAAGTGAGTTGGAGGGCTCCCAAGCACTCTCACACAAGGACACTAAGTCCCCAAGGTGCCAACACACCAAATGGCCGACCACCACCTCTATTTATAGAGGGAGGGCCCAAACTAGCCGTTTGGAATCGTGCTGAAATTTGAACTGCGGATAGTCCGCCCTTATAGCCCCGGACAGTCCGCCCTTATAACAAAACTGGCCGTTAGGAGCTGCAACAGTCACCCCAGACAGTCTGTCGTTGAAAATTGACGACCTGCACAGAACCTGTCCAGCAACCTTGTTCTCCAAAAAATTAGCCAGCGGACAGTCTGCCCTTATAGGCCCGAACAGTCCGCCGTTCACCTGTCAACCCGAGAACAGTGCAACCATCGCGTTCGATGCAGCCCCATTGGTGCGTCCGAGGCCCACGGACAGTCTACCACTAAAATGGTAGACAGTCCGCCATTCTCCAGAAAGCCTCCCATGAGAACGGCCATAACTCTTAGCTCCAAATTCAGAATTTGATGATCTTGGACATTTTAGAAAGCTTATTCAGAGGGCTACACAACCCTCATGAACACATGATCCAAAGAACAAAGGATCAATACAGTTTTACAATCCAAGAGCCATCACTTTTCTTTTTTAACCAAAGTTTTCTCTAAAACTTCTCCAAATTCTTTTCCTTTGCAAATGTGCTAACACCACCAAGTGAACACCATCATGTGCAAGTGTGTTAGCATTTTCACAATCATTTTTCAAAGAATTTTCACTTTCACTCACCACGCCAGTCGATCCTAGTAACAACACAATGTTAGGTCGCTCAGGTGGCACTAGATGACCGATATGCAAACAAGTCTGCTCCTCTTGATAGTACAACCATCTATCCTAAACTCGGTCATAAACTTCTCTACACACCTATGACCGATGAAATAAAATGCCCTACAAATATATCTTTGCCTTGCGCATTCCATTCCATCTCCTTTGGTGTTGATGCAACACATGCACCAACCTATCTCCAAGTGATATGATCCACTTCATATCATCACATGGCCTCCATGGTCCATTGATCTTGATCTCACTTGCTCTTCACCATTGCTTCAGTCATTCGGTGCGAAGTCTTTGCTCAAGCCTCCCGGCACTCGGTACCAACGGCTTCAAAGCCTCCAACTTGCCCTTCACCTTCGCAACCAGTCCATCAAGCCAAGTCTTGCCTTGATCTTCACCATCTTAGCCACATTACTCCATATCATGTCACATATGCAATAAGCTCCTCCATCATATGCATGAGCATTGCAACATCCTCCAAGCCATTTCACCTCTATGACATATGTTGCTCACACATGATCACCTGTGGACTAATCAACTATGTATCTCACATAAACACCATTAGTCCACCTAAAGTTGTCACTCAATTACCAAAACCAAACTAGGACCTTTCAATCTCCCCCTTTTTGGTAATTGATGACAACTCTACAAAGATATGGAAATTAAGCTTATTTCAAGCTAGCACTTTACAAGAATGTAAATTGCTAACTTGGTTTGGATTCTATGTTACTTATCCAACATTAAGACCATATGAGAGGATTTGGATAAGCATGATACAACCAGACTTGGTAGTGTTAACTCCCCCTACATGTGTGCTCAAATGGTTTGGTTTCAAGCTTGCACACATGCATAAATATGAAATTTATGGGAGTGTTAGCACTACTAAGTGATGCTAAGGTATACAAGATAGAATTGTACCTTTGTAGCATGTATACCACATTTGAATTCATCCTTAGCATCAATCTTGCTAGAAACAAGTGAAACTTGATACCATGTGAGATCAACATTGTAATCAAGGTTCTAGTTACCACTTGCTACACTAAGACTAAGCTCTAAATACCAATAGAAGGAAAACAATCATCATCCAAGTCTTAGCTCTAGCAAATATCACACACAAGCATATATATCAAATGTAAGACATATGCATTATGCAAGCAAGTCACACGAATGTGCACATATCAAAATGCAATCAACCAAGTTCATGAGCTTGCTCCCCCTACTTGTGTGCTTTCTTAGTCCAAGAATTTGATCCTTCTTCATCATCAATTTTGCTCCCTCTTGATCCATGTCCATCTTATTTTCTTGCTTTCTCCCCCTCTGTTGTCCTTGACATATCTCAGTTGACATATCTTTGACACAATTTCTCCCCCTTTGTCATCAATGACCATAAAAGGTATGCTCTTTTCACACAAAGGGTGACACTAGGGTAGATGGTTGACACTTGAGTCTTGTATTTTTGATGGACACTACCACATATGTTGGAATGACACTACTTGTAGATACCCCGTATAGATACATGAAAGCCACTTGTAGGATCTTTGACCTTGATACCAATCGGTGAGGCATCTTCCCTTATGTCATAGCATGAGTCATCCACTTGATATACTTGAGCTCTTGTTGGTGAGGGATCTTTGCTTGATTTGATCACTTAAGATTGAGGATCACTTGACATATTTGTAGGATACCACTTTAGAGCTTGATCTAGACACCACTTGGTAAATATCACTTGAAAGATCATATACCATTTTTGAAGAGATACCATGCGAAGAAATGATGAGTCTAGATACCACTTGAATGAAAGTTTAAACTTGATATCTGTTGATGGTAGATAACTCCTATTTTAAACCATCAACTAACCTCATAAATGACCCACAATGATCCAAAGAGTGTAGCTATAGGGTTTGATTCTAACAAGTTCCACGAGTTGTGTAGTTCTCACTTGTTTTGCAGGATATTCAATATTTCATCATAAGAAAGTATCTCAATTGAAGAATCAGAGCACACCAGTGTGACGAGCTCGGCGAGATGATCGCAACGGACATGGCACTTGCCATATTTGGAGCCCCGGAGCGAGAATCCTCGATGAATACGATCAAGAAGACTCTAGAACCCTCTAGAAGCCTTATCCATACAAAAGATCAAGGGGTGTAACAGACAAGATTCCAAGTGCTACAGAATACCAGAATTATCCAGGGACCAGACAGAAAGAAGACGACAAGGAATCCATCCATGCCACGACTCGTTGCGCAAACCAACCGAACAAGGACTCAAGATGAAGAACGAAGGTCCCAGAAGACTTATCGGCGAAGCAACCACCTGGGGGCTGCTAGGTGGGGTCGGCCGGCCCCACCTCTAGTGGAGGACTGAGAAAGCTACCAAAGGCGACCAGAGGGGGGGGGGGTGAATGAGAGCCTTAAAATTTCTTTTGAAACTTTGGCCTTTGTCCCAACAAAGCAACCCCAAAAACTTCGGACACAAGCGTGATGCCCACGATCCTCGGAAAGAGGGCGGATGATCCCTAGGATCACAGCAAGGCACCACCAAATGAGAGCAAACCAAAACTCGAAAACTCCGAGTCAAGTTCAACCCCAAAAACCTACTCCCGAACGTAGATAGACGGCTACGTCGGGAAATTCCTAAATATCTATGCTAACAAGTAGCAAAGATACCTAGAGAGGTTCCTTGGTGAACTCTAGGAGCAAACGAGAAGTCCGAAACAAAGCGGAAAAGCCGGGAGAGCAAATGCACTAAACAGGACAAGTTTGCGAAGTCCTGGACGATCCGCGGGTACGGTCCCGGACTGTCCGCGGCAACCCCAGACTGTCCGTGGATGGATGGCGGACTGTCCGTCGGTCAAAAACCCAAAACAGCAACTCTGCTGAAACCTCCCTGGACAGTCCCGGACTGTCTGCGGCTGACAACGGCAGACTGTCCACTGGTCAAACCGAGAAAGCAAGGTTGCTGAAACCTCACTGGACAGTCCCGTACTGTCTGCGAGTTACAACGACGGACTATCCACCGGTCAACCCAAAGCAAATCAGCCGAGACACACAGCCACTGACCTGGCAGGACCCTGATGCCCGGACAGTCCGCGGGTCAGGTGGCGGACTGTCCACGACCACCCAGAGAAGGCGATTTTGATCGCCCTTCTCTCAAATCTCCCCAAATTCGATCCAAATCAAAATCCCTTGATCCCAAAATTGGAGAAGATGATCTCTAGGTAGTTGGGAGACTAATCCTAAGAAATCATCCACCCAAATCAACTCAGTCACCGGGAAATCAAAAGGGAAGGTGCAAGAATGAAAAAGTTGCCACGAAACTTGAATCGACCTGATCTACTTGTTCGTGAGGATTGAGATGAATTCCTTCGGTGGAAATGTTCTCCTCACTTCAAAGAACAAGTTGGTTCAAGTGGATTCAAAAAAGACGCAATCGAGCAACAGGAAATTCGTGGAGAAAAGATGAATGCGAAGAACAAATTCAAAACACGAATCACAACCACAAATTTAACTGTGTCTCGAACACACGAGACAATAGTGAGATTATGGTCTCACTTCCTCAAAATCTCACAAACACAAAGGTATGATTAGTTGTCTCTGCGGATCTCAGTAGCTACAACAAGGAATGGGAAGCAGGAAACCCTAGAGTGAAATTAGCAATGACTGAGATAGAATGGAGGGAGGGGTTGCCACTCCTTATGTAACCTAATACAATTATTCCCCTTCTACCCCTATGGCTAATGACCGGGCAGGCTAACCCTAAGGGTATTCCTGACCAACTCGAAGTGTAGTCGATCCGACGGCCACGCCCGCACATCCGACAGCTTCGCCTCGACGTGACCTCACCTAATGCCGCCATGTGCCGCCACCGTGCCGCTTGTCCTTTTTCACGGATCTCCCCCCGGTTTTGAGGCCAAAACCGGGAAACCTGGACCTCCCACCGGTTTTGAGGCCGAAACCGGAAAACCTGTCGTCCATTGGCTGAGTTTTGTGGCCCAAACTCAGAAACCCGCTAGCGCCCAGGTTTTGAGGCCCAAACCTGGAAACCGTCCTTAGCCCGAGTTTTGAAGCCCAAACTAGGAAACCCGCAGCACCCCAAGTTTTGTGTCCCAAACCTGGAAACCATCCACCAGGTGGTTTTTCTGTGGCTCAACCACCAAACCGACGCCTTAGAGGGGATGCACCGCCCGTGCACCCCGTCCACCGTCACGTGTCCCCAGGTCCACGACCCGAGCCACACCGTGTCCCGCAAGTCTCCGCTCGTCGCTGTCCCAGGCTGTCACCCACCACAGTTGATCGTCAGGCCACCGGTCCCTCAGTCCAAGCCTCACATCCGCCCTTCACCTTCACCTTGCCTTCGATCACTGTCTCCATGCTTGACACCTGTGTTGGTATTTCTTAACGAATCACCCTAAGAATGATCCGAATAAATAATAATCTAGTGAAGGCACTAAAGAGTCTACAGGATACTACTAACTTCACTTAACGTCAAGTTGTCATCCCCAACATGAAGCTAGCAATGTAATTATATCAGGGCACTGGATTTAAAGATAAATATTTACCCACAAGCGCACAAATAAATACACCCATTGTAGAAGCATTTTACCCAAGCTAGTCTCAGATATCGTTATTTATATTTAGCCTAGAGACTAATCAATTCAAAGTATGATGGTATTATACTAATGAGGACTTAACAACAATTAATATGGCACACACTTATAATAAAGACTGATAACACACTTATTACTCCAAACAGGGATCAGATTACAGAGTAAATGATAATAATAAATGATAAATGATAACAGAGCAGATCAATCAAAGATAATCTTAGAACAGTACTACCTAGCAAGTGATGATTAAAACAGGCATTAAAATAGAAACATTCCTAAGTTATTCTAGTTACAATTCATAAAATACATTGATTAGTGCAAACATATTTGGCAATCATTGGCTAGGTCATATCATATTTTTAATCAAGAGGCAACTCCATAGTAAAGGTGCCAAACAGAGTAACCCCTAAACCATGAGTTAACTGAGCCATACTGAACACTATATTCGGGAGGTGGAATACAAAGGACTCAACAGGAATATCACACCCGCGATCTACCACTCTATCCGGAACATAGGACGCATTCGCAGATAAATAGTGTATAGGCACCACGCCTACACAACATCTATCACCCACCCAATGATCATTAAGATGAGCGCTATACGAACATGAGTATAAACATAATGATGAACTATCTATGCCAAATATATAATCAAAGCAGACTATAAGCAATATAATTAAGAATATAATGGTTGATGTCTTAGTCATATCAATTGTATTGCTATCTAGAACATAAAGATGAACAATAAGGTGAATTAGATCATCGAGAAGAACTAAAGTACAAACTAAATCATGAACTAGAACTGGATTATGAACTAGACGATGAACTAGAACATAAACAACGATGAACAATGATGAACTAGAAGAGCAATTATGAAATAGATCCATAATGTTAATACAAGAGAGAAGATCTTGGGTTTACCGAGCCTTCTCGTGACTAGATCCAGAATACAAGCGAAGGTTGCCTCCTCTAATCCTATTCTATCTAACTATTCTAGGTGGATGTAGTTCTAGAGCTACTGATTGATCTCCTTCTCTGGCTAATCTGATTGTGATGAATGATGATGATCAAACCCTGATCGATGCTCTAGAGAGGGGGGTCTGGGGCTGTTATATAGCCCTGGCCGATGAACTGTGGCCGTTGGATCAAACCGACCTAAGGTACGGCTGAGATGCATCCTCATAGGCGGTGGAAGAACATTCCAGAAGATAGAGTCCAGCGGGCCCTAGAGGGGACCGGTCGGTCCCACCTGGCAGGGTCTCGCGGTGCCCGACCTCCTGGTGTCTTCTGGTGTCCTCTAGATGCTTCTAGAATAATTCTGATGCGTCGGTTCGGTTATCTCCCGTCGGTTTCCTTCTAGGGGAAGCTATCAGTGTTGATTTCCTGGTTTAGTCCCTGCAGAACCACAATTCACCAAAACTCGTGGAATACTGTCAATTGAAACCCTAATCCTTTGTTGGTGATTGAATTCATACCCTTTTCATGTTTATTTGTCCTTTAATTGTGTTAGATAACCAGTGTCAACAACTCCCCCAAGCTTACCTTTTGCTAGTCCCTTAGCAAATAATCATGATGAATTAGGAATTGCTACTATGCTTTCACACCTCATAGGTACATATGTTCAAACAAAAATCTTCCCTTGGATTAAAGTTAACTATTCTGACTTTCTCATTATACCTTTAACTATGGAGCTTTTTGCCTTCACCTAGGTCTTTAAACAATTGAAAGATAGAACAATCAAGTTAAGCACTGTATCTCTAACTCTTTGATCAACCTTCATTCTAGAGTTTTTATATATTTTAAAAATAAAAATAAGAGATTTTACTGTATGATACTCTCAAATCGCTCTTTTATATTTTATGATTATGATTCCTCACTACTGCATTTTCCTTCTTTTCTATGAATATATATCTGGAGCTTTCAAGAAGTGAAAAGCATATCTTACCAAGTCAAAGTTCAAAGTCAGGGAGAAAGATGTCATACTCATAGATCAAAAACTTAGAACTTTTGAAATTTGTCATCTCTTGCTGGCATAGTGTAATTAGAGGGACCATGGGCTGTCATTCTTTTTTTTGAGGTAGTCAGGCACTTGTCCCTTTTTATTTCCTCCTTTTATACTTTTGCATAGTCTCATGCCTCTAACACAATAATACTTCGGAAGAGTGAATCTTTTAATAAAACATTCTTGATCTCTAGAGCATGATAAATTTCTCAACCATAACTAAAAACTTAGAACAAAGCAAGTAGACTTATCTTAAGATCATATTAATGGCTCTAGGTAGGAATTCATGTTATGTCATACAGGATCTCATCATGTGTTTTTAATATTTTCAAAGTGTAAATCTCCAAAACTCTAGTATCTCTAGGAATTAGATAAACAACAGCTCAAACCTTTTTATATCATATCTCATAATTATCTAGACTTTAGATCAAGCATTTACAATCCACAGGTTTCAGGTTCAGAGTTTATTCAGAATAGCTGTCTAAAACTCAAGAAAATTTAAGTTGAACACTAGGTACTTAAAAGGGATTACGGTAGAGCAATTGTTCGTCATTTTTATTATGAGCAATATTAAGTTTTATATCCACCTAGACATTTATTCATTATATAATATCTTTATTTGGTTTTGTAATAGTTATTCATCTTTTTATGGATTTCTACATTTATTAACCTGATCTAACTAAACCGAACTAATAGTAGTAAAAAGCCGTGATACTTATCGTGATAACTGAGGGTGCCTTCCCCCAAGCTGGATCTTGACGTGGTCCTTTCTCCAGAAGACGAGTAGACCGTTAGTGGTTTCTTAAGTCCTTCTCTTCTTCTCTTCCTGCTGAATTCAAAGATAGACAACACAACTAGTGGAACTTGATTAAGCGTTAGTGATAAATATTCCTCCATTTGTCTAGTTGTCTTAAAGCTCTTAAGATTATTTATGTTCTTCCTTTCCACTAAGCAGAGTTTCAGCAGTGTTTCATAGTGTCTCTTTTTGGATTTTCGTTTTTATGGATGTATGCAATGCAGAAGTAAATATGCAAATGCATATTTTTATGCCTCCACAGAAAGTGTAGTACTCTCATGGGGCTTAGAGTTTTCCATATTTTTATTTTGTTTTCTAATGCAGATATAATTGCTAAGAAGTAAATATGATACTAACAGTAAAATTATTATGCTGATTCTACTAATTATGCAATGATGAATTTAATGCTAATGAATATGGATAACTACCGAGTTACCTTTCGGCGAGGATTCGACGTTTATAGTCTATCGAACAAGACTCCTTGTACACTCTTCATTCTTCCTTGGGTGCATCAGCAGATCCTGAGGAGGACCTCGATGATTGCACGTTAGTAGAACTCTCTTTCTTTTTCCACACCCGTTTGACTGGTGGACTTGTCTACTTTACTTCATCGTCCTTCATTTCCTTTAATGGGATGTCTTCACTCCTGGTGACTTCTCCTTCATAGTCAGCCCATCCATCCTTGATTGGTCGATTCTTGTTGCGCTGGGATGTGCGGCGCCTCCTCCTTGAGTGATTCTTCTTTTCCTGTATATTAGTGGCATAGCTATTAAAGTAACATCGTACCTTCTCCCTTGGTAACTGGAAGTGGATCTCTCCAGATCTCATGTAGATGATGGCGCTAGTGGTGTTGAGGAAGGGTCTTCCTAGGATGATGTGAATATTGTCTTCTCTTCCCATGTCTAGTACCATGAAGTCGGTGGGAACGTAGTAGTCTTCAATTTGGATCATTACGTCCTTTACTACTCCCTCCGGAAATCGATAAGTTTGGTCCACCAGCTGCAGCTGCACATATGTTTGATACATAGTTCTATTTTTATATAAGTATTCATATGTTACCTTAGACATTATGTTAACACTTGAACCGATGTCGCAGAACGTCTTGTGGAATGTACTTCCCTCGATCTTGCAATCGATGGTGGGTACTCCTGGGTCGTCTCTCTTGGTGAGGTATGGTGATGGAAGAAGGTGGTCACTCTCTGTTTGGACAGAGTTGACCATCCACACTGTGTCTTGATGCGGATGTATAGCCTTGTTCTTTCTCCTTCTGTTCCTATTCTTCTTCATTGATGTTATAGCGTTTGCATCTTCGTAGGGCATCTAAGGGTGGACTCGGGTAGTGAGTGTACATCTCTTGAAGCTGAATCTTTCTTTGTTGCCTATGATTGTGAAACCGATCTTGGTGCTGTCCGCGTAGATGATGGCTTTGGTTGAGCTTAGGAACAGGCGTCCAAGAATGATGGGTGCTCTATTGTCTCCACCTGTTTCGACGATCATAAAGTCTACACACACATACGAGCGTCCCACTCGAATACAAACATCTTCTAGAATTCCCAATGAGTAGCACAGTGTCTGATCTGCAAGCTGCAAACACATACTTGTATATAACAGAGGTGCACCATGAATTTGTTTGTATATTACCTTTGGTATAATGTTGACGCTTGCTCCAAGGTCGCAGACTGCTTCTTCAAAACTGTTAGGTCCAATGTGGATTGGAATGACAGGTCTTCATGGATCTCCTTTCTTCGGGGGCAATGGAGTCATCCTTCCATTCCCTCGATGGTCTAGGTATGAGATGTCCTGCATCAAAAATATCTACAAGATTTGCAGTCTTTAGCTCTTTCGGACTTCCAGGAATCTTACCTTTTTCAGCCATAGGGACTGAAGCTGCTAACTGAGATAACTGAGATTCTATCATCTTATTAAAGCTATGTTGATTCTTTATGGCAAAAGTAAAGCTATCCATTCTAGTATTAATGTTTTCAAGCAGTTTATCATTGGAAGCTATCTTCTTAGACATATTATCAATAATCTTGTTTTGATTAGATATCATCTCTCTCAAAGGAGGTTGGTTAAATGTATTACCTTGGTATTACCTGAGTAGTTACCTAAGTAATTAGGCCTTGATTGTTGGTTCCATCCTTGAGCTTGTTGAGGACGATAGTTGGTGTTGTTGTTGATGTACTTTGCATCCTCTTGAATCTCAGGGCAGTTGCTCCCTGAATGACCAGTGCCTCCACACTCTTCACATGTCATGCGAGATTCGTAGATTTGCTTGACGTCTTTTTCTTGGGAGTGTGTTCATCGAACTTCTTCATGAGTAGGTCAAGTTTGGCAAACAACATGTCTACTTCCTTAAGTTGATGTATTCCTCCCCTCTTGCGTGGCTGAGAGCGTTCCTCGTTCCATCCTTGGTTAGAGGCCATCTTCTCAATGAGTGTAGTAGCATTGTTGATAGTGAGTGATAAGAATGATCCTCCAGCAGCGACATCCACATTCTCACGGGTACTCGAAGTGAGCCCGTGGTAGAAGGTCTGCATGAGTAGCCAATTCTCCATCCCATGGTGAGGGCATTCTGATATGTAATCTTGAAAGCGTTCCCAAGCCTCTGGGATTGATTCGTCGTATTGTTGCTGGAAAGTTGAAATCTTGGCACAGAGGGCATTCGTCTTGCCCACTAGAAAGAACTTTGCTAGGAAAGCAGTTGAACAGATCGCCCATGAGGTGTTTTTGTTTTTGTTGGAGTAGAACCATTGTTTTGCCTTTCCCAAGAGTGAGAATGGGAATAAGTGAAGTAGAATGGTGTCCTTTTCGACTCCCTTGATGGTGAAAGTGCTACAAATCTCCAGAAAGTGTTGGAGATGAGCGCTTGCGTCCTCATGTGCCTTTCCGCAAAACTGATTATCTTGCACCATGTTGATCAAAGCTGGCTTGAGCTCAAATCCGTTGTCTCCCACATTGACTGTTGGTCCAGTCCTGATGTTGGCGGTGGTTGGTGCACAGAACTCACGGAGTGTCTTGTCAGCCATGGTGTCAAACACTGGTGTTAAGCTTCTACTTATCTGGCTAACTTCTGGAAGTGTTAGTGAGGGTCTCTTGAGTTTGCGTCTTGTTTTCCTTAGTAAAGCTTCGGGATCCTCAACGTAGTTATTCGGAAGTTGGAAACCAGTCATACATCACACCCTGCATAAGATAAAAAATAAACAAAGCCAGGGTAAGCCTGTTTGAGTAGAGATAAACAATCAGTGCATTATCACATGTGTGTAAGTAAAATGATATGTTCTAGCTACTGTTTTAAATTGTTGCTAATGCAATGTCCTATCAGTGTTCATAAAGAGTTTAAAAGAAAAACCCTAGGTACCATCCCTAATTGAATTGATGTGTTCCCCGGCAACTGCGCCAGAAATGCTTGTTGGTATTTCTTAACGGAATCACCCTAAGAATGAACCGGATAAATAATAATCTAGTGAAGGCACTAAAGAGTGTACGGGACACTACTAACTTCACTTAACATCAAGTTGTCATCCCCAACATGAAGCTAGCAATGTAATTATATCAGGGCACTGGATTTAAAGATAAATATTTACCCGCAAGCGCACAGATAAATACACCCGTTGTAGAAGCATTTCACCCAAGCTAGTCTCAGGTATCGTTATTTATATTTAGCCTAGAGACAAATCAATTCAAAGTATGATGGTATTATACTAATGAGGACTTAACAACAATTAATGTGGCACACACTTATAATAAAGACTGATAACACACTTATTACTCCAAATAGGGAACAGATTTCAGATGATAAAAGATAACAGAGAGCAAATCAATCAAAGATAATCTTAGAACAATACTACCTAGCAAGTGATGATTAGAACATGCATTAAAATAGAAACATTCCTAAGTTATTCTAATTACAAGTCATAGCATACACTAATTCGTGCAAACATATTTGGCAATCATTGGCTAGGTCATATCATATTTATAATCAAGAGGAAACTCCATAGTAAAGGTGCCAAACAGAGTAACCCCTAAACCATGAGTTAACTGAGCCATACTGAACACTATATTAGGGAGGTGGAATACAAAGGACTCAACAGGAATATCACACCCGCGATCTACCACTCTATCCGGAACATAGGACGCATTCGCAGATAAATAGTGTATAGGCACCACGCCTACACAGCATTTATCACCCACCCAATGATCATTAAGATGAGCGCTATACAAACATGAGTATAAACATAATGATGAACTATCTATGCCAAATATATAATCAAAGCAGACTATAAGCAATATAATTAAGAATATAATGGTTGATGTCTTAGTTATATCAATTGTATTGCTATCTAGAACATAAAGATGAACAATAAGGTGAATTAGATCATTGAGAAGAACTAAAGTACAAACTAAATCATGAACTAGAACTGGATTATGAACTAGAAGATGAACTAGAACTAGACGATGAACTAGAACATAAACAACGATGAACAATGATGAACTAGAAGAGCAATTATGAAATAGATCCATAATGTTAATACAAGAGAGAAGATCTTGGGTTTACCGAGCCTTCTCGTGACTAGATCCGGAATCCAAGCGAAGCTTGCCTCCTCTAATCCTATTCTATCTAACTATTCTAGGTGGATGTAGTTCTAGAGCTACTGATTGATCTCCTTCTCTGGCTAATCTGATTGTGACGAATGATGATGATCAAACCCTGATCGATGCTCTGGAGAGGGGGGTTTGGGGCTGCTTATATAGCCCTAGGCAATGAATCATGACCATTGGATCGAACCGACCTAAGGTACGACTGAGATGCATCCTCATAGGCGGTGGAAGAACATTCTAGTAGATAGAGCCCAGCGGGCCCCGGGGGGGACCGGTCGGTCTCATGGTGGGACCAGTCGGTCCCACCTGGCAGGGTCACGCGGTGCCTGACCTCCTGGTATCTTCTGGTGTCCTCTAGATGCTTCTAGAATAATCCTAATGCGTCGGTTCGGTTATCTCCCAGGAAGCTATCGGTGTTGATTTCCTGGTTTAGTCCCTGCAGGACCATAATTCACCAAAACTCATAGAATACTGTCAATTGAAACCCTAATCCTTTGTTGGTGATTGAATTCATACCCTTTTCATGTTTATTTATCCTTTAATTGTGATAGATAACCAGTGTCAGCAACCTGCACAACACAAGCCAAAGAACATGCGCATCATATCATTTGACAATCACTCATCATCTCAAGATCCGGCATACACCCATGTTTCCGCACCCAGGCCGGTTGGCCTGGGACTGCCTCCTCGACGGCCCGTCTTCGTGGAGCATGACCTAATCGACCTCTTTGATGTATCTCAACCATTGTTCAAGGTCAGTTTGATCGGAGAGCTGCGGTTCATCCCACCGGGCTATATAAGAAACCCCAGACCCCCTGGCATCTCATCCAATCTTAGTCTTAGATCATTGATCAATCATTTAGAGTAGAGGTAGCCTAGACAACCAAGAGCTCCACCATCCAAGGGCGTAGCTAGAATAGAATTAGAAGAGTCGAGGGAAACTCGGATTCCGGATCTAGTCAAGAGGAGCTAGGTAATTAGCCTTGTCTTTTCTCTTGTATCAACATTGTTCTTCTAATTGTTCTTCTAATTGTCTTCTAGTTCATTATCTTGTGTTCTAATTGTGTTCTAGTTCATCTTCTAATCTCTCTAGTTCATCTCTGTGTTCTAATCTAGTTCTAATTACCTCTCTAGTTCATCTATGTGTTCTAATCTATTTCTAATTGTTCATCTAGTTCTTATTCATCTTCTAGTTTGTGTTCTTGTTGATACATGTCATGACTTGTTACTATTTCATGTTCATTATATGTCTAGCATAGCTAGGGTATCTCTATGTTTATGCTCTTGTTCGTATACGCTCATTCTGTCGATCGCAGGGTGAGTGGTCAACATTGTGTAAGCGTGGTGCTTATAAGTTGTTTACCTGCGAATGCACCCTATATTCCGGGCCAGCAAGTGGTAGAACGCGAGGGTGACTCTTATAGCCTCGTTGAGTCCTTTGTAGTCCACTCCCCGAATATAGGACAAGTAAGACCTGGTCACCCGGAGGGGATAGACTCGGGATCTAATCCTCCATGCGTGATGTCTCCTGCGTATAAATATAAGTTACTCTAACCATGATTGCTAAACATAATTGCACTAATTGATGTAGTCTATGACCTATAGTTAGAACCACATTAGGAAGTTAATCTATCTCTTTCTAGTTTTGGCTACGATCCGACCTTGAGTGAGAATGCTCTGTTGGAACTCTTTTTGTGGTTTACTCCATTCTATTACATTTATCTTATTTATCATTTATGATTGATTCCTGTGTTGAGAATAGATCTAGTGGAACTCTTATCATAATCATACATGTGTGTGTCATAGTTGTAGATGTTTATCTCCTACTAGTTAACTCATGATATGCATTGCTCCGTTATAAATAACGATACCTAGGAAACTCTCCTTGGTGAAATGCTACAGTAGATGTATTTTATCTATGCGCTTGCAGATAATCCTATTTTATATTTTATAAGGGCAAGATCATAAATACCATGCACGTCTCTAGTGTCGCTGCTAGTGGTGACAGCCTAGCGTTAAAGGTAATGTTGTTAGATTTGTCTACCTATATTTCTAGCGCCATTATCTGAAGTGATGCTAAGAGATGTCAACAATATTGTTGGTATAAATTAACACACACTCTACTTTATCCGCAAGCGCACAAATAAAATCTACCGATGTAGCAGTTCACCGGAGTAACCTAGTTTTAATATCGAACCCAAAGGAACGGATAGCGTTAAGTCTTAAAGTCTAACCCCTGAGTAGCTAACAAGGACGAAGAATCTAGAAGTATAGAGGTGATCACTAAGGCTATCTAATTCCAATTTAAGAGTGATATGTTTGTATTATTCTTAGTGGGGAAGTTGCCATAAAAGGTCACAAATAGAGTATGAGTCTTTTATGAAAATGTGTAATCCTACCGAGCCTACACACGGGTAGGTGGACTATAGAAGAATCAATAAGGCTATAAGAGTCACCCTTGCGAACAACCACTACTACCGGCGTTATAGGAGGCATTTATGAGCTATCAAGTCTAAGCACCATGCTTACACTATCCAACTACTCTAACTCTAGCGCAACTAGAATTAAAGTACTCAAAAGAGAGTCATAAACCTTAAGAATAATAAGAACAATGGCTCAAACTTAAATATAGACGTTGATTACCGAAACAATCGCTGAAGCAAGTTGAAGATGAACTTGAATCCGCAGGTACAAGATGGAGAAGTTGATCCGACAAGCCGGAGCTCCTTCTTGATCTCTTCCTCTCTCTCTCTCTGTCTCTCTTCTAGTTCTAGTATAAGACTAGGTTTAAACCTCAACTAGAGGGGTATCTAGTCTTCTACTTGAAAGCTGGCTCTTGAAGTCTTCTTCTAGGCTTTCTGAATGAGGCGTAGACTTTTCTGAAGAGAGACCTGTTCTACCCTGGGGCCTGGGGGCCTGTATATATAGCCCTGAGGGATCAACCGCGGCCGTTAGATCAAACCGACTTCACGTAGGGCTGAGATGGATCCTCAGAGGTGGTAGAGGAAGGTTCCAGAAGAAGGAGGCGAGTGGCCCCCTGGGCCCATCGATCGGTCATGGGGTGGGACCGGTCGGTCCCACCTGGAAGCCTCTCGGGGTGTCCCGCCTCGTGGTGTCCTCTGGTGTCCTCTAGGTCCTTCTGGAGTATTCCTGACGTGCCGGTTCCATAATCTTCCGTCGGTTTCCTTCTAGGAGAAGTAATCAGTGCTGGTTTTCCTGTTTAGTCCCTGCAGAATCACAATTCACCAAAACTCATGGAATATTATTAATTAAAACCCTAAACCTTTATTGGTGATTGAATTCATGTCCTTTTCATATTTATTTATTCTTTAATTTTGATAGATAACCAGTGTCAACAACTCCCCCAAGCTTACCTTTTGCTAGTCCCTTAGCAAAACCAAAACTTGACAATGGATCAGGAGTTGCTACAATATCTTCATTTCCAACAAGTATACCTGCTGTTAAACAAAAATTCTCCAAAATATATTATGTTATTCTTCATGGGGCTTATTACTTTTACCTTTTGTTGACGAAATATGGTCAATAGCCCACCTAGGGTTATGGCCAAGGTGGTAGATTAGTGGGGAAGACGTGTGGAATGACGATCCGGACGTGACACAGGAACGAAACTAGATGAACACCAGGGTTTATCCAGGTTCAGGCCGCCGAGTTCAGCGTAATACCCTACGTCCTGCGTCGAGCTGTCTACTCTGTATATTGATGAACGTGTTTTTGAGGGGGGGGTCCCTGCTCGCCTTATATAGCTGCGGGGAGCAGGGTTACAAATCTTAGAAGATCGGATCTCTCGGAGAATAAGGAAACCTAATCGATTACAATTTCATATCTTGGAGGACACAATATTTTTCCTAACCGACTATGCTTCCTTCCTTTCTAATCCTGAGAAGGCTTCCGTGCTATCATTCGACCAGCTGGGCTGCCTGTCCGACCAGCTGGGCTTTGACGCCACAAACCTTCACAACGAGTTGGGCCGGCCTTCATGAAGCAGCCCAAGTCTAGTCGTGAGGGTACCTGGGTTTATACCCCCACAACTAGTCCCCGAGCACATTGAATCTTGGAGCGGTGAAAAAAGATCTTAGCAACATCCCTGAGTAGGTTCATCCGAACTTCAAGCCTAATCTTCGACCAGGTTATAATCTATCGTTTGCCATTTCATGAACCCACAAGATGCGATGTGCTCTTAAAAGAGAAAAAATGACTTCCGGGAGTCTAGTGAAGTGTGCCCACTTTGTGCTTACACAACAGGAAAACCAACCCAGTCTTGAGGTAGATCATGTTAAAATACACACGCATACTCACCGACCAGGTGAAGTGTGCCCACTTAGTCCCCGAGCTTGGCAACAGAGGACTCAGTCATGTGATGCCAAGATCAGAAGATAAAAGCAGAAATAAATATATACATGCGCGACCAAGCGCCATGTATACACGGTAGTCCCTGAGCTTGGCAATAGATGACTCGGTCATGTGATGCCAAGGTCAGAAAATAAAAGCAGAAATAAATATATACATGCACGACCAAGCGCCATGTATACATAGTAGTCCCCGAGCTTGGCAATAGATGACTCGGTCATGTGATGCCAAGGTCAGAAAATAAAAGCAGAAATAAATATATACATGCGTGACCAAGCGCCATGCATACACGGTAGTCCCCGAGCTTGGCAATAGATGACTCGGTCATGTGATGCCAAGGTCAAAAAATTGTACTATGGACCTGTGAAAGAGTAACGACACCACACGCCATCAGGTGCAGACAAAAGCCACCAGCTTTAAGCTATCATGTTCTCTTTAAAGTGTACCCCCGTCGTCCTTTCGACAACTTTCACTGTATGCCATCGCAGAAAGTGACCTTTACTCTATTGAACCCGTGACATAATATGAGCTTCTTTTATGGTGGACATAGTCTATGAATCGAAGCAACTCGGCTATAAATATAGCATCTTGGAACCCTTGTTCTGCCCAGCAGCCATGGAAACAACACCTCAAACATCCGATGAACCAAAAATGAGTGTTGCCGAACTAGTTAATTCGCTTGGGTTGAATTTTGATGCATAGTTGCGAAGTTCCTGGTAGGATTGTTGTGAGAGGATAGTTTGTTAGGGCTGTTCCCGATTGGTCGTGGACAGATAGGGGTGATGGAGTTCCTGGGAGGATTCTTGTGACGCCAGCAATAACTCGAAGCTGAGTTGTCATGTGTTGAGTCCTCCCAAGTTCATCCGAACTCAAGCTGTTACCCAGGCAACCACCCTAGTTTCCAGTGAAACTTAGGGAGGCCAGGGTGATAGTCTTGCCGGTGACAGAATGCGGAAGTGGCGCTGGGAACGCGTCCAAATGTCTTTATTACATACAATTATCGTTAGTAAAAACGTCAAATTAGCTCAAGTACGCCCGACGGAACTGGCCCTGAAGTCATCGCAGCTCTGCCATGTGTGTGCCTGCAACTGGTCATCTGACCAGTCCCTAGCTTTGCTGAGAAGGCTGGTGAAGAAACCGACCAGTCCCCAGTATGACTGGTGGAGCTGGTCCTGAAGCCAACGCAGCTCTGCCACGTGTGTGCCTGTAACTGGTCATCTGACCAGTCCCCAACTTTGTTGAGAAGGCTGGCAAAGAAGCCGACCAGTCCCCAGTATGACTGGTGGAGCTGGTCCTGAAGCCAACGCAGCTCTCCCACGTGTGTGCCTGTAACTGGTCATCCGACCAGTCCCCAGCTTTGCTGAGAAGGCTGGCGAAGAAGCCGATCAGTCCCCAGTATGACTGGTGGAGCTGGTCCTGAAGCCGACGCAGCTCTGCCACGTGTGTGCCTGTAACTGGTCATCTGACCAGTCCCCAACTTTGCTGAGAAGGCTGGCGAAGAAGCCGACCAGTCCCCAGTATGACTGGTGGAGCTGGTCCTGAAGCAGATAGTTGACACTGGTTATCTATCACAATTAAAGGATAAATAAATATGAAAAGGGCATGAATTCAATCACCAACAAAAGGTTTAGGGTTTCAATTGACAATATTCCACGAGTTTTGGTGAATTATGGTTCTGCAGGGACTAAACCAGGAAATCAACACCGATAGCTTCCCCTAGAAGGAAACCGATGGGAGATAATCGAACTGATGCATTAGGATTATTCTAGAAGCATCTAGAGGACACTAGAAGACACCAGGAGGCCGGGCACCACGAGAGCCAGCCAGGTGGGACCGACCGGTCCCACCATGAGACCGACCGGTCCCCCCCGGGGCCCGCTGGACTCTATCTTCTGGAACCTTCTCCCACCGCCTATGAGGATGCATCTCAGCCGTACCTTAGGTCGGTTTGATCCAACGACCACGGTTCATCGCCCCGGGCTATATAAGCAGCCCCAGACCCCCCTCTCCAGAGCATCGATCAGGGTTTGATCATCATCATTCGTCACAATCAGATTAGGCCAACCAGAGAAGGAGATCAATTGTAGCTCTAGAACTACATTCACCTAGAATAGCTAGATAGAATAGGATTAGAGGAGGCACGCTTCGCTTGGATTCCTGATCTAGTCACGAGGAGGCTCGGTAAACCCAAGATCTTCTCTCTTGTATTAACATTATGGATCTATTTCATAATTGCTCTTCTAGTTCATCATTGTTCATCATTGTTTATGTTCTAGTTCATCGTCTAGTTCTAGTTCATCGTCTAGTTCATCTTCTAGTTCATAATCCAATTCTAGTTCATGTTCTAGTTCGTACTTTAGGTCTTCTCGATGATCTAATTCACCTTATTGTTCATCTCTATGTTCTAGATAGTAATACAATTGATATAACTAAGACATCAACCATTATATTTTTAATTATATTGCTTATAATATGCTTTGATTATATATTTGGCATAGATAGTTCACCATTATGTTTATACTCATGTTCGTATAGCGCTCATTTTAATGATCATTGGGTGGGTAATAGATGTTGTGTAGGCGTGGTGCCTATACACTATTTATCTGCGAATGCGTCCTATGTTCCGGATAGAGTGGTAGATCGCGGGTGTGATATTCCTATTGAGTCCTTTGTATTCCACCTCCCGAATGTAGTGTTCAGTATGGCTCAGTTAACTCATGGTTTAGGGGTTACTCTGTTTGGAACCTTTACTATGGAGTTGCCTCTTGATTATATATATGATATGACCTAGCCAATGATTGCCAAATATGTTTGCACTAATCCAAACATGAGTTTTGGGTCAAGCAGAAATGATTGGGTGCGTCCATTGCGAAAAATTCAACTGCGAGTTTTTTTGGTGAATCAGTGGGAAAAACGGCCATCCCAAGCGAGTTTTGCGGCACCGTTCCATCGGAAATGATAGTGCCAAAAACCAACCAAACATGAGTTTTGGGTCAAACGGAGATGATTGGGTGCGTCCATTGCGAAAAATTCAACTGCGAGGTTTTTCGTGAATCAGTGGGATAAACGGCCATCCCGAGCGAGTTTTGCGGCACCGTTCCTTCGGAAAAGAAAGTGCCAAAAACCAACCAAACATGAGTTTTGGGTCAAACGGATATGATTGGGTGCGTCCGTTGCGAAAAAATCAACTGCGAGTTTTTTGGTGAATCAGTGCGATAAACGGCCATCCCGAGCGAGTTTTGCGGCAGCGTTCCATCAGAAATGAAATTGCCAAAAACCAACCAAACATGAGTTTTGGGTCAAACGGAGATGATTGGGTGCGTCCATTGCGAAAAATTCAACTAGGAGTTTTTTCGTGAATCAGTGGGAAAAACGGCCATCCCGAGCGTGTTTTGCGGCACCGTTCCGTCTGAAATGAAAGTGCCAAAAACCAACCAAAAATGAGTTTTGGGTCAAACAGAGATGATTGGGTGCGTCCGTTGTGAAAAAATCAATTGCGAGTTTTTTCGTGAATCAGTGGGAAAAACGGCCATCCCGAGCGAGTTTTGCGGCACTGTTCCGTCAGAAATGAAAGTGCCAAAAACCAACTAAACATGAGTTTTGGGTCAAACGGAGATGATTGGGTGCGTCCGTTGCAAAAATTCAACTGTGAGTTTTTCGTGAATCAGTGGGAAAAACGACCATCCCGAGCGAGTTTTGCGGCACCGTTCCGTCAGAAATGAAAGTGTCAAAAACCCACCAAACATGAGTTTTTGGTCAAACGGAGATGACTGGTTGCGTCCGTTGCGAAAAAATCAACTGCGAGTTTTTTCGTAAATCAGTGGGAAAAACGACCATCCCGAGCGAGTTTTGCGGCACCGTTCCGTCTTAAATGAAAGTGCCAAAAACCAACCAAACATGAGTTTTGGGTCAAACGGAGATGATTGGGTGCGTCCGTTGCGAAAAATTCAACTACGAGTTTTTTTAGTGAATCAGTGGGAAAAACGGCCATCGCGAGCGAGTTTTGCGGCACCGTTCCGTCGGAAATGAAAGTGCCAAAACCTCACCAAACATGAGTTTTGGGTCAAACGGAGATGATTGGGTGCGTCCGTTGCGAAAAATTCAACTACGAGTTTTTTGAGGCAATCAGTGGGAAAAACGGTCATCCTGAGCGATTTTTGCGCCACCGTTCCGTCAGAAATAAAAGTGCAAAAAACCCACCAAACATGAGTTTTGGGTCAAACGGAGATGATTGGGTGCGTCCGTTGCGAAAAAATCAACTGCGAGTTTTTTTTGCTGAATCAGTGGGAAAAACGGCCATCCCGAGCGAGTTTTGCGGCACCGTTTCGTCGGAAATGAATGTGCCAAAAACCAACCAAACATGAGTTTTGGTTCAAACGGAGATGATTGGGTGCGTCCGTTGCGAAAAATTCAACTGCGAGTTTTTTGGTGAATCAGTGGGAAAAACGGCCATCCCGAGCGAGTTTTGCGGCACCATTCCGTCGGAAATGAAAGTGCCAAAAACCAACGAAACACGAGTTTTGGGTCAAACGGAGATGATTGGGTGCGTCCGTTGCGAAAAATTCAACTGCGAGTTTTTTCGTGAATCAGTGGGAAAACGGCCATCCTGAGCGAGTTTTGTGGCACCGTTCCGTCGGAAATGAAAGTGCCAAAAATACACCAAACATGAGTTTTGGGTCAAACGGAGATGATTGGGTGCGTCCGTTGCGAAAAATTCAACTGCGAGTTTTTTTAGGGAATCAGTGCGATAAACGGCCATCCCGAGCGAGTTTTGCGGCACCGTTCTATCGGAAATGATAGTGCCAAAAACTAACCAAACATGAGTTTTGGGGCAAACGGAGATGATTGGGTGCGTCCATTGCGAAAAATTCAACTGCGAGGTTTTTCGTGAAGCAGTGGGATAAACGGCCATCCCGAGCGAGTTTTGCGGCACCGTTCCTTCGGAAATGAAAGTGCCAAAAACCAACCAAACATGAGTTTTGGGTCAAACGGATATGATTGGGTGCGTCCGTTGCGAAAAAATCAACTGCGAGTTTTTTGGTGAATCAGTGCGATAAACGGCCATCCCGAGCGAGTTTTGCGGCAGCGTTCCATCAGAAATGAAATTGCCAAAAACCAACCAAACATGAGTTTTGGGTCAAACGGAGATGATTGGGTGCGTCCATTGCGAAAAATTCAACTAGGAGTTTTTTCGTGAATCAGTGGGAAAAACGGCTATCCCGAGCGAGTTTTGCGGCACCATTCCGTCTGAAATGAAAGTGCCAAAAACCAACCAAAAATGAGTTTTGGGTCAAACAGAGATGATTGGGTGCGTTCGTTGCGAAAAAATCAATTGCGAGTTTTTTCGTGAATCAGTGGGAAAAACGGCCATCCCGAGCGAGTTTTGCGGCATTGTTCCGTCAGAAATGAAAGTGCCAAAAACCAACTAAACATGAGTTTGGGGTCAAACGGAGATGATTGGGTGCGTCCGTTGCAAAAAAATTCAACTGTGAGTTTTTCTTGAATCAGTGGGAAAAACGACCATCCCGAGCGAGTTTTGCGGCACCGTTCCGTCAGAAATGAAAGTGCCTAAAACCCACCAAACATGAGTTTTTGGTCAAACGGAGATGACGGTTTGCGTCCGTTGCGAAAAAATCAACTGCGAGTTTTTTCGTAAATCAGTGGGAAAAACGGCCATCCCGAGCGAGTTTTGCAGCACCGTTCCATCAGAAATGAAAGTGTCAAAAACCAACTAAACAAGAGTTTTGGGTCAAACGGAGATGATTGGGTGCGTCCGTTGCGAAAAATTCAACTGCGAGTTTTTTGGTGAATCAGTGGGAAAAACGGCCATCCCGAGCGAGTTTTGCGGCACCATTCCGTCGGAAATGAAAGTGCCAAAAACCAACGAAACATGAGTTTTGGGTCAAACGAAGATGATTGGGTGCGTCCGTTGCGAAAAATTCAACTGCGAGTTTTTTCGTGAATCAGTGGGAAAACGGCCATCCTGAGCGAGTTTTGTGGCATCGTTCCGTCGGAAATGAAAGTGCCAAAAATACACCAAACATGAGTTTTGGGTCAAACGGAGATGATTCGGTGCGTCCGTTGCGAAAAATTCAACTGCGAGTTTTTTTAGGGAATCAGTGCGATAAACGGCCATCACGAGCGAGTTTTGCGGCACCGTTCCTTCGTAAATGATTTTTCCCAAAACCAACCAAACATGAGTTTTGGGTCAAACGGAGATGATTGGGTGCGTCCATTGCGAAAAATTCAACTAGGAGTTTTTTGGGAATCAATGGGATAAACGGCCATCCCGAGCGAGTTTTGCGGCACCGTTCCGTCGGAAATGAAAGTGCCAAAAACCAACCAAACATGAGTTTTGGGTCAAACGGAGATGATTGGGTGCGTCCATTGCGAAAAATTCAACTCCGAGTTTTTTTGGTGAATCAGTGGGAAAAACAGCCATCCCGAGCGAGTTTTGCGGCACCGTTCCATCGGAAATGATAGTGCCAAAAACCAACCAAACATGAGTTTTGGGTCAAACGGAGATGATTGGGTGCGTCCATTGCGAAAAATTCAACTGCGAGTTTTTTTCGTGAATCATTGGGAAAAACGGCCATCCTGAGCGAGTTTTGTGGCACCGTTCCGTCGGAAATGAAAGTGCCAAAAACCCACCAAACATGAGTTTTGGGTCAAACGGAGATGATTGGGGTGCGTCCGTTGCGAAAAATTCAACTACGAGTTTTTTTAGGCAATCAGTGGGATAAACGGCCATCCTGAGCGAGTTTTGTGGCACCGTTCCGTCGGAAATGAAAGTGCCAAAAATACACCAAACATGAGTTTTGGGTCAAACGGAGATCATTGGGTGCGTCCATTGCGAAAAATTCAACTGCGAGTTTTTTCGTGAATCAGTGGGAAAAACGGCCATCCTGAGCGAGTTTTGTGGCTGCGTTCCGTCGGAAATGAAAGTGCCAAAAACCCACCAAACATGAGTTTTGGGTCAAACGGAGATGATTGGGTGCGTCCGTTGTGAAAAATTCAAATACGAGTTTTTTTAGGCAATCAGTGGGAAAAACGGCCATCCCGAGCGAGTTTTGTGGCACCGTTCCGTCGGAAATGAAAGTGACAAAAACCAACCAAACATGAGTTTTGGGTCAAACGGAGATGACTGGGTGCGTCCGTTGCGAAAAATTCAACTAGGAGTTTTTTTTTGGGAATCAATGGGAAAAACGGTCATCCGAGCGAGTTTTGCGGCACCGTTCCGTCGGAAATGAAAGTGCCAAAAATACACCAAACATGAGTTTTGGGTCAAACGAAGATGATTGCGTGCGTCCGTTGCGAAAAAAATCAACTGCGAGTTTTTTGGTGAATCAGTGCGATAAACGGCCATCCCGAGCGAGTTTTGCGGCACCGTTCCGTCGGAAATGAAAGTGCCAAAAACCAACCAAACATGAGTTTTGGGTCAAACGGATATGATTGGGTGCGTCCGTTGCGAAAAAATCAACTGCGAGTTTTTTGGTGAATCAATGCGATAAACGGTCATCCCGAGCGAGTTTTGCGGCACCGTTCCTTCGGAAATGAAAGTGCCAAAAACCAACCAAACATGAGTTTTGGGTCAAACGGATATGATTGGGTGCGTCCATTGCGAAAAAATCAACTGCGAGTTTTTTCGTAAATCAGTGGGAAAAACGGCCATCCCGAGCGAGTTTTGCGGCACCGTTCCATCAGAAATGAAAGTGCCAAAAACCAACTAAACAAGAGTTTTGGGTCAAACGGAGATGATTGGGTGCGTTCGTTGCGAAAAAATCAATTGCGAGTTTTTTCGTGAATCAGTGGGAAAAACGGCCATCCCGAGCGAGTTTTGCGGCATTGTTCCGTCAGAAATGAAAGTGCCAAAAACCAACTAAACATGAGTTTGGGGTCAAACGGAGATGATTGGGTGCGTCCGTTGCAAAAAAATTCAACTGTGAGTTTTTCTTGAATCAGTGGGAAAAACGACCATCCCGAGCGAGTTTTGCGGCACCGTTCCGTCAGAAATGAAAGTGCCTAAAACCCACCAAACATGAGTTTTTGGTCAAACGGAGATGACGGTTTGCGTCCGTTGCGAAAAATTCAACTGCGAGTTTTTTGGTGAATCAGTGGGAAAAACGGCCATCCCGAGCGAGTTTTGCGGCACCATTCCGTCGGAAATGAAAGTCCAAAAACCAACGAAACATGAGTTTTGGGTCAAACGGAGATGATTGGGTGCGTCCGTTGCGAAAAATTCAACTGCGAGTTTTTTCTTGAATCAGTGGGAAAACGGCCATCCCGAGCGAGTTTTGCGGCACCGTTTCGTCAGAAATGAAAGTGCCAAAAACCCACCAAACATGAGTTTTGGGTCAAACGGACATGACTGGTTGCGTCCGTTGTGAAAAAATCAACTACGAGTTTTTTCGTAAATCAATGGGAAAAACGGCCATCCCGAGCGAGTTTTGCGGCACCGTTCCGTCAGAAATGAAAGTGCCAAAACCCCACCAAACATGAGTTTTTGGTCAAACGGAGATGACTGGTTGCGTCCGTTGCGAAAAAATCAACTGCGAGTTTTTTCGTGAAGCAGTGGGATAAACGGCCATTCCGAGCGAGTTTTGCGGCACCGTTCCTTCGGAAATGAAAGTGCCAAAAACCAACCAAACATGAGTTTTGGGTCAAACGGATATGATTGGGTGCGTCCGTTGCGAAAAAATCAACTGCGAGTTTTTTGGTGAATCAGTGCGATAAACGGCCATCCCGAGCGAGTTTTGCGGCAGCGTTCCGTCGGAAATGAAAGTGTCAGAAGCAACCAAACAAGAGTTTTGGGTCAAACGGAGATGATTGGGTGCGTCCGTTGCGAAAAATTCAACTACGAGTTTTTTTAGGCAATGAGTGGGAAAACGGTCATTCCGAGCGATTTTTGCGGCACCGTTCCGTCAGAAATAAAAGTGCAAAAAACCCACCGAACATGAGTTTTGGGTCAAACGGAGATGATTGGGTGCGTCCGTTGCGAAAAAATCAACTGCGAGTTTTTTTTGCTGAATCAGTGGGAAAAATGGCCATCCCGAGCGAGTTTTGCGGCACCGTTCCGTCGGAAATGAATGTGCCAAAAACCAACCAAACATGAGTTTTGGTTCAAACGGAGATGATTGGGTGCGTCTGTTGCGAAAAATTCAACTGCGAGTTTTTTGGTGAATCAGTGGGAAAAACGGCCATCCCAAGCGAGTTTTGCGGCACCATTCCGTCGGAAATGAAAGTGCCAAAAACCAACGAAACATGAGTTTTGGGTCAAACGAAGATGATTGGGTGCGTCCGTTACGAAAAATTCAACTGCGAGTTTTTTTTCGTGAATCAGTGGGAAAACGGCCATCCTGAGCGAGTTTTGTGGCACCGTTCCGTCGGAAATGAAAGTGCCAAAAATACACCAAACATGAGTTTTGGGTCAAACGGAGATGATTGGGTGCGTCCGTTGCGAAAAATTCAACTGCGAGTTTTTTTAGGGAATCAGTGCGATAAACGGCCTTCCCGAGCGAGTTTTGCGGCAACGTTCCATCAAAAATGAAAGTCCCAAAAACCAACCAAACAAGAGTTTGGGGTCAAACGGAGAAGATTGGGTCCGTCCATTGCGAAAAATTCAACTAGGAGTTTTTTTGGGAATCAATGGGAAAAACGGTCATCCGAGCGAGTTTTGCGGCACCGTTTCGTCAGAAATTTAAGTGCCAAAAACCAACCAAACATGAGTTTTGGGTCAAACGGAGATGATTGTGTGCGTCCATTGCGAAAAATTCAACTAGGAATTTTTTTGGGAATCAATGGGAAAAACGGTCATCCAAGCGAGTTTTGCGGCACCGTTCCGTCGGAAATGAAAGTGCCAAAAACCAACCAAACATGAGTTTTGGGTCAAGCAGGAATGATTGGGTGATGCGAACCCGCTAGGGTTTTTGCCCGATCTTTCGATGAGGAACGGGGATAACTCGATTGGTGGATGGAGATGACGTTCACGGCCCGACTACAGCCCTCAAGACCGCGCCTTAGCAACCGATACACCACGTCCAATAGCCGTCACGATCTTGTGGGAGCGCGACAACCAGCCCCTAGGGCTCCCGTCCTGCAAGCAATCGAAGAACTAGCAAGAACGAGGAAACAAGCGCTGAATTTGCAAGATGAAATTGAAGGTTTCAAACTGAATCTTAATCCACAATGGGGTTCCGAAGACAAGGAGACGGGCGGCTGATCCTGCACGCGCGCCTACAAGCAAGTAGCTAAGGCTAAACTTGATCTAAACAAAACCCAAACCGACCATGGCGGCTATAGAGGGATATAAGTAGATGGATTGACGACCAAAAGAGTGTTGGGGTCGTCCTCCAACCCTAGGACGCGTCCCTAATGGACCCAACTTGATACATGGGCCATAAGCCCAAAATGAGGTGACGCAGCACCCTGGACAGCAAGACCTGTCGACGGTAATTGGATCATTGCCGCTGCTGCCGAACAGATATTGACGTGGGACTTGATTCATATGAAAGTAAACTTGATAAGCTTTCCAACAAGTCCTGAAGCGCCTGAATCCGAATCCGTATGCAACCGTGGTGGCGGTCACAAGTTGGCGCTTTGCTGCAGTCCGAATCCAGGTACCGCGAATCCTTCTCCCTTTCGGTCTTCTCCTCGGTTCCTAATCAAAACAAGAGTGCACGCGTTTCCATTGTCTAAACAAGATGGACAAGAGCTTATCATGGAACTCACTTGATGATTAAGTTGACGAGCACGAGCACGAGTAAGAGGGCCAGCTATAGGTTGTGTCGGAGAGGATGTATCGCTGGTGTTAATGTCCTCATCATCCTCCCTTTCTTGCATTTGAGTCATCCTCGACTCAGGCTCATCTTCCTCACCCAAATAAGGCTTCAAATCTGCAATGTTAAATGTGGGACTAACCCCAAAATCTGCAGGAAGATCAAGCTTATATGCATTCTCATTAATTCGTTGCAGCACTTTAAAAGGACCATCAGCTCTAGGCATCAATTTGGATTTTCTCAGTTCTGGAAATCTATCTTTTCGCAAATGCAACCAAACCAAATCCCCAGGTTCCAGAATCAATTGCTTTCTACCTTTATCTCCAGCGCATTTGTACTTAGCATTCATGCGCTCTATGTTTTCTTTAGTGGCTTCATGCAATTTTAACATTAATTCAGCACGTTGCTTAGCATCAAAATTCATTTTTTCAGAACTTGGCAAAGGCATTAAATCAATAGGAGCACGTGGCAAGAAGCCATAGACAATCTCAAAAGGACACATTTTTGTAGTAGAATGCAATGAACGATTATAAGCGAACTCAATATGAGGTAAACATTCTTCCCACATCTTAATATTCTTCTTTAAAACAGCCCTTAACATAGTGGATAAAGTTCTATTCACAACTTCAGTTTGACCATCAGTTTGGGGATGACAAGTGGTGGAAAATAAAAGCTTAGTCCCCAATTTAAACCACAAAGTCTTCCAAAAATGACTAAGAAATTTAGCATCACGATCAGAAACAATTGTGTTGGGCACACCATGTAAGCGAACAATTTCTCGAAAGAACAAATCAGCAATATTTGTAGCATCATCAGTTTTATGACATGGTATGAAATGTGCCATCTTAGAAAATCTATCAACAACCACAAACGCACTATCACGTCCCCTCCTAGTCCTTGGTAAACCCAACACAAAATCCATAGATATATCCTCCCAAGGAGCATTAGGAACAGGAAGAGGTAGATACAAACCGTGGGGATTTAACTGTGACTTTGCCTTTTGACATGTTGTGCAACGAGCAACAAACCTCTCCACATCTCTCTTCATCCTTGGCCAAAAGAAATGACCAGCAAGTATGTCCTCGGTCTTCTTTGCTCCAAAATGTCCCATCAAGCCACCTCCATGTGCTTCCTGCAACAACAACAAACGAACAGAGCTAGCTAGAACGAGGAAACAAGCACTGAATTTGCAAGATGAAATTGAAGGTTTCAAACTGAATCTTAATCTACAATGGGGTTCCGAAGACAAGGAGACGGGCGGCTGATCCTGCACGCGCGCCTACAAGCAAGTAGCTAAGGCTAAACTTGATCTAAACAAAACCCAAACCGACCATGGCGGCTATAGAGGGATATAAGTAGATGGATTGACGACCAAAAGAGTGTTGGGGTCGTCCTCCAACCCTAGGACGCGTCCCTAATGGACCCAACTTGATACATGGGCCATAAGCCCAAAATGAGGTGACGCAGCACCCTGGACAGCAAGACCTGTCGACGGTAATTGGATCATTGCCGCTGCTGCCGAACAGATATTGACGTGGGACTTGATTCATATGAAAGTAAAATTGATAAGCTTTCCAACAAGTCCTGAAGCGCCTGAATCCGAATCCGTATGCAACCGTGGTGGCGGTCACAAGTTGGCGCTTTGCTGCAGTCCGAATCCAGCTACCGCGAGTCCTTCTCCCTTTCGGTCTTCTCCTCGGTTCCTAATCAAAACAAGAGTGCACGCGTTTCCATTGTCTAAACAAGATGGACAAGAGCTTATCATGGAACTCACTTGATGATTAAGTTGACGAGCACGAGCACGAGTAAGAGGGCCAGCTATAGGTTGTGTCGGAGAGGATGTATCGCTGGTGTTAATGTCCTCATCATCAGTGGGAAAAACGGCCATCCTGAGCGAGTTTTGTGGCACCGTTCCGTCGGAAATGAAACTGCCAAAAACCCACCAAACATGAGTTTTGGGTCAAACGGAGATGATTGGGTGCGTCCGTTGTGAAAAATTCAACTACGAGTTTTTTTAGGCAATCAGTGGGAAAAACGGCCATCCTGAGCGAGTTTTGTGGCACCGTTCCGTCGGAAATGAAAGTGCCAAAAATACACCAAACTTGAGTTTTGGGTCAAACGGAGATGATTGGGTGCGTCCATTGCGAAAAAATCAACTGCGAGTTTTGCGGCACCGTTCCGTCGGAAATGAAAGTGTCAAAAACCAAACAAACATGAGTTTTGGGTCAAACAGAGATGATTGGGTGCGTCCATTGCGAAAAATTCAACTGCGAGTTTTTTTTGGTGAATTAATGCGATAAACGGCCATCCCGAGCGAGTTTTGCGGCACCGTTCCATCGGAAATGAAAGTGCCAAAAACCAACCAAACATGAGTTTTGGGTCAACCGGATATGATTGGGTGCGTCCGTTGCAAAAAATTCAACTAGGAGTTTTTTTGGGAATCAATGGGAAAAACGGTCATCCGAGCGAGTTTTGCGGCACCGTTCAGTCGAAAATGAAAGTGCCAAAATCCAACCAAATATGAGTTTTGGGTCAAGCAGAAATGATTGGGTGCGTCCATTGCGAAAAATTCAACTAGGAGTTTTTTTGGGAATCAATGGGAAAAACGGTCATCCGAGCGAGTTTTGCGGCACCGTTCCGTCGAAAATGAAAGTGCCAAAAACCAACCAAACATGAGTTTTGGGTGAAACGGAGATGATTGGGTGTGTCCGTTGAGAAAAAATCAACTGCGACTTTTTTAGGGAATCAGTGGGAAAAACGGCCATCGCGAGCGAGTTTTGTGGCACCGTTCCGTCGGAAATGAAAGTGCCAAAAATACACCAAACATGAGTTTTGGGTCAAACGAAGATGATTGGGTGCGTCCGTTGCGAAAAAATCAACTGCGAGTTTTTTGGTGAATCAGTGCGATAAACGGCCATCCTGAGCGAGTTTTGCGGCACCGTTCCATCAGAAATGATAGTGCCAAAAACCAACCAAACATGAGTTTTGGTTCAAACGGAGATGATTGGGTGCGTCCATTATGAAAAATTCAACTGCGAGTTTTTTTAGGGAATCAGTGGGAAAAACGGCCATCGCGAGCGAGTTTTGCGGCACCGTTTCGTCGGAAATGAAAGTGCCAAAAACCCACCAAACATGAGTTTTGGGTCAAACGGAGACGATTGGGTGCGTTCGTTGCGAAAAATTCAACTACGAGTTTTTTTAGGCAATCAGTGGGAAAAACGGTCATCTCGAGCGATTTTTGCGGCACCGTTCCGTCAGAAATAAAAGTGCCAAAAACCCACCAAACATGAGTTTTGGGTCAAATGGAGATGATTGGGTGCGTCCGTTGCGAAAAAATCAACTGCGAGTTTTTTTTTGCTGAATCAGTGGGAAAAACGGCCATCCCGAGCGAGTTTCGCGGCACCGTTCCGTCGGAAATGAAAGTGCCAAAAACCAACCAAACAAGAGTTTTGGCTCAAACGGAGATGATTGGGTGCGTCCGTTGCGAAAAATTCAACTGCGAGTTTTTTGGTGAATCAGGGGGAAACACGGCCATCCCGAGCGAGTTTTGCGGCACCATTCCGTCGGAAATGAAAGTGCCAAAAAACCAACCAAACATGAGTCTTGGGTCAAACGGAGATGATTGGGTGCGTCCATTGCGAAAAAATCAACTAGGAGTTTTTTCGTGAATCAGTGGGAAAAACGGCCATCCCGAGCGAGTTTTGCGGCACCGTTCCGTCTGAAATGAAAGTGCCAAAAACCAACCAAACATCAGTTTTGGGTCAAACGGAGATGATTGGGTGCGTCCGTTGCAAAAAATTCAACTGTGAGTTTTTCGTGAATCAGTGGGAAAAACGTCCATCCCGAGCGAGTTTTGCAGCACCGTTCCGTCAGAAATAAAAGTGCCAAAACCCCACCAAACATGAGTTTTGGGTCATACGGAGATGATTGGGTGTGTCCGTTGCGAAAAAATCAACTGCGAGTTTTTTTTGCTGAATCAGTGGGAAAAACGGCCATCCCGAGCGAGTTTTGCGGCACCGTTCCGTAAGAAATGAATGTGCCAAAAACCAACCAAACATGAGCTTTGGTTCAAACGGAGAAGATTGGGTGCGTCCATTGCAAAAAATTCGACTGCGAGTTTTTTGGTGAATCAGTGGGAAAAACGGCCATCCCGAGCGAGTTTTGCGGCACCATTCCGTCAAAAATGAAAGTGCCAAAAACCAACCAAACATGAGTTCTGGGTCAAACGGAGATGATTGGGTGCGTCCATTGCGAAAAATTCAACTGCGAGTTTTTTTCGTGAATCAGTGGGAAAAACGGCCATCCTGAGCGAGTTTTGTGGCACCGTTCCGTCGGAAATGAAAGTGCCAAAAACCCACCAAACATGAGTTTTGGGTCAAACGTAGATGATTGGGTGCGTCCGTTGCGAAAAATTCAACTACGAGTTTTTTTAGGCAATCAGTGGGAAAAACGGCCATCCTGAGCGAGTTTTGTGGCACCGTTCCGTCGGAAATGAAACTGCCAAAAATACACCGAACATGAGTTTTAGGTCAAACGGAGATGATTGGGTGCGTCCGTTGTGAAAAATTGAACTACGAGTTTTTTTACGCAATCAGTGGGAAAAACGGCCATCCTGAGCGAGTTTTGTGGCACCGTTCCGTCGGAAATGAAAGTGCCAAAAATACACCAAACTTGAGTTTTGGGTCAAACGGAGATGATTGGGTGCGTCCGTTGCGAAAAAATCAACTGCGAGTTTTGCGGCACCGTTCCGTCGGAAATGAAAGTGTCAAAAACCAACCAAACATGAGTTTTGGGTCAAACGGAGATGATTGGGTTCGTCCATTGCGAAAAATTCAACTGCGAGTTTTTTTTGGTGAATTAATGCGATAAACGGCCATCCCGAGCGAGTTTTGCGGCACCGTTCCATCGGAAATGAAAGTGCCAAAAACCAACCAAACATGAGTTTTGGGTCAACCGGATATGATTGGGTGCGTCCGTTGCGAAAAAATCAACTGCGAGTTTTTTGGTGAATCAGTGCGATAAACGGCCATCCCGAGCGAGTTTTGCGGCAGCGTTCCATCAGAAATGAAAGTGCCAAAGACCAACCAAACATGAGTATTGGGTCAAACGGAGATGATTGGGTGCGTCCATTGCGAAAAATTCAACTAGGAGTTTTTTTGGGAATCAATGGGAAAAACGGTCATCCGAGCGAGTTTTGCGGCACCGTTCCGTCGAAAATGAAAGTGCCAAAAACCAACCAAACATGTGTTTTGGGTCAGGCAGAAATGATTGGGTGCGTCCATTGCGAAAAATTCAACTCCGAGTTTTTTTGGTGAATCAGTGGGAAAAACGGCAATCCCGAGCGAGTTTTGCGGCACCGTTCCATCGGAAATGATAGTGTCAAAAACCAACCAAACATGAGTTTTGGGTCAAACGGAGATAATTGGGTGCGTCCATTGCGAAAAATTCAACTGCGAGTTTTTCGTGAATCAGTGGGAAAAACGGCCATCCTGAGCGAGTTTTGTGGCACCGTTCCGTCGGAAATGAAAGTGCCAAAAATACACCAAACATGAGTTTTGGGTCAAACGGAGAAGATTGGGTGCGTCCGTTGCAAAAAAAAATCAACTGCGGGTTTTTTGGTGAATCAGTGCGATAAACGGCCATCCCGAGCGAGTTTTGCGGCACCGTTCCATCGGAAATGATTGTGCCAAAAACCAACCAAACATGAGTTTTGGGTCAAATGGAGATGATTGGGTGCGTCCATTGCGAAAAATTCAACTGCGAGCTTTTTTTCGTAAATCAGTGGGAAAGACGGCCATCCTGAGCGAGTTTTGTGGCACCGTTCCGTCAGAAATGAAAGTGCCAAAAACCCACCAAACATGAGTTTTGGGTCAAACGGAGATGATTGGGTGCGTCCGTTGCGAAAAATTCAACTACAAGTTTTTTTAGGCAATCAGTGGGAAAAACGGCCATCGCGAGCGAGTTTTGCGGCACCGTTTCGTCGGAAATGAAAGTGCCAAAAACCCACCAAACATGAGTTTTGGGTCAAACGGAGATGATTGGGTGCGTCCGTTGCGAAAAATTCAACTACGAGTTTTTTTAGGCAATCAGTGGGAAAAACGGTCATCCCGAGCGATTTTTGCGGCACCGTTCCGTCAGAAATAAAAGTGCCAAAAACCCACCAAACATGAGTTTTGGGTCAAATGGAGATGATTGGGTGCGTCCGTTGCGAAAAAATCAACTGCGAGTTTTTTTTGCTGAATCAGTGGGAAAAACGGCCATCCCGAGCGAGTTTTGCGGCACCGTTCCGTCGGAAATGAAAGTGCCAAAAACCAACCAAACAAGAGTTTTGGTTCAAACGGAGATGATTGGGTGCGTCCGTTGCGAAAAATTCAACTGCGAGTTTTTTGGTGAATCAGGGGGAAACACGGCCATCCCGAGCGAGTTTTGCGGCACCATTCCGTCGGAAATGAAAGTGCCAAAAAACCAACCAAACATGAGTTTTGGGTCAAACGGAGATGATTGGGTGCGTCCATTGCGAAAAAATCAACTAGGAGTTTTTTCGTGAATCAGTGGGAAAAACGGCCATCCCGAGCGAGTTTTGCGGCACCGTTCCGTCAGAAATGAAAGTGCCAAAAACCAACCAAACATGAGTTTTGGGTCAAACGGAGATGATTGGGTGCGTCCGTTGCAAAAAATTCAACTGTGAGTTTTTCGTGAATCAGTGGGAAAAACGTCCATCCCGAGCGAGTTTTGCAGCACCGTTCCGTCAGAAATAAAAGTGCCAAAACCCCACCAAACATGAGTTTTGGGTCATACGGAGATGATTGGGTGTGTCCGTTGCGAAAAAATCAACTACGAGTTTTTTTTGCTGAATCAGTGGGAAAAACGGCCATCCCGAGCGAGTTTTGCGGCACCGATCCGTAAGAAATGAATGTGCCAAAAACCAACCAAACATGAGCTTTGGTTCAAACGGAGATGATTGGGTGCGTCCATTGCAAAAAATTCGACTGCGAGTTTTTTGGTGAATCAGTGGGAAAAACGGCCATCCCGAGCGAGTTTTGCGGCACCATTCCGTCGGAAATGAAAGTGCCAAAAACCAACCAAACATGAGTTCTGGGTCAAACGGAGATGATTGGGTGCGTCCATTGCGAAAAATTCAACTGCGAGTTTTTTCGTGAATCAGTGGGAAAACGGCCATCCTGAGCGAGTTTTGTGGCACCGTTCCGTCGGAAACGAAAGTGCCAAAAATACACCAAACATGAGTTTTGGGTCAAACGGAGATGATTGGGTGCGTCCGTTGCGAAAAATTCAACTGCGAGTTTTTTTAGGGAATCAGTGCGATAAACGGCCATCCCGAGCGAGTTTTGCGGCACCATTCCATCGAAAATGAAAGTGCCAAAAACCAACCAAACATGAGTTTTGGGTCAAACGGAGATGATTGGGTGCGTCCGTTGCGAAAAATTCAACTGCGAGTTTTTTCGTGAATCAGTGGGAAAACGGCCATTCTGAGCGAGTTTTGTGGCACCATTCCGTCGGAAATGAAAGTGCCAAAAATACACCAAACATGAGTTTTGGGTCAAACGGAGATGATTGGGTGCGTCCGTTGCGAAAAATTCAACTGCGAGTTTTTTTTCGTGAATCAGTGCGAAAATCGGCCATCCTAAGCGAGTTTTGTGGCACCGTTCCGTCGGAAATGAAAGTGCCAAAAACCCACCAAACATGAGTTTTGGGTCAAACGGAGATGATTGGGTGCGTCCGTAGCGAAAAATTCAACTGCGAGTTTTTTTAGGGAATCAGTGCGATAAACGGACATCCCGAGCGAGTTTTGCGGCACCGTTCCATCGAAAATAAAAGTGCCAAAAACCAACCAAACATGAGTTTTGGGTCAACCGGATATGATTGGGTGCGTCCGTTGCGAAAAAATCAACTGCGAGTTTTTTGGTGAATCAGTGCGATAAACGGCCATCCCGAGCGAGTTTTGCGGCAGCGTTCCATCAGAAATGAAAGTGCCAAAGACCAACCAAACATGAGTTTTGGGTCAAACGGAGATGATTGGGTGCGTCCATTGCGAAAAATTCAACTAGGAGTTTTTTTGGGAATCAATGGGAAAAACGGTCATCCGAGCGAGTTTTGCGGCACCGTTCCGTCGAAAATGAAAGTGCCAAAAACCAACCAAACATGTGTTTTGGGTCAGGCAGAAATGATTGGGTGCGTCCATTGCGAAAAATTCAACTCCGAGTTTTTTTGGTGAATCAGTGGGAAAAACGGCAATCCCGAGCGAGTTTTGCGGCACCGTTCCATCGGAAATGATAGTGTCAAAAACCAACCAAACATGAGTTTTGGGTCAAACGGAGATGATTGGGTGCGTCCATTGCGAAAAAATCAACTAGGAGTTTTTTCGTGAATCAGTGGGAAAAACGGCCATCCCGAGCGAGTTTTGCGGCACCGTTCCGTCGGAAATTATAGTGCCAAAAACCAACCAAACATGAGTTTTGGGTCAAACGGAGATAATTGGGTGCATCCATTGCGAAAAATTCAACTGCGAGTTTTTCGTGAATCAGTGGGAAAAACGGCCATCCTGAGCGAGTTTTGTGGCACCGTTCCGTCGGAAATGAAAGTGCCAAAAATACACCAAACATGAGTTTTGGGTCAAACGGAGAAGATTGGGTGCGTCCGTTGCAAAAAACGGCCATCCCGAGCGAGTTTTGCGGCACCGTCCATCGGAAATGAATGTGCCAAAAACCAACCAAACATGAGCTTTGGTTCAAACGGAGATGATTGGGTGCGTCCATTGCAAAAAATTCGACTGCGAGTTTTTTGGTGAATCAGGGGGAAACACGGCCATCCCGAGCGAGTTTTGCGGCACCATTCCGTCGGAAATGAAAGTGCCAAAAAACCAACCAAACATGAGTTTTGGGTCAAACGGAGATGATTGGGTGCGTCCATTGCGAAAAAATCAACTAGGAGTTTTTTCGTGAATCAGTGGGAAAAACGGCCATCCCGAGCGAGTTTTGCGGCACCGTTCCATCAGAAATGAAAGTGCCAAAAACCAACCAAACATGAGTTTTGGGTCAAACGGAGATGATTGGGTGCGTCCGTTGCAAAAAATTCAACTGTGAGTTTTTCGTGAATCAGTGGGAAAAACGTCCATCCCGAGCGAGTTTTGCAGCACCGTTCCGTCAGAAATAAAAGTGCCAAAACCCCACCAAACATGAGTTTTGGGTCATACGGAGATGATTGGGTGTGTCCGTTGCGAAAAAATCAACTACGAGTTTTTTTTGCTGAATCAGTGGGAAAAACGGCCATCCCGAGCGAGTTTTGCGGCACCGATCCGTAAGAAATGAATGTGCCAAAAACCAACCAAACATGAGCTTTGGTTCAAACGGAGATGATTGGGTGCGTCCATTGCAAAAAATTCGACTGCGAGTTTTTTGGTGAATCAGTGGGAAAAACGGCCATCCCTGAGCGAGTTTTGCGGCACCATTCCGTCGGAAATGAAAGTGCCAAAAACCAACCAAACATGAGTTCTGGGTCAAACGGAGATGATTGGGTGCGTCCATTGCGAAAAATTCAACTGCGAGTTTTTTCGTGAATCAGTGGGAAAACGGCCATCCTGAGCGAGTTTTGTGGCACCGTTCCGTCGGAAACGAAAGTGCCAAAAATACACCAAACATGAGTTTTGGGTCAAACGGAGATGATTGGGTGCGTCCGTTGCGAAAAATTCAACTGCGAGTTTTTTTAGGGAATCAGTGCGATAAACGGCCATCCCGAGCGAGTTTTGCGGCACCATTCCATCGAAAATGAAAGTGCCAAAAACCAACCAAACATGAGTTTTGGGTCAAACGGAGATGATTGGGTGCGTCCGTTGCGAAAAATTCAACTGCGAGTTTTTTCGTGAATCAGTGGGAAAACGGCCATTCTGAGCGAGTTTTGTGGCACCATTCCGTCGGAAATGAAAGTGCCAAAAATACACCAAACATGAGTTTTGGGTCAAACGGAGATGATTGGGTGCGTCCGTTGCGAAAAATTCAACTGCGAGTTTTTTTTTCGTGAATCAGTGCGAAAATCGGCCATCCTAAGCGAGTTTTGTGGCACCGTTCCGTCGGAAATGAAAGTGCCAAAAACCCACCAAACATGAGTTTTGGGTCAAACGGAGATGATTGGGTGCGTCCGTAGCGAAAAATTCAACTGCGAGTTTTTTTAGGGAATCAGTGCGATAAACGGACATCCCGAGCGAGTTTTGCGGCACCGTTCCATCGAAAATAAAAGTGCCAAAAACCAACCAAACATGAGTTTTGGGTCAACCGGATATGATTGGGTGCGTCCGTTGCGAAAAAATCAACTGCGAGTTTTTTGGTGAATCAGTGCGATAAACGGCCATCCCGAGCGAGTTTTGCGGCAGCGTTCCATCAGAAATGAAAGTGCCAAAGACCAACCAAACATGAGTTTTGGGTCAAACGGAGATGATTGGGTGCGTCCATTGCGAAAAATTCAACTAGGAGTTTTTTTGGGAATCAATGGGAAAAACGGTCATCCGAGCGAGTTTTGCGGCACCGTTCCGTCGAAAATGAAAGTGCCAAAAACCAACCAAACATGTGTTTTGGGTCAGGCAGAAATGATTGGGTGCGTCCATTGCGAAAAATTCAACTCCGAGTTTTTTTGGTGAATCAGTGGGAAAAACGGCAATCCCGAGCGAGTTTTGCGGCACCGTTCCATCGGAAATGATAGTGTCAAAAACCAACCAAACATGAGTTTTGGGTCAAACGGAGATGATTGGGTGCGTCCATTGCGAAAAAATCAACTAGGAGTTTTTTCGTGAATCAGTGGGAAAAACGGCCATCCCGAGCGAGTTTTGCGGCACCGTTCCGTCGGAAATTATAGTGCCAAAAACCAACCAAACATGAGTTTTGGGTCAAACGGAGATAATTGGGTGCGTCCATTGCGAAAAATTCAACTGCGAGTTTTTCGTGAATCAGTGGGAAAAACGGCCATCCTGAGCGAGTTTTGTGGCACCGTTCCGTCGGAAATGAAAGTGCCAAAAATACACCAAACATGAGTTTTGGGTCAAACGGAGAAGATTGGGTGCGTCCGTTGCAAAAAACGGCCATCCCGAGCGAGTTTTGCGGCACCGTCCATCGGAAATGAATGTGCCAAAAACCAACCAAACATGAGCTTTGGTTCAAACGGAGATGATTGGGTGCGTCCATTGCAAAAAATTCGACTGCGAGTTTTTTGGTGAATCAGTGGGAAAAACGGCCATCCCGAGCGAGTTTTGCGGCACCATTCCGTCGGAAATGAAAGTGCCAAAAACCAACCAAACATGAGTTCTGGGTCAAACGGAGATGACTGGGTGCGCCCGTTGCGAAAAATTCAACTGCGAGTTTTTTTTAGGGAATTAGTGCGATAAACGGCCATCCCGAGCGAGTTTTGCGGCACCGTTCCATCGAAAATGAAAGTGCCAAAAACCAACCAAACATGAGTTTTGGGTCAAACGGAGATGATTGGGTGCGTCCGTTGCGAAAAATTCAACTGCGAGTTTTTTTTGGGAATCAACGGGAAAAACGGTCATCCGTGCGAGTTTTGCGGCACCGTTCCATCGAAAATGAAAGTGCCAAAAACCAACCAAACATGAGTTTAGGGTCAAGCAGAAATGATTGGGTGCGTCCAATGCGAAAAATTCAACTCCGAGTTTTTTTGGTGAATCAGTGGGAAAAACGGCCATCCCGAGCGAGTTTTACGGCACCGTTCCATCGGAAATTATAGTGCCAAAAACCAACCAAACATGAGTTTTGGGTCAAACGGAGATGATTGGGTGCGTCCATTGCGAAAAATTCAACTGCGAGTTTTTTCGTGAATCAGTGGGAAAAACGGCCATCCTGAGCGAGTTTTGTGGCACCGTTCCGTCGGAAATGAAAGTGCCAAAAATACACCAAACATGAGTTTTGGGTCAAACGGAGAAAATTGGGTGCGTCCGTTGCAAAAAAAATGAGCTGCGAGTTTTTTGGTGAATCAGTGCGATAAACGGCCATCCCGAGCGAGTTTTGCGGCACCGTTCCATCGGAAATGAATGTGCCAAAAACCAACCAAACATGAGTTTTGGGTCAAACGGAGATGATTGGGTGCGTCCATTGCGAAAAATTCAACTGCGAGTTTTTTTTCGTGAATCAGTGCGAAAATCGGCCATCCTGAGCGAGTTTTGTGGCACCGTTCCGTCGGAAATGAAAGTGCCAAAAACCCACCAAACATGAGTTTTGGGTCAAACGGAGATGATTGGGTGCGTCCGTTGCGAAAAATTCAACTACAAGTTTTTTTAGGCAATCAGTGGGAAAAACGGCCATCCTGAGCGAGTTTTGTAGCACCGTTCCGTTGGAAATGAAAGTGCCAAAAATACACCAAACATGAGTTTTAGGTCAAACGGAGATGATTGGGTGCGTCCGTTGCGAAAAATTCAACTGCGAGTTTTTTTAGGGAATCAGTGCGATAAACGGCCATCCCGAGCGAGTTTTGCGGCATCGTTCCGTCGGAAATGAAAGTGCCAAAAACCAACCAGACATGAGTTTTGGGTCAAACGGAGATGATTGGAAGCGTCCATTGCGAAAAATTCGACTAGGAGTTTTTTTTGGGAATCAATGGGAAAAACGGTCATCCGAGCGAGCTTTGCGGCACCGTTCCGTCAGAAATGAAAGTGCCAAAAACCAACCAAACATGAGTTTTGGGTCAAACGGAGATGATTGTGTGCGTCCATTGCGAAAAATTCAACTAGGAGTTTTTTTTGGGAATCAATGGGAAAAACGGTCATCCGAGCGAGTTTTGCGGCACCGTTCCGTCGAAAATGGAAGTGTCAAAAACCAACCAAACATGAGTTTTGGGTCAAGCAGAAATGATTGGGTGCGTCCATTGCGAAAAATTCAACTCCGAGTTTTTTTGGTGAATCAGTGGGAAAAACGGCCATCCCGAGCGAGTTTTGCGGCACCGTTCCATCGGAAATTATAGTGCCAAAAACCAACCAAACATGAGTTTTGGGTCAAACGGAGATGATTGGGTGCGTCCATTGCGAAAAATTCAACTGCGAGTTTTTTCGTGAATTAGTGGGAAAAACGGCCATCCTGAGCGAGTTTTGCGGCACCGTTCCGTCAGAAACGAAAGTGCCAAAAACCCACCAAACATGAGTTTTTGGTCAAACAGAGATGACAGGGTGCATCCGTTGCGAAAAATTCAACTCGAGTTTTTTTAGGGAATCAGTGCGATAAACGGACATCCCGAGCGAGTTTTGCGGCACCGTTCCATCGGAAATTATAGTGCCAAAAACCAACCAAACATGAGTTTTGGGTCAAACGGAGATGATTGGAAGCGTCCATTGCGAAAAATTCAACTAGGAGTTTTTTTTGGGAATCTACGGGAAAAACGGTCATCCGAGCGAGTTTTGCGGCACCGTTCCGTCGGAAATGAAAGTGCCAAAAACCAACCAAACATGAGTTTAGGGTCAAGCAGAAATGATTGGGTGCGTCCATTGCGAAAAATTCAACTCCGAGTTTTTTTGGTGAATCAGTGGGAAAAATGGCCATCCCGAGCGAGTTTTGCGGCACCGTTCCGTCGGAAATGATAGTGCCAAAAACCAACCAAACATGAGTTTTGGGTCAAACGGAGATGATTGGGTGCGTCCATTGCGAAAAGTTCAACTGCGAGTTTTTTCGTGAATCAGTGGGAAAAATGGCCATCCTGAACGAGTTTTGTGGCACCGTTCCGTCGGAAATGAAAGTGCCAAAAATACACCAAACATGAGTTTTGGGTCAAACGGAGTAGATTGGGTGCGTCCGTTGCAAAAAAATGAACTGCGAGTTTTTTGGTGAATCAGTGCGATAAACGGCCATCCCGAGCGAGTTTTGCGGCACCGTTCCATCGGAAATGAATGTGCCAAAAACCAACCAAACATGAGTTTTGGGTCAAACGGAGATGATTGGGTGCGTCCAATGCGAAAAATTCAACTGTGAGTTTTTTGGTGAATCAATGCGATAAACGGCCATCCCGAGCGAGTTTTGCGGCACCGTTCCATCGGAAATGAAAGTGCCAAAAACCAACCAAACATGAGTTTTGGGTCAAACGGAGATGATTGGGTGCGTCCGTTGCGAAAAAATCAACTGCGAGTTTTTTGGTGAATCAGTGCGATAAACGGCCATCCCGAGCGAGTTTTGCGGCAGCGTTCTATCAGAAATGAAAGTGCCATAAACCAACCAAACATGAGTTTTGGGTCAAACGGAGATGATTGGGTGCGTCCATTGCGAGAAATTCAACTAGGAGTTTTTTCGTGAAACAGTGGGAAAAAAGGCCACCCCGAGCGAGTTTTGCGGCACTGTTCCGTCAGAAATGAAAGTGCCACAAACCAACTAAACATGAGTTTTGGGTCAAACGGAGATGATTGGGTGCGTCCGTTGCAAAAAATTCAACTTGGAGTTTTTTTGGGAATCAATGGGAAAAACGGTCATCCGAGCGAGTTTTGCGGCACCGTTCCGTCGAAAATGAAAGTGCCAAAAACCAACCAAACATGAGTTTTGGGTCAAGCAGAAATGATTGGGTGCGTCCATTGCGAAAAATTCAACTCCGAGTTTTTTTGGTGAATCAGTGGGAAAAACGGCCATCCCGAGCGAGTTTTGCGGCACCGTTCCATCGGAAATGATAGTGCCAAAAACCAACCAAACATGAGTTTTGGGTCAAACGGAGATGATTGGGTGCGTCCATTGCGAAAAATTCAACTGCGAGTTTTTTTAGGGAATCAGTGGGAAAAACGGCCATCGTGAGCGAGTTTTGCGGCACCGTTCCGTCGGAAATGAAAGTGCTAAAACCCCACCAAACATGAGTTTTGGGTCAAACGGAGATGATTGGGTGCGTCCGATGCGAAAAATTCAACTACGAGTTTTTTAGGCAATCAGTGGGAAAAACGGTCATCCCGAGCGATTTTTGCGGCACCGTTCCGTCAGAAATAAAAGTGCAAAAAACCCACCAAACATGAGTTTTGGGACAAACGGAGATGATTGGGTGCGTCCGTTGCGAAAAAATCAACTGCGATTTTTTTTTTGCTGAATCAGTGGGAAAAACGGCCATCCCGAGCGAGTTTTGCGGCACCGTTCCGTCGGAAATGAATGTGCCAAAAACCAACCAAACATGAGTTTTCGTTCAAACGGAGATGATTGGGTGCGTCCGTTGCGAAAAATTCAACTGCGAGTTTTTTGGTGAATCAGTGGGAAAAACGGCCATCCCGAGCGAGTTTTGCGGCACCATTCCGTCGGAAATGATAGTGCCAAAAACCAACCAAACATGAGTTTTGGGTCAAACGGAGATGATTGGATGCGTCCATTGCGAAAAATTCAACTGCGAGTTTTTTCGTGAATCAGTGGGAAAACGGCCATCCTGAGCGAGTTTTGTGGCACCGTTCCGTCGAAAATGAAATTGCCAAAAATACACCAAACATGAGTTTTGGGTCAAACGGAGATGATTGGGTGCGTTCGTTGCGAAAAATTCAACTTCGAGTTTTTTTAGGGAATCAGTGCGATAAACGGACATCCCGAGCGAGTTTTGCGGCATCGTTCCATCGAAAATGAAAGTGCCAAAAACCAACCAAACATGAGTTTTGGGTCAAACGGAGATGATTGGAAGCGTCCACTGCGAAAAATTCAACTAAGAGTTTTTTTTGGGAATCAATGGGAAAAACGGTCATCCGAGCGAGCTTTGCGGCACCGTTCCGTCAGAAATGAAAGTGCCAAAAACCAACCAAACATGAGTTTTGTGTCAAACGGAGATGATTGTGTGCGTCCATTGCGAAAAATTCAACTAGGAGTTTTTTTTGGGAATCAATGGGAAGAACGGTCATCCGAGCGAGTTTTGCGGCACCGTTCCGTCGAAAATGAAAGTGCCAAAAACCAACCAAACATGAGTTTTGGGTCAAACGGAGATGATTGGAAGCGTCCACTGCGAAAAATTCAACTAGGAGTTTTTTTTGGGAATCAATGGGACAAACGGTCATCCGAGCGAGCTTTGCGGCACCGTTCCGTCAGAAATGAAAGTGCCAAAAACCAACCAAACATGAGTTTTGTGTCAAACGGAGATGATTCCATTGCGAAAAATTCAACTAGGAGTTTTTTTGGGAATCAATGGGAAAACGGTCATCTGAGCGAGTTTTGCAGCACCGTTCCGTCGAAAATGATAGTGCCAAAAAACCAACCAAACACGAGTTTTGGGTCAAGCAGAAATGATTGGGTGCGTCCATTGCGAAAAATTCAACTGCGAGTTTTTTCGTGAATCAATGGGAAAAACGACCATCCCGAGCGAGTTTTGCGGCACCGTTCCGTCAGAAACGAAAGTGCCAAAAACCCACCAAACATGAGTTTTTGGTCAAGCAGAAATGACTGGCTGCGTCCATTGCGAAAAAATCAACTGCGAGTTTTTTCGTAAATCAGTGGGAAAAACGGCCATCCCGAGCGAGTTTTGCGGCACCGTTCCGACGGAAATGAAAGTGCCAAAAACCAACCAAACATTAGTTTTGGGTCAAACGGAGATGATTGGGTGCGTCCGTAGCGAAAAATTCAACTGCGAGTTTTTTTAGGGAATCAGTGCGATAAACGGCCATCCCGAGCGAGTTTTGCGGCATCGTTCCATCGAAAATGAAAGTGCCAAAAACCAACCAAACATGAGTTTTGGGTCAAACGGAGATGATTGGAAGCGTCCATTGCGAAAAATTCAACTAGGAGTTTTTTTTTGGGGATCAATGGGAAAAACGGTCATCCCAGCGAGTTTTGCGGCACCGTTCCGTCAGAAATGAAAGTGCCAAAAACCAACCAAACATGAGTTTTGGGTCAAACGGAGACGATTGTGTGCGTCCATTGCGAAAAATTCAACTAGGAGTTTTTTTGGGAATCAATGGGAAAACGGTCATCCGAGCGAGTTTTGCGGCACCGTTCCGTCGAAAATGAAAGTGCCAAAAACCAACCAAACACGAGTTTTGGGTCAAGCAGAAATGATTGGGTGCGTCCATTGCGAAAAATTCAACTGCGAGTTTTTTCGTGAATCAGTCGGAAAACGGCCATCCTGAGCGAGTTTTGTGGCACCGTTCCGTCGAAAATGAAATTGCCAAAAATACACCAAACATGAGTTTTGGGTCAAACGGAGATGATTGGGTGCGTCCGTTGCGAAAAATTCAACTGCGAGTTTTTTTAGGGAATCAGTGCGATAAACGGACATCCCGAGCGAGTTTTGCGGCATCGTTCCATCGAAAATGAAAGTGCCAAAAACCAACCAAACATGAGTTTTGGGTCAAACGGATATGATTGGAAGCGTCCATTGCGAAAAATTCATCTAGGAGTTTTTTTTGGGGATCAATGGGAAAAACGGTCATCCCAGCGAGTTTTGCGGCACCGTTCCGTCAGAAACGAAAGTGCCAAAAACCCACCAAACATGAGTTTTTGGTCAAGCAGAAATGACTGGCTGCGTCCATTGCGAAAAAATCAACTGCGAGTTTTTTGGTGAATCAGTGCGATAAACGGCCATCCCGAGCGAGTTTTGCGGCACCGTTCCGACGGAAATGAAAGTGCCAAAAACCAACCAAACATTAGTTTTGGGTCAAACGGAGATGATTGGGTGCGTCCGTAGCGAAAAATTCAACTGCGAGTTTTTTCATGAAACAGTTGGAAAAAAGGTCATCCCGAGCGAGTCTTGCGGCACTGTTCCGTCAGAAATGAAAGTGCCACAAACCAACTAAACATGAGTTTTGGGTCAAACGGAGATGATTGGGTGCGTCCGTTGCAAAAAATTCAACTGTGAGTTTTTCGTGAATCAGTGGGAAAAACGACCATCCCGAGCGAGTTTTGCGGCACCGTTTCGTCAGAAACGAAAGTGCCAAAAACCCACCAAACATGAGTTTTTGGTCAAACAGAGATGACTAGTTGCGTCCGTTGCGAAAAAAATCAACTGCGAGTTTTTTCGTAAATCAGTGGGAAAAACGGCCATCCCGAGCGAGTTTTGCGGCACCGTTCCGACGGAAATGAAAGTGCCAAAAACCAACCAAACATTAGTTTTGGGTCAAACGGAGATGATTGGGTGCGTCCGTAGCGAAAAATTCAACTGCGAGTTTTTTTAGGGAATCAGTGCGATAAACGGCCATCCCGAGCGAGTTTTGCGGCACCGTTCCATCGAAAATGAAAGTGCCAAAAACCAACCAAACATGAGTTTTGGGTCAAACGGAGATGATTGGAAGCGTCCATTGCGAAAAATTCAACTAGGAGTTTTTTTTGGGGATCAATGGGAAAAACGGTCATCCCAGCGAGCTTTGCGGCACCGTTTCGTCAGAAATGAAAGTGCCAAAAACCAACCAAACATGAGTTTTGTGTCAAACGGAGATGATTCCATTGCGAAAAATTCAACTAGGAGTTTTTTTTGGGAATCAATGGGAAAACGGTCATCCGAGCGAGTTTTGCGGCACCGTTCCGTCGAAAATGATAGTGCCAAAAACCAACCAAACATGAGTTTTGGGTCAAACGGAGATGATTGGGTGCGTCCATTGCGAAAAATTCAACTGCGAGTTTTTTCGAGAATTAGTGGGAAAAACGGCCATCCTGAGCGAGTTTTGTGGCACCGTTCCGTCGGAAATGAAAGTGCCAAAAATACACCAAACATGAGTTTTGGGTCAAGCAGAAATGATTGGGTGCGTCCGTTGCGAAAAATTCAACTCCGAGTTTTTTTGGTGAATCAGTGGGAAAAACGGCCATCCCGAGCGAGTTTTGCGGCACCGTTCCATCGGAAATTATAGTGCCAAAAACCAACCAAACATGAGTTTTGGGTCAAACGGAGATGATTGGGTGCGTCCATTGCGAAAAATTCAACTGCGAGTTTTTTCGTGAATCAGTGGGAAAAATGGCCATCCTGAGCGAGTTTTGTGGCACCGTTCCGTCGGAAATGAAAGTGCCAAAAATACACCAAACATGAGTTTTGGGTCGAACGGAGAAGATTGGGTGCGTCCGTTGCGAAAAATTCAACTACGAGTTTTTTTAGGCAATCAGTGGGAAAAACGGCCATCCTGAGCGAGTTTTGTGGCAGCGTTCCGTCGGAAATGAAAGTGCCAAAAATACACCAAACATGAGTTTTGGGTCAAACGGAGATGATTGGGTGCGTCCGTTGCGAAAAAATCAACTGCGAGTTTTTTGGTGAATCAGTGCGATAAACGGCCATCCCGAGCGAGTTTTGCGGCACCGTTCCGTCGGAAATGAAAGTGCCAAAAACCAACCAAACATGAGTTTTGGGTCAAACAGAGATGATTGGGTGCGTCCATTGCGACAAATTCAACTGCGAGTTTTTTGGTGAATCAGTGGGAAAAACGGCCATCCCGAGCGTGTTTTGGGGCACCGTTCCATCAGAAATGAAAGTGCCAAAAACCAACCAAACATGAGTTTTAGGTCAAACGGAGATGATTGGGTGCGTCCGTTGCGAAAAAATGAACTGCGAGTTTTTTGGTGAATCAGTGCGATAAACGGCCATCCCGAGCGAGTTTTGCGGCAGCGTTCCATCAGAAATGAAAGTGCCATAAACCAACCAAACATGCGTTTTGGGTCAAGCGGAGATGATTCGGTGCGTCCATTGCGAAAAATTCAACTAGGAGTTTTTTCATGAAACAGTGGGAAAAAAGGTCATCACGAGCGAGTTTTGCGGCACTGTTCCGTCAGAAATGAAAGTGCCACAAACCAACTAAACATGAGTTTTGGGTCAAACGGAGATGATTGGGTGCGTCCGTTGCAAAAAATTCAACTGTGAGTTTTTCGTGAATCAGTGGGAAAAACGACCATCCCGAGCGAGTTTTGCGGCACCGTTCCGTCAGAAACGAAAGTGCCAAAAACCCACCAAACATGAGTTTTTGGTCAAACAGAGATGACTGGTTGCGTCCGTTGCGAAAAAATCAACTGCGAGTTTTTTCGTAAATCAGTGGGAAAAACGGCCATCCCGAGCGAGTTTTGCGGCACCGTTCCGACGGAAATGAAAGTGCCAAAAACCAACCAAACATTAGTTTTGGGTCAAACGGAGATGATTGGGTGCGTCCGTAGCGAAAAATTCAACTGCGAGTTTTTTTAGGGAATCAGTGCGATAAACGGCCATCCCGAGCGAGTTTTGCGGCATCGTTCCATCGAAAATGAAAGTGCCAAAAACCAACCAAACATGAGTTTTGGGTCAAACGGAGATGATTGGAAGCGTCCATTGCGAAAAATTCAACTAGGAGTTTTTTTTTGGGGATCAATGGGAAAAACGGTCATCCCAGCGAGTTTTGCGGCACCGTTCCGTCAGAAATGAAAGTGCCAAAAACCAACCAAACATGAGTTTTGGGTCAAACGGAGATGATTGTGTGCGTCCATTGCGAAAAATTCAACTAGGAGTTTTTTTGGGAATCAATGGGAAAACGGTCATCCGAGCGAGTTTTGCGGCACCGTTCCGTCGAAAATGAAAGTGCCAAAAACCAACCAAACACGAGTTTTGGGTCAAGCAGAAATGATTGGTTGCGTCCATTGCGAAAAATTCAACTGCGAGTTTTTTCGTGAATCAGTGGGAAAACGGCCATCCTGAGCGAGTTTTGTGGCACCGTTCCGTCGAAAATGAAATTGCCAAAAATACACCAAACATGAGTTTTGGGTCAAACGGAGATGATTGGGTGCGTCCGTTGCGAAAAATTCAACTGCGAGTTTTTTTAGGGAATCAGTGCGATAAACGGACATCCCGAGCGAGTTTTGCGGCATCGTTCCATCGAAAATGAAAGTGCCAAAAACCAACCAAACATGAGTTTTGGGTCAAACGGAGATGATTGGAAGCGTCCATTGCAAAAAATTCGACTAGGAGTTTTTTTTGGGAATCAATGGGAAAAACGGTCATCCGAGCGAGCTTTGCGGCACCGTTCCGTCGGAAATGAATGTGCCAAAAACCAACCAAACATGAGTTTTGGGTCAAACGGAGATGATTGTGTGCGTCCATTGCGAAAAATTCAACTAGGAGTTTTTTTTGGGAATCAATGGGAAAAACGGTCATCCGAGCGAGTTTTGCGGCACCGTTCCGTCGGAAATGAAAGTGCCAAAAACCAACCAAACATGAGTTTTGGGTCAAACGGAGATGATTGGGTGCGTCCATTGCGAAAAATTCAACTGCGAGTTTTTTAGGTGAATCAGTGGGAAAAACGGCCATCCGAGCGAGTTTTGCGGCACCGTTCCATCAGAAATGAAAGTGCCAAAAACCAACCAAACATGAGTTTTGGGTCAAACAGGAGATGATTGGGTGCGTCCGTTGCGAAAAAATTCAACTGCGAGTTTTTTAGGTGAATCAGTGCGATAAACGGCCATCCCGAGCGAGTTTTGCGGCACCGTTCCATCGGAAATGAAAGTGCCAAAAACCAACCAAACATGAGTTTTGGGTCAAACGGAGATGATTGGGTGCGTCCATTGCGAAAAATTCAACTGGAGTTTTTTTGGGAATCAGGGAAAAACGGTCATCCGAGCGAGTTTTGCGGCACCGTTCCGTCGGAAATGAAAGTGCCAAAAACCAACCAAACATGAGTTTTGGGTCAACGGAGATGATTGGGTGCGTCCATTGCGAAAAATTCAACTCGAGTTTTTTTGGTGAATCAGTGGGAAAAACGGCCATCCGAGCGAGTTTTGCGGCACCGTTCCGTCGGAAATGAAGTGCCAAAAACCAACCAAACATGAGTTTTGGGTCAAACGGAGATGATTGGGTGCGTCCATTGCGAAAAATTCAACTGCGAGTTTTTTCGTGAATCAGTGGGAAAAATGGCCATCCTGAGCGAGTTTTGTGGCACCGTTCCGTCGGAAATGAAAGTGCCAAAAATACACCAAACATGAGTTTTGGGTCAAACGGAGAAGATTGGGTGCGTCCGTTGCAAAAAAATGAACTGCGAGTTTTTTGGTGAATCAGTGCGATAAACGGCCATCCCGAGCGAGTTTTGCGGCACCGTTCCATCGGAAATGAATGTGCCAAAAACCAACCAAACATGAGTTTTGGGTCAAACGGAGATGATTGGGTGCGTCCATTGCGAAAAATTCAACTGTGAGTTTTTTGGTGAATCAATGCGATAAACGGCCATCCCGAGCGAGTTTTGCGGCACCGTTCCATCAGAAATGAAAGTGCCAAAAACCAACCAAACATGAGTTTCGGGTCAAACGGAGATGATTGGGTGCGTCCGTTGCGAAAAAATCAACTGCGAGTTTTTTGGTGAATCAATGCGATAAACGGCCATCCCGAGCGAGTTTTGCGGCAGCGTTCCATCAGAAATGAAAGTGCCATAAACCAACCAAACATGAGTTTTGGGTCAAACGGAGATGATTGGGTGCGTCCATTGCGAGAAATTCAACTAGGAGTTTTTTCGTGAAACAGTGGGAAAAAAGGCCACCCCGAGCGAGTTTTGCGGCACTGTTCCGTCAGAAATGAAAGTGCCACAAACCAACTAAACATGAGTTTTGGGTCAAACGGAGATGATTGGGTGCGTCCGTTGCAAAAAATTCAACTTGGAGTTTTTTTGGGAATCAATGGGAAAAACGGTCATCCGAGCGAGTTTTGCGGCACCGTTCCGTCGAAATGAAAGTGCCAAAAACCAACCAAACATGAGTTTTGGGTCAAGCAGAAATGATTGGGTGCGTCCATTGCGAAAAATTCAACTCCGAGTTTTTTTGGTGAATCAGTGGGAAAAACGGCCATCCCGAGCGAGTTTTGCGGCACCGTTCCATCGGAACTGATAGTGCCAAAAACCAACCAAACATGAGTTTTGGGTCAAACGGAGATGATTGGGTGCGTCCATTGCGAAAAATTCAACTGCGAGTTTTTTTAGGGAATCAGTGGGAAAAACGGCCATCGTGAGCGAGTTTTGCGGCACCGTTCCGTCGGAAATGAAAGTGCTAAAACCCCACCAAACATGAGTTTTGGGTCAAACGGAGATGATTGGGTGCGTCCGATGCGAAAAATTCAACTACGAGTTTTTTAGGCAATCAGTGGGAAAAACGGTCATCCCGAGCGATTTTTGCGGCACCGTTCCGTCAGAAATAAAAGTGCAAAAAACCCACCAAACATGAGTTTTGGGTCAAACGGAGATGATTGGGTGCGTCCGTTGCGAAAAAATCAACTGCGATTTTTTTTTTGCTGAATCAGTGGGAAAAACGGCCATCCCGAGCGAGTTTTGCGGCACCGTTCCGTCGGAAATGAATGTGCCAAAAACCAACCAAACATGAGTTTTCGTTCAAACGGAGATGATTGGGTGCGTCCGTTGCGAAAAATTCAACTGCGAGTTTTTTGGTGAATCAGTGGGAAAAACGGCCATCCCGAGCGAGTTTTGCGGCACCATTCCGTCGGAAATGATAGTGCCAAAAACCAACCAAACATGAGTTTTGGGTCAAACGGAGATGATTGGATGCGTCCATTGCGAAAAAATTCAACTGCGAGTTTTTTCGTGAATCAGTGGGAAAACGGCCATCCTGAGCGAGTTTTGTGGCACCGTTCCGTCGAAAATGAAATTGCCAAAAATACACCAAACATGAGTTTTGGGTCAAACGGAGATGATTGGGTGCGTCCGTTGCGAAAAATTCAACTGCGAGTTTTTTAGGGAATCAGTGCGATAAACGGACATCCCGAGCGAGTTTTGCGGCATCGTTCCATGAAAATGAAAGTGCCAAAAACCAACCAAACATGAGTTTTGGGTCAAACGGAGATGATTGGAAGCGTCCACTGCGAAAAATTCAACTAGGAGTTTTTTTTGGGAATCAATGGGAAAAACGGTCATCCGAGCGAGCTTTGGCGGCACCGTTCCGTCAGAAATGAAAGTGCCAAAAACCAACCAAACATGAGTTTTGTGTCAAACGGAGATGATTGTGTGCGTCCATTGCGAAAAATTCAACTAGTTGTTTTTTTGGGAATCAATGGGAAGAACGGTCATCCGAGCGAGTTTTGCGGCACCGTTCCGTCGAAAATGAAAGTGCCAAAAACCAACCAAACATGAGTTTTGGGTCAAACGGAGATGATTGGAAGCGTCCACTGCGAAAAATTCAACTAGGAGTTTTTTTTGGGAATCATGGGAAAAAACGGTCATCCGAGCGAGCTTTGGCGGCACCGTTCCGTCAGAAATGAAAGTGCCAAAAACCAACCAAACATGAGTTTTGTGTCAAACGGAGATGATTCCATTGCGAAAAATTCAACTAGGAGTTTTTTTTGGAATCAATGGGAAAACGGTCATCTGAGCGAGTTTTGCAGGCACCGTTCCGTCGAAAATGATAGTGCCAAAAAACCAACCAAACATGAGTTTTGGGTCAAACGGAGATGATTGGGTGCGTCCATTGCGAAAAATTCAACTGCGAGTTTTTTCGTGAATCATGGGAGAAACGGCCATCCTGAGCGAGTTTTGCGGCACCGTTCCGTCAGAAAAATGAAAGTGCCAAGAAAACCACCAAACATGAGTTTTGGGTCAGCAGAAATGATTGGGTGCGTCCATTGCGAAAAAATTCAACGCGAGTTTTTGTGAATCAGTGGAAAAACGGCCATCCGAGCGAGTTTTGCGCAACCGTTCCGATCGAAAATGAAAGTGCCAAAACCAACCAAACACTAGTTTTTGGGTCAAGACGGAGATGATTGGGTGCGTCCTTGCGAAAATTCAACTGCGAGTTTTTTCGTGAATCAGTGGGAAAACGGCCATCCTGAGCGAGTTTTGTGGCACCGTTCCGTCGAAAATGAAGTGCCAAAAATACACCAAACATGAGTTTTGGGGTCAAACGGAGATGATTGGGTGCGTCCGTTGCGAAAAATTCAACTAGGCGTTTTTTTAGGGAATCATGGGAAAAACGGCCATCCCGAGCGAGTTTTGGCGGCACGTTCCGTCGAAAATGAAAGTGCCAAAAACAACCAAACATGAGTTTTGGGTCAAACGGAGACGATTGTGTGCGTCCATTGCGAAAAATTCAACTAGGAGTTTTTTGGGAATCAGTGGGAAAACGGTCATCCGAGCGAGTTTTGCGGCACCGTTCCGTCGAAAATGAAAGTGCCAAAAACCAAACCAAACACGAGTTTGGGGTCAAGCAGAAATGATTGGGTGCGTCCTTGCGAAAAATTCAACTGCGAGTTTTTTCGTGAATCAGTCGGAAAACGGCCATCCTGAGCGAGTTTTGTGGCACCGTTCCGTCGAAAATGAAATTGCCAAAAATACACCAAACATGAGTTTTGGGTCAAAACGAGATGATTGGGTGCGTCCGTTGCGAAAAATTCAACTGCGAGTTTTTTTAGGGAATCAGTGCGATAAAACGGACATCCCGAGCGGAGTTTTTGCGGCATCGTTCCTCGAAAATGAAAGTGCCAAAAACCAACCAAACATGAGTTTTGGGTCAACGGATATGATTGGAAGCGTCCATTGCGAAAAATTCATCTAGGAGTTTTTTTTGGGAATCAATGGGAAAAACGGTCATCCCAGCGAGTTTTGCGGCACCGTTCCGTCAGAACGAAAGTGCCAAAAACCCACCAAACATGAGTTTTTGGTCAAGCAGAAATGACTGGCTGCGTCCATTGCGAAAAAATCAACTGCCGAGTTTTTTGGTGAATCAGGGGCGATAAACGGCCATCCCGAGCGAGTTTTGCGGCACCGTTCCGACGGAAATGAAAGTGCCAAAAACCAACCAAACATTAGTTTTGGGTCAAAGGAGATGATTGGGTGCGTCCGTAGCGAAAAATTCAACTGCGAGTTTTTTCATGAAACAGTTGGAAAAAAGGTCCATCCCGAGCGAGTTCTTGCGGCACTGTCCGTCAGAAATTGAAGTGCCACAAACCAACTAAACATGAGTTTTTGGGTCAAACGGAGATGATTGGGTGCGTCCGTTGCAAAAAAAATTCAACTGTGAGTTTTTCGTGAATCAGTGGGAAAAACGACCATCCCGGAGCGAGTTTTGCGGCACCGTTTCCGTCAGAAACGAAAGTGCCAAAAACCCACCAAACATGAGTTTTTGGTCAAACAGAGATGACTAGTTGCGTCCGTTGCGAAAAAATCAACTGCGAGTTTTTTCGTAAATCAGTGGGAAAAACGGCCATCCCGAGCGAGTTTTGCGGCACCGTTCCGACGGAAATGAAAGTGCCAAAAACCAACCAAACATTAGTTTTTGGGTCAAACGGAGATGATTGGGTGCGTCCGTAGCGAAAAATTCAACTGCGAGTTTTTTTAGGGAATCAGTGCGATAAACGGCCATCCCGAGCGAGTTTTGCGGCACCGTTCCATCGAAAATGAAAGTGCCAAAAACCAACCAAACATGAGTTTTGGGTCAAACGGAGATGATTGGAAGCGTCCATTGCGAAAAATTCAACTAGGAGTTTTTTTTGGGGATCAATGGGAAAAACGGTCATCCCAGCGAGCTTTGCGGCACCGTTCCGTCAGAAATGAAAGTGCCAAAAACCAACCAAACATGAGTTTTGTGTCAAACGGAGATGATTCCATTGCGAAAAATTCAACTAGGAGTTTTTTTTGGGAATCAATGGGAAAACGGTCATCCGAGCGAGTTTTGCGGCACCGTTCCGTCGAAAATGATAGTGCCAAAAACCAACCAAACATGAGTTTTGGGTCAAACGGAGATGATTGGGTGCGTCCATTGCGAAAAATTCAACTGCGAGTTTTTTCGAGAATTAGTGGGAAAAACGGCCATCCTGAGCGAGTTTTGTGGCACCGTTCCGTCGGAAATGAAAGTGCCAAAAATACACCAAACATGAGTTTTGGGTCAAGCAGAAATGATTGGGTGCGTCCGTTGCGAAAAATTCAACTCCGAGTTTTTTTGGTGAATCAGTGGGAAAAACGGCCATCCCGAGCGAGTTTTGCGGCACCGTTCCATCGGAAATTATAGTGCCAAAAACCAACCAAACATGAGTTTTGGGTCAAACGGAGATGATTGGGTGCGTCCATTGCGAAAAATTCAACTGCGAGTTTTTTCGTGAATCAGTGGGAAAAATGGCCATCCTGAGCGAGTTTTGTGGCACCGTTCCGTCGGAAATGAAAGTGCCAAAAATACACCAAACATGAGTTTTGGGTCGAACGGAGAAGATTGGGTGCGTCCGTTGCGAAAAATTCAACTACGAGTTTTTTTAGGCAATCAGTGGGAAAAACGGCCATCCTGAGCGAGTTTTGTGGCAGCGTTCCGTCGGAAATGAAAGTGCCAAAAATACACCAAACATGAGTTTTGGGTCAAACGGAGATGATTGGGTGCGTCCGTTGCGAAAAAATCAACTGCGAGTTTTTTGGTGAATCAGTGCGATAAACGGCCATCCCGAGCGAGTTTTGCGGCACCGTTCCGTCGGAAATGAAAGTGCCAAAAACCAACCAAACATGAGTTTTGGGTCAAACAGAGATGATTGGGTGCGTCCATTGCGACAAATTCAACTGCGAGTTTTTTGGTGAATCAGTGGGAAAAACGGCCATCCCGAGCGTGTTTTGGGGCACCGTTCCATCAGAAATGAAAGTGCCAAAAACCAACCAAACATGAGTTTTGGGTCAAACGGAGATGATTGGGTGCGTCCGTTGCGAAAAAATGAACTGCGAGTTTTTTGGTGAATCAGTGCGATAAACGGCCATCCCGAGCGAGTTTTGCGGCAGCGTTCCATCAGAAATGAAAGTGCCATAAACCAACCAAACATGCGTTTTGGGTCAAGCGGAGATGATTCGGTGCGTCCATTGCGAAAAATTCAACTAGGAGTTTTTTCATGAAACAGTGGGAAAAAAGGTCATCACGAGCGAGTTTTGCGGCACTGTTCCGTCAGAAATGAAAGTGCCACAAACCAACTAAACATGAGTTTTGGGTCAAACGGAGATGATTGGGTGCGTCCGTTGCAAAAAATTCAACTGTGAGTTTTTCGTGAATCAGTGGGAAAAACGACCATCCCGAGCGAGTTTTGCGGCACCGTTCCGTCAGAAACGAAAGTGCCAAAAACCCACCAAACATGAGTTTTTGGTCAAACAGAGATGACTGGTTGCGTCCGTTGCGAAAAAATCAACTGCGAGTTTTTTCGTAAATCAGTGGGAAAAACGGCCATCCCGAGCGAGTTTTGCGGCACCGTTCCGACGGAAATGAAAGTGCCAAAAACCAACCAAACATTAGTTTTGGGTCAAACGGAGATGATTGGGTGCGTCCGTAGCGAAAAATTCAACTGCGAGTTTTTTTAGGGAATCAGTGCGATAAACGGCCATCCCGAGCGAGTTTTGCGGCATCGTTCCATCGAAAATGAAAGTGCCAAAAACCAACCAAACATGAGTTTTGGGTCAAACGGAGATGATTGGAAGCGTCCATTGCGAAAAATTCAACTAGGAGTTTTTTTTGGGGATCAATGGGAAAAACGGTCATCCCAGCGAGTTTTGCGGCACCGTTCCGTCAGAAATGAAAGTGCCAAAAACCAACCAAACATGAGTTTTGGGTCAAACGGAGATGATTGTGTGCGTCCATTGCGAAAATTCAACTAGGAGTTTTTTTGGGAATCAATGGGAAAACGGTCATCCGAGCGAGTTTTGCGGCACCGTTCCGTCGAAAATGAAAGTGCCAAAAACCAACCAAACACGAGTTTTGGGTCAAGCAGAAATGATTGGTTGCGTCCATTGCGAAAATTCAACTGCGAGTTTTTTCGTGAATCAGTGGGAAAACGGCCATCCTGAGCGAGTTTTGTGGCACCGTTTCCGTCGAAATGAAATTGCCAAAAATACACCAAACATGAGTTTTGGGTCAACGGAGATGATTGGGTGCGTCCGTTGCGAAAAATTCAACTGCGAGTTTTTTTAGGGAATCAGTGCGATAAACGGACATCCCGAGCGAGTTTTGCGGCACCGTTCCATCGAAAATGAAAGTGCCAAAAACCAACCAAACATGAGTTTTGGGTCAAACGGAGATGATTGGGTAGCGTCCAGTTGCGAAAAATTCAACTAGGAGTTTTTTTAGGGAATCAAGTGGGAAAAACGGTCATCCGAGCGAGCTTTGCGGCACCGTTCCGTCGGAAATGAATGTGCCAAAAAACCACCAAACATGAGTTTTGGGTCAAACGGAGATGATTGTGTGCGTCCATTGCGAAAAATTCAACTAGGAGTTTTTTTTGGGAATCAATGGGAAAAACGGTCATCCGAGCGAGTTTTTGCGGCACCGTTCCGTCGAAAATGGAAGTGTCAAAAAACCAACCAAACATGAGTTTTGGGTCAACGGCAGAATGATTGGGTGCGTCCGTTGCGAAAAATTCAACTCCGAGTTTTTTTGGTGAATCAGTGGGAAAAACGGCCATCCCGAGCGAGTTTTGCGGCACCGTTCCAGTCGGAAATGATAGTGCCAAAAACCAACCAAACATGAGTTTTGGGTCAAACGGAGATGATTGGGTGCGTCCATTGCGAAAATTCAACTGCGAGTTTTTTCGTGAATTAGTGGGAAAAACGGCCATCCTGAGCGAGTTTGCGGCACCGTTCCGTCAGGAAATGAAAGTGCCAAAAACCAACCAAACATGAGTTTTGGGTCAAACGGAGATGATTGGGTGCGTCCGTTGCGAAAAATTCAACTGCGAGTTTTTTAGGGAATCAGTGCGATAAACGGCCATCCCGAGCGAGTTTTGCGGCACCGTTCCATCGAAATGAAAGTGCCAAAAACCAACCAAACATGAGTTTTGGGTCAAACGGAGATGATTGGGATGCGTCCATTGCGAAAAATTCAACTAGGAGTTTTTTTTGGGAATCAACGGGAAAAACGGTCATCCGAGCGAGTTTTGCGGCACCGTTCCGTCGGAAATTATAGTGCCAAAAACCAACCAAACATGAGTTTAGGGTCAAACGGAGATGATTGGGTGCGTCCATTGCGAAAAATTCAACTGCGAGTTTTTTCGTGAATCAGTGGGAAAAATGGCCATCCCTGAGCGAGTTTTGTGGCACCGTTCCGTCGGAAATGAAGTGCCAAAAATACCAACCAAACATGAGTTTTGGGTCGAACGGAGATGATTGGGTGCGTCCATTGCGAAAAGTTCAACTGCGAGTTTTTTTCGTGAATCAGTGGGAAAAATGGCCATCCTGAACGAGTTTTGTGGCACCGTTCCGTCGGAAATGAAAGTGCCAAAAATACACCAAACATGAGTTTTGGGTCAAACGGAGAGATTGGGTGCGTCCGTTGCAAAAAATGAACTGCGAGTTTTTTGGTGAATCAGTGCGATAAACGGCCATCCCGAGCGAGTTTTGCGGCACCGTTCCATCGGAAATGAATGTGCCAAAAACCAACCAAACATGAGTTTTGGGTCAAACGGAGATGATTGGGTGCGTCCATTGCGAAAAATTCAACTGTGAGTTTTTTGGTGAATCAATGCGATAAACGGCCATCCCGAGCGAGTTTTGCGGCACCGTTCCATCAGAAATGAAAGTGCCAAAAACCAACCAAACATGAGTTTCGGGTCAAACGGAGATGATTGGGTGCGTCCGTTGCGAAAAAATCAACTGCGAGTTTTTTTGGTGAATCAATGCGATAAACGGCCATCCCGAGCGAGTTTTGCGGCAGCGTTCCATCAGAAATGAAAGTGCCATAAACCAACCAAACATGCGTTTTGGGTCAAGCGGAGATGATTCGGTGCGTCCATTGCGAGAAATTCAACTAGGAGTTTTTTCATGAAACAGTGGGAAAAAAGGCCACCCCGAGCGAGTTTTGCGGCACTGTTCCGTCAGAAATGAAAGTGCCACAAACCAACTAAACATGAGTTTTGGGTCAAACGGAGATGATTGGGTGCGTCCGTTGCAAAAAATTCAAATTGGAGTTTTTTTGGGAATCAATGGGAAAAACGGTCATCCGAGCGAGTTTTGCGGCACCGTTCCGTCGAAAATGAAAGTGCCAAAAACCAACCAAACATGAGTTTTGGGTCAAGCAGAAATGATTGGGTGCGTCCATTGCGAAAAATTCAACTCCGAGTTTTTTTGGTGAATCAGTGGGAAAACGGCCATCCCGAGCGAGTTTTGCGGCACCGTTCCATCGGAAATGATAGTGCCAAAAACCAACCAAACATGAGTTTTGGGTCAAACGGAGATGATTGGGTGCGTCCATTGCGAAAAATTCAACTGCGAGTTTTTTTAGGGAATCAGTGGGAAAAACGGCCATCGTGAGCGAGTTTTGCGGCACCGTTCCGTCGGAAATGAAAGTGCTAAAACCCCACCAAACATGAGTTTTGGGTCAAACGGAGATGATTGGGTGCGTCCGATGCGAAAAATTCAACTACGAGTTTTTTAGGCAATCAGTGGGAAAAACGGTCATCCCGAGCGATTTTTGCGGCACCGTTCCGTCAGAAATAAAAGTGCAAAAAACCCACCAAACATGAGTTTTGGGTCAAACGGAGATGATTGGGTGCGTCCGTTGCGAAAAAATCAACTGCGATTTTTTTTTTGCTGAATCAGTGGGAAAAACGGCCATCCCGAGCGAGTTTTGCGGCACCGTTCCGTCGGAAATGAATGTGCCAAAAACCAACCAAACATGAGTTTTCGTTCAAACGGAGATGATTGGGTGCGTCCGTTGCGAAAAATTCAACTGCGAGTTTTTTGGTGAATCAGTGGGAAAAACGGCCATCCCGAGCGAGTTTTGCGGCACCATTCCGTCGGAAATGATAGTGCCAAAAACCAACCAAACATGAGTTTTGGGTCAAACGGAGATGATTGGATGCGTCCATTGCGAAAAATTCAACTGCGAGTTTTTTCGTGAATCAGTGGGAAAACGGCCATCCTGAGCGAGTTTTGTGGCACCGTTCCGTCGAAAATGAAATTGCCAAAAATACACCAAACATGAGTTTTGGGTCAAACGGAGATGATTGGGTGCGTCGTTGCGAAAAATTCAACTGCGAGTTTTTTTAGGGAATCAGTGCGATAAACGGACATCCCGAGCGAGTTTTGCGGCATCGTTCCATTCGAAAATGAAAGTGCCAAAAACCAACCAAACATGAGTTTTGGGTCAAACGGAGATGATTGGAAGCGTCCACTGCGAAAAATTCAACTAGGAGTTTTTTTTGGGAATCAATGGGAAAAACGGTCATCCGAGCGAGCTTTGCGGCACCGTTCCGTCAGAAATGAAAGTGCCAAAAACCAACCAAACATGAGTTTTGTGTCAAACGGAGATGATTGTGTGCGTCCATTGCGAAAAATTCAACTAGTTGGTTTTTTTGGGAATCAATGGGAAGAACGGTCATCCGAGCGAGTTTTGCGGCACCGTTCCGTCGAAAATGAAAGTGCCAAAAACCAACCAAACATGAGTTTTGGGTCAAACGGAGATGATTGGAAGCGTCCACTGCGAAAAATTCAACTAGGAGTTTTTTTTGGGAATCAATGGGAAAAACGGTCATCCGAGCGAGCTTTGCGGCACCGTTTCCGTCAGAAATGAAAGTGCCAAAAACCAACCAAACATGAGTTTTGTGTCAAACGGAGATGATTCCATTGCGAAAAATTCAACTAGGAGTTTTTTTTGGGAATCAATGGGAAAACGGTCATCCGAGCGAGTTTTGCGGCACCGTTCCGTCGAAAATGATAGTGCCAAAAACCAACCAAACATGAGTTTTGGGTCAAACGGAGATGATTGGGTGCGTCCATTGCGAAAAATTCAACTGCGAGTTTTTTCGAGAATTAGTGGGAAAAACGGCCATCCTGAGCGAGTTTTGTGGCACCGTTCCGTCGGAAATGAAAGTGCCAAAATACACCAAACATGAGTTTTGGGTCAAGCAAGAATGATTGGGTGCGTCCGTTGCGAAAAATTCAACTCCGAGTTTTTTTGGTGAATCAGTGGGAAAAACGGCCATCCCGAGCGAGTTTTGCGGCACCGTTCCGTCGGAAATGAATAGTGCCAAAAAACCACCAAACATGAGTTTGGGTCAAACGGAGATGATTGGGTGCGTCCATTGCGAAAAATTCAACTGCGAGTTTTTTCGTGAATCAGTGGGAAAAATGGCCATCCTGAGCGAGTTTGTGGCACCGTTCCGTCGGAAATGAAAGTGCCAAAAATACACCAAACATGAGTTTTGGGTCGAACGGAGAATGACTTGGTGCGTCCATTGCGAAAAAATTCAACTGCGAGTTTTTTTCGTGAATCAGTGGAAAAACGGCCATCCTGAGCGAGTTTTGGGCACCGTTCCGTCCGGAAATGAAAGTGCCAAAAATACCAACCAAACATGAGTTTTGGGTCAAACGGAGATGATTGGGTGCGTCCGTTGCGAAAAATTCAACTGCGAGTTTTTTTAGGTGAATCAGTGCGATAAACGGCCATCCCGAGCGAGTTTTGCGGCATCGTTCCATCGAAATGAAAGTGCCAAAAACCAACCAAACATGAGTTTTGGGTCAAACGGAGATGATTGGTAGCGTCCATTGCGAAAAATTCAACTAGGAGTTTTTTTTGGGAATCAAGTGGGAAAAACGGTCATCCCGAGCGAGTTTTGCGGGCACCGTTCCGTCAGAAATGAAAGTGCCAAAAACCAACCAAACATGAGTTTTGGGTCAAACGGAGATGATTGGGTGCGTCCATTGCGAAAAATTCAACTCGGAGTTTTTTTGGGAATCAATGGGAAAACGGTCATCCGAGCGAGTTTTGCGGCACCGTTCCGTCGAAAATGAAAGTGCCAAAAACCAACCAAACACGAGTTTGGGTCAAGCAGAAATGATTGGGTGCGTCCATTGCGAAAAATTCAACTGCGAGTTTTTTCGTGAATCAGTCGGGAAAACGGCCATCCTGAGCGAGTTTTGTGGCACCGTTCCGTCGAAAATGAAATTGCCAAAAATACACCAAACATGAGTTTTGGGTCAAACGGAGATGATTGGGTGCGTCCGTTGCGAAAAATTCAACTGCGAGTTTTTTTAGGGAATCAGTGCGATAAACGGACATCCCGAGCGAGTTTTGCGGCATCGTTCCATCGAAAATGAAAGTGCCAAAAACCAACCAAACATGAGTTTTGGGTCAAACGGATATGATTGGAAGCGTCCATTGCGAAAAATTCATCTAGGAGTTTTTTTTGGGGATCAATGGGAAAAACGGTCATCCCAGCGAGTTTTGCGGCACCGTTCCGTCAGAAACGAAAGTGCCAAAAACCCACCAAACATGAGTTTTTGGTCAAGCAGAATGACTGGCTGCGTCCATTGCGAAAAAATCAACTGCGAGTTTTTTGGTGAATCAGTGCGATAAACGGCCATCCCGAGCGAGTTTTGCGGCACCGTTCCGACGGAAATGAAAGTGCCAAAAACCAACCAAACATTAGTTTTGGGTCAAACGGAGATGATTGGGTGCGTCCGTAGCGAAAAATTCAACTGCGAGTTTTTTCATGAAACAGTTGGAAAAAAGGTCATCCCGAGCGAGTCTTGCGGCACTGTTCCGTCAGAAATGAAAGTGCCACAAACCAACTAAACATGAGTTTTGGGTCAAACGGAGATGATTGGGTGCGTCCGTTGCAAAAAATTCAACTGTGAGTTTTTCGTGAATCAGTGGGAAAAACGACCATCCCGAGCGAGTTTTGCGGCACCGTTTCGTCAGAAACGAAAGTGCCAAAAACCCACCAAACATGAGTTTTTGGTCAAACAGAGATGACTAGTTGCGTCCGTTGCGAAAAAAATCAACTGCGAGTTTTTTCGTAAATCAGTGGGAAAAACGGCCATCCCGAGCGAGTTTTGCGGCACCGTTCCGACGGAAATGAAAGTGCCAAAAACCAACCAAACATTAGTTTTGGGTCAAACGGAGATGATTGGGTGCGTCCGTAGCGAAAAATTCAACTGCGAGTTTTTTTAGGGAATCAGTGCGATAAACGGCCATCCCGAGCGAGTTTTGCGGCACCGTTCCATCGAAAATGAAAGTGCCAAAAACCAACCAAACATGAGTTTTGGGTCAAACGGAGATGATTGGAAGCGTCCATTGCGAAAAATTCAACTAGGAGTTTTTTTTGGGGATCAATGGGAAAAACGGTCATCCCAGCGAGCTTTGCGGCACCGTTTCGTCAGAAATGAAAGTGCCAAAAACCAACCAAACATGAGTTTTGTGTCAAACGGAGATGATTCCATTGCGAAAAATTCAACTAGGAGTTTTTTTTGGGAATCAATGGGAAAACGGTCATCCGAGCGAGTTTTGCGGCACCGTTCCGTCGAAAATGATAGTGCCAAAAACCAACCAAACATGAGTTTTGGGTCAAACGGAGATGATTGGGTGCGTCCATTGCGAAAAATTCAACTGCGAGTTTTTTCGAGAATTAGTGGGAAAAACGGCCATCCTGAGCGAGTTTTGTGGCACCGTTCCGTCGGAAATGAAAGTGCCAAAAATACACCAAACATGAGTTTTGGGTCAAGCAGAAATGATTGGGTGCGTCCGTTGCGAAAAATTCAACTCCGAGTTTTTTTGGTGAATCAGTGGGAAAAACGGCCATCCCGAGCGAGTTTTGCGGCACCGTTCCATCGGAAATTATAGTGCCAAAAACCAACCAAACATGAGTTTTGGGTCAAACGGAGATGATTGGGTGCGTCCATTGCGAAAAATTCAACTGCGAGTTTTTTCGTGAATCAGTGGGAAAAATGGCCATCCTGAGCGAGTTTTGTGGCACCGTTCCGTCGGAAATGAAAGTGCCAAAAATACACCAAACATGAGTTTTGGGTCGAACGGAGAAGATTGGGTGCGTCCGTTGCGAAAAATTCAACTACGAGTTTTTTTAGGCAATCAGTGGGAAAAACGGCCATCCTGAGCGAGTTTTGTGGCAGCGTTCCGTCGGAAATGAAAGTGCCAAAAATACACCAAACATGAGTTTTGGGTCAAACGGAGATGATTGGGTGCGTCCGTTGCGAAAAAATCAACTGCGAGTTTTTTGGTGAATCAGTGCGATAAACGGCCATCCCGAGCGAGTTTTGCGGCACCGTTCCGTCGGAAATGAAAGTGCCAAAAACCAACCAAACATGAGTTTTGGGTCAAACAGAGATGATTGGGTGCGTCCATTGCGACAAATTCAACTGCGAGTTTTTTGGTGAATCAGTGGGAAAAACGGCCATCCCGAGCGTGTTTTGGGGCACCGTTCCATCAGAAATGAAAGTGCCAAAAACCAACCAAACATGAGTTTTAGGTCAAACGGAGATGATTGGGTGCGTCCGTTGCGAAAAAATGAACTGCGAGTTTTTTGGTGAATCAGTGCGATAAACGGCCATCCCGAGCGAGTTTTGCGGCAGCGTTCCATCAGAAATGAAAGTGCCATAAACCAACCAAACATGCGTTTTGGGTCAAGCGGAGATGATTCGGTGCGTCCATTGCGAAAAATTCAACTAGGAGTTTTTTCATGAAACAGTGGGAAAAAAGGTCATCACGAGCGAGTTTTGCGGCACTGTTCCGTCAGAAATGAAAGTGCCACAAACCAACTAAACATGAGTTTTGGGTCAAACGGAGATGATTGGGTGCGTCCGTTGCAAAAAATTCAACTGTGAGTTTTTCGTGAATCAGTGGGAAAAACGACCATCCCGAGCGAGTTTTGCGGCACCGTTCCGTCAGAAACGAAAGTGCCAAAAACCCACCAAACATGAGTTTTTGGTCAAACAGAGATGACTGGTTGCGTCCGTTGCGAAAAAATCAACTGCGAGTTTTTTCGTAAATCAGTGGGAAAAACGGCCATCCCGAGCGAGTTTTGCGGCACCGTTCCGACGGAAATGAAAGTGCCAAAAACCAACCAAACATTAGTTTTGGGTCAAACGGAGATGATTGGGTGCGTCCGTAGCGAAAAATTCAACTGCGAGTTTTTTTAGGGAATCAGTGCGATAAACGGCCATCCCGAGCGAGTTTTGCGGCATCGTTCCATCGAAAATGAAAGTGCCAAAAACCAACCAAACATGAGTTTTGGGTCAAACGGAGATGATTGGAAGCGTCCATTGCGAAAAATTCAACTAGGAGTTTTTTTTTGGGATCAATGGGAAAAACGGTCATCCCAGCGAGTTTTGCGGCACCGTTCCGTCAGAAATGAAAGTGCCAAAAACCAACCAAACATGAGTTTTGGGTCAAACGGAGATGATTGTGTGCGTCCATTGCGAAAAATTCAACTAGGAGTTTTTTTGGGAATCAATGGGAAAACGGTCATCCGAGCGAGTTTTGCGGCACCGTTCCGTCGAAATGAAAGTGCCAAAAACCAACCAAACACGAGTTTTGGGTCAAGCAGAAATGATTGGTTGCGTCCATTGCGAAAAATTCAACTGCGAGTTTTTTCGTGAATCAGTGGGAAAACGGCCATCCTGAGCGAGTTTTGTGGCACCGTTCCGTCGAAAATGAAATTGCCAAAAACACCAAACATGAGTTTTGGGTCAAACGGAGATGATTGGGTGCGTCCGTTGCGAAAAATTCAACTGCGAGTTTTTTTAGGGAATCAGTGCGATAAACGGACATCCCGAGCGAGTTTTGCGGCATCGTTCCATCGAAAATGAAAGTGCCAAAAACCAACCAAACATGAGTTTTGGGTCAAACGGAGATGATTGGAAGCGTCCATTGCAAAAATTCACTAGGAGTTTTTTTTGGGAATCAATGGGAAAAACGGTCATCCGAGCGAGTTTGCGGCACCGTTCCGTCGGAAATGAATGTGCCAAAAACCAACCAAACATGAGTTTTGGGTCAAACGGAGATGATTGTGTGCGTCCATTGCGAAAAATTCAACTAGGAGTTTTTTTTGGGAATCAATGGGAAAAACGGTCATCCGAGCGAGTTTTGCGGCACCGTTCCGTCGAAAATGGAAGTGTCAAAAACCAACCAAACATGAGTTTTGGGTCAAGCAGAAATGATTGGGTGCGTCCATTGCGAAAAATTCAACTCCGAGTTTTTTTGGTGAATCAGTGGGAAAAACGGCCATACCGAGCGAGTTTTGTGGCACCGTTCCATCGGAAATGATAGTGCCAAAAACCAACCAAACATGAGTTTTGGGTCAAACGGAGATGATTGGGTGCGTCCATTGCGAAAAATTCAACTGCGAGTTTTTTCGTGAATTAGTGGGAAAAACGGCCATCCTGAGCGAGTTTTGCGGCACCGTTCCGTCAGAAACGAAAGTGCCAAAAACCCACCAAACATGAGTTTTTGGTCAAACAGAGATGACTGGGTGCATCCGTTGCGAAAAATTCAACTGCGAGTTTTTTTAGGGAATCAGTGCGATAAACGGACATCCCGAGCGAGTTTTGCAGCACCGTTCCATCGGAAATTATAGTGCCAAAAACCAACCAAACATGAGTTTGGGGTCAAACGGAGATGATTGGAAGCGTCCATTGCGAAAAATTCAACTAGGAGTTTTTTTTGGGAATCAACGGGAAAAACGGTCATCCGAGCGAGTTTTGCGGCACCGTTCCGTCGGAAATGAAAGTGCCAAAAACCAACCAAACATGAGTTTAGGGTCAAGCAGAAATGATTGGGTGCGTCCATTGCGAAAAATTCAACTCCGAGTTTTTTTGGTGAATCAGTGGGAAAAATGGCCATCCCGAGCGAGTTTTGCGGCACCGTTCCGTCGGAAATGATAGTGCCAAAAACCAACCAAACATGAGTTTTGGGTCAAACGGAGATGATTGGGTGCGTCCATTGCGAAAAGTTCAACTGCGAGTTTTTTCGTGAATCAGTGGGAAAAATGGCCATCCTGAACGAGTTTTGTGGCACCGTTCCGTCGGAAATGAAAGTGCCAAAAATACACCAAACATGAGTTTTGGGTCAAACGGAGAAGATTGGGTGCGTCCGTTGCAAAAAAATGAACTGCGAGTTTTTTGGTGAATCAGTGCGATAAACGGCCATCCCGAGCGAGTTTTGCGGCACCGTTCCATCGGAAATGAATGTGCCAAAAACCAACCAAACATGAGTTTTGGGTCAAACGGAGATGATTGGGTGCGTCCATTGCGAAAAATTCAACTGTGAGTTTTTTGGTGAATCATGCGATAAACGGCCATCCCGAGCGAGTTTTGCGGCACCGTTCCATCAGAAATGAAAGTGCCAAAAACCAACCAAACATGAGTTTCGGGTCAAACGGAGATGATTGGGTGCGTCCGTTGCGAAAAAATCAACTGCGAGTTTTTTGGTGAATCAATGCGATAAACGGCCATCCCGAGCGAGTTTTGCGGCAGCGTTCCATCAGAAATGAAAGTGCCATAAACCAACCAAACATGAGTTTTGGGTCAAACGGAGATGATTGGGTGCGTCCATTGCGAGAAATTCAACTAGGAGTTTTTTCGTGAAACAGTGGGAAAAAAGGCCACCCCGAGCGAGTTTTGCGGCACTGTTCCGTCAGAAATGAAAGTGCCACAAACCAACTAAACATGAGTTTTGGGTCAAACGGAGATGATTGGGTGCGTCCGTTGCAAAAAATTCAAATTGGAGTTTTTTTGGGAATCAATGGGAAAAACGGTCATCCGAGCGAGTTTTGCGGCACCGTTCCGTCGAAAATGAAAGTGCCAAAAACCAACCAAACATGAGTTTTGGGTCAAGCAGAAATGATTGGGTGCGTCCATTGCGAAAAATTCAACTCCGAGTTTTTTTGGTGAATCAGTGGGAAAACGGCCATCCCGAGCGAGTTTTGCGGCACCGTTCCATCGGAACTGATAGTGCCAAAAACCAACCAAACATGAGTTTTGGGTCAAACGGAGATGATTGGGTGCGTCCATTGCGAAAAATTCAACTGCGAGTTTTTTTAGGGAATCAGTGGGAAAAACGGCCATCGTGAGCGAGTTTTGCGGCACCGTTCCGTCGGAAATGAAAGTGCTAAAACCCCACCAAACATGAGTTTTGGGTCAAACGGAGATGATTGGGTGCGTCCGATGCGAAAAATTCAACTACGAGTTTTTTAGGCAATCAGTGGGAAAAACGGTCATCCCGAGCGATTTTTGCGGCACCGTTCCGTCAGAAATAAAAGTGCAAAAAACCCACCAAACATGAGTTTTGGGTCAAACGGAGATGATTGGGTGCGTCCGTTGCGAAAAAATCAACTGCGATTTTTTTTTTGCTGAATCAGTGGGAAAAACGGCCATCCCGAGCGAGTTTTGCGGCACCGTTCCGTCGGAAATGAATGTGCCAAAAACCAACCAAACATGAGTTTTCGTTCAAACGGAGATGATTGGGTGCGTCCGTTGCGAAAAATTCAACTGCGAGTTTTTGGTGAATCAGTGGGAAAAACGGCCATCCCGAGCGAGTTTTGCGGCACCATTCCGTCGGAAATGATAGTGCCAAAAACCAACCAAACATGAGTTTTGGGTCAAACGGAGATGATTGGATGCGTCCATTGCGAAAAATTCAACTGCGAGTTTTTTCGTGAATCAGTGGGAAAACGGCCATCCTGAGCGAGTTTTGTGGCACCGTTCCGTCGAAAATGAAATTGCCAAAAATACACCAAACATGAGTTTTGGGTCAAACGGAGATGATTGGGTGCGTCCGTTGCGAAAAATTCAACTGCGAGTTTTTTTAGGGAATCAGTGCGATAAACGGACATCCCGAGCGAGTTTTGCGGCATCGTTCCATTGAAAATGAAAGTGCCAAAAACCAACCAAACATGAGTTTTGGGTCAAACGGAGATGATTGGAAGCGTCCACTGCGAAAAATTCAACTAGGAGTTTTTTTGGGAATCAATGGGAAAAACGGTCATCCGAGCGAGCTTTGCGGCACCGTTCCGTCAGAAATGAAAGTGCCAAAAACCAACCAAACATGAGTTTTGTGTCAAACGGAGATGATTGTGTGCGTCCATTGCGAAAAATTCAACTAGTTGTTTTTTTTGGGAATCAATGGGAAGAACGGTCATCCGAGCGAGTTTTGCGGCACCGTTCCGTCGAAAATGAAAGTGCCAAAAACCAACCAAACATGAGTTTTGGGTCAAACGGAGATGATTGGAAGCGTCCACTGCGAAAAATTCAACTAGGAGTTTTTTTGGGAATCAATGGGAAAAACGGTCATCCGAGCGAGCTTTGCGGCACCGTTTCGTCAGAAATGAAAGTGCCAAAAACCAACCAAACATGAGTTTTGTGTCAAACGGAGATGATTCCATTGCGAAAAATTCAACTAGGAGTTTTTTTTGGGAATCAATGGGAAAACGGTCATCCGAGCGAGTTTTGCGGCACCGTTCCGTCGAAAATGATAGTGCCAAAAACCAACCAAACATGAGTTTTGGGTCAAACGGAGATGATTGGGTGCGTCCATTGCGAAAAATTCAACTGCGAGTTTTTTTAGGGAATCAGTGGGAAAAACGGCCATCGTGAGCGAGTTTTGCGGCACCGTTCCGTCGGAAATGAAAGTGCTAAAACCCCACCAAACATGAGTTTTGGGTCAAACGGAGATGATTGGGTGCGTCCGATGCGAAAAATTCAACTACGAGTTTTTTAGGCAATCAGTGGGAAAAACGGTCATCCCGAGCGATTTTTGCGGCACCGTTCCGTCAGAAATAAAGTGCAAAAAACCCACCAAACATGAGTTTTGGGTCAAACGGAGATGATTGGGTGCGTCCGTTGCGAAAAATCAACTGCGATTTTTTTTTTGCTGAATCAGTGGGAAAAACGGCCATCCCGAGCGAGTTTTGCGGCACCGTTCCGTCGGAAATGAATGTGCCAAAAACCAACCAAACATGAGTTTTCGTTCAAACGGAGATGATTGGGTGCGTCCGTTGCGAAAAATTCAACTGCGAGTTTTTTGGTGAATCAGTGGGAAAAACGGCCATCCCGAGCGAGTTTTGCGGCACCATTCCGTCGGAAATGATAGTGCCAAAAACCAACCAAACATGAGTTTTGGGTCAAACGGAGATGATTGGATGCGTCCATTGCGAAAAATTCAACTGCGAGTTTTTTCGTGAATCAGTGGGAAAACGGCCATCCTGAGCGAGTTTTGTGGCACCGTTCCGTCGAAAATGAAATTGCCAAAAATACACCAAACATGAGTTTTGGGTCAAACGGAGATGATTGGGTGCGTCCGTTGCGAAAAATTCAACTGCGAGTTTTTTTAGGGAATCAGTGCGATAAACGGACATCCCGAGCGAGTTTTGCTGGCATCGTTCCATTGAAAATGAAAGTGCCAAAAACCAACCAAACATGAGTTTTGGGTCAAACGGAGATGATTGGAAGCGTCCACTGCGAAAAATTCAACTAGGAGTTTTTTTTGGGAATCAATGGGAAAAACGGTCATCCGAGCGAGCTTTGCGGCACCGTTCCGTCAGAAATGAAAGTGCCAAAAACCAACCAAACATGAGTTTTGTGTCAAACGGAGATGATTGTGTGCGTCCATTGCGAAAAATTCAACTAGTTGTTTTTTTTGGGAATCAATGGGAAGAACGGTCATCCGAGCGAGTTTTGCGGCACCGTTCCGTCGAAAATGAAAGTGCCAAAAACCAACCAAACATGAGTTTTGGGTCAAACGGAGATGATTGGAAGCGTCCACTGCGAAAAATTCAACTAGGAGTTTTTTTTGGGAATCAATGGGAAAAACGGTCATCCGAGCGAGCTTTGCGGCACCGTTTCGTCAGAAATGAAAGTGCCAAAAACCAACCAAACATGAGTTTTGTGTCAAACGGAGATGATTCCATTGCGAAAAATTCAACTAGGAGTTTTTTTTGGGAATCAATGGGAAAACGGTCATCCGAGCGAGTTTTGCGGCACCGTTCCGTCGAAAATGATAGTGCCAAAAACCAACCAAACATGAGTTTTGGGTCAAACGGAGATGATTGGGTGCGTCCATTGCGAAAAATTCAACTGCGAGTTTTTTCGAGAATTAGTGGGAAAAACGGCCATCCTGAGCGAGTTTTGTGGCACCGTTCCGTCGGAAATGAAAGTGCCAAAAATACACCAAACATGAGTTTTGGGTCAAGCAGAAATGATTGGGTGCGTCCGTTGCGAAAAATTCAACTCCGAGTTTTTTTGGTGAATCAGTGGGAAAAACGGCCATCCCGAGCGAGTTTTGCGGCACCGTTCCATCGGAAATTATAGTGCCAAAAACCAACCAAACATGAGTTTTGGGTCAAACGGAGATGATTGGGTGCGTCCATTGCGAAAAATTCAACTGCGAGTTTTTTCGTGAATCAGTGGGAAAAATGGCCATCCTGAGCGAGTTTTGTGGCACCGTTCCGTCGGAAATGAAAGTGCCAAAAATACACCAAACATGAGTTTTGGGTCGAACGGAGAAGATTGGGTGCGTCCGTTGCGAAAAATTCAACTACGAGTTTTTTTAGGCAATCAGTGGGAAAAACGGCCATCCTGAGCGAGTTTTGTGGCAGCGTTCCGTCGGAAATGAAAGTGCCAAAAATACACCAAACATGAGTTTTGGGTCAAACGGAGATGATTGGGTGCGTCCGTTGCGAAAAAATCAACTGCGAGTTTTTTGGTGAATCAGTGCGATAAACGGCCATCCCGAGCGAGTTTTGCGGCACCGTTCCGTCGGAAATGAAAGTGCCAAAAACCAACCAAACATGAGTTTTGGGTCAAACAGAGATGATTGGGTGCGTCCATTGCGACAAATTCAACTGCGAGTTTTTTGGTGAATCAGTGGGAAAAACGACCATCCCGAGCGTGTTTTGGGGCACCGTTCCATCAGAAATGAAAGTGCCAAAAACCAACCAAACATGAGTTTTGGGTCAAACGGAGATGATTGGGTGCGTCCGTTGCGAAAAAATGAACTGCGAGTTTTTTGGTGAATCAGTGCGATAAACGGCCATCCCGAGCGAGTTTTGCGGCAGCGTTCCATCAGAAATGAAAGTGCCATAAACCAACCAAACATGCGTTTTGGGTCAAGCGGAGATGATTCGGTGCGTCCATTGCGAAAAATTCAACTAGGAGTTTTTTCATGAAACAGTGGGAAAAAAGGTCATCACGAGCGAGTTTTGCGGCACTGTTCCGTCAGAAATGAAAGTGCCACAAACCAACTAAACATGAGTTTTGGGTCAAACGGAGATGATTGGGTGCGTCCGTTGCAAAAAATTCAACTGTGAGTTTTTCGTGAATCAGTGGGAAAAACGACCATCCCGAGCGAGTTTTGCGGCACCGTTCCGTCAGAAACGAAAGTGCCAAAAACCCACCAAACATGAGTTTTTGGTCAAACAGAGATGACTGGTTGCGTCCGTTGCGAAAAAATCAACTGCGAGTTTTTTCGTAAATCAGTGGGAAAAACGGCCATCCCAAGCGAGTTTTGCGGCACCGTTCCGACGGAAATGAAAGTGCCAAAAACCAACCAAACATTAGTTTTGGGTCAAACGGAGATGATTGGGTGCGTCCGTAGCGAAAAATTCAACTGCGAGTTTTTTTAGGGAATCAGTGCGATAAACGGCCATCCCGAGCGAGTTTTGCGGCATCGTTCCATCGAAAATGAAAGTGCCAAAAACCAACCAAACATGAGTTTTGGGTCAAACGGAGATGATTGGAAGCGTCCATTGCGAAAAATTCAACTAGGAGTTTTTTTTTGGGGATCAATGGGAAAAACGGTCATCCCAGCGAGTTTTGCGGCACCGTTCCGTCAGAAATGAAAGTGCCAAAAACCAACCAAACATGAGTTTTGGGTCAAACGGAGATGATTGTGTGCGTCCATTGCGAAAAATTCAACTAGGAGTTTTTTTGGGAATCAATGGGAAAACGGTCATCCGAGCGAGTTTTGCGGCACCGTTCCGTCGAAAATGAAAGTGCCAAAAACCAACCAAACACGAGTTTTGGGTCAAGCAGAAATGATTGGGTGCGTCCATTGCGAAAAATTCAACTGCGAGTTTTTTCGTGAATTAGTGGGAAAAACGGCCATCCTGAGCGAGTTTTGTGGCACCGTTCCGTCGGAAATGAAAGTGCCAAAAATACACCAAACATGAGTTTTGGGTCAAGCAGAAATGATTGGGTGCGTCCGTTGCGAAAAATTCAACTCCGAGTTTTTTTGGTGAATCAGTGGGAAAAACGGCCATCCCGAGCGAGTTTTGCGGCACCGTTCCATCGGAAATTATAGTGCCAAAAACCAACCAAACATGAGTTTTGGGTCAAACGGAGATGATTGGGTGCGTCCATTGCGAAAAATTCAACTGCGAGTTTTTTCGTGAATCAGTGGGAAAAATGGCCATCCTGAGCGAGTTTTGTGGCACCGTTCCGTCGGAAATGAAAGTGCCAAAAATACACCAAACATGAGTTTTGTGTCGAACGGAGAAGATTGGGTGCGTCCGTTGCGAAAAATTCAACTACGAGTTTTTTTAGGCAATCAGTGGGAAAAACGGCAATCCTGAGCGAGTTTTGTGGCAGCATTCCGTCGGAAATGAAAGTGCCAAAAATACACCAAACATGAGTTTTGGGTCAAACGGAGATGATTGGGTGCGTCCGTTGCGAAAAAATCAACTGCGAGTTTTTTGGTGAATCAGTGCGATAAACGGCCATCCCGAGCGAGTTTTGCGGCACCGTTCCGTCGGAAATGAAAGTGCCAAAAACCAACCAAACATGAGTTTTGGGTCAAACAGAGATGATTGGGTGCGTCCATTGCGACAAATTCAACTGCGAGTTTTTTGGTGAATCAGTGGGAAAAACGGCCATCCCGAGCGTGTTTTGGGGCACCGTTCCATCAGAAATGAAAGTGCCAAAAACCAACCAAACATGAGTTTTGGGTCAAACGGAGATGATTGGGTGCGTCCGTTGCGAAAAAATGAACTGCGAGTTTTTTGGTGAATCAGTGCGATAAACGGCCATCCCGAGCGAGTTTTGCGGCAGCGTTCCATCAGAAATGAAAGTGCCATAAACCAACCAAACATGCGTTTTGGGTCAAGCGGAGATGATTCGGTGCGTCCATTGCGAAAAATTCAACTAGGAGTTTTTTCATGAAACAGTGGGAAAAAAGGCCACCCCGAGCGAGTTTTGCGGCACTGTTCCGTCAGAAATGAAAGTGCCACAAACCAACTAAACATGAGTTTTGGGTCAAACGGAGATGATTGGGTGCGTCCGTTGCAAAAAATTCAAATTGGAGTTTTTTTGGGAATCAATGGGAAAAACGGTCATCCGAGCGAGTTTTGCGGCACCGTTCCGTCGAAAATGAAAGTGCCAAAAACCAACCAAACATGAGTTTTGGGTCAAGCAGAAATGATTGGGTGCGTCCATTGCGAAAAATTCAACTCCGAGTTTTTTTGGTGAATCAGTGGGAAAACGGCCATCCCGAGCGAGTTTTGCGGCACCGTTCCATCGGAAATGATAGTGCCAAAAACCAACCAAACATGAGTTTTGGGTCAAACGGAGATGATTGGGTGCGTCCATTGCGAAAAATTCAACTGCGAGTTTTTTTAGGGAATCAGTGGGAAAAACGGCCATCGTGAGCGAGTTTTGCGGCACCGTTCCGTCGGAAATGAAAGTGCTAAAACCCCACCAAACATGAGTTTTGGGTCAAACGGAGATGATTGGGTGCGTCCGATGCGAAAAATTCAACTACGAGTTTTTTAGGCAATCAGTGGGAAAAACGGTCATCCCGAGCGATTTTTGCGGCACCGTTCCGTCAGAAATAAAAGTGCAAAAAACCCACCAAACATGAGTTTTGGGTCAAACGGAGATGATTGGGTGCGTCCGTTGCGAAAAAATCAACTGCGATTTTTTTTTTGCTGAATCAGTGGGAAAAACGGCCATCCCGAGCGAGTTTTGCGGCACCGTTCCGTCGGAAATGAATGTGCCAAAAACCAACCAAACATGAGTTTTCGTTCAAACGGAGATGATTGGGTGCGTCCGTTGCGAAAAATTCAACTGCGAGTTTTTTGGTGAATCAGTGGGAAAAACGGCCATCCCGAGCGAGTTTTGCGGCACCATTCCGTCGGAAATGATAGTGCCAAAAACCAACCAAACATGAGTTTTGGGTCAAACGGAGATGATTGGATGCGTCCATTGCGAAAAATTCAACTGCGAGTTTTTTCGTGAATCAGTGGGAAAACGGCCATCCTGAGCGAGTTTTGTGGCACCGTTCCGTCGAAAATGAAATTGCCAAAAATACACCAAACATGAGTTTTGGGTCAAACGGAGATGATTGGGTGCGTCCGTTGCGAAAAATTCAACTGCGAGTTTTTTTAGGGAATCAGTGCGATAAACGGACATCCCGAGCGAGTTTTGCGGCATCGTTCCATTGAAAATGAAAGTGCCAAAAACCAACCAAACATGAGTTTTGGGTCAAACGGAGATGATTGGAAGCGTCCACTGCGAAAAATTCAACTAGGAGTTTTTTTTGGGAATCAATGGGAAAAACGGTCATCCGAGCGAGCTTTGCGGCACCGTTCCGTCAGAAATGAAAGTGCCAAAAACCAACCAAACATGAGTTTTGTGTCAAACGGAGATGATTGTGTGCGTCCATTGCGAAAAATTCAACTAGTTGTTTTTTTTGGGAATCAATGGGAAGAACGGTCATCCGAGCGAGTTTTGCGGCACCGTTCCGTCGAAAATGAAAGTGCCAAAAACCAACCAAACATGAGTTTTGGGTCAAACGGAGATGATTGGAAGCGTCCACTGCGAAAAATTCAACTAGGAGTTTTTTTTGGGAATCAATGGGAAAAACGGTCATCCGAGCGAGCTTTGCGGCACCGTTTCGTCAGAAATGAAAGTGCCAAAAACCAACCAAACATGAGTTTTGTGTCAAACGGAGATGATTCCATTGCGAAAAATTCAACTAGGAGTTTTTTTTGGGAATCAATGGGAAAACGGTCATCCGAGCGAGTTTTGCGGCACCGTTCCGTCGAAAATGATAGTGCCAAAAACCAACCAAACATGAGTTTTGGGTCAAACGGAGATGATTGGGTGCGTCCATTGCGAAAAATTCAACTGCGAGTTTTTTCGAGAATTAGTGGGAAAAACGGCCATCCTGAGCGAGTTTTGTGGCACCGTTCCGTCGGAAATGAAAGTGCCAAAAATACACCAAACATGAGTTTTGGGTCAAGCAGAAATGATTGGGTGCGTCCGTTGCGAAAAATTCAACTCCGAGTTTTTTTGGTGAATCAGTGGGAAAAACGGCCATCCCGAGCGAGTTTTGCGGCACCGTTCCATCGGAAATTATAGTGCCAAAAACCAACCAAACATGAGTTTTGGGTCAAACGGAGATGATTGGGTGCGTCCATTGCGAAAAATTCAACTGCGAGTTTTTTCGTGAATCAGTGGGAAAAATGGCCATCCTGAGCGAGTTTTGTGGCACCGTTCCGTCGGAAATGAAAGTGCCAAAAATACACCAAACATGAGTTTTGGGTCGAACGGAGAAGATTGGGTGCGTCCGTTGCGAAAAATTCAACTACGAGTTTTTTTAGGCAATCAGTGGGAAAAACGGCCATCCTGAGCGAGTTTTGTGGCAGCGTTCCGTCGGAAATGAAAGTGCCAAAAATACACCAAACATGAGTTTTGGGTCAAACGGAGATGATTGGGTGCGTCCGTTGCGAAAAAATCAACTGCGAGTTTTTTGGTGAATCAGTGCGATAAACGGCCATCCCGAGCGAGTTTTGCGGCACCGTTCCGTCGGAAATGAAAGTGCCAAAAACCAACCAAACATGAGTTTTGGGTCAAACAGAGATGATTGGGTGCGTCCATTGCGACAAATTCAACTGCGAGTTTTTTGGTGAATCAGTGGGAAAAACGACCATCCCGAGCGTGTTTTGGGGCACCGTTCCATCAGAAATGAAAGTGCCAAAAACCAACCAAACATGAGTTTTGGGTCAAACGGAGATGATTGGGTGCGTCCGTTGCGAAAAAATGAACTGCGAGTTTTTTGGTGAATCAGTGCGATAAACGGCCATCCCGAGCGAGTTTTGCGGCAGCGTTCCATCAGAAATGAAAGTGCCATAAACCAACCAAACATGCGTTTTGGGTCAAGCGGAGATGATTCGGTGCGTCCATTGCGAAAAATTCAACTAGGAGTTTTTTCATGAAACAGTGGGAAAAAAGGTCATCACGAGCGAGTTTTGCGGCACTGTTCCGTCAGAAATGAAAGTGCCACAAACCAACTAAACATGAGTTTTGGGTCAAACGGAGATGATTGGGTGCGTCCGTTGCAAAAAATTCAACTGTGAGTTTTTCGTGAATCAGTGGGAAAAACGACCATCCCGAGCGAGTTTTGCGGCACCGTTCCGTCAGAAACGAAAGTGCCAAAAACCCACCAAACATGAGTTTTTGGTCAAACAGAGATGACTGGTTGCGTCCGTTGCGAAAAAATCAACTGCGAGTTTTTTCGTAAATCAGTGGGAAAAACGGCCATCCCGAGCGAGTTTTGCGGCACCGTTCCGACGGAAATGAAAGTGCCAAAAACCAACCAAACATTAGTTTTGGGTCAAACGGAGATGATTGGGTGCGTCCGTAGCGAAAAATTCAACTGCGAGTTTTTTTAGGGAATCAGTGCGATAAACGGCCATCCCGAGCGAGTTTTGCGGCATCGTTCCATCGAAAATGAAAGTGCCAAAAACCAACCAAACATGAGTTTTGGGTCAAACGGAGATGATTGGAAGCGTCCATTGCGAAAAATTCAACTAGGAGTTTTTTTTTGGGGATCAATGGGAAAAACGGTCATCCCAGCGAGTTTTGCGGCACCGTTCCGTCAGAAATGAAAGTGCCAAAAACCAACCAAACATGAGTTTTGGGTCAAACGGAGATGATTGTGTGCGTCCATTGCGAAAAATTCAACTAGGAGTTTTTTTGGGAATCAATGGGAAAACGGTCATCCGAGCGAGTTTTGCGGCACCGTTCCGTCGAAAATGAAAGTGCCAAAAACCAACCAAACACGAGTTTTGGGTCAAGCAGAAATGATTGGGTGCGTCCATTGCGAAAAATTCAACTGCGAGTTTTTTCGTGAATCAGTGGGAAAAACGACCATCTGAGCGAGTTTTGCGGCACCGTTTCGTCGGAAATGAAAGTGCCAAAAACCCACCAAACATGAGTTTTGGGTCAAACGGAGATGATTGGGTGCGTCCATTGCGAAAAATTCAACTGCGAGTTTTTTAGGGAATCCGTGGGAAAACGGCCATCGCGAGCGAGTTTTGCGGCACCGTTCCGTCGGAAATGAAAGTGCTAAAAGCCCACCATACATGAGTTTTGGGTCAAACGGAGATGATTGGGTGCGTCCGTTGCGAAAAATTCAACTACGAGTTTTTTTAGGCAATCAGTGGGAAAAACGGTCATCCCGAGCGATTTTTGCGGCACCGTTCCGTCAGAAATAAAAGTGCAAAAAACCCACCAAACATGAGTTTTGGGTCAAACGGAGATGATTGTGTGCGTCCATTGCGAAAAATTCAACTAGGAGTTTTTTTTGGGAATCAATGGGAAAAACGGTCATCCCGAGCGATTTTTGCGGCACCGTTCCGTCGGAAATAAAAGTGCAAAAAACCCACCAAACATGAGTTTTGGGTCAAACGGAGATGATTGGGTGCGTCCGTTGCGAAAAATTCAACTCCGAGTTTTTTTGGCTGAATCAGTGGGAAAAACGGCCATCCCGAGCGAGTTTTGCGGCACCGTTCCGTCGGAAATGAATGTGCCAAAAACCAACCAAACATGAGTTTTGGTTCAAACGGAGATGATTGGGTGCGTCCATTGCGAAAAATTCAACTGCGAGTTTTTTGGTGAATCAGTGGGAAAACGGCCATCCTGAGCGAGTTTTGTGGCACCGTTCCGTCGGAAATGAAAGTGCCAAAAATACACCAAACATGAGTTTTGGGTCAAACGGAGATGATTGGGTGCGTCCGTTGCGAAAAATTCAACTGCGAGTTTTTTTAGGGAATCAGTGCGATAAACGGCCATCCCGAGCGAGTTTTGCGGCACCGTTCCATCGAAAATGAAAGTGCCAAAAACCAACCAAACATGAGTTTTGGGTCAAACGGAGATGATTGGGTGCGTCCATTGCGAAAAATTCAACTAGGAGTTTTTTTGGGAATCAACGGGAAAAACGGTCATCCGAGCGAGTTTTGCGGCACCGTTCCGTCGGAAATTATAGTGCCAAAAACCAACCAAACATGAGTTTTGGGTCAAACGGAGATGATTGGGTGCGTCCATTGCGAAAAATTCAACTGCGAGTTTTTTCGTGAATCAGTGGGAAAAACGGCCATCCTGAGCGAGTTTTGTGGCACCGTTCCGTCGGAAATGAAAGTGCCAAAAATACACCAAACATGAGTTTTGGGTCAAGCAGAAATGATTGGGTGCGTCCGTTGCGAAAAATTCAACTCCGAGTTTTTTTGGTGAATCAGTGGGAAAAACGGCCATCCCGAGCGAGTTTTGCGGCACCGTTCCGTCGGAAATGATAGTGCCAAAAACCAACCAAACATGAGTTTTGGGTCAAACGGAGATGATTGGGTGCGTCCATTGCGAAAAATTCAACTGCGAGTTTTTTCGTGACTCAGTGAGGAAAATGGCCATCCTGAGCGAGTTTTGTGGCACCGTTCCGTCGGAAATGAAAGTGCCAAAAATACACCAAACATGAGTTTTGGGTCAAACGGAGAAGATTGGGTGCGTCCGTTGCAAAAAAATGAACTGCGAGTTTTTTGGTGAATCAGTGCGATAAACGGCCATCCCGAGCGAGTTTTGCATCACCGTTCCATCGGAAATGAAAGTGCCAAAAACCAACCAAACATGAGTTTTGGGTCAAACGGAGATGATTGGGTGCGTCCGTTGCGAAAAAATCAACTGCGAGTTTTTTGGTGAATCGGTGCGATAAACGGCCATCCCGAGCGAGTTTTGCGGCAGCGTTCCATCAGAAATGAAAGTGCCAAAAACCAACCAAACATGAGTTTTGGGTCAAACGGAGATGATTGGGTGCGTCCATTGCGAAAAATTCAACTAGGAGTTTTTTCGTGAAACAGTGGGAAAAAAGGCCATCCCGAGCGAGTTTTGCGGCACTGTTCCGTCAGAAATGAAAGTGCCAAAAACCAACTAAACATGAGTTTTGGGTCAAACGGAGATGATTGGGTGCGTCCGTTGTGAGTTTTTAGCACTTTCATTTCGGGCGGAACGGTCCCGCAAAACTCATGCGGGAGGTCCGTTTTCCCACCGATGCACGAGAAAACTCGCAATTGAATTTTTTGGAAAGGACACACCAAATCATCTCAGTTTGACCCAAAACTCATGTTTGGTGGATTTTTTGCAGTTTCATTTTCGGCGGAACGGTGCCGCAAAACTCGTGCAGGAGGGCCGTTTTTCCCACCGATGCACGAAAAACTCGCAGTTGAATTTTTCGGAACGAACGCACCCAATCGTCTCAGTTTGACCCAAAACTCATGTTTGGTGGGTTTTTAGCACTTTCATTTCCGGCGGAACGGTCTCGCAAAACTCATGCGGGAGGGCCGTTTTCCCAACGATGCACGAAAAAACTCACAATTGAATTTTTCGGAACGGACACACCCAATCATATCAGTGTGACCCAAAACTCATGTTTGGTGGGTTTTTAGCACTTTCATTTCGGGCGGAACGGTCTCGCAAAACTCATGCAGGAGGGCCTTTTTTCCCACCGATGCACGAAAAAACTCGCAGTTGATTTTTTTCGCAACGGACGCACCCAATCATCTCCGTTTGACCCAAAACTCATGTTTTGTGGATTTTTTGCACTTTCATTTTCGGCGGAACGGTGCCGCAAAACTCGTGCGGGAGGGCCGTTTTTCCCACCGATGCACGAAAAAACTCGCAGTTGAATTTTTCGCAACGGACGCACCCAATCGTCTCCGTTTGACCCAAAACTCATGTTTGGTGGGTTTTTAGCACTTTCATTTCGGGCGGAACGGTCCAGCAAAACTCATGCGGGAGGGCCGTTTTCCCACCGATGCACGAGAAAACTCACAATTGAATTTTTCGGAACGGACGCACCCAATCAGCTCAGTTTGACCCAAAACTCATGTTTGGTGGGTTTTTAGCACATTCATTTCGGGCGGAACGGTCCCGCAAAACTCATGCGGGAGGGCCGTTTTCCCACCGATGCACGAGAAAACTCACAATTGAATTTTTCAGAACAGACGCACCCAATCAGCTCAGTTTGTCCCAAAACTCATGTTTGGTGGGTTTTTAGCACTTTCATTTCGGATGGAACGGTCTCGCAAAACTCGTGCGGGAGGGCCTTTTTTCCCACCGATGCACGACAAAACTCGTAGTTGAATTTTTCGCAACGGACGCACCTAATCATCTCAGTTTGACCCAAAACTCATGTTTGGTTGGTTATTAGTACTTTCATTTCGGGCGGAACGGTCTCGCAAAACTCGTGCGGGAGGGCCTGTTTTCCCACTGATGCATGAAAAAACTCGCATTTGAATTTTTTCGCAACGGACGCACCCAATCATCTCCGTTTGAACCAAAACTCATGTTTGGTGGATTTTTTGCAGTTTCATTTGCGGCGGAACGGTGCCGCAAAACTCGTGCGGGAGGGCCGTTTTTCCCAATGATGCACGAAAAAACTCACAGTTGAATTTTTCGCAACGGACGCACCCAATCATCTCCGTTTGACCCAAAACTCATGTTTGATGGGTTTTTAGCACTTTCATTTCGGGCGGAACGGTCCCGCAAAACTCATGCGGGAGGTCCGTTTTCCCACCGATGCAGGAGAAAACTCGTAATTGAATTTTTCGGAACGGACGCACCCTATCAATCTCAGTTTGACCCAAAACTCATGTTTGGTGGATTTTTTGCACTTTCATTTTCGGCGGAACGGTGCCGCAAAACTCGTGCAGGAGGGCCGTTTTTCCCACCGATGCACGAAGAAACTCGCAGTTGAATTTTTCGCAACGGACGCACCCAATCGTCTCAGTTTGACCCAAAACTCATGTTTGGTGGGGTTTTATCACTTTCATTTCGGGCGGAACGGTCCCGCAAACTCATGCGGGAGGGCCGTTTTTCCACCGATGCACGAGAAAACTCACAATTGAATTTTTTGGAACGGACGCACCCAATCAGCTCAGTTTGACCCAAAACTCATGTTTGGTGGGTTTTTAGCACTTTCATTTCGGACGGAACGGTCTCGCAAAACTCGTGCGGGAGGGCCTTTTTCCCACCGATGCACGAAAAAACTCGCAGTTGAATTTTTCGCAACGGACGCACCCAATCATCTCAGTTTGACCCAAAACTCATGTTTGGTGGGTTTTTACCACTTTCATTTCGGGCGGAACGGTCTCGCAAAACTCGTGCGGGAGGGTCTTTTTTCCCACTGATGCACGAAAAAACTCGCAGTTGAATTTTTTCGCAACAGACGCACCCAATAATCTCCGTTTGAACCAAAACTCATGTTTGGTGGATTTTTTGCACTTTCATTTTCGGCGGAACGGTGCCGCAAAACTCGTGCGAGAGGGCCGCTTTTCCCACCGATGCACGAAAAAACTCGGAGTTGAATTTTTCGCAACGGACGCACCCAATCATCTCCGTTTGACCCAAAACTCATGTTTGGTGGGTTTTAGCACTTTCATTTCGGGCGGAACGGTCCCGCAAAACTCATGCGGGAGGTCCGTTTTCCCACCGATGCACGAGAAAACTCGCAATTGAATTTTTTGGAACGGACGCAGCCAATTGTCTCAGTTTGACCCAAAACTCATGTTTGGTGGATTTTTTGCACTTTCATTTCCGGCGGAACGGTGCCGCAAAACTCGTGCGGGAGGACCGTTTTTCCCACCGATGCACGAAAAACTCGCAGTTGAATTTTTCGGTACGGACGCACCCAATCATCTCAGTTTGACCCAAAACTCATGTTTGGTGGGTTTTTAGCACTTTCATTTCGGGCGGAACGGTGCCGCAAAACTCATGCGGGAGGGCCGTTTTGCCACCGATGCACGAGAAAACTCACAATTGAATTTTTCGGAACGGACGCACCTAATCATCTCCGTTTGACCCAAAACTCATGTTTGGTGGGTTTTTATCACTTTCATTTCCAGCGGAACGGTGCCGCAAAACTCGTGCGGGAGGACCTTTTTCCCACCGATGCACGAAAAAACTCGCAGTTGAATTTTTCGGAACGGACGCACCCAATCATCTCAGTTTGACCCAAAACTCATGTTTGGTGGGTTTTTAGCACTTTCATTTCGGGCGGAACGGTCTCGCAAAACTCGTGCGGGAGGGCCTTTTTCCCAGTGATGCACGAAAAAACTCACAGTTGAATTTTTTCGCAACAAACGCACCCAATCATCTCCGTTTGAACCAAAACTCATGTTTGGTGGATTTTTTGCACTTTCATTTTCGGCGGAACGGTGCCGCAAAACTCGTGCGGGAGGGCCATTTTTCCCACCGATGCACGAAAAAACTCGCAGTTGAATTTCGGCATCGTTCCGTCGGAAATGAAAGTGCCAAAAACCAACAAAACATGAGTTTTGGGTCAAACGGAGATGATTGGGTGTGTCCGTTGCAAAAAATTCAGTTGCGAGTTTTTTTCGTGAATCAGTGGGGAAAACGGCCATCCCGAGCGAGTTTTGCGGCACCGTTCCATCAGAAATCAAAGTTCCAAAAACCCACCAAACATGAGTTTTGGGTCAAACGGGGATGATTGGGTGCGTTCGTTGCGAAAAAATCAATTGCAAGTTTCTTTGGTGAATCAGTGGGAAAAACGGCCATCCCAAGCGAGTTTTGCGGCACCGTTCTGTCGGAAATGAAAGTGCCAAAAACCCACCAAACATGAGTTTTGGGTCAAACAGAGAAGATTGGGTGCGTCCGTTGCAAAAAAATGAACTGCGAGTTTTTTGGTGAATCAGTGCGATAAACGGCCATCCCGAGCGAGTTTTACGGCACCGTTCCGTCGGAAATTAAAGTGTCAAAAACCCACCAAACATGAGTTTTTGGTCAAACGGGGATGACTGGGTGCGTCCGTTGCGAAAAAATCAACTGCGAATTTTTTTGGTGAATCAGTGGGAAGAACGGTCATCCCGAGCGAGTTTTGCGGCACCGTTCCGTCAGAAATGAAAGTGCCAAAAATACACCTAACATGAGTTTTGCGTCAAACGAAGATGATTGGTTGCGTCCATTGCGAAAAATTCAACTGCGAGATTTTTCGTGAATCAGTGGGGAAAACGGCCATCCCGAGCGAGTTTTGCGGCACCGTTCCGTCGGAAATGAAAGTGCCAAAAACCAACCAAACATGAGTTTTGGGTCAAACGGAGATGATTGGGTGCGTCCATTGCGAAAAATTCAACTGCGAGTTTTTTTTCATGAATCAATGGGAAAAACGGCCATCCCGAGCGAGTTTTGCGACACCGTTCCGTCAGAAATGAAAGTGCCAAAAATACACCTAACATGAGTTTTGCGTCAAACGAAGATGATTGGTTGCGTCCATTGCGAAAAATTCAACTGCGAGATTTTTCGTGAATCAGTGGGGAAAACGGCCATCCCGAGCGAGTTTTGCGGCACCGTTTCGTCGGAAATGAATGCGCCAAAAACCAACCAAACATGAGTTTTGGGTCAAACGGGGATGATTGGGTGCGTCCGTTGCGAAAAAATCAACTGCGAGTTTTTTTTTGAATCAGTAGGAAAAACGGCCATCCCGAGCGAGTTTTGTGGCACCGTTCCGTCAGAAATAAAAGTGCCAAAAATACACCTAACATGAGTTTTGGGTCAAACGGAGATGATTGGTTGCGTCCATTGCGAAAAATTCAACTGCGAGTTTTTTCGTGAATCAGTGGGAAAAACGGCCATCCCGAGCGAGTTTTGCGGCACCGTTCCGTCGGAAATGAAAGTGCCAAAAACCAACCAAACATGAGTTTTGGGTCAAACGGAGATGATTGGGTGCGTCCATTGCGAAAAATTCAACTGCGAGTTTTTTTCATGAATCAATGGGAAAAACGGCCATCCCGAGCGAGTTTTGCGACTCCGTTCCATCAGAAATGAAAGTGCCAAAAACCCACCAAACTTGAGTTTTGGGTCAAACGGGGATGATTGGGTGCGTCCGTTGCGAAAAAATCAATTTTGAGTTTCTTTGGTGAATCAGTGGGAAAAACGGCCATCCCGAGCGAGTTTTGCGGCACCGTTCCGTAGGAAATGAAAGTGCCAAAAACCAACCAAACATGAGTTTTGTGTCAAACGGAGATGATTGGGTGCGTCCATTGCGAAAAATTCAACTGCGAGTTTTTTTCGTGAATCAGTGGGAAAAACGGCCATCCCGAGCGAGTTTTGCGGCACCATTCCGTCGAAAATGAAAGTGCCAAAAACCAACCAAACATGAGTTTTGGGTCAAACGGAGATGATTGGGTGCGTCCATTGCGAAAAATTCAACTGCGAGTTTTTTCGTGAATCAGTGGGAAAAACGGCCATCCCGAGCGAGTTTTGCGGCACCGTTCCGTCAGAAATGAAAGTGCCAAAAACCAACCAAACATGAGTTTTGGGTCAAACGGGGATGATTGGGTGCGTCCGTTGCGAAAAAATCAACTGCGAGTTTTTTTGGTGAATCAGTGGGAAAAACGGCCATCCCGAGCGAGTTTTGCGGCACTGTTCCGTCAAAAATGAAAGTGCCAAAAATACACCTAACATGAGTTTTGGGTCAAACGGAGATGATTGGTTGCGTCCATTGCGAAAAATTCAACTGCGAGTTTTTTCGTGAATCAGTGGGAAAAACGGCCATCCCGAGCGAGTTTTGCGGCACCGTTCCGTCGGAAATGAAAGTGCCAAAAACCCACCAAACATGAGTTTTGGGTCCAACTGAGATGATTGGGTGCGTCCATTGCGAAAAATTCAACTGCGAGTTTTTTTAATGAATCAGTGGGAAAAACGGCCATCCCGAGCGAGTTTTGCGACACCGTTCCGTCAGAAATGAAAGTGCCAAAAACCCACCAAACATGAGTTTTGGGTTAAACGCGGATGACTGGGTGTGTCCGTTGCGAAAAAATCAATTGCGAGTTTCTTTGGTGAATCAGTGGCAAAAACGGCCATCTCGAGCGAGTTTTGCGGCACCGTTCCGTCGGAAATGAAAGTGCCAAAAACCAACCAAACATGAGTTTTGGGTCAAACGGAGATGATTGGGTGCGTCCATTGCGAAAAATTCAACTGCGAGTTTTTTCGTAAATCCGTGGGAAAAACGGCCATCCCGTGCGAGTTTTGCGGCACTGTTCCGTCAGAAATGAAAGTGCCAAAAACCAACCAAACATGAGTTTTGGGTCAAACGGATATGATTGGGTGCGTCCATTGCGAAAAATTCGACTGCGAGTTTTTTTCATGTATCAGTGGGAAAAACGGCCATCCCGATCGAGTTTTGCGGCACCGTTCCGTCAGAAATGAAAGTGTCAAAAACCCACCAAACATGAGTTTTGGGTCAAACGGGGATGATTGGGTGCGTCCGTTGTGAAAAAATCAACTGCGAGTTTTTTTGGTGAATTAGTGGGAAAAACGGCCATCCCGAGCGAGTTTTGCGGCACCGTTCCGTCAGAAATGAAAGTGCCAAAAATACACCTAACATGAGTTTTGCGTCAAACGAAGATGATTGGTTGCGTCCATTGCGAAAAATTCAACTGCGAGTTTTTTCGTGAATCAGTGGGAAAAACGGTCATCCCGAGCGAGTTTTGCGGCACCGTTTCGTCGGAAATGAAAGTGCCAAAAACCAACCAAACATGAGTTTTGGGTCAAACGGAGATGATTGGGTGCGTCCATTGCGAAAAATTCAACTGCGAGTTTTTTTCATGAATCAGTGGGAAAAACGGCCATCCCGAGCGAGTTTTGCGACACCGTTCCGTCAGATATGAAAGTGCCAAAAACCCACCAAACATGAGTTTTGGGTCAAACGGGGATGATTGGGTGCGTCCGTTGCGAAAAAATCAATTTCGAGTTTCTTTGGTGAATCAGTGGGAAAAACGGCCATCCCAAGCGAGTTTTGCGGCACCGTTCTGTCGAAAATGAAAGTGCCAAAAACCAACCAAACATGAGTTTTGTGTCAAACGGAGATGATTGGGTGCGTCCATTGCGAAAAATTCAAATGCGAGTTTTTTCGTGAATCAGTGGAAAAAACGGCAATCCCGAGCGAGTTTTGCGGCACCATTCCGTCGGAAATGAAAGTGCCAAAAACCAACCAAACATGAGTTTTGGGTCAAACGGAGATGATTGGTTGCGTCCATTGCAATAAATTCAACTGCGAGCTTTTTTCTTGAATCAGTGGGAAAACGGCCATCCCGAGCGAGTTTTGCGGCACCGTTCCGTCGGAAATGAAAGTGTCAAAAACCAACCAAACATGAGTTTTGGGTCAAACGGAGATGATTGGGTGCGTCCGTTGCGAAAAATTCAACTGCGAGTTTTTTTCGTGAATCAGTGGGAAAAACGGCCATCCCGAGCGAGTTTTGCGGCACCGTTCCGTCCAAAATGAAAGTGCCAAAAACCAACCAAACTTGGGTTTTGGGTCAAACGGAGATGATTCGGTGCGTCCGTTGCAAATAATTCAACTGCAAGTTTTTTCGTGAATCAGTGGGAAAAACGGCTATCCTTAGCGAGTTTTGTGGCACCGTTCCGTCGGAAATGAAGGTGTCAAAAATACACCAAACATGAGTTTTGGGTCAAACGGAGATGATTGGTTGCGTCCATTGCGAAAAATTCAACTGCGAGTTTTTTCGTGAATCAGTGGGAAAAACGGCCATCCTGAGCGAGTTTTGCGGCACCATTCCGTCAGAAATGAAAGTGCCAAAAACCAACCAAACATGAGTTTTGGGTCAAACGGAGATGATTGGGCGCGTCCATTGCGAAAAATTCAACTGCGAGTTTTTTTCATGAATCAGTGGGAAAAACGGCCATCCCGAGCAAGTTTTGCGGCACCATTCCGTCAGAAATCAAAGTGCCAAAAACCAACCAAACATGAGCTTTGGGTCAAACGGGGATGATTGGGTGCGTCCGTTGCGAAAAAATCAATTGCAAGTTTCTTTGGTGAATTAGTGGGAAAAACGGCCATCTCGAGCGAGTTTTGCGGCACCGTTCCGTCGGAAATGAAAGTGCCAAAAACCAACCAAACATGAGTTTTGGGTCAAACAGAGATGATTGGGTGCGTCCGTTGCGAAAAATTCAACTGCGAGTTTTTTTCGTGAATCCGTGGGAAAAACGGCCATCCCGTGCGAGTTTTGCGGCACTGTTCCGTCGGAAATGAAAGTGCCAAAAACCAACCAGACATGACTTTTGTGTCAAACGGAGATGATTCGGTGCGTCCATTGCCAAAAATTCAACTGCGAGTTTTTTTCGTGAATCAGTGGGAAAAACGGCCATCCCGAGCGAGTTTTGCGGCACCATTCCGCCGGAAATGAAAGTACCAAAACCAACCAAACATGAGTTTTGGGTCAAACAGAGATGATTGGGTGCGTCCATTGCGAAAAATTCAACTCCAAGATTTTTCGTGAATCAGTGGGAAAAACGGCCATCCCGAGCGAGTTTTGCGGCACCGTTCCGTCAGAAATGAAAGTGCCAAAAACCAACCAAACATGAGTTTTGGGTCAAACAGAGATGATTGGCTGCGTCCCTTGCGAAAAAATCAACTGCGAGTTTTTTCGTGAATCAGTGGGAAAAACGGCCATCGCGAGCGAGTTTTGCGGCACCATTCCGTCAGAAATGAAAGTGCCAAAAACCAACCAAACATGAGTTTTGGGTCAAACGGAGATGATTGGGTGCGTCCATTGCGAAAAAATCAACTGCGAGTTTTTTCGTGAATCAGTGGAAAAAATGGCCGTCCCGAGCAAGTTTTGCGGCACCGTTCCGTCGAAAACGAAAGTGCCAAACATGAGTTTTGGGTCAAACGGAGATGATTGGGTGCGTCCGTTGCGAAAAATTCAACTGCAAGTTTTTTTAGGGAATCAGTGGGAAAAACGGCCATCACGAGCGAGTTTTGCGGCAGCGTTCCGTCAGAAATGAAAGTGCCAAAAACCCACCAAACATGAGTTTTGGGTCAAACGGAGAAGATTGGGTGCGTCCGTTGCGAAAAATTCAACTAGGAGTTTTTTTGGGAATCAGAGGGAAAAACGGTCATCCCGAGCGAGTTTTGCGGCACCGTTCCGTCGGAAATGAAAGTGTCAAAAACCAACCAAACATGAGTTTTGGGTCAAACAGAGATGATTGGGTCCGTCCGTTGCGAAAAAAATCAACTGCGAGTTTTTTTGGTGAATCAGTGGGAAAAACGGTCAACCCGAGCGAGTTTTGCGGCACCGTTCCGTCGGAAATGAAAGTGCCAAAAACCCACCAAACATGAGTTTTGGGTCAAACGAGGATGATTGGGTGCGTCCGTTGCGAAAAAATCAATTTCGAGTTTCTTTGGTGAATCAGTGGGAAAAACGGCCATCCCAAGCGAGTTTTGCGGCACCGTTCTGTCGAAAATGAAAGTGCCAAAAACCAACCAAACATGAGTTTTGTGTCAAACGGAGATGATTGGGTGCGTCCATTGCGAAAAATTCAAATGCGAGTTTTTTTCGTGAATCAGTGGGAAAAACGGCCATCCCGAGCGAGTTTTGCGGCACCGTTCCGTCAGAAATGAAAGTGCTAAAAACCAACCAAACATGAGTTTTGGGTCAAAAGGAGATGATTGGGTGCGTCCATTGCGAAAATTCAACTGCGAGTTGTTTCGTGAATGAGTGGGAAAAACAGCCATCCCGAGCGAGTATTGCCGCACTGTTCCGTCGGAAATGAAAGTGCCAAAAACCCACCAAACATGAGTTTTGGATCAAACGGGGATGATTGGGTGTGTCCGTTGCAAAAAATTCAACTAGGAGTTTTTTGGGAATCAGTGGGAAAAACGGTCATCCCTTGCGAGTTTTGCGGCCCCTTTCCGTCAGAAATGAAAGTGCCAAAAACCAAAAAAACATGAGTTTTGGGTCAAACAGAGATGATTGGGTGCATCCGTTGCGAAAAAATCAACTGCGAGTTTTTTTGGTGAATTAGTGGGAAAAACGGCCATCCCGAGCGAGTTTTGCGGCACCGTTCCATAGGAAATGAAAGTGCCAAAAACCGACCGAACATGAGTTTTGGGTCAAACGGAGAAGATTGGGTGCGTCCGTTGCGAAAAATTCAACTAGGAGTTTTTTTGGGAATCAGTGGGAAAAACGGTCATCCCGACCGAGTTTTGCGGCACCGTTCCGTCGGAAATGAAAGTGCCAAAAACCAACCAAACATGAGTTTTGGGTCAAACAGAGATGATTGGGTGCGTCCATTGCGAAAAAATCAACTGCGAGTTTTTTCGTGAATCAATGGGAAAAACGGCCATCCCGAGCGAGTTTTACGGCACCGTTCCGTCGGAAATTAAAGTGTCAAAAACCCACCAAACATGAGTTTTTGGTCAAACGGGGATGACTGGGTGCGTCCGTTGCGAAAAAATCAACTGCGAATTTTTTTGGTGAATCAGTGGGAAGAACGGTCATCCCGAGCGAGTTTTGCGGCACCGTTCCGTCAGAAATGAAAGTGCCAAAAATACACCTAACATGAGTTTTGCGTCAAACGAAGATGATTGGTTGCGTCCATTGCGAAAAATTCAACTGCGAGATTTTTCGTGAATCAGTGGGGAAAACGGCCATCCCGAGCGAGTTTTGCGGCACCGTTCCGTCGGAAATGAAAGTGCCAAAAACCAACCAAACATGAGTTTTGGGTCAAACGGAGATGATTGGGTGCGTCCATTGCGATAAATTCAACTTGGAGTTTTTTTCGTGAAACAATGGGAAAAACGGCCATCCCGAGCGAGTTTTGCGTCTCCGTTCCGTCGGAAATGAAAGTGCCCAAAACCCACCAAACATGAGTTTTGGGTCAAACGGGGATGATTGGGTGCGTCCGTTGTGAAAAAATCAACTGCGAGTTTTTTTGGTGAATTAGTGGGAAAAACGGCCATCCCGTGCGAGTTTTGCGGCACTGTTCCGTCAGAAATGAAAGTGCCAAAAACCAACCAAACATGAGTTTTGGGTCAAACGGATATGATTGGGTGCGTCCATTGCGAAAAATTCGACTGCGAGTTTTTTTCATGTATCAGTGGGAAAAACGGCCATCCCGATCGAGTTTTGCGGCACCGTTCCGTCAGAAATGAAAGTGTCAAAAACCCACCAAACATGAGTTTTGGGTCAAACGGGGATGATTGGGTGCGTCCGTTGTGAAAAAATCAACTGCGAGTTTTTTTGGTGAATTAGTGGGAAAAACGGCCATCCCGAGCGAGTTTTGCGGCACCGTTCCGTCAGAAATGAAAGTGCCAAAAATACACCTAACATGAGTTTTGCGTCAAACGAAGATGATTGGTTGCGTCCATTGCGAAAAATTCAACTGCGAGTTTTTTCGTGAATCAGTGGGAAAAACGGTCATCCCGAGCGAGTTTTGCGGCACCGTTTCGTCGGAAATGAAAGTGCCAAAAACCAACCAAACATGAGTTTTGGGTCAAACGGAGATGATTGGGTGCGTCCATTGCGAAAAATTCAACTGCGAGTTTTTTTCATGAATCAGTGGGAAAAACGGCCATCCCGAGCGAGTTTTGCGACACCGTTCCGTCAGATATGAAAGTGCCAAAAACCCACCAAACATGAGTTTTGGGTCAAACGGGGATGATTGGGTGCGTCCGTTGCGAAAAAATCAATTTCGAGTTTCTTTGGTGAATCAGTGGGAAAAACGGCCATCCCAAGCGAGTTTTGCGGCACCGTTCTGTCGAAAATGAAAGTGCCAAAAACCAACCAAACATGAGTTTTGTGTCAAACGGAGATGATTGGGTGCGTCCATTGCGAAAAATTCAAATGCGAGTTTTTTCGTGAATCAGTGGAAAAAACGGCAATCCCGAGCGAGTTTTGCGGCACCATTCCGTCGGAAATGAAAGTGCCAAAAACCAACCAAACATGAGTTTTGGGTCAAACGGAGATGATTGGTTGCGTCCATTGCAATAAATTCAACTGCGAGCTTTTTTCTTGAATCAGTGGGAAAACGGCCATCCCGAGCGAGTTTTGCGGCACCGTTCCGTCGGAAATGAAAGTGTCAAAAACCAACCAAACATGAGTTTTGGGTCAAACGGAGATGATTGGGTGCGTCCGTTGCGAAAAATTCAACTGCGAGTTTTTTTCGTGAATCAGTGGGAAAAACGGCCATCCCGAGCGAGTTTTGCGGCACCGTTCCGTCCAAAATGAAAGTGCCAAAAACCAACCAAACTTGGGTTTTGGGTCAAACGGAGATGATTCGGTGCGTCCGTTGCAAATAATTCAACTGCAAGTTTTTTCGTGAATCAGTGGGAAAAACGGCTATCCTTAGCGAGTTTTGTGGCACCGTTCCGTCGGAAATGAAGGTGTCAAAAATACACCAAACATGAGTTTTGGGTCAAACGGAGATGATTGGTTGCGTCCATTGCGAAAAATTCAACTGCGAGTTTTTTCGTGAATCAGTGGGAAAAACGGCCATCCTGAGCGAGTTTTGCGGCACCATTCCGTCAGAAATGAAAGTGCCAAAAACCAACCAAACATGAGTTTTGGGTCAAACGGAGATGATTGGGCGCGTCCATTGCGAAAAATTCAACTGCGAGTTTTTTTCATGAATCAGTGGGAAAAACGGCCATCCCGAGCAAGTTTTGCGGCACCATTCCGTCAGAAATCAAAGTGCCAAAAACCAACCAAACATGAGCTTTGGGTCAAACGGGGATGATTGGGTGCGTCCGTTGCGAAAAAATCAATTGCAAGTTTCTTTGGTGAATTAGTGGGAAAAACGGCCATCTCGAGCGAGTTTTGCGGCACCGTTCCGTCGGAAATGAAAGTGCCAAAAACCAACCAAACATGAGTTTTGGGTCAAACAGAGATGATTGGGTGCGTCCGTTGCGAAAAATTCAACTGCGAGTTTTTTTCGTGAATCCGTGGGAAAAACGGCCATCCCGTGCGAGTTTTGCGGCACTGTTCCGTCGGAAAATGAATGTGCCAAAAACCAACCAGACATGACTTTTGTGTCAAACGGAGATGATTCGGTGCGTCCATTGCCAAAAATTCAACTGCGAGTTTTTTTCGTGAATCAGTGGGAAAAACGGCCATCCCGAGCGAGTTTTGCGGCACCATTCCGCCGGAAATGAAAGTACCAAAACCAACCAAACATGAGTTTTGGGTCAAACAGAGATGATTGGGTGCGTCCATTGCGAAAAATTCAACTCCAAGATTTTTCGTGAATCAGTGGGAAAAACGGCCATCCCGAGCGAGTTTTGCGGCACCGTTCCGTCAGAAATGAAAGTGCCAAAAACCAACCAAACATGAGTTTTGGGTCAAACAGAGATGATTGGCTGCGTCCCTTGCGAAAAAATCAACTGCGAGTTTTTTCGTGAATCAGTGGGAAAAACGGCCATCCCGAGCGAGTTTTGCGGCACCATTCCGTCAGAAATGAAAGTGCCAAAAACCAACCAAACATGAGTTTTGGGTCAAACGGAGATGATTGGGTGCGTCCATTGCGAAAAAATCAACTGCGAGTTTTTTCGTGAATCAGTGGAAAAAATGGCCGTCCCGAGCAAGTTTTGCGGCACCGTTCCGTCGAAAACGAAAGTGCCAAACATGAGTTTTGGGTCAAACGGAGATGATTGGGTGCGTCCGTTGCGAAAAATTCAACTGCAAGTTTTTTTAGGGAATCAGTGGGAAAAACGGCCATCACGAGCGAGTTTTGCGGCAGCGTTCCGTCAGAAATGAAAGTGCCAAAAACCCACCAAACATGAGTTTTGGGTCAAACGGAGAAGATTGGGTGCGTCCGTTGCGAAAAATTCAACTAGGAGTTTTTTTGGGAATCAGAGGGAAAAACGGTCATCCCGAGCGAGTTTTGCGGCACCGTTCCGTCGGAAATGAAAGTGTCAAAAACCAACCAAACATGAGTTTTGGGTCAAACAGAGATGATTGGGTCCGTCCGTTGCGAAAAAAATCAACTGCGAGTTTTTTTGGTGAATCAGTGGGAAAAACGGTCAACCCGAGCGAGTTTTGCGGCACCGTTCCGTCGGAAATGAAAGTGCCAAAAACCCACCAAACATGAGTTTTGGGTCAAACGAGGATGATTGGGTGCGTCCGTTGCGAAAAAATCAATTTCGAGTTTCTTTGGTGAATCAGTGGGAAAAACGGCCATCCCAAGCGAGTTTTGCGGCACCGTTCTGTCGAAAATGAAAGTGCCAAAAACCAACCAAACATGAGTTTTGTGTCAAACGGAGATGATTGGGTGCGTCCATTGCGAAAAATTCAAATGCGAGTTTTTTTCGTGAATCAGTGGGAAAAACGGCCATCCCGAGCGAGTTTTGCGGCACCGTTCCGTCAGAAATGAAAGTGCTAAAAACCAACCAAACATGAGTTTTGGGTCAAAAGGAGATGATTGGGTGCGTCCATTGCGAAAATTCAACTGCGAGTTGTTTCGTGAATGAGTGGGAAAAACAGCCATCCCGAGCGAGTATTGCCGCACTGTTCCGTCGGAAATGAAAGTGCCAAAAACCCACCAAACATGAGTTTTGGATCAAACGGGGATGATTGGGTGTGTCCGTTGCAAAAAATTCAACTAGGAGTTTTTTGGGAATCAGTGGGAAAAACGGTCATCCCTTGCGAGTTTTGCGGCCCCTTTCCGTCAGAAATGAAAGTGCCAAAAACCAAAAAAACATGAGTTTTGGGTCAAACAGAGATGATTGGGTGCATCCGTTGCGAAAAAATCAACTGCGAGTTTTTTTGGTGAATTAGTGGGAAAAACGGCCATCCCGAGCGAGTTTTGCGGCACCGTTCCATAGGAAATGAAAGTGCCAAAAACCGACCGAACATGAGTTTTGGGTCAAACGGAGAAGATTGGGTGCGTCCGTTGCGAAAAATTCAACTAGGAGTTTTTTTGGGAATCAGTGGGAAAAACGGTCATCCCGACCGAGTTTTGCGGCACCGTTCCGTCGGAAATGAAAGTGCCAAAAACCAACCAAACATGAGTTTTGGGTCAAACAGAGATGATTGGGTGCGTCCATTGCGAAAAAATCAACTGCGAGTTTTTTCGTGAATCAATGGGAAAAACGGCCATCCCGAGCGAGTTTTACGGCACCGTTCCGTCGGAAATTAAAGTGTCAAAAACCCACCAAACATGAGTTTTTGGTCAAACGGGGATGACTGGGTGCGTCCGTTGCGAAAAAATCAACTGCGAATTTTTTTGGTGAATCAGTGGGAAGAACGGTCATCCCGAGCGAGTTTTGCGGCACCGTTCCGTCAGAAATGAAAGTGCCAAAAATACACCTAACATGAGTTTTGCGTCAAACGAAGATGATTGGTTGCGTCCATTGCGAAAAATTCAACTGCGAGATTTTTCGTGAATCAGTGGGGAAAACGGCCATCCCGAGCGAGTTTTGCGGCACCGTTCCGTCGGAAATGAAAGTGCCAAAAACCAACCAAACATGAGTTTTGGGTCAAACGGAGATGATTGGGTGCGTCCATTGCGATAAATTCAACTTGGAGTTTTTTTCGTGAAACAATGGGAAAAACGGCCATCCCGAGCGAGTTTTGCGTCTCCGTTCCGTCGGAAATGAAAGTTGATGAGGACATCACCGATTCATATATGAGTATCTTATCAACTTCTAAACCAAAGGTGCAACCATTCTATATGAGACTTATTATTGATACATTTGATGAATGGGTGCTGCACCATAAAATATGTGTATTGTCATTTTCAGAATTACATGCATGGATCAAGGGAAGGTTTGATTGCATAAGGAAAGCTTGGAAGATCAATGAAGTTGATTGGGGACCAAGTCCAAGTGTTCTTAACGTTCTCCACAAAGTCACCACGTCAGTTTTGGCACAAGAAAGGAAAGAGTCCAAGTCCAACACGTTTTGGAAGTTGAATTCGGACTGCAGAAAAGTCCCAACTTGTTACGGTCACCACGACTTCATACGGACTCGGATTTGGATGGTTCAGGACTTGATGGAAAGCTTAACAAGTCTACTTTCATTTGGATCCAGCCCCATGTCCGTATCTTCTACACAGCGGCGACAATTATCCAAATATTACCGAGAGATCTTGCTGTCCAGGGTGCTGCGTCACCATATCTTGGGCTATTGGCCCATGTATCAATTTGGGTCCATTAAGGACACGTCCTAGGGTTGGAGGACGACCCCAACACCCTCCTGGTCGTCCTCTCCTCCTCTAATACCTCCCCATAGCCGCCACAAACAGATTGGGTTTTGTTTAGATGTAAGTTTAGCCATTGCTACTTCCTGGTAGACGTTTGTGTCGACTAGACCATCCGTTCTACTTGATTTCGGAACCCCACCTTCATGTGTATCAGATTTGAACCTTCATCTCTTATTTTGCAATAGAGTGCTTGTTCTACTTGTTCTTGCTTGTTCTTCGATTGCTTGCAGGAATAACCCTAGTGGTTTGGTTGGTCGTACATCCACAAGATCGCGAGCAACCGCTGGAATTGGTGTATCGATTGCTAAGGCGCAGCATCCTTGGATGGTTGTAGTCGGGTCGTGAACGTCGTTTCAGTCCAAATTGAAGTTATCCCCCGCTTCTCATCGAAAGATCGGGCAAAAACCCTAGCGGGTTCGCATCATTTGGTATCAGAGCGAGGTTTATCGGTGAGAGATTTCCAATCCTTCGCTGTTTTATTTTTCCTATAGTCCAGCAAAGCCAAAAAATAGTAGATTAGTTTTCTCACAATCCTATAAATCTTTTTGAGCCTTTGCTGGTACCCCTTAGTTAGGGCTTGTTGAGTTTGGTTTACATCGGTTGAGTCAAGTTGCTGGTCTTAGCGTTAGGCTTTTAGAGTTTCGAGTTCTTGTCACGTTTCAGTCACTATCTATCATATCCATCTCCGCTGCCACCATCACCACCATCATACACATATCCACCACACCTTTTACATCTCCATTGCAATCATTACTATCATATACGTGTTCGCTGCACCATATTCATCCCCATTTTATTTGACATCAAAAAATCTGTTTGGACACATATAAAAATTTGAGTTGCTAGCTCTATTCTTGTTACTTCCTGAAAAGAAAGAGAAATACATTGTAAGTTGTTTCTTTCAAAATCTGATTTGTCAAAATTCAGATTTGTTCTAGTTGTGCAAAGTAAAAGAAAAGAAGAAGAAAAATCAGAAAGAAAAGAAAAGAAAGAGAAAGAGAAAGAGGAAAAAAAAGAGAGGAGGAAGAGAAAAAGGGAGTGATAACTTGCTGTTCTTGTTCTTTTTTGTTTCCTATTGTACCGTGACTTTGTTTGTGTCTAGGCTCGCGTCTCTAGCACGGTCTAGCCTAGGACCAGCACGGTGCCACCGCTGAACGATTTCTCAACTCGCTTTTGTGACTAATGTGGTGCTAGTACTTCCTTGCACATTAATTTCAGCCTTCCTACAGCTCCACATATCCAACTACAACTTAAAAGGTGTTGTTGCTGCGGTATCGATATACTATTTTCTAAGGTTTCTGACTTGTTGGTTGCTGCCACCTCTTGTTTGGCTTGGTAAGAACTGGTAAGAGCTCGTTTGAACAGGTTGAGAGTGAGAGAATTATATTTACAACAACCACATCCTAGTAGTTGATTGGAGCATAGATATTATTGTGGATATTTTTGGTTTTCTTCTAATCATGGCAGGGATTCACATGGAAAATAAGCGTGGACTTACTCAGGTTGTGTATTCGCAATTTGCTCAACAAATGGATGGTGACAAGCATGGCACTCATGAGGTTTGCAATGTTTTTCTTGATACAATAAAATCTGCAATACCTTACTTTGAAGGAAACTATGATCCTCATGCATATATTGAATGGGAGCTAGCTGTAGATAAAGAATTTGATAAGCATGACTTGTCTGAAGAACAAATGATTTTTGTTGCTTCTAGTGCTTTAACCAAATATGCTTTGTATGAATGGAAATATCTTTGTAGGCATGACATTGTTCCGCAAACATGGAAAGACTTCAAAATGCATTTTAGAGGTGTATATGTTCCTGCATATTATGCTGATTACTTGCTTACCAAATTAGAGAAATTGAAACAGGGTAGTAGGACCGTGAGACAATACTATCATGATTTTAAAATTTGTATCCTGTTTGGTGGCTTGGATGAATGCATGGAAGATATTATGAGTAGGTTCATGAAAGGGCTCAATTCCGAAATTCAAACTTTGCTCATCAGTGAAACATATAATCATATATCTTGCTTGTTTTGTCTTGCTTGTAAAGTTGAAAATCAGATTCTTTCATCTTTGAATACTTGCAAGAATGGTATGACACATTATAGCCAGCAATTATCTACATTAAATGTTGAAAGGGAGCAAAATATAGTGGAACTTGTTGATGATATGCCTTTGTCACAACATGATTTGCTTGTTGTACCTTGTGACAAAGAAGAGTTGTGTGATACTTCTTCTCTAACTTCATCACCACGACTAGAGATAGAGCACCCTCTTTTTCCCCTTGCTGTCCATAACATTTTGCAGGAGGATGAGAGCAATACTATTGAATGCATTGAGCCATTTGAGCAGCTACACCCACTACAAAAGTTGGAAAAGACTTTTTGTGCAACACCCACCATGTCAGAGGAGAGCGAGAAAAGCAACACATATGATGCTGCAATCACTCCATGTGAGTATGATCATGCTTCACTTATATCTACAACACGACTAGTGCTTGGACATGATAATTCTATTCTTAACGACATGCATGCTAAAGTAAGGAGAGTTTGTCGCATTGCTAGTGAGAAAGAGGAGCTGAATATCATATCATCTTTAAATTGCTTAGGTTATATCGAATTTGATTTTCTTTGTGACCTGAATAGTTTGGAGAATGATATATCTATGAAATCTGTTTTGCCAAGCTTTATTCAATGTTCACTTTATGCAATTGGCAAATATGATAGCAAAGGAAATTATTTGGTGCATAAAGTTTATATTTGCTCTAATATGAAATCTACTTTGGAGCTACAATACCATGATCAAATCAAGGGATGCACTAACACTAATAATGTACAACAAAGTATCCCTAGTTTTTCTTATATGCAACAGGGCCAGCCTAAAGAAGGGAAGTATTGTTTGTTGTTGACATGCAACATGGTCGTCCTTCGGTTTTCTGATATCAATATAACCACATTTGAATGCCGCTGGAGCAAGTCGAGGACGACTTGCAGCCAAGAAGGGGAGAATGATGAGGACATCACCGATTCATATATGAGTATCTTATCAACTTCTAAACCAAAGGTGCAACCATTCTATATGAGACTTATTATTGATACATTTGATGAATGGGTGCTGCACCATAAAATATGTGTATTGTCATTTTCAGAATTACATGCATGGATCAAGGGAAGGTTTGATTGCATAAGGAAAGCTTGGAAGATCAATGAAGTTGATTGGGGACCAAGTCCAAGTGTTCTTAACGTTCTCCACAAAGTCACCACGTCAGTTTTGGCACAAGAAAGGAAAGAGTCCAAGTCCAACACGTTTTGGAAGTTGAATTCGGACTGCAGAAAAGTCCCAACTTGTTACGGTCACCACGACTTCATACGGACTCGGATTTGGATGGTTCAGGACTTGATGGAAAGCTTAACAAGTCTACTTTCATTTGGATCCAGCCCCATGTCCGTATCTTCTACACAGCGGCGACAATTATCCAAATATTACCGAGAGATCTTGCTGTCCAGGGTGCTGCGTCACCATATCTTGGGCTATTGGCCCATGTATCAATTTGGGTCCATTAAGGACACGTCCTAGGGTTGGAGGACGACCCCAACACCCTCCTGGTCGTCCTCTCCTCCTCTAATACCTCCCCATAGCCGCCACAAACAGATTGGGTTTTGTTTAGATGTAAGTTTAGCCATTGCTACTTCCTGGTAGACGTTTGTGTCGACTAGACCATCCGTTCTACTTGATTTCGGAACCCCACCTTCATGTGTATCAGATTTGAACCTTCATCTCTTATTTTGCAATAGAGTGCTTGTTCTACTTGTTCTTGCTTGTTCTTCGATTGCTTGCAGGAATAACCCTAGTGGTTTGGTTGGTCGTACATCCACAAGATCGCGAGCAACCGCTGGAATTGGTGTATCGATTGCTAAGGCGCAGCATCCTTGGATGGTTGTAGTCGGGTCGTGAACGTCGTTTCAGTCCAAATTGAAGTTATCCCCCGCTTCTCATCGAAAGATCGGGCAAAAACCCTAGCGGGTTCGCATCAAAAGTGCCCAAAACCCACCAAACATGAGTTTTGGGTCAAATGGAGATGATTGGGTGCGTCCGTTGCGATAAATTCAATTGTGAGTTTTTTTCGTGAAACAGTGGGAAAAACGGCCATCTCGAGCGAGTTTTGCGGCACCGTTCCGTCGGAAATGAAAGTGCCAAAAATACACCAAACATGAGTTTTGGGTCAAACGGAGTTGATTGGGTGTGTCCATTGCGAAAAATTCAACTGCGAGTTTTTTCGTGAATCAGTGTGAAAAACGGTCATCCCGAGCGAGTTTTGCGGCACCGTTCCGTCAGAAATGAAAGTGCCAAAAACCCACCAAACATGAGCTTTGGGTCAAACGGAGATGACTGGGTGCATCCGTTGCGAAAAAAATCAACTGCGAGTTTTTTTGGTGAATCAGTGGGAAAAACGGCCATCCCGAGCGAGTTTTGCCGCACCGTTCCGTCGGAAATGAAAGTGCCAAAAACCAACCAAACATGAGTTTTGGGTCAAACGGAGATGATTGGGTGCGCCCATTGCAAAAAAAATCAAGTGCGAGTTTTTTTTCGTGAATCAGTGGGATAAACGGCCATCCCGAGCGAGTTTTGCCGCCCGTGCCGTCGGAAATGAAAGTGTCAAAAACCAACCGAACATGAGTTTTGGGTCAAACGAAGATGATTGGGTGCGTCCATTGCAAAAAATTCAACTACGAGTTTTTTTTCGTGAATCAATGGGAAAAACGACCATCCCGAGCGAGTTTTGCGGCACCGTTCCGTCGGAAATGAAAGTGCCAAAAACCCACCAAACATGAGTTTTGGGTCAAACGGAGATGATTGGGTGCGTCCGTTGCCAAAAATTCAACTATGAGTTTTTTTAGGGAATCAGTGGGAAAACGGTCATCTCGAACGAGTTTTGCGGCACCGTTCCTTCAGAAATGAAAGTGCCTAAAACCCACCATACATGAGTTTCGGGTCAAACGGAGATGATTGGGTGCGTCCGTTGCGAAAAATTCAATTGCGAGTTTTTTTTGGGAGTCAGTGGGAAAAACGGTCATCCCGAGCGTGTTTGCGGCACCGTTCCGTCGGAATGAAAGTGCCAAAAACCCACCAAACATGAGTTTTGGGTCAAACAGAGATGATTGGGTCCGTCCATTGCAAAAAATTCAACTAGGAGTTTTTTTGGGAATCAGTGGAAAAAAAGGTCACCCCGAGCGAGTTTTGCGGCACCGTTCCGTCAGAAATGAAAGTGCCAAAAACCCACCAAACATGAGTTTTGGGTCAAACGGAGAAGATTGGGTGCGTCCGTTGCGAAAACTTCAACTAGGAGTTTTTTTGGGAATCAGTGGGAAAAACGGTCATCCCGAGCGAGTTTTGCGGCACGGTTCCGTCGGAAATGAAAGTGTCAAAAACCAACCAAACATGAGTTTTGGGTCAAACAGAGATGATTGGGTCCGTCCATTGCGAAAAATCAACTGCGAGTTTTTTTGGTGAATCAGTGGGAAAAACGGTCATCCCGAGCGAGTTTTGCGGCACCGTTCCGTCGGAAATGAAAGTGCCAAAAACCCACCAAACATGAGTTTTGGGTCAAACGGAGTTGATTGGGTACGTCCGTTGCGAAAAATTCAACTGCGAGTTTTTTCGTGAATGAGTGGGAAAAACGGCCATCCCGAGCGAGTTTTGCGGCACCGTTCCGTCAGAAATGAAAGTGCCAAAAACCAACCAAACATGAGTTTTGGGTCAAAAGGAGATGATTGGGTGCGTCCATTGCGAAAATTCAACTGCGAGTTTTTTTGTGAATGAGTGGGAAAAACAGCCATCCCGAGCGAGTATTGCCGCACCGTTCCGTCGGAAATGAAAGTGTCAAAAACCCACCAAACATGAGTTTTGGATCAAACGGGGATGATTGGGTGTGTCCCTTGCAAAAAGTTCAACTAGGAGTTTTTTTGGGAATCATTGGGAAAAACGGTCATCCCTTGCGAGTTTTGCGGCACCGTTCCGTCACAAATGAAAGTGCCAAAAACCAACCAAACATGAGTTTTGGGTCAAACAGAGATGATTGGGTGCATCCGTTGCGAAAAAATCAACTGCGAGTTTTTTTGGTGAATTAGTGGGAAAAACGGTCATCCCGAGCGAGTTTTGCGGCACCGTTCCATAGGAAATGAAAGTGTCAAAAACCAACCAAACATGAGTTTTGGGGCAAACGGAGATGATTGGGTGTGCCCATTGCAAAAATTTCAACTGCGAGTTTTTTCTTGAACCAGTGGGGAAAACGGCCATCCCGAGCGAGTTTTGCGGCACCGTTCCGTCGAAAATGAAAGTGCCAAAAACCAACCAAACATGAGTTTTGGGTCAAACGGAGATGATTGGGTGCGTCCGTTGCGAAAAATTCAACTGGGAGTTTTTTTACGGAATCAGTGGGAAAACGGTCATCTTGAGCGAGTTTTGCGGCACCGTTCCTTCATAAATGAAAGTGCCAAAAACCCACCAAACATGAGTTTTGGGTCAAACGGAGATGATTGGGTGCGTCCGTTGCGAAAAATTCAACTGCGAGTGTTTTTAGGGAATCAGTGGGAAAACGGTCATCTCGAGCGAGTTTTGCGGCACCGTTCCTTCAGAAATGAAAGTGCCAAAACCCACCAAACATGAGTTTTGGGTCAAACGGAGATGATTGGGTGCGTCCGTTGCGAAAAATTCAATTGCGAATTTTTTTCGTGAATCAGTGGGAAAAACGGCCATCTCGAGCGAGTTTTGCGGCAACTTTCCGTCGGAAATGAAAGTGCCAAAAATACACCAAACATTAGTTTTGGGTCAAACAGAGATGATTGGGTGCATCCGTTGCGAAAAAAATCAACTGCGAGTTTTTTGGTGAATCAGTGGGAAAAACCGCAATCCCGAGCGAGTTTTGTAGCACCGTCCCATCGGAAATGAAAGTGCCAAAAACCAACCAAACATGAGTTTTGGGTCAAACGGAGATGATTGGGTGCGCCCATTGCAAAAAATTCAACTGCAAGTTTTTTCGTGAATCAGTAGGGAAAACGGCCATCCCGAGCGAGTTTTGCCGCACCGTTCCGTCGAAAATGAAAGTGCCAAAAACCAACCAAACATGAGTTTTGGGTCAAACGGAGATGATTGGGTGCGTCCATTGCGAAAAACTCAACTGCGAGTTTTTTCGTGAATCAGTGGGAAAAACGGCCATCCCGAGCGAGTTTTGCATCTCCGTTCCGTCGGAAATGAAAGTGCCAAAACCCCACCAAACATGAGTTTAGGGTCAAACGGAGGCGATTGGGTGCGTCCATTGCGAAAAATTCAATTGCGAGTTTTTTTCGTGAATCAGTGGGAAAAACGGCCATCCCGAGCGAGTTTTGCAGCACCGTCCCATCGGAAATGAAAGTGCCAAAAACCAACCAAACATGAGTTTTGGGTCAAACGGAGATGATTGGGTGCGTCCATTGCGATAAATTCAACTACGAGTTTTTTTCGTGAAACAGTGGGAAAAACGGCCATCCCGAGCAAGTTTTGCGTCTCCGTTCCGTCGGAAATGAAAGTGCCAAAAACCCACCAAACATGAGTTTTGGGTCAAACGGAGATGATTGGGTGCGTCCGTTGCGAAAAATTCAAGTGCGAGTTTTTTTCGTGAATCAGTGGGAAAAACGGCCATCTCGAGCGAGTTTTGCGGCACCGTTCCGTCGGAAATGAAAGTGCCAAAAATACACCAAACATGAGTTTTGGGTCAAACGGAGTTGATTGGGTGTGTCCATTGCGAAAAATTGAACTGCGAGTTTTTTCGTGAATCAGTGTGAAAAACGGTCATCCCGAGCGAGTTTTGCGGCACCGTTCCGTCAGAAATGAAAGTGTCAAAAACCCACCAAACATGAGTTTTGGGTCAAACGGAGATGATTGGGTGCGTCCGTTGCGAAAAATTCAACTAGGAGTGGAGTCAGTGGGAAAAACGGTCATCCCGAGCGAGTTTTGCGGCACCGTTCGATCGGAAATGAAAGTGCCAAAAACCAACCAAACATTAGTTTTGGGTCAAACAGAGATGATTCGGTGCATCCGTTGCGAAAAAAATCAACTGCGAGTTTTTTTGGTGAATCAGTGGGAAAAAATGGCCGTCCCGAGCGAGTTTTGCGGCACCGTTCCGTCGAAAACGAAAGTGCCAAAAATACACCAAACATTAGTTTTGGGTCAAACGGAGTTGATTGGGTGCGTCCATTGCAAAAAATTCAAGTGTGAGTTTTTTTCGTGAATCAGTGGGAAAAACGACCATCCTGAGCGAGTTTTGCGGCACCGTTCCGTCGGGAATGAAAGTGCCAAAAACCCACCAAACATGAGTTTTGGGTCAAACAGAGATGATTGGGTCCGTCCATTGCGAAAAATTCAACTAGGAGTTTTTTTGGGAATCAGTGGAAAAAAGGTCACCCCGAGCGAGTTTTGCGGCACCGTTCCGTCAGAAATGAAAGTGCCAAAAACCCACCAAACATGAGTTTTGGGTCAAACGGAGAAGATTGGGTGCGTCCGTTGCGAAAAATTCAACTAGGAGTTTTTTTGGGAATCAGTGGGAAAAACGGTCATCCCGAGCGAGTTTTGCGGCACCGTTCCGTCGGAAATGAAAGTGTCAAAAACCAACCAAACATGAGTTTTGGGTCAAACAGAGATGATTGGGTCCGTCCGTTGCGAAAAAAATCTAGTGCGAGTTTTTTTGGTGAATCAGTGGGAAAAACGGTCATCCCGAGCGAGTTTTGCGGCACCGTTCCGTCGGAAATGAAAGTGCCAAAACCCACCAAACATGAGTTTTGGGTCAAACGGAGTTGATTGGGTACGTCCGTTGCGAAAAATTCAACTAGGAGTTTTTTTGGGAATCAGTGGAAAAAACGGTCATCCCGAGCGAGTTTTGCGGCACCGTTCCGTCAGAAATGAAAGTGCCAAAAGCCACCAAACATGAGTTTTGGGTCAAACGGAGATGATTGGGTGCGTCCGTTGCGAAAAATTCAACTGCGAGTTTTTTGGTGAATCAGTGGGATAAACGGCCATCCCGAGCGAGTTTTGAGGCTCCGTTCCGTCGGAAATGAAAGTGTCAAAAACCAACCAAACATGAGTTTTGTGTCAAACGGAGATGATTGGGTGCGTCCTTTGCGAAAAAATCAACTACGAGTTTTTTCGTGAATCAGTGGGAAAATTGGCAATCCCGAGCGAGTTTTGCGGCACCGCTCCATCGGAAATGAAAGTGCCAAAAACCAACCAAACATGAGTTTTGGGTCAAACGAAGATGATTGGGTGCGTCCGTTGCGAAAAATTCAACTGCGAGTTTTTTTTCGTAAATCAGTGGGAAAAACAGCCATCCCGAGCGAGTTTTGCGGCACCGTTCCGTCGAAAATGAAAGTGCCAAAACCCACCAAACATGAGTTTTGGGTCAAACGGAGATGATTGGGTGCGTGCGTTGCGAAAAATTCAACTGCGAGTTTTTTTCGTGAATCAGTGGGAAAAACAGCCATCCCGAGCGAGTTTTGCGGCACCGTTTGGTCGGAAATGAAAGTGTCAAAAACCAACCAAACATGAGTTTTGGGTCAAACAGAGATGATTGGGTGCGTCCGTTGCGAAAAATTCAACTGCGAGTTTTTTTTCGTGAATCAGTGGGGAAAACGGCCATCCCGAGCGAGTTTTGCGGCACCGTTCCGTCGGAAATGAAAGTGCCAAAAACCAACCAAACATGAGTTTTGGGTCAAACGGAGATGATTGGTTGCGTCCATTGCAATAAATTCAACTGCGAGCTTTTTTCTTGAATCAGTGGGAAAACGGCCATCCCGAGCGAGTTTTGCGGCACCGTTCCGTCGGAAATGAAAGTGTCAAAAACCAACCAAACATGAGTTTTGGGTCAAACGGAGATGATTGGGTGCGTCCGTTGCGAAAAATTCAACTGCGAGTTTTTTTCGTGAATCAGTGGGAAAAACGGCCATCCCGAGCGAGTTTTGCGGCACCGTTCCATCGGAACTGAATAAGCCAAAAACCAACCAAACATGAGTTTTGGGTCAAACAGAGATGATTGGGTGCGTCCGTTGCGAAAAAATCAACTGCGAGTTTTTTCGTGAATCAGTGGGGAAAACGGTCATCCCGAGCGAGTTTTGCGGCACCGTTCCGTCGGAAATGAAATTGCCAAAAACCAACCAAACATGAGTTTTGGGTCAAACGGAGATGATTGGGTGCGTCCGTTGCGAAAAATTCAACTGCGAGTTTTTTTAGGGAATCAGTGGGAAAAACGGTCATCTCGAGCGAGTTTTGCGGCACCGTTCCGTCAGAAATGAAAGTGCCAAAAACCCACCAAACATGAGTTTTGGGTCAAACGGAGATGACTGGGTGCGTCTGTTGCGAAAAATTCAATTGCGAGTTTTTTTCGTGAATCAGTGGGAAAAACGGCCATTCCGAGCGAGTTTTGCGGCATCGTTCCGAAAGTGTCAAAAACCAACCAAACATGAGTTTTGGGTCAAACGGAGATGATTGGGTGCGTCCGTTGCGAAAAATTCAACTGCGAGTTTTTTTCGTGAATCAGTGGGAAAAACGGCCATCCCGAGCGAGTTTTGCGGCACCGTTCCATCGGAACTGAATAAGCCAAAAACCAACCAAACATGAGTTTTGGGTCAAACAGAGATGATTGGGTGCGTCCGTTGCAAAAAAATCAACTGCGAGTTTTTCGTGAATCAGTGGGGAAAACGGTCATCCCGAGCGAGTTTTGCGGCACCATTCCGTCGGAAATGAAAGTGCCAAAAACCAACCAAACATGAGTTTTGGGTCAAACAGAGATGATTGGGTGCGTCCGTTGCGAAAAAATCAACTGCGAGTTTTTTCGTGAATCAGTGGGGAAAACGGTCATCCCGAGCGAGTTTTGCGGCACCGTTCCGTCGGAAATGAAAGTGCCAAAAACCAACCAAACATGAGTTTTGGGTCAAACGGAGATGATTGGGTGCGTCCGTTGCGAAAAATTCAACTGCGAGTTTTTTTAGGGAATCAGTGGGAAAAACGGTCATCTCGAGCGAGTTTTGCGGCACCGTTCCGTCAGAAATGAAAGTGCCAAAAACCCACCAAACATGAGTTTTGGGTCAAACGGAGATGAGTTTTGGGTCAAACAGAGATGATTGGGTGCGTCCGTTGCGAAAAATTCAACTGCGAGTTTTTTTCGTGAATCCGTGGGAAAAACGGCCATCCCGTGCGAGTTTTGCGGCACTGTTCCGTCGGAAATGAAAGTGCCAAAAACCAACCAGACATGACTTTTGTGTCAAACGGAGATGATTCGGTGCGTCCATTGCCAAAAATTCAACTGCGAGTTTTTTTTCGTGAATCAGTGGGAAAAACGGCCATCCCGAGCGAGTTTGCGGCACCATTCCGCCGGAAATGAAAGTACCAAAACCAACCAAACATGAGTTTTGGGTCAAACAGAGATGATTGGGTGCGTCCATTGCGAAAAATTCAACTCCAAGATTTTTCGTGAATCAGTGGGAAAAACGGCCATCCCGAGCGAGTTTTGCGGCACCGTTCCGTCAGAAATGAAAGTGCCAAAAACCAACCAAACATGAGTTTTGGGTCAAACAGAGATGATTGGCTGCGTCCCTTGCGAAAAAATCAACTGCGAGTTTTTTCGTGAATCAGTGGGAAAAACGGCCATCCCGAGCGAGTTTTGCGGCACCATTCCGTCAGAAATGAAAGTGCCAAAAACCAACCAAACATGAGTTTTGGGTCAAACGGAGATGATTGGGTGCGTCCATTGCGAAAAAATCAACTGCGAGTTTTTTCGTGAATCAGTGGAAAAAATGGTCGTCCCGAGCGAGTTTTGCGGCACCGTTCCGTCGAAAACGAAAGTGCCAAACATGAGTTTTGGGTCAAACGGAGATGATTGGGTGCGTCCGTTGCGAAAAATTCAACTGCAAGTTTTTTTAGGGAATCAGTGGGAAAAACGGCCATCACGAGCGAGTTTTGCGGCAGCGTTCCGTCAGAAATGAAAGTGCCAAAAACCCACCAAACATGAGTTTTGGGTCAAACGGAGAAGATTGGGTGCGTCCGTTGCGAAAAATTCAACTAGGAGTTTTTTTGGGAATCAGAGGGAAAAACGGTCATCCCGAGCGAGTTTTGCGGCACCGTTCCGTCGGAAATGAAAGTGTCAAAAACCAACCAAACATGAGTTTTGGGTCAAACAGAGATGATTGGGTCCGTCCGTTGCGAAAAAAATCAACTGCGAGTTTTTTTGGTGAATCAGTGGGAAAAACGGTCAACCCGAGCGAGTTTTGCGGCACCGTTCCGTCGGAAATGAAAGTGCCAAAAACCCACCAAACATGAGTTTTGGGTCAAACGGAGTTGATTGGGTACGTCCGTTGCGACAAATTCAACTGCGAGTTTTTTTCGTGAATCAGTGGGAAAAACGGCCATCCCGAGCGAGTTTTGCGGCACCGTTCCGTCAGAAATGAAAGTGCTAAAAACCAACCAAACATGAGTTTTGGGTCAAAAGGAGATGATTGGGTGCGTCCATTGCGAAAATTCAACTGCGAGTTGTTTCGTGAATGAGTGGGAAAAACAGCCATCCCGAGCGAGTATTGCCGCACTGTTCCGTCGGAAATGAAAGTGCCAAAAACCCACCAAACATGAGTTTGGATCAAACGGGGATGATTGGGTGTGTCCGTTGCAAAAAATTCAACTAGGAGTTTTTTGGGAATCAGTGGGAAAAACGGTCATCCCTTGCGAGTTTTGCGGCCCCGTTCCGTCAGAAATGAAAGTGCCAAAAACCAAAAAAACATGAGTTTTGGGTCAAACAGAGATGATTGGGTGCATCCGTTGCGAAAAATCAACTGCGAGTTTTTTTGGTGAATTAGTGGGAAAAACGGCCATCCCGAGCGAGTTTTGCGGCACCGTTCCATAGGAAATGAAAGTGCCAAAAACCGACCAAACATGAGTTTTGGGTCAAACGGAGAAGATTGGGTGCGTCCGTTGCGAAAAATTCAACTAGGAGTTTTTTTGGGAATCAGTGGGAAAAACGGTCATCCCGACCGAGTTTTGCGGCACCGTTCCGTCGGAAATGAAAGTGCCAAAAACCAACCAAACATGAGTTTTGGGTCAAACAGAGATGATTGGGTGCGTCCATTGCGAAAAAATCAACTGCGAGTTTTTTCGTGAATCAATGGGAAAACGGCCATCCCGAGCGAGTTTTACGGCACCGTTCCGTCGGAAATTAAAGTGTCAAAAACCCACCAACATGAGTTTTTGGTCAAACGGGGATGACTGGGTGCGTCCGTTGCGAAAAAATCAACTGCGAATTTTTTTGGTGAATCAGTGGGAAGAACGGTCATCCCGAGCGAGTTTTGCGGCACCGTTCCGTCAGAAATGAAAGTGCCAAAAATACACCTAACATGAGTTTTGCGTCAAACGAAGATGATTGGTTGCGTCCATTGCGAAAAATTCAATTGCGAGATTTTTCGTGAATCAGTGGGGAAAACGGCCATCCCGAGCGAGTTTTGCGGCACCGTTCCGTCGGAAATGAAAGTGCCAAAAACCAACCAAACATGAGTTTTGGGTCAAACGGAGATGATTGGGTGCGTCCATTGCGATAAATTCAACTTGGAGTTTTTTTCGTGAAACAATGGGAAAAACGGCCATCCCGAGCGAGTTTTGCGTCTCCGTTCCGACGGAAATGAAAGTGCCCAAAAACCACCAAACATGAGTTTTGGGTCAAATGGAGATGATTGGGTGCGTCCGTTGCGATAAATTCAATTGTGAGTTTTTTTCGTGAAACAGTGGGAAAAACGGCCATCTCGAGCGAGTTTTGCGGCACCGTTCCGTCGGAAATGAAAGTGCCAAAAATACACCAAACATGAGTTTTGGGTCAAACGGAGTTGATTGGGTGTGTCCATTGCGAAAAATTCAACTGCGAGTTTTTTCATGAATCAGTGTGAAAAACGGTCATCCCGAGCGAGTTTTGCGGCACCGTTCCGTCAGAAATGAAAGTGCCAAAAACCCACCAAACATGAGTTTTGGGTCAAACGGAGATGACTGGGTGCATCCGTTGCGAAAAAAATCAACTGCGAGTTTGTTTGGTGAATCAGTGGGAAAAACGGCCATCCCGAGCGAGTTTTGCCGCACCGTTCCGTCGAAAATGAAAGTGCCAAAAACCAACCAAACATGAGTTTTGGGTCAAACGGAGATGATTGGGTGCGCCCATTGCAAAAAAAATCAAGTGCGAGTTTTTTTCGTGAATCAGTGGGATAAACGGCCATCCCGAGCGAGTTTTGCCGCCCGTGCCGTCGGAAATGAAAGTGTCAAAAACCAACCGAACATGAGTTTTGGGTCAAACGAAGATGATTGGGTGCGTCCATTGCAAAAAATTCAACTACTAGAGTTTTTTTTCGTGAATCAATGGAAAACAACCATCCCGAGCGAGTTTTGCGGCACCGTTCCGTCGGAAATGAAAGTGCCAAAACCCACCCAAACATGAGTTTTTGGGTCAAACGGAGATGATTGGGTGCGTCCGTTGCCAAAAATTCAACTATGAGTTTTTTTAGGGAATCAGTGGGAAAACGGTTGATGCGAACCCGCTAGGGTTTTTGCCCGATCTTTCGATGAGAAACGGGGATAACTCGATTGGTGGATGGAGATGACGTTCACGCCCGACTACAGCCCTCAAGACCGCGCCTTAGCAACCGATACACCACGTCCAATAGCCGTCACGATCTTGTGGAGCGCGACAACCAGCCCCTAGGGCTCCCGTCCTGCAAGCAATCGAAGAACTAGCAAGAACGAGGAATCAAGCACTGAATTTGCAAGATGAAATTGAAGGTTTCAAACTGAATCTTAATCAACAATGGGGTTCCGAAGACAGGAGACGGGCGGCTGATCCTGCACGCGCGCCTACAAGCAAGTAGCTAAGGCTAAACTTGATCTAAACAAAACCCAACCCGACCATGGCGGCTATAGAGGGATATAAGTAGATGGATTGACGACCAAAAGAGTGTTGGGGTCGTCCTCCAACCCTAGGACGCGTCCCTAATGGACCCAACTTGATACATGGGCCATAAGCCCAAAATGAGGTGACGCAGCACCCTGGACAGCAAGACCTGTCGACGGTAATTGGATCATTGCCGCTGCTGCCGAACAGATATTGACGTGAGACTTGATTCATATGAAAGTAAACTTGATAAGCTTTCCAACAAGTCCTGAAGCGCCTGAATCCGAATCCGTATGCAACCGTGGTGGCGGTCACAAGTTGGTGCTTTGCTGCAGTCCGAATCCAGCTAGCGCGAGTCCTTCTCCCTTTCGGTCTTCTCCTCGGTTCCTAATCAAAACAAGAGTGCACGCGTTTCCATTGTCTAAACAAGATGGACAAGAGCTTATCATGGAACTCACTTGATGATTAAGTTGACGAGCACGAGCACGAGTAAGAGGACCAGCTATAGGTTGTGTCGGAGAGGATGTATCGCTGGTGTTGATGTCCTCATCATCCTCCCTTTCTTGCATTTGAGTCGTCCTCGACTCAAGCTCATCTTCCTCACCCAAATAAGGCTTCAAATCTGCAATGTTAAATGTGGGACTAACCCCAAAATCTGCAGGAAGATCAAGCTTATATGCATTCTCGTTAATTCGTTGCAGCACTTTAAAAGGACCATCAGCTCTAGGCATCAATTTGGATTTTCTCAGTTCTGGAAATCTATCTTTTCGCAAATGCAACCAAACCAAATCCCCAGGTTCCAGAATCAATTGCTTTCTACCTTTATCTCCAGCACATTTGTACTTAGCATTCATGCGCTCTATGTTTTCTTTAGTGGCTTCATGCAATTTTAACATCAATTCAGCACGTTGCTTAGCATCAAAATTCTTTTTTCAGAACTTGGCAAAGGCATTAAATCAATAGGAGCACGTGGCAAGAAGCCATAGACAATCTCGAAAGGACACATTTTTGTAGTAGAATGCAATGAACGATTATAAGCGAACTCAATATGAGGCAAACATTCTTCCCACATCTTAATATTCTTCTTTAAAACAGCCCTTAACATAGTGGATAAAGTTCTATTTACTACTTCAGTTTGACCATCAGTTTGGGGATGACAAGTGGTGGAAAATAAAAGCTTAGTCCCCAATTTAAACCACAAAGTCTTCCAAAAATGACTAAGAAATTTAGCATCACGATCAGAAACAATTGTGTTGGGCACACCATGTAAGCGAACAATTTCTCGAAAGAACAAATCAGCAATATTTGTAGCATCATCAGTTTTATGACATGGTATGAAATGTGCCATCTTAGAAAATCTATCAACAACCACAAACACACTATCACGTCCCCTCCTAGTCCTTGGTAATCCCAACACAAAATCCATAGATATATCCTCCCAAGGAGCATTAGGAACAGGAAGAGGTAGATACAAACCGTGGGGATTTAACCGTGACTTTGCCTTTTGACATGTTGTGCAACGAGCAACAAACCTCTCCACATCTCTCTTCATCCTTGGCCAAAAGAAATGACCAGCAAGTATGTCCTCGGTCTTCTTTGCTCCAAAATGTCCCATCAAGCCACCTCCATGTGCTTCCTGCAACAACAACAAACGAACAGAGCTAGCTGGAATGCATAGCTTGTTAGCTCTAAACACAAACCATCACTAACGATGAATTTGTTCCATCCTTTTCCATCTTTACAATGCAGCAACACGTCTCTAAAATCAGCATCGTGAACATATTGGTCCTTAATTGTTTCTAACCCAAAGATCTTATAATCAAGTTGATTCAGCAAAGTATATCTCCGTGACAAAGCATCAGCAATAATATTCTCCTTCCCTTTCTTGTGTTTAATAATATAAGGAAAAGATTCAATAAATTCAACCCATTTTGCATGCCTACGATTCAGTTTTCCTTGACTACGAATATGTTTTAAAGATTCATGATCAGAATGGATAACAAACTCTTTGGGCCACAAATAATGCTGCCATGTCTCTAATGTTCGAACAAGAGCATAGAGTTCTTTATCATAAGTAGAATAATTGAGAACAGGCCCACTCAATTTCTCACTAAAATATGCAATAGGCTTTCCCTCTTGTAACAAAACACCTCCCAGACCAATTCCACTAGCATCACATTCAAGCTCAAAAGTCTTATTAAAATCAGGAAGTTGTAGGAGAGGCGCGTGAGTTAACTTATCTTTCAACATGTCGAATGAATTCTCTTGTGTTTTGCCCCACTCAAAAGGCACCCCCTTCTTGGTAAGCTCATTCAATGGTGCAGCAATGGTGCTGAAATCCTTCACAAAACGGCGATAGAATCCAGCAAGTCCTAGGAAACTCCGCACCTGGGTGATAGTCTTTGGAACAGGCCATCCCTGTATAGCTTCCACCTTGGCTTGATCAACCTCAATTCCCTGTGGAGTTACAACATAACCAAGAAAAGACACTCGATCGGTGCAAAAGGTGCACTTCTCAAGGTTACCAAATAAGCGTGCCTCGCGTAGTGCATTAAAAACAGCACGTAAATGATCAAGATGTTCATCCAATGATTTGCTGTAAATTAATATATCATCAAAATATACGACAACGAATTTCCCAATGAAAGCACGCAAAACCTCGTTCATTAATCTCATGAAAGTACTAGGTGCATTAGTTAACCCAAAAGGCATGACTAACCACTCATATAAACCGAACTTAGTTTTGAAAGCAGTTTTCCATTCATCTCCCAATTTCATACGAATCTGGTGGTACCCACTACGTAAATCAACTTTTGAAAACACAACAGCACCACTCAGTTCATCTAGCATATCATCTAATCGTGGAATAGGGTGTCGATATCGAATGGTGATATTATTAATAGCTCTACAATCAACACACATACGCCATGTTCCATCTTTCTTAGGCACTAAAATTACTGGAACAGCACAAGGGCTAAGGGATTCTCGCACATAACCTTTGTCCAGTAGTTCTTGCACTTGTCGCTGAATTTCCTTTGTTTCTTCCGGGTTTGTCCTGTATGGCGCACGGTTTGGCAAAGATGCACCAGGAATAAGATCAATTTGGTGCTCAATCCCGCGTAGTGGTGGCAGCCCCGCTGGTACCGCACTTGGAAACACATCGGAATACTCCTGCAAAACGTTAGCAACAGCAGGGGGCAAAGAACATTGCATATCCTCAATTGAAATCAAAGCATCCTTGCATATCAAAGCATAAGCAACAGAAGTGGATGCATTGAACTCATTAATATCTGATTTGGTAGCTATCATACAACGTCCTTTCAGTTTTATCTCATCTTTGTTACCAATTACAGATTTATCATTTTTATTGCTCTCGCTCTTTGCTTTAGTAGCCCTTGCAACATCAGTTTGCATAATAGTTTCAGGGGACATAGGATGCAGCACAATTTTGCGATCATGGTATAGAAAAGAATACTGATTTGATCTACCATGATGCATAGAATCTCTATCAAATTGCCAAGGTCTACCTAGCAGAATGTTACAAGCTTGCATAGGCACAACATCACATTCAACAATATCTTTGTAGGATCCGATGGAAAAATTGATTCTCACAAGTCTAGTTACCTTTGCCTTACCACTGTTGTTCAGCCATTGGATGTAGTAGGGATGCGGGTGTGGTTTGGTGTTGAGGGCAAGTTTCTGCACCATATCGCTGCTTGCCAAGTTGTTGCAGCTACCTCCATCAATGATCATGCGGCAGGAACGCTCTTTGATGACACACTTTGTTTGGAATAAAATATGTCGCTGATTTTGCTCCGCCTTCTCCATTTGTGCACTAAGCACTCGCTGCACGATCAAGCTTTCATAGTGGTCCGCTTCACCTGCATTAATATGTTCTTCTATTTGTTCTTCATTACCTGCATGGTCAGTCGCAAGCAGTGCAAGCGTGTCTTCATCAAAATCACTAGCAGATGAGCACTCACCATCATCTTTGACAATCATAACTCGCTTGTTTGGACAGTCACGCATCATGTGTCCATATCCCTTGCACCGGTGACATTGTATGTTGCTTGTTCTACCCGTCGATGCCACGGATGAAGTACTCGCAGCAGGCTTTTGCATCGTCTTTGCAACTGAATTTGTGGGAGCAGCTCGAGTCTTGTCACTAGATGATGGAGTAGACATACGTGTAGATGGAGTTGTAGTCATGCGTTGCTGCCATGAATTAGCCTTCCCTGCAGAAATATTAGTCCTTGCGCTAGCACGTCGTCCCTGCACTTCCCTTTCAGCTTTACAAGCAAGATGAAACAAACGGGTTACACTATTGTATTCCTTGTAAGCGAGGATGTCCTGAATTTCCCGATTTAACCCACCCAAAAATCTAGCCATAGCCGGTTCCTCATCCTCCTCTAGGTTACAACGCAACATACCCGTTTGTAATTCCTGATAATATTCTTCTACACTTTTAGCACCTTGTCTCAATTGCTGCAACTTATTTATCATATCACGGGCATAGTAAGATGGAACAAATCTAGCTCTCATGGCTCGTTTCAGCGCATCCCAAGTTCTAGGTAAGTTATTAGGATTTTTCTTGCCATATTCTATCCACCAAACAGAAGCAAAATCTGTAAACTCACTAGTAGCAGCCCTAACACGTGTAGTCTCAGGAAATTCATGACATGCAAACTTTTGATCAACAGCAATCTCCCAAGTAATGTAGGCATCAGGGTCATATTTACCATCAAAAGGAGGTATCTTAAATTTAATCTTACTGAAAGCATCATCATTATTGTGTACCTCGCGTCGGCGGTTGCCACCCATACCTCTACGGTTGTGACGTAGGCGTCGTCGATCACGAGCGTCTTGATCATCATGCTCAGTATCAGCAGTGTAGTCATCTTCATGACTACCGTGCTCTCGATCTCCCTCCTTTTCTTCTTTATGCTTCTCTTTATCTTCGGTGTGGAAGTCATCAAATCGCCTTAGGAGAGCAGCAAGGCTTTTGTCCACACTAGCAACGGATTCCTCCAAACTTGTAAGCTTGTTGTTTGTGGCCATCTGCGTAGCCTCCAACTGCCCCAGCTTTTCATTTGTCACCTGCAAGTCATTATCAAGTCCCTCTGTGTGCAGCTTCACTTTCCTTTCAAAATGCTGTATGATGCCCTTAGTGCGAGGTGTATGTAGTGTTTCGTTGTCATCATCTCCCCCTGTCATGGTTCAAAAACAAAGACAACAAGAAAGGCAAGTGAAGAAATAAAAGCCCTACAACTACTAGGATGTAGCTACAGCAAGTCTCTCACACTCAACTTGTTACACAAGTTCTTACCAATTCTTACCTTGCTTGACAGGAGGGGTCGTCTACCAACAAGTCTTCAGCAATGGATGAAGTGTATCGGTGCTGCGGCACAAGACCTGTCAAGCTGTAGAGTATGTGGAGCTATAGGTGGGCTGAAACAAGGAACGAACTAGCAGCACGTTAGTTATAAAGGCGAGCTGAATAAACGTTCGACGACGGTACTGTGCTGGTCCTAGGCTAGACCGTGCTAGAGACGCGAGCCTGGACACAAAGGAAAACCACAGCACACCCCTGAAAACAAGGTGGAACAAACCTAAAATCAATATGAAAAACAGCCCCTTTTCTTTTGACTCTTTTCTCTTTTTTTTTTCTTTTTTTTTTTGGGCAACCTCAAAAACTGATTATATGAACAAAAGAATACAAAGGAGCAATTCGGTACACACACTTTTTCCGAAAGTACAGGGGTATTCCGGTAAGAAGAAGATACTCTCTCTCTCTCTCTCTCTAGAGTAAGGCCGAACAAGTATGGAGTTATCTTTCTTTTGGATCACAGAAGGACTCACGTAGATGGAGTTCAGGATATATTAACAAGCGGACTCCAAGTTCTACTCGGTTTCCACTCAGAACCAACCACAAACGGATTCCACCTATTGCCGAGTTCTACTCGGTTTCCTTTTTTTTTATCACGTTGGTGGAACTCAGATTGGAACTCAACTCGATCCGGACCAAGACCACAGACAGTTCAATTCCGACTTCACAACAGATTCGACAGAGAGAAGATATGGTAATACTCGGCTGTGTATAGATGGTGACAAGAACTCGAAACTCTAAAGGACTAGACACTAAGACCAGCAACTCGACACAAACCGAAGCAACGCAAATTCAACAAGCCCTAACTAAACGGTACTAGCCAAGGCACAAAGGTTTAATAGGATTATGGAAAAACTAATCTACTATATTTTTTTTTTGGCTTTTCTGGACTATAGGAAATTAATTAAAAACAGCAATGGATTAGAAGTCTCTCACCGAAGAACCTTGATCTGATACCAACTGATGCGAACCCGCTAGGGTTTTTGCCCGATCTTTCGATGAGAAACGGGGATAACTCGATTGGTGGATGGAGATGACGTTCACGGCCCGACTACAGCCCTCAAGACCGCGCCTTAGCAACCGATACACCACGTCCAATAGCCGTCACGATCTTGTGGAGCGCGACAACCAGCCCCTAGGGCTCCCGTCCTGCAAGCAATCGAAGAACTAGCAAGAACGAGGAAATCAAGCACTGAATTTGCAAGATGAAATTGAAGGTTTCAAACTGAATCTTAATCAACAATGGGGTTCCGAAGACAAGGGAGACGGGCGGCTGATCCTGCACGCGCGCCTACAAGCAAGTAGCTAAGGCTAAACTTGATCTAAACAAAACCCAACCCGACCATGGCGGCTATAGAGGGATATAAGTAGATGGATTGACGACCAAAAGAGTGTTGGGGGTCGTCCTCCAACCCTAGGACGCGTCCCTAATGGACCCAACTTGATACATGGGCCATAAGCCCAAAATGAGGTGACGCAGCACCCTGGACAGCAAGACCTGTCGACGGTAATTGGATCATTGCCGCTGCTGCCGAACAGATATTGACGTGGGACTTGATTCATATGAAAGTAAACTTGATAAGCTTTCCAACAAGTCCTGAAGCGCCTGAATCCGAATCCGTATGCAACCGTGGTGGCGGTCACAAGTTGGTGCTTTGCTGCAGTCCGAATCCAGCTAGCGCGAGTCCTTCTCCCTTTCGGTCTTCTCCTCGGTTCCTAATCAAAACAAGAGTGCACGCGTTTCCATTGTCTAAACAAGATGGACAAGAGCTTATCATGGAACTCACTTGATGATTAAGTTGACGAGCACGAGCACGAGTAAGAGGACCAGCTATAGGTTGTGTCGGAGAGGATGTATCGCTGGTGTTGATGTCCTCATCAACTCTCTCGACGAGTTTTGCGGCACCGTTCCTCGAAATGAAAGTGCCAAAACCCACCAAACATGAGTTTTGGGTCAAACGGAGATGATTGGGTGCGTCCGTTGCGAAAAATTCAACTGCGAGTTTTTTGGTGATCAGTGGGAAAACGGCTCCCGAGCGAGTTTTGCGGCACCGTTCCTCGGAAATGAAAGTGCCAAAAACCCAACCAAACATGAGTTTTTGGGTCAAACAGAGATGATTGGGTGCATCCATTGCGAAAAAATCAACTGCGAGTTTTTTTGGTGAATGAGTGGGAAAAACGGTCATCCCGAGCGAGTTTTGCGGCACCGTTCCATAGGAAATGAACAGTGTCAAAAACCAAACCAAACATGAGTTTTGGGGCAACGGAGATGATTGGGTGGTGCCCTTGCAAAAATTTCAACTGCGAGTTTTTCTTGAACCAGTGGGGAAAACGGTCCATCCCGAGCGAGTTTGCGGCACCGTTCCGTCGAAAATGAAAGTGCCAAAAACCAACCAAACATGAGTTTTGGGGTCAAACAGAGATGATTGGGTGCGTCCGTTGCGAAAAAATTCAACTGGGAGTTTTTTACGGAATCAGTGGGAAAACGGTCAAATCTTGAGTCGAGTTTTGCGGCACCGTTCCTTCAGAATGAAGTGCCAAAAACCCCCAACATGAGTTTTGGGTCAAACGGGATGATTGGGTGCGTCCGTTGCGAAAAATTCAACTGCGAGTTTTTTCGGTGATCAGTGGAAAACGGCCCCCGAGCGAGTTTTGCGGCACCGTTCCTCGAAATGAAAGTGCCAAAAACCACCAAACATGAGTTTTGGGTCAAACGGAGATGATTGGGTGCGTCCGTTGCGAAAATTCAACTGCGAGTTTTTTGTGATCAGTGGGAAAACGGCCATCCCGCGAGTTTGCGCACCGTTCCTCGAAATGAAAGTGCCAAAAACCCACCAAACATGAGTTTTGGGTCAAACGGGGATTGGGTGTGTCCTTGCAAAAATTCAACTGAGTTTTTTTGTGATCATGGGAAAACGGCCCTCCCTGCGAGTTTTGCGGCACCGTTCCGTCAAATGAAAGTGCCAAAAACCACCAAACATGAGTTTTGGGTCAAACGAGATGATTGGGTGCGTCCGTTGCGAAAAATCAACTGTGAGTTTTTTTGGTGAATTAGTGGGAAAACGGTATCCCGCGAGTTTTTCGGCACCGTTCCTAGGAAATGAAAGTGCCAAAAACCACCAAACATGAGTTTTGGGGCAAACGGAGATGATTGGGTGCGTCCATTGCGAAAAATTCAACTGCGAGTTTTTTCGTGAATCAGTGGGAAAAACGGCCATCCCGAGCGAGTTTTGCAGCACCGTTCCGTCGGAAAATGAAAGTGCCAAAAACCAACCAAACATGAGTTTAGGGTCAAACGGAGGATGATTGGGTGCGTCCATTGCGAAAAATTCAACTGCGAGTTTTTTTACGTGAATCAGTGGGAAAAACGGCCATCCGAGCGAGTTTTGCAGGCACCGTTCCTTCAGGAAATGAAAGTGCCAAAAACCCACCAAACATGAGTTTTGGGTCAAACGGAGATGATTGGGTGCGTCCATTGCGATAAAATTCAACTGCGAGTTTTTTTCGTGAAATCAGTGGGAAAAACGGTCATCTCGAGCGAGTTTTGCGGCACCGTTTCCGTCGAAATGAAAGTGCCAAAACCCACCAAACATGAGTTTTGGGTCAAAACGGAGATGATTGGGTGCGTCCGTTGCGAAAAATTCAATTGCGAGTTTTGTCGGATCAGTGGGTGAAAACGGCCATCTCGATCGAGTTTTGCGGCAACTTTCCGTCGAAATGAAGTGCCAAAAATACACCAACCATTAGTTTGGGCCTCAAAACAAGAGATGATTCCGGTGCATCCGTTGCGAAAATCAACTGCGAAGTTTTTTTGAGTGAATCATGGAAAAACCCGCATCCAGAGCGAGTTTTGGTAAGCACCGTCCCATCGGAAATGAAAGTGCCAAAAACCAAACCAAACATGAGTTTGGGTCAAACGGAGATGATTGGGTGCGCCCATTGCAAAAATTCAACTGCAAGTTTTTTTCGTGAATTCAGTAGGGAAAAGGGCCATCCCGAGCGAGTTTTGCCGCCACCGTTCCGTCGCAAATGAAAGTGCCCAAAACCCCAACCAAAACATAGATTTTGGGTGCAAACGGAGATGATTGGGTGCCGTCACATATGCGAAAACCTCAAACTGCGGAGTTTTTTCGTGAATCAGTGGGAAAACGGCCATCCCGAGCGAGTTTTGCATCTCCGTTCCGTCGGAAATGAAAGTTGCCAAAACCCCACCAAACATGAGTTTAGGGTCAAACGGAGGCGATTGGTGCGTCCATTGCGGAAAAATTCAATTGCGAGTTTTTTTCGTGAATCAGTGGGAAAAACGGCCATCCCGAGCGAGTTTTGCAGCACCGCCCATCGGAAATGAAAGTGCCAAAAACCAACCAAACATGAGTTTTTGGGTCAAACGGAGATGATTGGGTGCGTCCATTGCGATAAATTCAACTACGAGTTTTTTTCGTGAAACAGTGGGAAAAACGGCCATCCCGAGCAAGTTTTGCGTCTCCGTTCCGTCGGAAATGAAAGTGCCAAAAACCCACCAAACATGAGTTTTGGGTCAAACGGAGATGATTGGGTGCGTCCGTTGCGAAAAATTCAAGTGCGAGTTTTTTTCGTGAATCAGTGGGAAAAACGGCCATCTCGAGCGAGTTTTGCGGCACCGTTCCGTCGGAAATGAAAGTGCCAAAAATACACCAAACATGAGTTTTGGGTCAAACGGAGTTGATTGGGTGTGTCCATTGCGAAAAATTGAACTGCGAGTTTTTCGTGAATCAGTGTGAAAAACGGTCCTCCCGAGCGAGTTTTGCGGCACCGTTCCGTCAGAAATGAAAGTGTCAAAAACCCACCAAACATGAGTTTTGGGTCAAACGGAGATGATTGGGTGCGTCCGTTTGCGAAAATTCAACTAGGAGTGGAGTCAGTGGGAAAAACGGTCATCCCGAGCGAGTTTTGCGGCACCGTTCGTCGGAAATGAAAGTGCCAAAAACCAACCAAACATTAGTTTTGGGTCAAACAGAGATGATTCGGTGCATCCGTTGCGAAAAAATCAACTGCGAGTTTTTTGGTGAATCAGTGGGAAAAACGGCCATCCCGAGCGAGTTTTGCAGCACCGTTCCATCGAAATGAAAGTGCCAAAAATACACCAAACATTAGTTTTGGGTCAAACGGAGTTGATTGGGTGCGTCCATTGCAAAAAATTCAAGTGTGGTTTTTTTCGTGAATCAGTGGGAAAAACGACCATCCTGAGCGAGTTTTGCGGCACCGTTCCGTCGGGAATGAAAGTGCCAAAAACCCACCAAACATGAGTTTTGGGTCAAACAGAGATGATTGGGTCCGTCCATTGCGAAAAATTCAACTAGGAGTTTTTTTGGGAATCAGTGGAAAAAAGGTCACCCCGAGCGAGTTTTTGCGGCACCGTTCCGTCAGAAATGAAAGTGCCAAAAACCCACCAAACATGAGTTTTGGGTCAAACGGAGAAGATTGGGTGCGTCCGTTGCGAAAAATTCAACTAGGAGTTTTTTTGGGAATCAGTGGGAAAAACGGTCATCCCGAGCGAGTTTTGCGGCACCGTTCCGTCGGAAAATGAAAGTGTCAAAAACCAACCAAACATGAGTTTTGGGTCAAACAGAGATGATTGGGTCCGTCCGTTGCGAAAAAAATCTAGTGCGAGTTTTTTTGGTGAATCAGTGGGAAAAACGGTCATCCCGAGCGAGTTTTGCGGCACCGTTCCGTCGGAAAGAAAGTGCCAAAAACCCACCAAACATGAGTTTTGGGTCAAACGGAGTTGATTGGGTACGTCCGTTGCGAAAATTCAACTAGGAGTTTTTTGGGAATCAGTGGAAAAAACGGTCATCCCGAGCGAGTTTGCGGCACGTTCGCAGAAATGAAAGTGGCCAAAAAGCCACCAAACATGAGTTTTGGGTCAAACGGAGATGATGGGTGCGTCCGTTGCGAAAAATTCAACTGCGAGTTTTTTGGTGAATCAGTGGGATAAACGGCCATCCCGAGCGAGTTTTGAGGCTCCGTTCCGTCGGAAATGAAGTGTCAAAACCACCAAACATGAGTTTTGTGTCAAACGGAGATGATTGGGTGCGTCCTTTGCGAAAAAATCAACTACGAGTTTTTTCGTGAATCAGTGGGAAAATTGGCATCCCGAGCGAGTTTTGCGGCACCGCTCCATCGGAAATGAAAGTGCCAAAAACCAACCAACATGAGTTTTGGGTCAAACGAAGATGATTGGGTGCGTCCGTTGCGAAAAATTCAACTGCGAGTTTTTTTCGTAAATCAGTGGGAAAAACAGCCATCCCGAGCGAGTTTTGCGGCACCGTTCCGTCGAAAATGAAAGTGCCAAAACCCACCAAACATGAGTTTTGGGTCAAACGGAGATGATTGGGTGCGTGCGTTGCGAAAAATTCAACTGCGAGTTTTTTTCGTGAATCAGTGGGAAAAACAGCCATCCCGAGCGAGTTTTGCGGCACCGTTTGGTCGGAAATGAAAGTGTCAAAAACCAACCAAACATGAGTTTTGGGTCAAACAGAGATGATTGGGTGCGTCCGTTGCGAAAAATTCAACTGCGAGTTTTTTTTCGTGAATCAGTGGGGAAAACGGCCATCCCGAGCGAGTTTTGCGGCACCGTTCCGTCGGAAATGAAAGTGCCAAAAACCAACCAAACATGAGTTTTGGGTCAAACGGAGATGATTGGTTGCGTCCATTGCAATAAATTCAACTGCGAGCTTTTTTCTTGAATCAGTGGGAAAACGGCCATCCCGAGCGAGTTTTGCGGCACCGTTCCGTCGGAAATGAAAGTGTCAAAAACCAACCAAACATGAGTTTTGGGTCAAACGGAGATGATTGGGTGCGTCCGTTGCGAAAAATTCAACTGCGAGTTTTTTTCGTGAATCAGTGGGAAAAACGGCCATCCCGAGCGAGTTTTGCGGCACCGTTCCATCGGAACTGAATAAGCCAAAAACCAACCAAACATGAGTTTTGGGTCAAACAGAGATGATTGGGTGCGTCCGTTGCGAAAAAATCAACTGCGAGTTTTTTCGTGAATCAGTGGGGAAAACGGTCATCCCGAGCGAGTTTTGCGGCACCGTTCCGTCGGAAATGAAATTGCCAAAAACCAACCAAACATGAGTTTTGGGTCAAACGGAGATGATTGGGTGCGTCCGTTGCGAAAAATTCAACTGCGAGTTTTTTTAGGGAATCAGTGGGAAAAACGGTCATCTCGAGCGAGTTTTGCGGCACCGTTCCGTCAGAAATGAAAGTGCCAAAAACCCACCAAACATGAGTTTTGGGTCAAACGGAGATGACTGGGTGCGTCTGTTGCGAAAAATTCAATTGCGAGTTTTTTTCGTGAATCAGTGGGAAAAACGGCCATTCCGAGCGAGTTTTGCGGCATCGTTCCGAAAGTGTCAAAAACCAACCAAACATGAGTTTTGGGTCAAACGGAGATGATTGGGTGCGTCCGTTGCGAAAAATTCAACTGCGAGTTTTTTTCGTGAATCAGTGGGAAAAACGGCCATCCCGAGCGAGTTTTGCGGCACCGTTCCATCGGAACTGAATAAGCCAAAAACCAACCAAACATGAGTTTTGGGTCAAACAGAGATGATTGGGTGCGTCCGTTGCAAAAAAATCAACTGCGAGTTTTTTCGTGAATCAGTGGGGAAAACGGTCATCCCGAGCGAGTTTTGCGGCACCATTCCGTCGGAAATGAAAGTGCCAAAAACCAACCAAACATGAGTTTTGGGTCAAACAGAGATGATTGGGTGCGTCCGTTGCGAAAAAATCAACTGCGAGTTTTTTCGTGAATCAGTGGGGAAAACGGTCATCCCGAGCGAGTTTTGCGGCACCGTTCCGTCGGAAATGAAAGTGCCAAAAACCAACCAAACATGAGTTTTGGGTCAAACGGAGATGATTGGGTGCGTCCGTTGCGAAAAATTCAACTGCGAGTTTTTTTAGGGAATCAGTGGGAAAAACGGTCATCTCGAGCGAGTTTTGCGGCACCGTTCCGTCAGAAATGAAAGTGCCAAAAACCCACCAAACATGAGTTTTGGGTCAAACGGAGATGAGTTTTGGGTCAAACAGAGATGATTGGGTGCGTCCGTTGCGAAAAATTCAACTGCGAGTTTTTTCGTGAATCCGTGGGAAAAACGGCCATCCCGTGCGAGTTTTGCGGCACTGTTCCGTCGGAAATGAAAGTGCCAAAAACCAACCAGACATGACTTTTGTGTCAAACGGAGATGATTCGGTGCGTCCATTGCCAAAAATTCAACTGCGAGTTTTTTTCGTGAATCAGTGGGAAAAACGGCCATCCCGAGCGAGTTTTGCGGCACCATTCCGCCGGAAATGAAAGTACCAAAACCAACCAAACATGAGTTTTGGGTCAAACAGAGATGATTGGGTGCGTCCATTGCGAAAAATTCAACTCCAAGATTTTTCGTGAATCAGTGGGAAAAACGGCCATCCCGAGCGAGTTTTGCGGCACCGTTCCGTCAGAAATGAAAGTGCCAAAAACCAACCAAACATGAGTTTTGGGTCAAACAGAGATGATTGGCTGCGTCCCTTGCGAAAAAATCAACTGCGAGTTTTTTCGTGAATCAGTGGGAAAAACGGCCATCCCGAGCGAGTTTTGCGGCACCATTCCGTCAGAAATGAAAGTGCCAAAAACCAACCAAACATGAGTTTTGGGTCAAACGGAGATGATTGGGTGCGTCCATTGCGAAAAAATCAACTGCGAGTTTTTTCGTGAATCAGTGGAAAAAATGGTCGTCCCGAGCGAGTTTTGCGGCACCGTTCCGTCGAAAACGAAAGTGCCAAACATGAGTTTTGGGTCAAACGGAGATGATTGGGTGCGTCCGTTGCGAAAAATTCAACTGCAAGTTTTTTTAGGGAATCAGTGGGAAAAACGGCCATCACGAGCGAGTTTTGCGGCAGCGTTCCGTCAGAAATGAAAGTGCCAAAAACCCACCAAACATGAGTTTTGGGTCAAACGGAGAAGATTGGGTGCGTCCGTTGCGAAAAATTCAACTAGGAGTTTTTTTGGGAATCAGAGGGAAAAACGGTCATCCCGAGCGAGTTTTGCGGCACCGTTCCGTCGGAAATGAAAGTGTCAAAAACCAACCAAACATGAGTTTTGGGTCAAACAGAGATGATTGGGTCCGTCCGTTGCGAAAAAAATCAACTGCGAGTTTTTTTGGTGAATCAGTGGGAAAAACGGTCAACCCGAGCGAGTTTTGCGGCACCGTTCCGTCGGAAATGAAAGTGCCAAAAACCCACCAAACATGAGTTTTGGGTCAAACGGAGTTGATTGGGTACGTCCGTTGCGACAAATTCAACTGCGAGTTTTTTTCGTGAATCAGTGGGAAAAACGGCCATCCCGAGCGAGTTTTGCGGCACCGTTCCGTCAGAAATGAAAGTGCTAAAAACCAACCAAACATGAGTTTTGGGTCAAAAGGAGATGATTGGGTGCGTCCATTGCGAAAATTCAACTGCGAGTTGTTTCGTGAATGAGTGGGAAAAACAGCCATCCCGAGCGAGTATTGCCGCACTGTTCCGTCGGAAATGAAAGTGCCAAAAACCCACCAAACATGAGTTTTGGATCAAACGGGGATGATTGGGTGTGTCCGTTGCAAAAAATTCAACTAGGAGTTTTTTGGGAATCAGTGGGAAAAACGGTCATCCCTTGCGAGTTTTGCGGCCCCGTTCCGTCAGAAATGAAAGTGCCAAAAACCAAAAAAACATGAGTTTTGGGTCAAACAGAGATGATTGGGTGCATCCGTTGCGAAAAAATCAACTGCGAGTTTTTTTGGTGAATTAGTGGGAAAAACGGCCATCCCGAGCGAGTTTTGCGGCACCGTTCCATAGGAAATGAAAGTGCCAAAAACCGACCAAACATGAGTTTTGGGTCAAACGGAGAAGATTGGGTGCGTCCGTTGCGAAAAATTCAACTAGGAGTTTTTTTGGGAATCAGTGGGAAAAACGGTCATCCCGACCGAGTTTTGCGGCACCGTTCCGTCGGAAATGAAAGTGCCAAAAACCAACCAAACATGAGTTTTGGGTCAAACAGAGATGATTGGGTGCGTCCATTGCGAAAAAATCAACTGCGAGTTTTTTCGTGAATCAATGGGAAAAACGGCCATCCCGAGCGAGTTTTACGGCACCGTTCCGTCGGAAATTAAAGTGTCAAAAACCCACCAAACATGAGTTTTTGGTCAAACGGGGATGACTGGGTGCGTCCGTTGCGAAAAAATCAACTGCGAATTTTTTTGGTGAATCAGTGGGAAGAACGGTCATCCCGAGCGAGTTTTGCGGCACCGTTCCGTCAGAAATGAAAGTGCCAAAAATACACCTAACATGAGTTTTGCGTCAAACGAAGATGATTGGTTGCGTCCATTGCGAAAAATTCAATTGCGAGATTTTTCGTGAATCAGTGGGGAAAACGGCCATCCCGAGCGAGTTTTGCGGCACCGTTCCGTCGGAAATGAAAGTGCCAAAAACCAACCAAACATGAGTTTTGGGTCAAACGGAGATGATTGGGTGCGTCCATTGCGATAAATTCAACTTGGAGTTTTTTTCGTGAAACAATGGGAAAAACGGCCATCCCGAGCGAGTTTTGCGTCTCCGTTCCGACGGAAATGAAAGTGCCCAAAAACCACCAAACATGAGTTTTGGGTCAAATGGAGATGATTGGGTGCGTCCGTTGCGATAAATTCAATTGTGAGTTTTTTTCGTGAAACAGTGGGAAAAACGGCCATCTCGAGCGAGTTTTGCGGCACCGTTCCGTCGGAAATGAAAGTGCCAAAAATACACCAAACATGAGTTTTGGGTCAAACGGAGTTGATTGGGTGTGTCCATTGCGAAAAATTCAACTGCGAGTTTTTTCATGAATCAGTGTGAAAAACGGTCATCCCGAGCGAGTTTTGCGGCACCGTTCCGTCAGAAATGAAAGTGCCAAAAACCCACCAAACATGAGTTTTGGGTCAAACGGAGATGACTGGGTGCATCCGTTGCGAAAAAAATCAACTGCGAGTTTGTTTGGTGAATCAGTGGGAAAAACGGCCATCCCGAGCGAGTTTTGCCGCACCGTTCCGTCGAAAATGAAAGTGCCAAAAACCAACCAAACATGAGTTTTGGGTCAAACGGAGATGATTGGGTGCGCCCATTGCAAAAAAAATCAAGTGCGAGTTTTTTTCGTGAATCAGTGGGATAAACGGCCATCCCGAGCGAGTTTTGCCGCCCGTGCCGTCGGAAATGAAAGTGTCAAAAACCAACCGAACATGAGTTTTGGGTCAAACGAAGATGATTGGGTGCGTCCATTGCAAAAAATTCAACTACGAGTTTTTTTTCGTGAATCAATGGGAAAAACAACCATCCCGAGCGAGTTTTGCGGCACCGTTCCGTCGGAAATGAAAGTGCCAAAAACCCACCAAACATGAGTTTTGGGTCAAACGGAGATGATTGGGTGCGTCCGTTGCCAAAAATTCAACTATGAGTTTTTTTAGGGAATCAGTGGGAAAACGGTTGATGCGAACCCGCTAGGGTTTTTGCCCGATCTTTCGATGAGAAACGGGGATAACTCGATTGGTGGATGGAGATGACGTTCACGGCCCGACTACAGCCCTCAAGACCGCGCCTTAGCAACCGATACACCACGTCCAATAGCCGTCACGATCTTGTGGAGCGCGACAACCAGCCCCTAGGGCTCCCGTCCTGCAAGCAATCGAAGAACTAGCAAGAACGAGGAATCAAGCACTGAATTTGCAAGATGAAATTGAAGGTTTCAAACTGAATCTTAATCAACAATGGGGTTCCGAAGACAGGGAGACGGGCGGCTGATCCTGCACGCGCGCCTACAAGCAAGTAGCTAAGGCTAAACTTGATCTAAACAAAACCCAACCCGACCATGGCGGCTATAGAGGGATATAAGTAGATGGATTGACGACCAAAAGAGTGTTGGGGTCGTCCTCCAACCCTAGGACGCGTCCCTAATGGACCCAACTTGATACATGGGCCATAAGCCCAAAATGAGGTGACGCAGCACCCTGGACAGCAAGACCTGTCGACGGTAATTGGATCATTGCCGCTGCTGCCGAACAGATATTGACGTGGGACTTGATTCATATGAAAGTAAACTTGATAAGCTTTCCAACAAGTCCTGAAGCGCCTGAATCCGAATCCGTATGCAACCGTGGTGGCGGTCACAAGTTGGTGCTTTGCTGCAGTCCGAATCCAGCTAGCGCGAGTCCTTCTCCCTTTCGGTCTTCTCCTCGGTTCCTAATCAAAACAAGAGTGCACGCGTTTCCATTGTCTAAACAAGATGGACAAGAGCTTATCATGGAACTCACTTGATGATTAAGTTGACGAGCACGAGCACGAGTAAGAGGACCAGCTATAGGTTGTGTCGGAGAGGATGTATCGCTGGTGTTGATGTCCTCATCATCCTCCCTTTCTTGCATTTGAGTCGTCCTCGACTCAAGCTCATCTTCCTCACCCAAATAAGGCTTCAAATCTGCAATGTTAAATGTGGGACTAACCCCAAAATCTGCAGGAAGATCAAGCTTATATGCATTCTCATTAATTCGTTGTAGCACTTTAAAAGGGCCACCAGCTCTAGGCATCAATTTGGATTTTCTCAGTTCTGGAAATCTATCTTTTCGCAAATGCAACCAAACCAAATCCCCAGGTTCCAGAATCAATTGCTTTCTACCTTTATCTCCAGCACATTTGTACTTAGCATTCATGCGCTCTATGTTTTCTTTAGTAGCTTCATGCAATTTTAACATCAATTCAGCACGTTGCTTAGCATCAAAATTCTTTTTTTCAGAACTTGGCAAAGGCATTAAATCAATAGGAGCACGTGGCAAGAAGCCATAGACAATCTCGAAAGGACACATTTTTGTAGTAGAATGCAATGAACGATTATAAGCGAACTCAATATGAGGCAAACATTCTTCCCACATCTTAATATTCTTCTTTAAAACAGCCCTTAACATAGTGGATAAAGTTCTATTTACTACTTCAGTTTGACCATCAGTTTGGGGATGACAAGTGGTGGAAAATAAAAGCTTAGTCCCCAATTTAAACCACAAAGTCTTCCAAAAATGACTAAGAAATTTAGCATCACGATCAGAAACAATTGTGTTGGGCACACCATGTAAGCGAACAATTTCTCGAAAGAACAAATCAGCAATATTTGTAGCATCATCAGTTTTATGACATGGTATGAAATGTGCCATCTTAGAAAATCTATCAACAACCACAAACACACTATCACGTCCCCTCCTAGTCCTTGGTAATCCCAACACAAAATCCATAGATATATCCTCCCAAGGAGCATTAGGCACAGGAAGAGGTAGATACAAACCGTGGGGATTTAACCGTGACTTTGCCTTTTGACATGTTGTGCAACGAGCAACAAACCTCTCCACATCTCTCTTCATCCTTGGCCAAAAGAAATGACCAGCAAGTATGTCCTCGGTCTTCTTTGCTCCAAAATGTCCCATCAAGCCACCTCCATGTGCTTCCTGCAACAACAACAAACGAACAGAGCTAGCTGGAATGCATAGCTTGTTAGCTCTAAACACAAAACCATCACTAACGATGAATTTGTTCCATCCTTTTCCATCTTTACAATGCAGCAACACGTCTCTAAAATCAGCATCGTGAACATATTGGTCCTTAATTGTTTCTAACCCAAAGATCTTATAATCAAGTTGATTCAGCAAAGTATATCTCCGTGACAAAGCATCAGCAATAATATTCTCCTTCCCTTTCTTGTGTTTAATAATATAAGGAAAAGATTCAATAAATTCAACCCATTTTGCATGCCTACGATTCAGTTTTCCTTGACTACGAATATGTTTTAAAGATTCATGATCAGAATGGATAACAAACTCTTTGGGCCACAAATAATGCTGCCATGTCTCTAATGTTCGAACAAGAGCATAGAGTTCTTTATCATAAGTAGAATAATTGAGAACAGGCCCACTCAATTTCTCACTAAAATATGCAATAGGCTTTCCCTCTTGTAACAAAACACCTCCTAGACCAATTCCACTAGCATCACATTCAAGCTCAAAAGTCTTATTAAAATCAGGAAGTTGTAGGAGAGGCGCGTGAGTTAACTTATCTTTCAACATGTCGAATGAATTCTCTTGTGTTTTGCCCCACTCAAAAGGCACCCCCTTCTTGGTAAGCTCATTCAATGGTGCAGCAATGGTGCTGAAATCCTTCACAAAACGGCGATAGAATCCAGCAAGTCCTAGGAAACTCCGCACCTGGGTGATAGTCTTTGGAACAGGCCATCCCTGTATAGCTTCCACCTTGGCTTGATCAACCTCAATTCCCTGTGGAGTTACAACATAACCAAGAAAAGACACTCGATCGGTGCAAAAGGTGCACTTCTCAAGGTTACCAAATAAGCGTGCCTCGCGTAGTGCATTAAAAACAGCACGTAAATGATCAAGATGTTCATCCAATGATTTGCTGTAAATTAATATATCATCAAAATATACGACAACGAATTTCCCAATGAAAGCACGCAAAACCTCGTTCATTAATCTCATGAAAGTACTAGGTGCATTAGTTAACCCAAAAGGCATGACTAACCACTCATATAAACCGAACTTAGTTTTGAAAGCAGTTTTCCATTCATCTCCCAATTTCATACGAATCTGGTGGTACCCACTACGTAAATCAACTTTTGAAAACACAACAGCACCACTCAGTTCATCTAGCATATCATCTAATCGTGGAATAGGGTGTCGATATCGAATGGTGATATTATTAATAGCTCTACAATCAACACACATACGCCATGTTCCATCTTTCTTAGGCACTAAAATTACTGGAACAGCACAAGGGCTAAGGGATTCTCGCACATAACCTTTGTCCAGTAGTTCTTGCACTTGTCGCTGAATTTCCTTTGTTTCTTCCGGGTTTGTCCTGTATGGCGCACGGTTTGGCAAAGATGCACCAGGAATAAGATCAATTTGGTGCTCAATCCCGCGTAGTGGTGGCAGCCCCGCTGGTACCGCACTTGGAAACACATCGGAATACTCCTGCAAAACGTTAGCAACAGCAGGGGGCAAAGAACATTGCATATCCTCAATTGAAATCAAAGCATCCTTGCATATCAAAGCATAAGCAACAGAAGTGGATGCATTGAACTCATTAATATCTGATTTGGTAGCTATCATACAACGTCCTTTCAGTTTTATCTCATCTTTGTTACCAATTACAGATTTATCATTTTTATTGCTCTCGCTCTTTGCTTTAGTAGCCCTTGCAACATCAGTTTGCATAATAGTTTCAGGGGACATAGGATGCAGCACAATTTTGCGATCATGGTATAGAAAAGAATACTGATTTGATCTACCATGATGCATAGAATCTCTATCAAATTGCCAAGGTCTACCTAGCAGAATGTTACAAGCTTGCATAGGCACAACATCACATTCAACAATATCTTTGTAGGATCCGATGGAAAAATTGATTCTCACAAGTCTAGTTACCTTTGCCTTACCACTGTTGTTCAGCCATTGGATGTAGTAGGGATGCGGGTGTGGTTTGGTGTTGAGGGCAAGTTTCTGCACCATATCGCTGCTTGCCAAGTTGTTGCAGCTACCTCCATCAATGATCATGCGGCAGGAACGCTCTTTGATGACACACTTTGTTTGGAATAAAATATGTCGCTGATTTTGCTCCGCCTTCTCCATTTGTGCACTAAGCACTCGCTGCACGATCAAGCTTTCATAGTGGTCCGCTTCACCTGCATTAATATGTTCTTCTATTTGTTCTTCATTACCTGCATGGTCAGTCGCAAGCAGTGCAAGCGTGTCTTCATCAAAATCACTAGCAGATGAGCACTCACCATCATCTTTGACAATCATAACTCGCTTGTTTGGACAGTCACGCATCATGTGTCCATATCCCTTGCACCGGTGACATTGTATGTTGCTTGTTCTACCCGTCGATGCCACGGATGAAGTACTCGCAGCAGGCTTTTGCATCGTCTTTGCAACTGAATTTGTGGGAGCAGCTCGAGTCTTGTCACTAGATGATGGAGTAGACATACGTGTAGATGGAGTTGTAGTCATGCGTTGCTGCCATGAATTAGCCTTCCCTGCAGAAATATTAGTCCTTGCGCTAGCACGTCGTCCCTGCACTTCCCTTTCAGCTTTACAAGCAAGATGAAACAAACGGGTTACACTATTGTATTCTTTGTAAGCGAGGATGTCCTGAATTTCCCGATTTAACCCACCCAAAAATCTAGCCATAGCCGGTTCCTCATCCTCCTCTAGGTTACAACGCAACATACCCGTTTGTAATTCCTGATAATATTCTTCTACACTTTTAGCACCTTGTCTCAATTGTTGCAACTTATTTATCAAATCACGGGCATAGTAAGATGGAACAAATCTAGCTCTCATGGCTCGTTTCAGCGCATCCCAAGTTCTAGGTAAGTTATTAGGATTTTTCTTGCCATATTCTATCCACCAAACAGAAGCAAAATCTGTAAACTCACTAGTAGCAGCCCTAACACGTGTAGTCTCAGGAAATTCATGACATGCAAACTTTTGATCAACAGCAATCTCCCAAGTAATGTAGGCATCAGGGTCATATTTACCATCAAAAGGAGGTATCTTAAATTTAATCTTACTGAAAGCATCATCATTATTGTGTACCTCGCGTCGGCGGTTGCCACCCATACCTCTACGGTTGTGACGTAGGCGTCGTCGATCACGAGCGTCTTGATCATCATGCTCAGTATCAGCAGTGTAGTCATCTTCATGACTACCGTGCTCTCGATCTCCCTCCTTTTCTTCTTTATGCTTCTCTTTATCCTCGGTTTGGAAGTCATCAAATCGCCTTAGGAGAGCAGCAAGGCTTTTGTCCACACTAGCAACGGATTCCTCCAAACTTGTAAGCTTGTTGTTTGTGGCAATCTGCGTAGCCTCCAACTGCCCCAGCTTTTCATTTGTCACCTGCAAGTCATTATCAAGTCCCTCTGTGTGCAGCTTCACTTTCCTTTCAAAATGCTGTATGATGCCCTTAGTGCGAGGTGTATGTAGTGTTTCGTTGTCATCATCTCCCCCTGTCATGGTTCAAAAACAAAGACAACAAGAAAGGCAAGTGAAGAAATAAAAGCCCTACAACTACTAGGATGTAGCTACAGCAAGTCTCTCACACTCAACTTGTTACACAAGTTCTTACCAATTCTTACCTTGCTTGACAGGAGGGGTCGTCTACCAACAAGTCTTCAGCAATGGATGAAGTGTATCGGTGCTGCGGCACAAGACCTGTCAAGCTGTAGAGTATGTGGAGCTATAGGTGGGCTGAAACAAGGATCGAACTAGCACCACGTTAGTTATAAAGGCGAGCTGAATAAACGTTCGACGACGGTACTGTGCTGGTCCTAGGCTAGACCGTGCTAGAGACGCGAGCCTGGACACAAAGGAAAACCACAGCACACCCCTGAAAACAAGGTGGAACAAACCTAAAATCAATATGAAAAACAGCCCCTTTTCTTTTGAATCTTTTCTCTTTCTTTTTTTTTCCTTTTTTTTTGGGCAACCTCAAAATCTGATTATATGAACAAAAGAATACAAAGGAGCAATTCGCTACACACACTTTTTCCGAAAGTACAGGGGTATTCCGGTAAGAAGAAGATACTCTCTCTCTCTCTCTAGAGTAAGGCCGAACAAGTATGGAGTTATCTTTCTTTTGGATCACAGAAGGACTCACGTAGATGGAGTTCAGGATATATTAACAAGCGGACTCCAAGTTCTACTCGGTTTCCACTCAGAACCAACCACAAACGGATTCCACCTATTGCCGAGTTCTACTCGGTTTCCTTTTTTTTTTATCACGTTGGTGGAACTCAGATTGGAACTCAACTCGATCCGGACCAAGACCACAGACAGTTCAATTCCGACTTCACAACAGATTCGACAGAGAGAAGATATGGTAATACTCGGCTGTGTATAGATGGTGACAAGAACTCGAAACTCTAAAGGACTAGACACTAAGACCAGCAACTCGACACAAACCGAAGCAACGCAAATTCAACAAGCCCTAACTAAACGGTACTAGCCAAGGCACAAAGGTTTAATAGGATTATGGAAAAACTAATCTACTATATTTTTTTTTTGGCTTTTCTGGACTATAGGAAATTAATTAAAAACAGCAATGGATTAGAAGTCTCTCACCGAAGAACCTTGATCTGATACCAACTGATGCGAACCCGCTAGGGTTTTTGCCCGATCTTTCGATGAGAAACGGGGATAACTCGATTGGTGGATGGAGATGACGTTCACGGCCCGACTACAGCCCTCAAGACCGCGCCTTAGCAACCGATACACCACGTCCAATAGCCGTCACGATCTTGTGGAGCGCGACAACCAGCCCCTAGGGCTCCCGTCCTGCAAGCAATCGAAGAACTAGCAAGAACGAGGAATCAAGCACTGAATTTGCAAGATGAAATTGAAGGTTTCAAACTGAATCTTAATCAACAATGGGGTTCCGAAGACAGGGAGACGGGCGGCTGATCCTGCACGCGCGCCTACAAGCAAGTAGCTAAGGCTAAACTTGATCTAAACAAAACCCAACCCGACCATGGCGGCTATAGAGGGATATAAGTAGATGGATTGACGACCAAAAGAGTGTTGGGGTCGTCCTCCAACCCTAGGACGCGTCCCTAATGGACCCAACTTGATACATGGGCCATAAGCCCAAAATGAGGTGACGCAGCACCCTGGACAGCAAGACCTGTCGACGGTAATTGGATCATTGCCGCTGCTGCCGAACAGATATTGACGTGGGACTTGATTCATATGAAAGTAAACTTGATAAGCTTTCCAACAAGTCCTGAAGCGCCTGAATCCGAATCCGTATGCAACCGTGGTGGCGGTCACAAGTTGGTGCTTTGCTGCAGTCCGAATCCAGCTAGCGCGAGTCCTTCTCCCTTTCGGTCTTCTCCTCGGTTCCTAATCAAAACAAGAGTGCACGCGTTTCCATTGTCTAAACAAGATGGACAAGAGCTTATCATGGAACTCACTTGATGATTAAGTTGACGAGCACGAGCACGAGTAAGAGGACCAGCTATAGGTTGTGTCGGAGAGGATGTATCGCTGGTGTTGATGTCCTCATCAACGGTCATCTCGAACGAGTTTTGCGGCACCGTTCCTTCAGAAATGAAAGTGCCTAAAACCCACCATACATGAGTTTCGGGTCAAACGGAGATGATTGGGTGCGTCCGTTGCGAAAAATTCAATTGCGAGTTTTTTTTGGGAGTCAGTGGGAAAAACGGTCATCCCGAGCGTGTTTTGCGGCACCGTTCCGTCGGGAATGAAAGTGCCAAAAACCCACCAAACATGAGTTTTGGGTCAAACAGAGATGATTGGGTCCGTCCATTGCAAAAAATTCAACTAGGAGTTTTTTTGGGAATCAGTGGAAAAAAAGGTCACCCCGAGCGAGTTTTGCGGCACCGTTCCGTCAGAAATGAAAGTGCCAAAAACCCACCAAACATGAGTTTTGGGTCAAACGGAGAAGATTGGGTGCGTCCGTTGCGAAAACTTCAACTAGGAGTTTTTTTGGGAATCAGTGGGAAAAACGGTCATCCCGAGCGAGTTTTGCGGCACGGTTCCGTCGGAAATGAAAGTGTCAAAAACCAACCAAACATGAGTTTTGGGTCAAACAGAGATGATTGGGTCCGTCCATTGCGAAAAAATCAACTGCGAGTTTTTTTGGTGAATCAGTGGGAAAAACGGTCATCCCGAGCGAGTTTTGCGGCACCGTTCCGTCGGAAATGAAAGTGCCAAAAACCCACCAAACATGAGTTTTGGGTCAAACGGAGTTGATTGGGTACGTCCGTTGCGAAAAATTCAACTGCGAGTTTTTTTCGTGAATGAGTGGGAAAAACGGCCATCCCGAGCGAGTTTTGCGGCACCGTTCCGTCAGAAATGAAAGTGCCAAAAACCAACCAAACATGAGTTTTGGGTCAAAAGGAGATGATTGGGTGCGTCCATTGCGAAAATTCAACTGCGAGTTTTTTTGTGAATGAGTGGGAAAAACAGCCATCCCGAGCGAGTATTGCCGCACCGTTCCGTCGGAAATGAAAGTGTCAAAAACCCACCAAACATGAGTTTTGGATCAAACGGGGATGATTGGGTGTGTCCCTTGCAAAAAGTTCAACTAGGAGTTTTTTTTGGGAATCATTGGGAAAAACGGTCATCCCTTGCGAGTTTTGCGGCACCGTTCCGTCACAAATGAAAGTGCCAAAAACCAACCAAACATGAGTTTTGGGTCAAACAGAGATGATTGGGTGCATCCGTTGCGAAAAAATCAACTGCGAGTTTTTTTGGTGAATTAGTGGGAAAAACGGTCATCCCGAGCGAGTTTTGCGGCACCGTTCCATAGGAAATGAAAGTGTCAAAAACCAACCAAACATGAGTTTTGGGGCAAACGGAGATGATTGGGTGTGCCCATTGCAAAAATTTCAACTGCGAGTTTTTTCTTGAACCAGTGGGGAAAACGGCCATCCCGAGCGAGTTTTGCGGCACCGTTCCGTCGAAAATGAAAGTGCCAAAAACCAACCAAACATGAGTTTTGGGTCAAACGGAGATGATTGGGTGCGTCCGTTGCGAAAAATTCAACTGGGAGTTTTTTTACGGAATCAGTGGGAAAACGGTCATCTTGAGCGAGTTTTGCGGCACCGTTCCTTCAGAAATGAAAGTGCCAAAAACCCACCAAACATGAGTTTTGGGTCAAACGGAGATGATTGGGTGCGTCCGTTGCGAAAAATTCAACTGCGAGTTTTTTAGGGAATCAGTGGGAAAACGGTCATCTCGAGCGAGTTTTGCGGCACCGTTTCTTCAGAAATGAAAGTGCCAAAACCCACCAAACATGAGTTTTGGGTCAAACGGAGATGATTGGGTGCGTCCGTTGCGAAAAATTCAATTGCGAATTTTTTTCGTGAATCAGTGGGAAAAACGGCCATCTCGAGCGAGTTTTGCGGCAACTTTCCGTCGGAAATGAAAGTGCCAAAAATACACCAAACATTAGTTTTGGGTCAAACAGAGATGATTCGGTGCATCCGTTGCGAAAAAAATCAACTGCGAGTTTTTTTGGTGAATCAGTGGGAAAAACCGCAATCCCGAGCGAGTTTTGTAGCACCGTCCCATCGGAAATGAAAGTGCCAAAAACCAACCAAACATGAGTTTTGGGTCAAACGGAGATGATTGGGTGCGCCCATTGCAAAAAATTCAACTGCAAGTTTTTTCGTGAATCAGTAGGGAAAACGGCCATCCCGAGCGAGTTTTGCCGCACCGTTCCGTCGAAAATGAAAGTGCCAAAAACCAACCAAACATGAGTTTTGGGTCAAACGGAGATGATTGGGTGCGTCCATTGCGAAAAACTCAACTGCGAGTTTTTTTCGTGAATCAGTGGGAAAAACGGCCATCCCGAGCGAGTTTTGCATCTCCGTTCCGTCGGAAATGAAAGTGCCAAAACCCCACCAAACATGAGTTTAGGGTCAAACGGAGGCGATTGGGTGCGTCCATTGCGAAAAATTCAATTGCGAGTTTTTTTCGTGAATCAGTGGGAAAAACGGCCATCCCGAGCGAGTTTTGCAGCACCGTCCCATCGGAAATGAAAGTGCCAAAAACCAACCAAACATGAGTTTTGGGTCAAACGGAGATGATTGGGTGCGTCCATTGCGATAAATTCAACTACGAGTTTTTTTCGTGAAACAGTGGGAAAAACGGCCATCCCGAGCAAGTTTTGCGTCTCCGTTCCGTCGGAAATGAAAGTGCCAAAAACCCACCAAACATGAGTTTTGGGTCAAACGGAGATGATTGGGTGCGTCCGTTGCGAAAAATTCAATTGCGAGTTTTTTTCGTGAATCAGTGGGAAAAACGGCCATCTCGAGCGAGTTTTGCGGCACCGTTCCGTCGGAAATGAAAGTGCCAAAAATACACCAAACATGAGTTTTGGGTCAAACGGAGTTGATTGGGTGTGTCCATTGCGAAAAATTGAACTGCGAGTTTTTTCGTGAATCAGTGTGAAAAACGGTCATCCCGAGCGAGTTTTGCGGCACCGTTCCGTCAGAAATGAAAGTGTCAAAAACCCACCAAACATGAGTTTTGGGTCAAACGGAGATGATTGGGTGCGTCCGTTGCGAAAAATTCAACTAGGAGTGGAGTCAGTGGGAAAAACGGTCATCCCGAGCGAGTTTTGCGGCACCGTTCGATCGGAAATGAAAGTGCCAAAAACCAACCAAACATTAGTTTTGGGTCAAACAGAGATGATTCGGTGCATCCGTTGCGAAAAAATCAACTGCGAGTTTTTTTGGTGAATCAGTGGGAAAAACGGCCATCCCGAGCGAGTTTTGCAGCACCGTTCCATCGGAAATGAAAGTGCCAAAAATACACCAAACATTAGTTTTGGGTCAAACGGAGTTGATTGGGTGCGTCCATTGCAAAAAATTCAAGTGTGAGTTTTTTTCGTGAATCAGTGGGAAAAACGACCATCCTGAGCGAGTTTTGCGGCACCGTTCCGTCGGGAATGAAAGTGCCAAAAACCCACCAAACATGAGTTTTGGGTCAAACAGAGATGATTGGGTGCGTCCATTGCGAAAAATTCAACTAGGAGTTTTTTTGGGAATCAGTGGAAAAAAGGTCACCCCGAGCGAGTTTTGCGGCACCGTTCCGTCAGAAATGAAAGTGCCAAAAACCCACCAAACATGAGTTTTGGGTCAAACGGAGATGACTGGGTGCATCCGTTGCGAAAAAAATCAACTGCGAGTTTTTTTGGTGAATCAGTGGGAAAAACGGCCATCCCGAGCGAGTTTTGCCGCACCGTTCCGTCGAAAATGAAAGTGCCAAAAACCAACCAAACATGAGTTTTGGGTCAAACGGAGATGATTGGGTCCGTCCGTTGCGAAAAAAATCTAGTGCGAGTTTTTTTGGTGAATCAGTGGGAAAAACGGTCATCCCGAGCGAGTTTTGCGGCACCGTTCCGTCGGAAATGAAAGTGCCAAAAACCCACCAAACATGAGTTTTGGGTCAAACGGAGTTGATTGGGTACGTCCGTTGCGAAAAATTCAACTAGGAGTTTTTTTGGGAATCAGTGGAAAAAACGGTCATCCCGAGCGAGTTTTGCGGCACCGTTCCGTCAGAAATGAAAGTGCCAAAAAGCCACCAAACATGAGTTTTGGGTCAAACGGAGATGATTGGGTGCGTCCGTTGCGAAAAATTCAACTGCGAGTTTTTTGGTGAATCAGTGGGATAAACGGCCATCCCGAGCGAGTTTTGAGGCTCCGTTCCGTCGGAAATGAAAGTGTCAAAAACCAACCAAACATGAGTTTTGTGTCAAACGGAGATGATTGGGTGCGTCCTTTGCGAAAAAATCAACTACGAGTTTTTTCGTGAATCAGTGGGAAAATTGGCAATCCCGAGCGAGTTTTGCGGCACCGCTCCATCGGAAATGAAAGTGCCAAAAACCAACCAAACATGAGTTTTGGGTCAAACGAAGATGATTGGGTGCGTCCGTTGCGAAAAATTCAACTGCGAGTTTTTTTCGTAAATCAGTGGGAAAAACAGCCATCCCGAGCGAGTTTTGCGGCACCGTTCCATCGAAAATGAAAGTGCCAAAACCCACCAAACATGAGTTTTGGGTCAAACGGAGATGATTGGGTGCGTGCGTTGCGAAAAATTCAACTGCGAGTTTTTTTGTGAATCAGTGGGAAAAAAAGCCATCCCGAGCGACTTTTGCGGCACCGTTTGGTCGGAAATGAAAGTGTCAAAAACCAACCAAACATGAGTTTTGGGTCAAACAGAGATGATTGGGTGCGTCCGTTGCGAAAAATTCAACTGCGAGTTTTTTTTCGTGAATCAGTGGGGAAAACGGCCATCCCGAGCGAGTTTTGCGGCACCGTTCCGTCGGAAATGAAAGTGCCAAAAACCAACCAAACATGAGTTTTGGGTCAAACGGAGATGATTGGTTGCGTCCATTGCAATAAATTCAACTGCGAGCTTTTTTCTTGAATCAGTGGGAAAACGGCCATCCCGAGCGAGTTTTGCGGCACCGTTCCGTCGGAAATGAAAGTGTCAAAAACCAACCAAACATGAGTTTTGGGTCAAACGGAGATGATTGGGTGCGTCCGTTGCGAAAAATTCAACTGCGAGTTTTTTTCGTGAATCAGTGGGAAAAACGGCCATCCCGAGCGAGTTTTGCGGCACCGTTCCATCGGAACTGAATAAGCCAAAAACCAACCAAACATGAGTTTTGGGTCAAACAGAGATGATTGGGTGCGTCCGTTGCGAAAAAATCAACTGCGAGTTTTTTCGTGAATCAGTGGGGAAAACGGTCATCCCGAGCGAGTTTTGCGGCACCGTTCCGTCGGAAATGAAATTGCCAAAAACCAACCAAACATGAGTTTTGGGTCAAACGGAGATGATTGGGTGCGTCCGTTGCGAAAAATTCAACTGCGAGTTTTTTTAGGGAATCAGTGGGAAAAACGGTCATCTCGAGCGAGTTTTGCGGCACCGTTCCGTCAGAAATGAAAGTGCCAAAAACCCACCAAACATGAGTTTTGGGTCAAACGGAGATGACTGGGTGCGTCTGTTGCGAAAAATTCAATTGCGAGTTTTTTTCGTGAATCAGTGGGAAAAACGGCCATTCCGAGCGAGTTTTGCGGCATCGTTCCGAAAGTGTCAAAAACCAACCAAACATGAGTTTTGGGTCAAACGGAGATGATTGGGTGCGTCCGTTGCGAAAAATTCAACTGCGAGTTTTTTTCGTGAATCAGTGGGAAAAACGGCCATCCCGAGCGAGTTTTGCGGCACCGTTCCATCGGAACTGAATAAGCCAAAAACCAAGCAAACATGAGTTTTGGGTCAAACAGAGATGATTGGGTGCGTCCGTTGCAAAAAAATCAACTGCGAGTTTTTTCGTGAATCAGTGGGGAAAACGGTCATCCCGAGCGAGTTTTGCGGCACCATTCCGTCGGAAATGAAAGTGCCAAAAACCAACCAAACATGAGTTTTGGGTCAAACAGAGATGATTGGGTGCGTCCGTTGCGAAAAAATCAACTGCGAGTTTTTTCGTGAATCAGTGGGGAAAACGGTCATCCCGAGCGAGTTTTGCGGCACCGTTCCGTCGGAAATGAAAGTGCCAAAAACCAACCAAACATGAGTTTTGGGTCAAACGGAGATGATTGGGTGCGTCCGTTGCGAAAAATTCAACTGCGAGTTTTTTTAGGGAATCAGTGGGAAAAACGGTCATCTCGAGCGAGTTTTGCGGCACCGTTCCGTCAGAAATGAAAGTGCCAAAAACCCACCAAACATGAGTTTTGGGTCAAACGAAGATGAGTTTTGGGTCAAACAGAGATGATTGGGTGCGTCCGTTGCGAAAAATTCAACTGCGAGTTTTTTTCGTGAATCCGTGGGAAAAACGGCCATCCCGTGCGAGTTTTGCGGCACTGTTCCGTCGGAAATGAAAGTGCCAAAAACCAACCAGACATGACTTTTGTGTCAAACGGAGATGATTCGGTGCGTCCATTGCCAAAAATTCAACTGCGAGTTTTTTTCGTGAATCAGTGGGAAAAACGGCCATCCCGAGCGAGTTTTGCGGCACCATTCCGCCGGAAATGAAAGTACCAAAACCAACCAAACATGAGTTTTGGGTCAAACAGAGATGATTGGGTGCGTCCATTGCGAAAAATTCAACTCCAAGATTTTTCGTGAATCAGTGGGAAAAACGGCCATCCCGAGCGAGTTTTGCGGCACCGTTCCGTCAGAAATGAAAGTGCCAAAAACCAACCAAACATGAGTTTTGGGTCAAACAGAGATGATTGGCTGCGTCCCTTGCGAAAAAATCAACTGCGAGTTTTTTCGTGAATCAGTGGGAAAAACGGCCATCCCGAGCGAGTTTTGCGGCACCATTCCGTCAGAAATGAAAGTGCCAAAAACCAACCAAACATGAGTTTTGGGTCAAACGGAGATGATTGGGTGCGTCCATTGCGAAAAAATCAACTGCGAGTTTTTTCGTGAATCAGTGGAAAAAATGGCCGTCCCGAGCGAGTTTTGCGGCACCGTTCCGTCGAAAACGAAAGTGCCAAACATGAGTTTTGGGTCAAACGGAGATGATTGGGTGCGTCCGTTGCGAAAAATTCAACTGCAAGTTTTTTTAGGGAATCAGTGGGAAAAACGGCCATCACGAGCGAGTTTTGCGGCAGCGTTCCGTCAGAAATGAAAGTGCCAAAAACCCACCAAACATGAGTTTTGGGTCAAACGGAGAAGATTGGGTGCGTCCGTTGCGAAAAATTCAACTAGGAGTTTTTTTGGGAATCAGAGGGAAAAACGGTCATCCCGAGCGAGTTTTGCGGCACCGTTCCGTCGGAAATGAAAGTGTCAAAAACCAACCAAACATGAGTTTTGGGTCAAACAGAGATGATTGGGTCCGTCCGTTGCGAAAAAAATCAACTGCGAGTTTTTTTGGTGAATCAGTGGGAAAAACGGTCAACCCGAGCGAGTTTTGCGGCACCGTTCCGTCGGAAATGAAAGTGCCAAAAACCCACCAAACATGAGTTTTGGGTCAAACGGAGTTGATTGGGTACGTCCGTTGCGACAAATTCAACTGCGAGTTTTTTTCGTGAATCAGTGGGAAAAACGGCCATCCCGAGCGAGTTTTGCGGCACCGTTCCGTCAGAAATGAAAGTGCTAAAAACCAACCAAACATGAGTTTTGGGTCAAAAGGAGATGATTGGGTGCGTCCATTGCGAAAATTCAACTGCGAGTTGTTTCGTGAATGAGTGGGAAAAACAGCCATCCCGAGCGAGTATTGCCGCACTGTTCCGTCGGAAATGAAAGTGCCAAAAACCCACCAAACATGAGTTTTGGATCAAACGGGGATGATTGGGTGTGTCCGTTGCAAAAAATTCAACTAGGAGTTTTTTGGGAATCAGTGGGAAAAACGGTCATCCCTTGCGAGTTTTGCGGCCCCGTTCCGTCAGAAATGAAAGTGCCAAAAACCAAAAAAACATGAGTTTTGGGTCAAACAGAGATGATTGGGTGCATCCGTTGCGAAAAAATCAACTGCGAGTTTTTTTGGTGAATTAGTGGGAAAAACGGCCATCCCGAGCGAGTTTTGCGGCACCGTTCCATAGGAAATGAAAGTGCCAAAAACCGACCAAACATGAGTTTTGGGTCAAACGGAGAAGATTGGGTGAGTCCGTTGCGAAAAATTCAACTAGGAGTTTTTTTGGGAATCAGTGGGAAAAACGGTCATCCCGACCGAGTTTTGCGGCACCGTTCCGTCGGAAATGAAAGTGCCAAAAACCAACCAAACATGAGTTTTGGGTCAAACAGAGATGATTGGGTGCGTCCATTGCGAAAAAATCAACTGCGAGTTTTTTCGTGAATCAATGGGAAAAACGGCCATCCCGAGCGAGTTTTACGGCACCGTTCCGTCGGAAATTAAAGTGTCAAAAACCCACCAAACATGAGTTTTTGGTCAAACGGGGATGACTGGGTGCGTCCGTTGCGAAAAAATCAACTGCGAATTTTTTTGGTGAATCAGTGGGAAGAACGGTCATCCCGAGCGAGTTTTGCGGCACCGTTCCGTCAGAAATGAAAGTGCCAAAAATACACCTAACATGAGTTTTGCGTCAAACGAAGATGATTGGTTGCGTCCATTGCGAAAAATTCAACTGCGAGATTTTTCGTGAATCAGTGGGGAAAACGGCCATCCCGAGCGAGTTTTGCGGCACCGTTCCGTCGGAAATGAAAGTGCCAAAAACCAACCAAACATGAGTTTTGGGTCAAACGGAGATGATTGGGTGCGTCCATTGCGATAAATTCAACTTGGAGTTTTTTTCGTGAAACAATGGGAAAAACGGCCATCCCGAGCGAGTTTTGCGTCTCCGTTCCGTCGGAAATGAAAGTGCCCAAAACCCACCAAACATGAGTTTTGGGTCAAATGGAGATGATTGGGTGCGTCCGTTGCGATAAATTCAATTGTGAGTTTTTTTCGTGAAACAGTGGGAAAAACGGCCATCTCGAGCGAGTTTTGCGGCACCGTTCCGTCGGAAATGAAAGTGCCAAAAATACACCAAACATGAGTTTTGGGTCAAACGGAGTTGATTGGGTGTGTCCATTGCGAAAAATTCAACTGCGAGTTTTTTCATGAATCAGTGTGAAAAACGGTCATCCCGAGCGAGTTTTGCGGCACCGTTCCGTCAGAAATGATGATGAGGACATCACCGATTCATATATGAGTATCTTATCAACTTCTAAACCAAAGGTGCAACCATTCTATATGAGACTTATTATTGATACATTTGATGAATGGGTGCTGCACCATAAAATATGTGTATTGTCATTTTCAGAATTACATGCATGGATCAAGGGAAGGTTTGATTGCATAAGGAAAGCTTGGAAGATCAATGAAGTTGATTGGGGACCAAGTCCAAGTGTTCTTAACGTTCTCCACAAAGTCACCACGTCAGTTTTGGCACAAGAAAGGAAAGAGTCCAAGTCCAACACGTTTTGGAAGTTGAATTCGGACTGCAGAAAAGTCCCAACTTGTTACGGTCACCACGACTTCATACGGACTCGGATTTGGATGGTTCAGGACTTGATGGAAAGCTTAACAAGTCTACTTTCATTTGGATCCAGCCCCATGTCCGTATCTTCTACACAGCGGCGACAATTATCCAAATATTACCGAGAGATCTTGCTGTCCAGGGTGCTGCGTCACCATATCTTGGGCTATTGGCCCATGTATCAATTTGGGTCCATTAAGGACACGTCCTAGGGTTGGAGGACGACCCCAACACCCTCCTGGTCGTCCTCTCCTCCTCTAATACCTCCCCATAGCCGCCACAAACAGATTGGGTTTTGTTTAGATGTAAGTTTAGCCATTGCTACTTCCTGGTAGACGTTTGTGTCGACTAGACCATCCGTTCTACTTGATTTCGGAACCCCACCTTCATGTGTATCAGATTTGAACCTTCATCTCTTATTTTGCAATAGAGTGCTTGTTCTACTTGTTCTTGCTTGTTCTTCGATTGCTTGCAGGAATAACCCTAGTGGTTTGGTTGGTCGTACATCCACAAGATCGCGAGCAACCGCTGGAATTGGTGTATCGATTGCTAAGGCGCAGCATCCTTGGATGGTTGTAGTCGGGTCGTGAACGTCGTTTCAGTCCAAATTGAAGTTATCCCCCGCTTCTCATCGAAAGATCGGGCAAAAACCCTAGCGGGTTCGCATCATTTGGTATCAGAGCGAGGTTTATCGGTGAGAGATTTCCAATCCTTCGCTGTTTTATTTTTCCTATAGTCCAGCAAAGCCAAAAAATAGTAGATTAGTTTTCTCACAATCCTATAAATCTTTTTGAGCCTTTGCTGGTACCCCTTAGTTAGGGCTTGTTGAGTTTGGTTTACATCGGTTGAGTCAAGTTGCTGGTCTTAGCGTTAGGCTTTTAGAGTTTCGAGTTCTTGTCACGTTTCAGTCACTATCTATCATATCCATCTCCGCTGCCACCATCACCACCATCATACACATATCCACCACACCTTTTACATCTCCATTGCAATCATTACTATCATATACGTGTTCGCTGCACCATATTCATCCCCATTTTATTTGACATCAAAAAATCTGTTTGGACACATATAAAAATTTGAGTTGCTAGCTCTATTCTTGTTACTTCCTGAAAAGAAAGAGAAATACATTGTAAGTTGTTTCTTTCAAAATCTGATTTGTCAAAATTCAGATTTGTTCTAGTTGTGCAAAGTAAAAGAAAAGAAGAAGAAAAATCAGAAAGAAAAGAAAAGAAAGAGAAAGAGAAAGAGGAAAAAAAAGAGAGGAGGAAGAGAAAAAGGGAGTGATAACTTGCTGTTCTTGTTCTTTTTTGTTTCCTATTGTACCGTGACTTGGTTTGTGTCTAGGCTCGCGTCTCTAGCACGGTCTAGCCTAGGACCAGCACGGTGCCACCGCTGAACGATTTCTCAACTCGCTTTTGTGACTAATGTGGTGCTAGTACTTCCTTGCACATTAATTTCAGCCTTCCTACAGCTCCACATATCCAACTACAACTTAAAAGGTGTTGTTGCTGCGGTATCGATATACTATTTTCTAAGGTTTCTGACTTGTTGGTTGCTGCCACCTCTTGTTTGGCTTGGTAAGAACTGGTAAGAGCTCGTTTGAACAGGTTGAGAGTGAGAGAATTATATTTACAACAACCACATCCTAGTAGTTGATTGGAGCATAGATATTATTGTGGATATTTTTGGTTTTCTTCTAATCATGGCAGGGATTCACATGGAAAATAAGCGTGGACTTACTCAGGTTGTGTATTCGCAATTTGCTCAACAAATGGATGGTGACAAGCATGGCACTCATGAGGTTTGCAATGTTTTTCTTGATACAATAAAATCTGCAATACCTTACTTTGAAGGAAACTATGATCCTCATGCATATATTGAATGGGAGCTAGCTGTAGATAAAGAATTTGATAAGCATGACTTGTCTGAAGAACAAATGATTTTTGTTGCTTCTAGTGCTTTAACCAAATATGCTTTGTATGAATGGAAATATCTTTGTAGGCATGACATTGTTCCGCAAACATGGAAAGACTTCAAAATGCATTTTAGAGGTGTATATGTTCCTGCATATTATGCTGATTACTTGCTTACCAAATTAGAGAAATTGAAACAGGGTAGTAGGACCGTGAGACAATACTATCATGATTTTAAAATTTGTATCCTGTTTGGTGGCTTGGATGAATGCATGGAAGATATTATGAGTAGGTTCATGAAAGGGCTCAATTCCGAAATTCAAACTTTGCTCATCAGTGAAACATATAATCATATATCTTGCTTGTTTTGTCTTGCTTGTAAAGTTGAAAATCAGATTCTTTCATCTTTGAATACTTGCAAGAATGGTATGACACATTATAGCCAGCAATTATCTACATTAAATGTTGAAAGGGAGCAAAATATAGTGGAACTTGTTGATGATATGCCTTTGTCACAACATGATTTGCTTGTTGTACCTTGTGACAAAGAAGAGTTGTGTGATACTTCTTCTCTAACTTCATCACCACGACTAGAGATAGAGCACCCTCTTTTTCCCCTTGCTGTCCATAACATTTTGCAGGAGGATGAGAGCAATACTATTGAATGCATTGAGCCATTTGAGCAGCTACACCCACTACAAAAGTTGGAAAAGACTTTTTGTGCAACACCCACCATGTCAGAGGAGAGCGAGAAAAGCAACACATATGATGCTGCAATCACTCCATGTGAGTATGATCATGCTTCACTTATATCTACAACACGACTAGTGCTTGGACATGATAATTCTATTCTTAACGACATGCATGCTAAAGTAAGGAGAGTTTGTCGCATTGCTAGTGAGAAAGAGGAGCTGAATATCATATCATCTTTAAATTGCTTAGGTTATATCGAATTTGATTTTCTTTGTGACCTGAATAGTTTGGAGAATGATATATCTATGAAATCTGTTTTGCCAAGCTTTATTCAATGTTCACTTTATGCAATTGGCAAATATGATAGCAAAGGAAATTATTTGGTGCATAAAGTTTATATTTGCTCTAATATGAAATCTACTTTGGAGCTACAATACCATGATCAAATCAAGGGATGCACTAACACTAATAATGTACAACAAAGTATCCCTAGTTTTTCTTATATGCAACAGGGCCAGCCTAAAGAAGGGAAGTATTGTTTGTTGTTGACATGCAACATGGTCGTCCTTCGGTTTTCTGATATCAATATAACCACATTTGAATGCCGCTGGAGCAAGTCGAGGACGACTTGCAGCCAAGAAGGGGAGAATGATGAGGACATCACCGATTCATATATGAGTATCTTATCAACTTCTAAACCAAAGGTGCAACCATTCTATATGAGACTTATTATTGATACATTTGATGAATGGGTGCTGCACCATAAAATATGTGTATTGTCATTTTCAGAATTACATGCATGGATCAAGGGAAGGTTTGATTGCATAAGGAAAGCTTGGAAGATCAATGAAGTTGATTGGGGACCAAGTCCAAGTGTTCTTAACGTTCTCCACAAAGTCACCACGTCAGTTTTGGCACAAGAAAGGAAAGAGTCCAAGTCCAACACGTTTTGGAAGTTGAATTCGGACTGCAGAAAAGTCCCAACTTGTTACGGTCACCACGACTTCATACGGACTCGGATTTGGATGGTTCAGGACTTGATGGAAAGCTTAACAAGTCTACTTTCATTTGGATCCAGCCCCATGTCCGTATCTTCTACACAGCGGCGACAATTATCCAAATATTACCGAGAGATCTTGCTGTCCAGGGTGCTGCGTCACCATATCTTGGGCTATTGGCCCATGTATCAATTTGGGTCCATTAAGGACACGTCCTAGGGTTGGAGGACGACCCCAACACCCTCCTGGTCGTCCTCTCCTCCTCTAATACCTCCCCATAGCCGCCACAAACAGATTGGGTTTTGTTTAGATGTAAGTTTAGCCATTGCTACTTCCTGGTAGACGTTTGTGTCGACTAGACCATCCGTTCTACTTGATTTCGGAACCCCACCTTCATGTGTATCAGATTTGAACCTTCATCTCTTATTTTGCAATAGAGTGCTTGTTCTACTTGTTCTTGCTTGTTCTTCGATTGCTTGCAGGAATAACCCTAGTGGTTTGGTTGGTCGTACATCCACAAGATCGCGAGCAACCGCTGGAATTGGTGTATCGATTGCTAAGGCGCAGCATCCTTGGATGGTTGTAGTCGGGTCGTGAACGTCGTTTCAGTCCAAATTGAAGTTATCCCCCGCTTCTCATCGAAAGATCGGGCAAAAACCCTAGCGGGTTCGCATCAAATGAAAGTGCCAAAAACCCACCAAACATGAGTTTTGGGTCAAACGGAGATGACTGGGTGCATCCGTTGCGAAAAAAATCAACTGCGAGTTTTTTTGGTGAATCATTGGGAAAAACGGCCATCCCGAGCGAGTTTTGCCGCACCGTTCCGTCGAAAATGAAAGTGCCAAAAACCAACCAAACATGAGTTTTGGGTCAAACGGAGATGATTGGGTGCGCCCATTGCAAAAAAAATCAAGTGCGAGTTTTTTTTCGTGAATCAGTGGGATAAACGGCCATCCCGAGCGAGTTTTGCCGCCCGTGCCGTCGGAAATGAAAGTGTCAAAAACCAACCAAACATGAGTTTTGGGTCAAACGAAGATGATTGGGTGCGTCCATTGCAAAAAATTCAACTACGAGTTTTTTTTCGTGAATCAATGGGAAAAACAACCATCCCGAGCGAGTTTTGCGGCACCGTTCCGTCGGAAATGAAAGTGCCAAAAACCCACCAAACATGAGTTTTGGGTCAAACGGAGATGATTGGGTGCGTCCGTTGCCAAAAATTCAACTATGAGTTTTTTTAGGGAATCAGTGGGAAAACGGTCATCTCGAACGAGTTTTGCGGCACCGTTCCTTCAGAAATGAAAGTGCCTAAAACCCACCATACATGAGTTTCGGGTCAAACGGAGATGATTGGGTGCGTCCGTTGCGAAAAATTCAATTGCGAGTTTTTTTTGGGAGTCAGTGGGAAAAACGGTCATCCCGAGCGTGTTTTGCGGCACCGTTCCGTCGGGAATGAAAGTGCCAAAAACCCACCAAACATGAGTTTTGGGTCAAACAGAGATGATTGGGTCCGTCCATTGCAAAAAATTCAACTAGGAGTTTTTTTGGGAATCAGTGGAAAAAAAGGTCACCCCGAGCGAGTTTTGCGGCACCGTTCCGTCAGAAATGAAAGTGCCAAAAACCCACCAAACATGAGTTTTGGGTCAAACGGAGAAGATTGGGTGCGTCCGTTGCGAAAACTTCAACTAGGAGTTTTTTTGGGAATCAGTGGGAAAAACGGTCATCCCGAGCGAGTTTTGCGGCACGGTTCCGTCGGAAATGAAAGTGTCAAAAACCAACCAAACATAAGTTTTGGGTCAAACAGAGATGATTGGGTCCGTCCATTGCGAAAAAATCAACTGCGAGTTTTTTTGGTGAATCAGTGGGAAAAACGGTCATCCCGAGCGAGTTTTGCGGCACCGTTCCGTCGGAAATGAAAGTGCCAAAAACCCACCAAACATGAGTTTTGGGTCAAACGGAGTTGATTGGGTACGTCCGTTGCGAAAAATTCAACTGCGAGTTTTTTTCGTGAATGAGTGGGAAAAACGGCCATCCCGAGCGAGTTTTGCGGCACCGTTCCGTCAGAAATGAAAGTGCCAAAAACCAACCAAACATGAGTTTTGGGTCAAAAGGAGATGATTGGGTGCGTCCATTGCGAAAATTCAACTGCGAGTTTTTTTGTGAATGAGTGGGAAAAACAGCCATCCCGAGCGAGTATTGCCGCACCGTTCCGTCGGAAATGAAAGTGTCAAAAACCCACCAAACATGAGTTTTGGATCAAACGGGGATGATTGGGTGTGTCCCTTGCAAAAAGTTCAACTAGGAGTTTTTTTGGGAATCATTGGGAAAAACGGTCATCCCTTGCGAGTTTTGCGGCACCGTTCCGTCACAAATGAAAGTGCCAAAAACCAACCAAACATGAGTTTTGGGTCAAACAGAGATGATTGGGTGCATCCGTTGCGAAAAAATCAACTGCGAGTTTTTTTGGTGAATTAGTGGGAAAAACGGTCATCCCGAGCGAGTTTTGCGGCACCGTTCCATAGGAAATGAAAGTGTCAAAAACCAACCAAACATGAGTTTTGGGGCAAACGGAGATGATTGGGTGTGCCCATTGCAAAAATTTCAACTGCGAGTTTTTTCTTGAACCAGTGGGGAAAACGGCCATCCCGAGCGAGTTTTGCGGCACCGTTCCGTCGAAAATGAAAGTGCCAAAAACCAACCAAACATGAGTTTTGGGTCAAACGGAGATGATTGGGTGCGTCCGTTGCGAAAAATTCAACTGGGAGTTTTTTTACGGAATCAGTGGGAAAACGGTCATCTTGAGCGAGTTTTGCGGCACCGTTCCTTCAGAAATGAAAGTGCCAAAAACCCACCAAACATGAGTTTTGGGTCAAACGGAGATGATTGGGTGCATCCGTTGCGAAAAATTCAACTGCGAGTTTTTTAGGGAATCAGTGGGAAAACGGTCATCTCGAGCGAGTTTTGCGGCACCGTTCCTTCAGAAATGAAAGTGCCAAAACCCACCAAACATGAGTTTTGGGTCAAACGGAGATGATTGGGTGCGTCCGTTGCGAAAAATTCAATTGCGAATTTTTTTCGTGAATCAGTGGGAAAAACGGCCATCTCGAGCGAGTTTTGCGGCAACTTTCCGTCGGAAATGAAAGTGCCAAAAATACACCAAACATTAGTTTTGGGTCAAACAGAGATGATTCGGTGCATCCGTTGCGAAAAAAATCAACTGCGAGTTTTTTTGGTGAATCAGTGGGAAAAACCGCAATCCCGAGCGAGTTTTGTAGCACCGTCCCATCGGAAATGAAAGTGCCAAAAACCAACCAAACATGAGTTTTGGGTCAAACGGAGATGATTGGGTGCGCCCATTGCAAAAAATTCAACTGCAAGTTTTTTCGTGAATCAGTAGGGAAAACGGCCATCCCGAGCGAGTTTTGCCGCACCGTTCCGTCGAAAATGAAAGTGCCAAAAACCAACCAAACATGAGTTTTGGGTCAAACGGAGATGATTGGGTGCGTCCATTGCGAAAAACTCAACTGCGAGTTTTTTTCGTGAATCAGTGGGAAAAACGGCCATCCCGAGCGAGTTTTGCATCTCCGTTCCGTCGGAAATGAAAGTGCCAAAACCCCACCAAACATGAGTTTAGGGTCAAACGGAGGCGATTGGGTGCGTCCATTGCGAAAAATTCAATTGCGAGTTTTTTTCGTGAATCAGTGGGAAAAACGGCCATCCCGAGCGAGTTTTGCAGCACCGTCCCATCGGAAATGAAAGTGCCAAAAACCAACCAAACATGAGTTTTGGGTCAAACGGAGATGATTGGGTGCGTCCATTGCGATAAATTCAACTACGAGTTTTTTTCGTGAAACAGTGGGAAAAACGGCCATCCCGAGCAAGTTTTGCGTCTCCGTTCCGTCGGAAATGAAAGTGCCAAAAACCCACCAAACATGAGTTTTGGGTCAAACGGAGATGATTGGGTGCGTCCGTTGCGAAAAATTCAAGTGCGAGTTTTTTTCGTGAATCAGTGGGAAAAACGGCCATCTCGAGCGAGTTTTGCGGCACCGTTCCGTCGGAAATGAAAGTGCCAAAAATACACCAAACATGAGTTTTGGGTCAAACGGAGTTGATTGGGTGTGTCCATTGCGAAAAATTGAACTGCGAGTTTTTTCGTGAATCAGTGTGAAAAACGGTCATCCCGAGCGAGTTTTGCGGCACCGTTCCGTCAGAAATGAAAGTGTCAAAAACCCACCAAACATGAGTTTTGGGTCAAACGGAGATGATTGGGTGCGTCCGTTGCGAAAAATTCAACTAGGAGTGGAGTCAGTGGGAAAAACGGTCATCCCGAGCGAGTTTTGCGGCACCGTTCGATCGGAAATGAAAGTGCCAAAAACCAACCAAACATTAGTTTTGGGTCAAACAGAGATGATTCGGTGCATCCGTTGCGAAAAAAATCAACTGCGAGTTTTTTTGGTGAATCAGTGGGAAAAACGGCCATCCCGAGCGAGTTTTGCAGCACCGTTCCATCGGAAATGAAAGTGCCAAAAACACACCAAACATTAGTTTTGGGTCAAACGGAGTTGATTGGGTGCGTCCATTGCAAAAAATTCAAGTGTGAGTTTTTTTCGTGAATCAGTGGGAAAAACGACCATCCTGAGCGAGTTTTGCGGCACCGTTCCGTCGGGAATGAAAGTGCCAAAAACCCACCAAACATGAGTTTTGGGTCAAACAGAGATGATTGGGTCCGTCCATTGCGAAAAATTCAACTAGGAGTTTTTTTGGGAATCAGTGGAAAAAAGGTCACCCCGAGCGAGTTTTGCGGCACCGTTCCGTCAGAAATGAAAGTGCCAAAAACCCACCAAACATGAGTTTTGGGTCAAACGGAGAAGATTGGGTGCGTCCGTTGCGAAAAATTCAACTAGGAGTTTTTTTGGGAATCAGTGGGAAAAACGGTCATCCCGAGCGAGTTTTGCGGCACCGTTCCGTCGGAAATGAAAGTGTCAAAAACCAACCAAACATGAGTTTTGGGTCAAACACAGATGATTGGGTCCGTCCGTTGTGAAAAAATCAACTGCGAGTTTTTTTGGTGAATCAGTGGGAAAAACGGACATCCCGAGCGAGTTTTGCGGCACCGTTCCGTCGGAAATGAAAGTGCCAAAAACCAACCAAACATGAGTTTTGGGTCAAACGGAGATGATTGGGTGCGTCCGTTGCAAAAAATTCAACACTGAGTTTTTTTAGGGAATCAGTGGCTAAACGGTCAACTCGAGCGAGTTTTGCGGCACCGTTTGGTCAGAAATGAAAGTGCCAAAAATACACCAAACATGAGTTTTGGGTCAAACGGAGTTGATTGGGTGTGTCCATTGCGAAAAACGGTCATCCCGAGCGAGTTTTGCGGCACCGTTCCGTCAGAAATGAAAGTGCCAAAAAGCCACCAAACATGAGTTTTGGGTCAAACGGAGATGATTGGGTGCGTCCGTTGCGAAAAATTCAACTGCGAGTTTTTTGGTGAATCAGTGGGATAAACGGCCATCCCGAGCGAGTTTTGAGGCTCCGTTCCGTCGGAAATGAAAGTGTCAAAAACCAACCAAACATGAGTTTTGTGTCAAACGGAGATGATTGGGTGCGTCCTTTGCGAAAAAATCAACTACGAGTTTTTTCGTGAATCAGTGGGAAAATTGGCAATCCCGAGCGAGTTTTGCGGCACCGCTCCATCGGAAATGAAAGTGCCAAAAACCAACCAAACATGAGTTTTGGGTCAAACGAAGATGATTGGGTGCGTCCGTTGCGAAAAATTCAACTGCGAGTTTTTTTCGTAAATCAGTGGGAAAAACAGCCATCCCGAGCGAGTTTTGCGGCACCGTTCCGTCGAAAATGAAAGTGCCAAAACCCACCAAACATGAGTTTTGGGTCAAACGGAGATGATTGGGTGCGTGCGTTGCGAAAAATTCAACTGCGAGTTTTTTTCGTGAATCAGTGGGAAAAACAGCCATCCCGAGCGAGTTTTGCGGCACCGTTTGGTCGGAAATGAAAGTGTCAAAAACCAACCAAACATGAGTTTTGGGTCAAACAGAGATGATTGGGTGCGTCCGTTGCGAAAAATTCAACTGCGAGTTTTTTTTCGTGAATCAGTGGGGAAAACGGCCATCCCGAGCGAGTTTTGCGGCACCGTTCCGTCGGAAATGAAAGTGCCAAAAACCAACCAAACATGAGTTTTGGGTCAAACGGAGATGATTGGTTGCGTCCATTGCGATAAATTCAACTGCGAGCTTTTTTCTTGAATCAGTGGGAAAACGGCCATCCCGAGCGAGTTTTGCGGCACCGTTCCGTCGGAAATGAAAGTGTCAAAAACCAACCAAACATGAGTTTTGGGTCAAACGGAGATGATTGGGTGCGTCCGTTGCGAAAAATTCAACTGCGAGTTTTTTTCGTGAATCAGTGGGAAAAACGGCCATCCCGAGCGAGTTTTGCGGCACCGTTCCATCGGAACTGAATAAGCCAAAAACCAACCAAACATGAGTTTTGGGTCAAACAGAGATGATTGGGTGCGTCCGTTGCGAAAAAATCAACTGCGAGTTTTTTCGTGAATCAGTGGGGAAAACGGTCATCCCGAGCGAGTTTTGCGGCACCGTTCCGTCGGAAATGAAAGTGCCAAAAACCAACCAAACATGAGTTTTGGGTCAAACGGAGATGATTGGGTGCGTCCGTTGCGAAAAATTCAACTGCGAGTTTTTTTAGGCAATCAGTGGGAAAAACGGTCATCTCGAGCGAGTTTTGCGGCACCGTTCCGTCAGAAATGAAAGTGCCAAAAACCCACCAAACATGAGTTTTGGGTCAAACGGAGATGACTGGGTGCGTCTGTTGCGAAAAATTCAATTGCGAGTTTTTTTCGTGAATCAGTGGGAAAAACGGCCATTCCGAGCGAGTTTTGCGGCATCGTTCCGAAAGTGTCAAAAACCAACCAAACATGAGTTTTGGGTCAAACGGAGATGATTGGGTGCGTCCGTTGCGAAAAATTCAACTGCGAGTTTTTTTCGTGAATCAGTGGGAAAAACGGCCATCCCGAGCGAGTTTTGCGGCACCGTTCCATCGGAACTGAATAAGCCAAAAACCAACCAAACATGAGTTTTGGGTCAAACAGAGATGATTGGGTGCGTCCGTTGCGAAAAAATCAACTGCGAGTTTTTTCGTGAATCAGTGGGGAAAACGGTCATCCCGAGCGAGTTTTGCGGCACCATTCCGTCGGAAATGAAAGTGCCAAAAACCAACCAAACATGAGTTTTGGGTCAAACGGAGATGATTGGGCGCGTCCATTGCGAAAAATTGAACTGCGAGTTTTTTTCATGAATCAGTGGGAAAAACGGCCATCCCGAGCGAGTTTTGCGGCACCGTTCCGTCAGAAATCAAAGTGCCAAAAACCAACCAAACATGAGCTTTGGGTCAAACGGGGATGATTGGGTGCGTCCGTTGCGAAAAAATCAATTGCAAGATTCTTTGGTGAATTAGTGGGAAAAACGGCCATCTCGAGCGAGTTTTGCGGCACCGTTCCGTCGGAAATGAAAGTGCCAAAAACCAACCAAACATGAGTTTTGGGTCAAACAGAGATGATTGGGTGCGTCCGTTGCGAAAAATTCAACTGCGAGTTTTTTTCGTGAATCCGTGGGAAAAACGGCCATCCCGTGCGAGTTTTGCGGCACTGTTCCGTCGGAAATGAAAGTGCCAAAAACCAACCAGACATGACTTTTGTGTCAAACGGAGATGATTCGGTGCGTCCATTGCCAAAAATTCAACTGCGAGTTTTTTTCGTGAATCAGTGGGAAAAACGGCCATCCCGAGCGAGTTTTGCGGCACCATTCCGCCGGAAATGAAAGTACCAAAACCAACCAAACATGAGTTTTGGGTCAAACAGAGATGATTGGGTGCGTCCATTGCGAAAAATTCAACTCCAAGATTTTTCGTGAATCAGTGGGAAAAACGGCCATCCCGAGCGAGTTTTGCGGCACCGTTCCGTCAGAAATGAAAGTGCCAAAAACCAACCAAACATGAGTTTTGGGTCAAACAGAGATGATTGGCTGCGTCCCTTGCGAAAAAATCAACTGCGAGTTTTTTCGTGAATCAGTGGGAAAAACGGCCATCCCGAGCGAGTTTTGCGGCACCATTCCGTCAGAAATGAAAGTGCCAAAAACCAACCAAACATGAGTTTTGGGTCAAACGGAGATGATTGGGTGCGTCCATTGCGAAAAAATCAACTGCGAGTTTTTTCGTGAATCAGTGGAAAAAATGGCCGTCCCGAGCGAGTTTTGCGGCACCGTTCCGTCGAAAACGAAAGTGCCAAACATGAGTTTTGGGTCAAACGGAGATGATTGGGTGCGTCCATTGCGAAAAATTCAACTGCAAGTTTTTTTAGGGAATCAGTGGGAAAAACGGCCATCACGAGCGAGTTTTGCGGCAGCGTTCCGTCAGAAATGAAAGTGCCAAAACCCCACCAAACATGAGTTTTGGGTCAAACGGAGAAGATTGGGTGCGTCCGTTGCGAAAAATTCAACTAGGAATTTTTTTGGGAATCAGACGGAAAAACGGTCATCCCGAGCGAGTTTTGCGGCACCGTTCCGTCGGAAATGAAAGTGTCAAAAACCAACCAAACATGAGTTTTGGGTCAAACAGAGATGATTGGGTCCGTCCGTTGCGAAAAAAATCAACTGCGAGTTTTTTTGGTGAATCAGTGGGAAAAACGGTCAACCCGAGCGAGTTTTGCGGCACCGTTCCGTCGGAAATGAAAGTGCCAAAAACCCACCAAACATGAGTTTTGGGTCAAACGGAGTTGATTGGGTACGTCCGTTGCGACAAATTCAACTGCGAGTTTTTTTCGTGAATCAGTGGGAAAAACGGCCATCCCGAGCGAGTTTTGCGGTACCGTTCCGTCAGAAATGAAAGTGCTAAAAACCAACCAAACATGAGTTTTGGGTCAAAAGGAGATGATTGGGTGCGTCCATTGCGAAAATTCAACTGCGAGTTGTTTCGTGAATGAGTGGGAAAAACAGCCATCCCGAGCGAGTATTGCCGCACTGTTCCGTCGGAAATGAAAGTGCCAAAAACCCACCAAACATGAGTTTTGGATCAAACGGGGATGATTGGGTGTGTCCGTTGCAAAAAATTCAACTAGGAGTTTTTTGGGAATCAGTGGGAAAAACGGTCATCCCTTGCGAGTTTTGCGGCCCCGTTCCGTCAGAAATGAAAGTGCCAAAAACCAAAAAAACATGAGTTTTGGGTCAAACAGAGATGATTGGGTGCATCCGTTGCGAAAAAATCAACTGCGAGTTTTTTTGGTGAATTAGTGGGAAAAACGGCCATCCCGAGCGAGTTTTGCGGCACCGTTCCAAAGGAAATGAAAGTGCCAAAAACCGACCAAACATGAGTTTTGGGTCAAACGGAGAAGATTGGGTGCGTCCGTTGCGAAAAATTCAACTAGGAGTTTTTTTGGGAATCAGTGGGAAAAACGGTCATCCCGACCGAGTTTTGCGGCACCGTTCCGTCGGAAATGAAAGTGCCAAAAACCAACCAAACATGAGTTTTGGGTCAAACAGAGATGATTGGGTGCGTCCATTGCGAAAAAATCAACTGCGAGTTTTTTCGTGAATCAATGGGAAAAACGGCCATCCCGAGCGAGTTTTACGGCACCGTTCCGTCGGAAATTAAAGTGTCAAAAACCCACCAAACATGAGTTTTTGGTCAAACGGGGATGACTGGGTGCGTCCGTTGCGAAAAAATCAACTGCGAATTTTTTTGGTGAATCAGTGGGAAGAACGGTCATCCCGAGCGAGTTTTGCGGCACCATTCCGTCAGAAATGAAAGTGCCAAAAATACACCTAACATGAGTTTTGCGTCAAACGAAGATGATTGGTTGCGTCCATTGCGAAAAATTCAACTGCGAGATTTTTCGTGAATCAGTGGGGAAAACGGCCATCCCGAGCGAGTTTTGCGGCACCGTTCCGTCGGAAATGAAAGTGCCAAAAACCAACCAAACATGAGTTTTGGGTCAAACGGAGATGATTGGGTGCGTCCATTGCGATAAATTCAACTTGGAGTTTTTTCGTGAAACAATGGGAAAAACGGCCATCCCGAGCGAGTTTTGCGTCTCCGTTCCGTCGGAAATGAAAGTGCCCAAAACCCACCAAACATGAGTTTTGGGTCAAATGGAGATGATTGGGTGCGTCCGTTGCGATAAATTCAATTGTGAGTTTTTTTCGTGAAACAGTGGGAAAAACGGCCATCTCGAGCGAGTTTTGCGGCACCGTTCCGTCGGAAATGAAAGTGCCAAAAATACACCAAACATGAGTTTTGGGTCAAACGGAGTTGATTGGGTGTGTCCATTGCGAAAAATTCAACTGCGAGTTTTTTCGTGAATCAGTGTGAAAAACGGTCATCCCGAGCGAGTTTTGCGGCACCGTTCCGTCAGAAATGAAAGTGCCAAAAACCCACCAAACATGAGTTTTGGGTCAAACGGAGATGACTGGGTGCATCCGTTGCGAAAAAAATCAACTGCGAGTTTTTTTGGTGAATCAGTGGGAAAAACGGCCATCCCGAGCGAGTTTTGCCGCACCGTTCCGTCGGAAATGAAAGTGCCAAAAACCAACCAAACATGAGTTTTGGGTCAAACGGAGATGATTGGGTGCGCCCATTGCAAAAAAAATCAAGTGCGAGTTTTTTTTCGTGAATCAGTGGGATAAACGGCCATCCCGAGCGAGTTTTGCCGCCCGTGCCGTCGGAAATGAAAGTGTCAAAAACCAACCGAACATGAGTTTTGGGTCAAACGAAGATGATTGGGTGCGTCCATTGCAAAAAATTCAACTACGAGTTTTTTTTCGTGAATCAATGGGAAAAACAACCATCCCGAGCGAGTTTTGCGGCACCGTTCCGTCGGAAATGAAAGTGCCAAAAACCCACCAAACATGAGTTTTGGGTCAAACGGAGATGATTGGGTGCGTCCGTTGCCAAAAATTCAACTATGAGTTTTTTTAGGGAATCAGTGGGAAAACGGTCATCTCGAACGAGTTTTGCGGCACCGTTCCTTCAGAAATGAAAGTGCCTAAAACCCACCATACATGAGTTTCGGGTCAAACGGAGATGATTGGGTGCGTCCGTTGCGAAAAATTCAATTGCGAGTTTTTTTTGGGAGTCAGTGGGAAAAACGGTCATCCCGAGCGTGTTTTGCGGCACCGTTCCGTCGGGAATGAAAGTGCCAAAAACCCACCAAACATGAGTTTTGGGTCAAACAGAGATGATTGGGTCCGTCCATTGCAAAAAATTCAACTAGGAGTTTTTTTGGGAATCAGTGGAAAAAAAGGTCACCCCGAGCGAGTTTTGCGGCACCGTTCCGTCAGAAATGAAAGTGCCAAAAACCCACCAAACATGAGTTTTGGGTCAAACGGAGAAGATTGGGTGCGTCCGTTGCGAAAACTTCTGATGAGGACATCAACACCAGCGATACATCCTCTCCGACACAACCTATAGCTGGTCCTCTTACTCGTGCTCGTGCTCGTCAACTTAATCATCAAGTGAGTTCCATGATAAGCTCTTGTCCATCTTGTTTAGACAATGGAAACGCGTGCACTCTTGTTTTGATTAGGAACCGAGGAGAAGACCGAAAGGGAGAAGGACTCGCGCTAGCTGGATTCGGACTGCAGCAAAGCACCAACTTGTGACCGCCACCACGGTTGCATACGGATTCGGATTCAGGCGCTTCAGGACTTGTTGGAAAGCTTATCAAGTTTACTTTCATATGAATCAAGTCCCACGTCAATATCTGTTCGGCAGCAGCGGCAATGATCCAATTACCGTCGACAGGTCTTGCTGTCCAGGGTGCTGCGTCACCTCATTTTGGGCTTATGGCCCATGTATCAAGTTGGGTCCATTAGGGACACGTCCTAGGGTTGGAGGACGACCCCAACACTCTTTTGGTCGTCCATCCATCTACTTATATCCCTCTATAGCCGCCATGGTCGGGTTGGGTTTTGTTTAGATCAAGTTTAGCCTTAGCTACTTGCTTGTAGGCGCGCGTGCAGGATCAGCCGCCCGTCTCCTTGTCTTCGGAACCCCATTGTTGATTAAGATTCAGTTGGAAACCCTCAATTTCATCTTACAAATTTAGTGCTTGTTTCCTCGTTCTTGCTAGTTCTTCGATTGCTTGCAGGACGGGAGCCCTAGGGGCTGGTTGTCGCGCTCCACAAGATCGTGACGGCTATTGGACGTGGTGTATCGGTTGCTAAGGCGCGGTCTTGAGGGCTGTAGTCGGGCCGTGAACGTCATCTCCATCCACCAATCGAGTTATCCCCGTTTCTCATCGAAAGATCGGGCAAAAACCCTAGCGGGTTCGCATCAGTTGGTAATCAGAGCAAGGTTCTTCGGTGAGAGACTTCTAATCCATTGCTGTTTTTAATTAATTTCCTATAGTCCAGAAAAGCCAAAAAAATATAGTAGATTAGTTTTTCCATAATCCTATTAAACCTTTGTGCCCTGGCTAGTACCGTTTAGTTAGGGCTTGTTGAATTTGCGTTGCTTCGGTTTGTGTTGAGTTGCTGGTCTTAGTGTCTAGTCCTTTAGAGTTTCGAGTTCTTGTCACCATCTATACACAGCCGAGTATTACCATATCTTCTCTCTGTCGAATCTGTTGTGAAGTCCGAATTGAACTGTGGTCTTGGTCCGGATCGAGTTGAGTTCCAATCTGAGTTCCACCAACGTGATAAAAAAAAAGGAAACCGAGTAGAACTCGGCAATAGGTGGAATCCGTTTGTGGTTGGTTCTGAGTGGAAACCGAGTAGAACTTGGAGTCCGCTTGTTAATATATCGTGAACTCCATCTACGTGAGTCCTTCTGTGATCCAAAAGAAAGATAACTCCATACTTGTTCGGCCTTACTCTAGAGAGAGAGAGAGAGAGAGTATCTTCTTACCGGAATACCCCTGTACTTTCGGAAAAAGTGTGTGTAGCGAATTGCTCCTTTGTATTCTTTTGTTCATATAATCAGTTTTTGAGGTTGCCCAAAAAAAAAAAAAAAAAAAAAAGAAAAGAGAAAAGATTCAAAAGAAAAGGGGCTGTTTTTCATATTGATTTTAGGTTTGTTCCACCTTGTTTTCAGCGGTGTGCTGTGGTTTTCCTTTGTGTCCAGGCTCGCGTCTCTAGCACGGTCTAGCCTAGGACCAGCACAGTACCATCGTCGAACGTTTATTCAGCTCGCCTTTATAACTAACGTGGTGCTAGTTCGTTCCTTGTTTCAGCCCACCTATAGCTCCACATACTCTACAGCTTGACAGGTCTTGTGCCGCAGCACCGATACACTTCATCCATTGCTGAAGACTTGTTGGTAGACGACCCCTCCTGTCAAGCAAGGTAAGAATTGGTAAGAACTTGTGTAACAAGTTGAGTGTGAGAGACTTGCTGTAGCTACATCCTAGTAGCTGTAGGGCTTTTATTTCTTCACTTGCCTTTCTTGTTGTCTTTGTTTTTGAACCATGACAGGGGGAGATGATGATAACGAAACACTACATACACCTCGCACTAAGGGCATCATACAACATTTTGAAAGGAAAGTGAAGCTGCACACAGAGGGACTTGATAATGACTTGCAGGTGACAAATGAAAAGCTGGGGCAGTTGGAGGCTACGCAGATGGCCACAAACAACAAGCTTACAAGTTTGGAGGAATCCGTTGCTAGTGTGGACAAAAGCCTTGCTGCTCTCCTAAGGCGATTTGATGACTTCCACACCGAAGATAAAGAGAAGCATAAAGAAGAAAAGGAGGGAGATCGAGAGCACGGTAGTCATGAAGATGACTACACTGCTGATACTGAGCATGATGATCAAGACGCTCGTGATCGACGACGCCTACGTCACAACCGTAGAGGTATGGGTGGCAACCGCCGACGCGAGGTACACAATAATGATGATGCTTTCAGTAAGATTAAATTTAAGATACCTCCTTTTGATGGTAAATATGACCCTGATGCCTACATTACTTGGGAGATTGCTGTTGATCAAAAGTTTGCATGTCATGAATTTCCTGAGACTACACGTGTTAGGGCTGCTACTAGTGAGTTTACAGATTTTGCTTCTGTTTGGTGGATAGAATATGGCAAGAAAAATCCTAATAACTTACCTAGAACTTGGGATGCGCTGAAACGAGCCATGAGAGCTAGATTTGTTCCATCTTACTATGCCCGTGATTTGATAAATAAGTTGCAACAATTGAGACAAGGTGCTAAAAGTGTAGAAGAATATTATCAGGAATTACAAACGGGTATGTTGCGTTGTAACCTAGAGGAGGATGAGGAACCGGCTATGGCTAGATTTTTGGGTGGGTTAAATCGGGAAATTCAGGACATCCTCGCTTACAAAGAATACAATAGTGTAACCCGTTTGTTTCATCTTGCTTGTAAAGCTGAAAGAGAAGTGCAGGGACGACGTGCTAGCGCAAGGACTAATATTTCTGCAGGGAAGGCTAATCCATGGCAGCAACGCATGACTACAACTCCATCTACACGTATGTCTACTCCATCATCTAGTGACAAGACTCGAGCTGCTCCCACAAATTCAGTTGCAAAGACGATGCAAAAGCCTGCTGCGAGTACTTCATCCGTGGCATCGACGGGTAGAACAAGCAACATACAATGTCACCGGTGCAAGGGATATGGACACATGATGCGTGACTGTCCAAACAAGCGAGTTATGATTGTCAAAGATGATGGTGAGTGCTCATCTGCTAGTGATTTTGATGAAGACACGCTTGCACTGCTTGCGACTGACCATGCAGGTAATGAAGAACAAATAGAAGAACATATTAATGCAGGTGAAGCGGACCACTATGAAAGCTTGATCGTGCAGCGAGTGCTTAGTGCACAAATGGAGAAGGCGGAGCAAAATCAGCGACATATTTTATTCCAAACAAAGTGTGTCATCAAAGAGCGTTCCTGCCGCATGATCATTGATGGAGGTAGCTGCAACAACTTGGCAAGCAGCGATATGGTGCAGAAACTTGCCCTCAACACCAAACCACACCCGCATCCCTACTACATCCAATGGCTGAACAACAGTGGTAAGGCAAAGGTAACTAGACTTGTGAGAATCAATTTTTCCATCGGATCCTACAAAGATATTGTTGAATGTGATGTTGTGCCTATGCAAGCTTGTAACATTCTGCTAGGTAGACCTTGGCAATTTGATAGAGATTCTATGCATCATGGTAGATCAAATCAGTATTCTTTTCTATACCATGATCGCAAAATTGTGCTGCATCCTATGTCCCCTGAAACTATTATGCAAACTGATGTTGCAAGGGCTACTAAAGCAAAGAGCGAGAGCAATAAAAATGATAAATCTGTAATTGGTAACAAAGATGAGATAAAACTGAAAGGACGTTGTATGATAGCTACCAAATCAGATATTAATGAGTTCAATGCATCCACTTCTGTTGCTTATGCTTTGATATGCAAGGATGCTTTGATTTCAATTGAGGATATGCAATGTTCTTTGCCCCCTGCTGTTGCTAACGTTTTGCAGGAGTATTCCGATGTGTTTCCAAGTGCGGTACCAGCGGGGCTGCCACCACTACGCGGGATTGAGCACCAAATTGATCTTATTCCTGGTGCATCTTTGCCAAACCGTGCGCCATACAGGACAAACCCGGAAGAAACAAAGGAAATTCAGCGACAAGTGCAAGAACTACTGGACAAAGGTTATGTGCGAGAATCCCTTAGCCCTTGTGCTGTTCCAGTAATTTTAGTGCCTAAGAAAGATGGAACATGGCGTATGTGTGTTGATTGTAGAGCTATTAATAATATCACCATTCGATATCGACACCCTATTCCACGATTAGATGATATGCTAGATGAACTGAGTGGTGCTGTTGTGTTTTCAAAAGTTGATTTACGTAGTGGGTACCACCAGATTCGTATGAAATTGGGAGATGAATGGAAAACTGCTTTCAAAACTAAGTTCGGTTTATATGAGTGGTTAGTCATGCCTTTTGGGTTAACTAATGCACCTAGTACTTTCATGAGATTAATGAACGAGGTTTTGCGTGCTTTCATTGGGAAATTTGTTGTCGTATATTTTGATGATATATTAATTTACAGCAAATCATTGGATGAACATCTTGATCATTTACGTGCTGTTTTTAATGCACTACGCGAGGCACGCTTATTTGGTAACCTTGAGAAGTGCACCTTTTGCACCGATCGAGTGTCTTTTCTTGGTTATGTTGTAACTCCACAGGGAATTGAGGTTGATCAAGCCAAGGTGGAAGCTATACAGGGATGGCCTGTTCCAAAGACTATCACCCAGGTGCGGAGTTTCCTAGGACTTGCTGGATTCTATCGCCGTTTTGTGAAGGATTTCAGCACCATTGCTGCACCATTGAATGAGCTTACCAAGAAGGGGGTGCCTTTTGAGTGGGGCAAAACACAAGAGAATTCATTCGACATGTTGAAAGATAAGTTAACTCACGCGCCTCTCCTACAACTTCCTGATTTTAATAAGACTTTTGAGCTTGAATGTGATGCTAGTGGAATTGGTCTGGGAGGTGTTTTGTTACAAGAGGGAAAGCCTATTGCATATTTTAGTGAGAAATTGAGTGGGCCTGTTCTCAATTATTCTACTTATGATAAAGAACTCTATGCTCTTGTTCGAACATTAGAGACATGGCAGCATTATTTGTGGCCCAAAGAGTTTGTTATCCATTCTGATCATGAATCTTTAAAACATATTCGTAGTCAAGGAAAACTGAATCGTAGGCATGCAAAATGGGTTGAATTTATTGAATCTTTTCCTTATATTATTAAACACAAGAAAGGGAAGGAGAATATTATTGCTGATGCTTTGTCACGGAGATATACTTTGCTGAATCAACTTGATTATAAGATCTTTGGGTTAGAAACAATTAAGGACCAATATGTTCACGATGCTGATTTTAGAGACGTGTTGCTGCATTGTAAAGATGGAAAAGGATGGAACAAATTCATCGTTAGTGATGGGTTTGTGTTTAGAGCTAACAAGCTATGCATTCCAGCTAGCTCTGTTCGTTTGTTGTTGTTGCAGGAAGCACATGGAGGTGGCTTGATGGGACATTTTGGAGCAAAGAAGACCGAGGACATACTTGCTGGTCATTTCTTTTGGCCAAGGATGAAGAGAGATGTGGAGAGGTTTGTTGCTCGTTGCACAACATGTCAAAAGGCAAAGTCACGGTTAAATCCCCACGGTTTGTATCTACCTCTTCCTGTTCCTAATGCTCCTTGGGAGGATATATCTATGGATTTTGTGTTGGGATTACCAAGGACTAGGAGGGGACGTGATAGTGTGTTTGTGGTTGTTGATAGATTTTCTAAGATGGCACATTTCATACCATGTCATAAAACTGATGATGCTACAAATATTGCTGATTTGTTCTTTCGAGAAATTGTTCGCTTACATGGTGTGCCCAACACAATTGTTTCTGATCGTGATGCTAAATTTCTTAGTCATTTTTGGAAGACTTTGTGGTTTAAATTGGGGACTAAGCTTTTATTTTCCACCACTTGTCATCCCCAAACTGATGGTCAAACTGAAGTAGTAAATAGAACTTTATCCACTATGTTAAGGGCTGTTTTAAAGAAGAATATTAAGATGTGGGAAGAATGTTTGCCTCATATTGAGTTCGCTTATAATCGTTCATTGCATTCTACTACAAAAATGTGTCCTTTCGAGATTGTCTATGGCTTCTTGCCACGTGCTCCTATTGATTTAATGCCTTTGCCAAGTTCTGAAAAAATGAATTTTGATGCTAAGCAACGTGCTGAATTGATGTTAAAATTGCATGAAGCCACTAAAGAAAACATAGAGCGCATGAATGCTAAGTACAAATGTGCTGGAGATAAAGGTAGAAAGCAATTGATTCTGGAACCTGGGGATTTGGTTTGGTTGCATTTGCGAAAAGATAGATTTCCAGAACTGAGAAAATCCAAATTGATGCCTAGAGCTGATGGTCCTTTTAAAGTGCTGCAACGAATTAACGAGAATGCATATAAGCTTGATCTTCCTGCAGATTTTGGGGTTAGTCCCACATTTAACATTGCAGATTTGAAGCCTTATTTGGGTGAGGAAGATGAGCTTGAGTCGAGGACGACTCAAATGCAAGAAAGGGAGGATGATGAGGACATCAACACCAGCGATACATCCTCTCCGACACAACCTATAGCTGGTCCTCTTACTCGTGCTCGTGCTCGTCAACTTAATCATCAAGTGAGTTCCATGATAAGCTCTTGTCCATCTTGTTTAGACAATGGAAACGCGTGCACTCTTGTTTTGATTAGGAACCGAGGAGAAGACCGAAAGGGAGAAGGACTCGCGCTAGCTGGATTCGGACTGCAGCAAAGCACCAACTTGTGACCGCCACCACGGTTGCATACGGATTCGGATTCAGGCGCTTCAGGACTTGTTGGAAAGCTTATCAAGTTTACTTTCATATGAATCAAGTCCCACGTCAATATCTGTTCGGCAGCAGCGGCAATGATCCAATTACCGTCGACAGGTCTTGCTGTCCAGGGTGCTGCGTCACCTCATTTTGGGCTTATGGCCCATGTATCAAGTTGGGTCCATTAGGGACACGTCCTAGGGTTGGAGGACGACCCCAACACTCTTTTGGTCGTCCATCCATCTACTTATATCCCTCTATAGCCGCCATGGTCGGGTTGGGTTTTGTTTAGATCAAGTTTAGCCTTAGCTACTTGCTTGTAGGCGCGCGTGCAGGATCAGCCGCCCGTCTCCTTGTCTTCGGAACCCCATTGTTGATTAAGATTCAGTTGGAAACCCTCAATTTCATCTTACAAATTTAGTGCTTGTTTCCTCGTTCTTGCTAGTTCTTCGATTGCTTGCAGGACGGGAGCCCTAGGGGCTGGTTGTCGCGCTCCACAAGATCGTGACGGCTATTGGACGTGGTGTATCGGTTGCTAAGGCGCGGTCTTGAGGGCTGTAGTCGGGCCGTGAACGTCATCTCCATCCACCAATCGAGTTATCCCCGTTTCTCATCGAAAGATCGGGCAAAAACCCTAGCGGGTTCGCATCAACTTCAACTAGGAGTTTTTTTGGGAATCAGTGGGAAAAACGGTCATCCCGAGCGAGTTTTGCGGCACGGTTCCGTCGGAAATGAAAGTGTCAAAAACCAACCAAACATAAGTTTTGGGTCAAACAGAGATGATTGGGTCCGTCCATTGCGAAAAAATCAACGGCGAGTTTTTTTGGTGAATCAGTGGGAAAAACGGTCATCCCGAGCGAGTTTTGCGGCACCGTTCCGTCGGAAATGAAAGTGCCAAAAACCCACCAAACATGAGTTTTGGGTCAAACGGAGTTGATTGGGTACGTCCGTTGCGAAAAATTCAACTGCGAGTTTTTTTCGTGAATGAGTGGGAAAAACGGCCATCCCGAGCGAGTTTTGCGGCACCGTTCCGTCAGAAATGAAAGTGCCAAAAACCAACCAAACATGAGTTTTGGGTCAAAAGGAGATGATTGGGTGCGTCCATTGCGAAAATTCAACTGCGAGTTTTTTTGTGAATGAGTGGGAAAAACAGCCATCCCGAGCGAGTATTGCCGCACCGTTCCGTCGGAAATGAAAGTGTCAAAAACCCACCAAACATGAGTTTTGGATCAAACGGGGATGATTGGGTGTGTCCCTTGCAAAAAGTTCAACTAGGAGTTTTTTTTGGGAATCATTGGGAAAAACGGTCATCCCTTGCGAGTTTTGCGGCACCGTTCCGTCACAAATGAAAGTGCCAAAAACCAACCAAACATGAGTTTTGGGTCAAACAGAGATGATTGGGTGCATCCGTTGCGAAAAAATCAACTGCGAGTTTTTTTGGTGAATTAGTGGGAAAAACGGTCATCCCGAGCGAGTTTTGCGGCACCGTTCCATAGGAAATGGAAGTGTCAAAAACCAACCAAACATGAGTTTTGGGGCAAACGGAGATGATTGGGTGTGCCCATTGCAAAAATTTCAACTGCGAGTTTTTTCTTGAACCAGTGGGGAAAACGGCCATCCCGAGCGAGTTTTGCGGCACCGTTCCGTCGAAAATGAAAGTGCCAAAAACCAACCAAACATGAGTTTTGGGTCAAACGGAGATGATTGGGTGCATCCGTTGCGAAAAATTCAACTGGGAGTTTTTTTACGGAATCAGTGGGAAAACGGTCATCTTGAGCGAGTTTTGCGGCACCGTTCCTTCAGAAATGAAAGTGCCAAAAACCCACCAAACATGAGTTTTGGGTCAAACGGAGATGATTGGGTGCGTCCGTTGCGAAAAATTCAACTGCGAGTTTTTTTAGGGAATCAGTGGGAAAACGGTCATCTCGAGCGAGTTTTGCGGCACCGTTCCTTCAGAAATGAAAGTGCCAAAACCCACCAAACATGAGTTTTGGGTCAAACGGAGATGATTGGGTGCGTCCGTTGCGAAAAATTCAATTGCGAATTTTTTTCGTGAATCAGTGGGAAAAACGGCCATCTCGAGCGAGTTTTGCGGCAACTTTCCGTCGGAAATGAAAGTGCCAAAAATACACCAAACATTAGTTTTGGGTCAAACAGAGATGATTCGGTGCATCCGTTGCGAAAAAAATCAACTGCGAGTTTTTTTGGTGAATCAGTGGGAAAAACCGCAATCCCGAGCGAGTTTTGTAGCACCGTCCCATCGGAAATGAAAGTGCCAAAAACCAACCAAACATGAGTTTTGGGTCAAACGGAGATGATTGGGTGCGCCCATTGCAAAAAATTCAACTGCAAGTTTTTTCGTGAATCAGTAGGGAAAACGGCCATCCCGAGCGAGTTTTGCCGCACCGTTCCGTCGAAAATGAAAGTGCCAAAAACCAACCAAACATGAGTTTTGGGTCAAACGGAGATGATTGGGTGCGTCCATTGCGAAAAACTCAACTGCGAGTTTTTTTTCGTGAATCAGTGGGAAAAACGGCCATCCCGAGCGAGTTTTGCATCTCCGTTCCGTCGGAAATGAAAGTGCCAAAACCCCACCAAACATGAGTTTAGGGTCAAACGGAGGCGATTGGGTGCGTCCATTGCGAAAAATTCAATTGCGAGTTTTTTTCGTGAATCAGTGGGAAAAACGGCCATCCCGAGCGAGTTTTGCAGCACCGTCCCATCGGAAATGAAAGTGCCAAAAACCAACCAAACATGAGTTTTGGGTCAAACGGAGATGATTGGGTGCGTCCATTGCGATAAATTCAACTACGAGTTTTTTTCGTGAAACATTGGGAAAAACGGCCATCCCGAGCAAGTTTTGCGTCTCCGTTCCGTCGGAAATGAAAGTGCCAAAAACCCACCAAACATGAGTTTTGGGTCAAACGGAGATGATTGGGTGCGTCCGTTGCGAAAAATTCAAGTGCGAGTTTTTTTTCGTGAATCAGTGGGAAAAACGGCCATCTCGAGCGAGTTTTGCGGCACCGTTCCGTCGGAAATGAAAGTGCCAAAAATACACCAAACATGAGTTTTGGGTCAAACGGAGTTGATTGGGTGTGTCCATTGCGAAAAATTGAACTGCGAGTTTTTTCGTGAATCAGTGTGAAAAACGGTCATCCCGAGCGAGTTTTGCGGCACCGTTCCGTCAGAAATGAAAGTGTCAAAAACCCACCAAACATGAGTTTTGGGTCAAACGGAGATGATTGGGTGCGTCCGTTGCGAAAAATTCAACTAGGAGTGGAGTCAGTGGGAAAAACGGTCATCCCGAGCGAGTTTTGCGGCACCGTTCGATCGGAAATGAAAGTGCCAAAAACCAACCAAACATTAGTTTTGGGTCAAACAGAGATGATTCGGTGCATCCGTTGCGAAAAAAATCAACTGCGAGTTTTTTTGGTGAATCAGTGGGAAAAACGGCCATCCCGAGCGAGTTTTGCAGCACCGTTCCATCGGAAATGAAAGTGCCAAAAATACACCAAACATTAGTTTTGGGTCAAACGGAATTGATTGGGTGCGTCCATTGCAAAAAATTCAAGTGTGAGTTTTTTTCGTGAATCAGTGGGAAAAACGACCATCCTGAGCGAGTTTTGCGGCACCGTTCCGTCGGGAATGAAAGTGCCAAAAACCCACCAAACATGAGTTTTGGGTCAAACAGAGATGATTGGGTCCGTCCATTGCGAAAAATTCAACTAGGAGTTTTTTTGGGAATCAGTGGAAAAAAGGTCACCCCGAGCGAGTTTTGCGGCACCGTTCCGTCAGAAATGAAAGTGCCAAAAACCCACCAAACATGAGTTTTGGGTCAAACGGAGAAGATTGGGTGCGTCCGTTGCGAAAAATTCAACTAGGAGTTTTTTTGGGAATCAGTGGGAAAAACGGTCATCCCGAGCGAGTTTTGCGGCACCGTTCCGTCGGAAATGAAAGTGTCAAAAACCAACCAAACATGAGTTTTGGGTCAAACACAGATGATTGGGTCCGTCCGTTGTGAAAAAATCAACTGCGAGTTTTTTTGGTGAATCAGTGGGAAAAACGGACATCCCGAGCGAGTTTTGCGGCACCGTTCCGTCGGAAATGAAAGTGCCAAAAACCAACCAAACATGAGTTTTGGGTCAAACGGAGATGATTGGGTGCGTCCGTTGCAAAAAAATTCAACACTGAGTTTTTTTAGGGAATCAGTGGCTAAACGGTCAACTCGAGCGAGTTTTGCGGCACCGTTTGGTCAGAAATGAAAGTGCCAAAAATACACCAAACATGAGTTTTGGGTCAAACGGAGTTGATTGGGTGTGTCCATTGCGAAAAACGGTCATCCCGAGCGAGTTTTGCGGCACCGTTCCGTCAGAAATGAAAGTGCCAAAAACCCACCAAACATGAGTTTTGGGTCAAACGGAGATGATTGGGTGCGTCCGTTGCGAAAAATTTAACTGCGAGTTTTTTGGTGAATCAGTGGGATAAACTGCCATCCCGAGCGAGTTTTGAGGCTCCGTTCCGTCGGAAATGAAAGTGTCAAAAACCAACCAAACATGAGTTTTGTGTCAAACGGAGATGATTGGGTGCGTCCTTTGCGAAAAAATCAACTACGAGTTTTTTCGTGAATCAGTGGGAAAATTGGCAATCCCGAGCGAGTTTTGCGGCACCGCTCCATCGGAAATGAAAGTGCCAAAAACCAACCAAACATGAGTTTTGGGTCAAACGAAGATGATTGGGTGCGTCCGTTGCGAAAAATTCAACTGCGAGTTTTTTTCGTAAATCAGTGGGAAAAACAGCCATCCCGAGCGAGTTTTGCGGCACCGTTCCGTCGAAAATGAAAGTGCCAAAACCCACCAAACATGAGTTTTGGGTCAAACGGAGATGATTGGGTGCGTGCGTTGCGAAAAATTCAACTGCGAGTTTTTTTCGTGAATCAGTGGGAAAAACAGCCATCCCGAGCGAGTTTTGCGGCACCGTTTGGTCGGAAATGAAAGTGTCAAAAACCAACCAAACATGAGTTTTGGGTCAAACAGAGATGATTGGGTGCGTCCGTTGCGAAAAATTCAACTGCGAGTTTTTTTTCGTGAATCAGTGGGGAAAACGGCCATCCCGAGCGAGTTTTGCGGCACCGTTCCGTCGGAAATGAAAGTGCCAAAAACCAACCAAACATGAGTTTTGGGTCAAACGGAGATGATTGGTTGCGTCCATTGCGATAAATTCAACTGCGAGCTTTTTTCTTGAATCAGTGGGAAAACGGCCATCCCGAGCGAGTTTTGCGGCACCGTTCCGTCGGAAATGAAAGTGTCAAAAACCAACCAAACATGAGTTTTGGGTCAAACGGAGATGATTGGGTGCGTCCGTTGCGAAAAATTCAACTGCGAGTTTTTTTCGTGAATCAGTGGGAAAAACGGCCATCCCGAGCGAGTTTTGCGGCACCGTTCCATCGGAACTGAATAAGCCAAAAACCAACCAAACATGAGTTTTGGGTCAAACAGAGATGATTGGGTGCGTCCGTTGCGAAAAAATCAACTGCGAGTTTTTTCGTGAATCAGTGGGGAAAACGGTCATCCCGAGCGAGTTTTGCGGCACCGTTCCGTCGGAAATGAAAGTGCCAAAAACCAACCAAACATGAGTTTTGGGTCAAACGGAGATGATTGGGTGCGTCCGTTGCGAAAAATTCAACTGCGAGTTTTTTTAGGGAATCAGTGGGAAAAACGGTCATCTCGAGCGAGTTTTGCGGCACCGTTCCGTCAGAAATGAAAGTGCCAAAAACCCACCAAACATGAGTTTTGGGTCAAACGGAGATGACTTGGTGCGTCTGTTGCGAAAAATTCAATTGCGAGTTTTTTTCGTGAATCAGTGGGAAAAACGGCCATTCCGAGCGAGTTTTGCGGCATCGTTCCGAAAGTGTCAAAAACCAACCAAACATGAGTTTTGGGTCAAACGGAGATGATTAGGTGCGTCCGTTGCGAAAAATTCAACTGCGAGTTTTTTTCGTGAATCAGTGGGAAAAACGGCCATCCCGAGCGAGTTTTGCGGCACCGTTCCATCGGAACTGAATAAGCCAAAAACCAACCAAACATGAGTTTTGGGTCAAACAGAGATGATTGCGTGCGTCCGTTGCGAAAAAATCAACTGCGAGTTTTTTCGTGAATCAGTGGGGAAAACGGTCATCCCGAGCGAGTTTTGCGGCACCATTCCGTCGGAAATGAAAGTGCCAAAAACCAACCAAACATGAGTTTTGGGTCAAACGGAGATGATTGGGTGCGTCCGTTGCGAAAAATTCAACTGTGAGTTTTTTTAGGGAATCAGTGGGAAAAACGGTCATCTCGAGCGAGTTTTGCGGCACCGTTCCGTCAGAAATGAAAGTGCCAAAAACCCACCAAACATGAGTTTTGGGTCAAACGGAGATGACTGCGTGCGTCTGTTGCGAAAAATTCAATTGCGAGTTTTTTTCGTGAATCAGTGGGAAAAACGGCCATTCCGAGCGAGTTTTGCGGCATCGTTCCGAAAGTGTCAAAAACCAACCAAACATGAGTTTTGGGTCAAACGGAGATGATTGGGTGCGTCCGTTGCGAAAAATTCAACTGCGAGTTTTTTTCGTGAATCAGTGGGAAAAACGGCCATCCCGAGCGAGTTTTGCGGCACCGTTCCATCGGAACTGAATAAGCCAAAAACCAACCAAACATGAGTTTTGGGTCAAACAGAGATGATTGGGTGCGTCCGTTGCGAAAAAATCAACTGCGAGTTTTTTCGTGAATCAGTGGGGAAAACGGTCATCCCGAGCGAGTTTTGCGGCACCATTCCGTCGGAAATGAAAGTGCCAAAAACCAACCAAACATGAGTTTTGGGTCAAACGGAGATGATTGGGTGCGTCCGTTGCGAAAAATTCAACTGCGAGTTTTTTTAGGGAATCAGTGGGAAAAACGGTCATCTCGAGCGAGTTTTGCGGCACCGTTCCGTCAGAAATGAAAGTGCCAAAAACCCACCAAACATGAGTTTTGGGTCAAACGGAGATGACTGGGTGCGTCTGTAGCGAAAAATTCAATTGCGAGTTTTTTTCGTGAATCAGTGGGAAAAACGGCCATTCCGAGCGAGTTTTGCGGCATCGTTCCGAAAGTGTCAAAAACCAACCAAACATGAGTTTTGGGTCAAACGGAGATGATTGGGTGCGTCCGTTGCGAAAAATTCAAGTGCGAGTTTTTTTCGTGAATCAGTGGGAAAAACGGCCATCCCGAGCGAGTTTTGCGGCACCGTTCCATCGGAACTGAATAAGCCAAAAACCAACCAAACATGAGTTTTGGGTCAAACAGAGATGATTGGGTGCGTCCGTTGCGAAAAAATCAACTGCGAGTTTTTTCGTGAATCAGTGGGGAAAACGGTCATCCCGAGCGAGTTTTGCGGCACCATTCCGTCGGAAATGAAAGTGCCAAAAACCAACCAAACATGAGTTTTGGGTCAAACGGAGATGATTGGGTGCGTCCGTTGCGAAAAATTCAACTGCGAGTTTTTTTAGGGAATCAGTGGGAAAAACGGTCATCTCGAGCGAGTTTTGCGGCACCGTTCCGTCAGAAATGAAAGTGCCAAAAACCCACCAAACATGAGTTTTGGGTCAAACGGAGATGACTGGGTGCGTCTGTTGCGAAAAATTCAATTGCGAGTTTTTTTCGTGAATCAGTGGGAAAAACGGCCATTCCGAGCGAGTTTTGCGGCATCGTTCCGTCGAAAATGAAAGTGCCAAAAACCCACCAAACATGAGTTTTGGGTCAAACGAAGATGATTGGGTGCGTCCGGATGAGGACATCAACACCAGCGATACATCCTCTCCGACACAACCTATAGCTGGTCCTCTTACTCGTGCTCGTGCTCGTCAAACTTAATCATCAAGTGAGTTTCATGATAAGCTCTTGTCCATCTTGTTTAGACAATGGAAACGCGTGCACTCTTGTTTTGATTAGAACAAGGAGAAGACCGAAAGGGAGAAGGACTCGCGCTAGCTGGATTCGGACTGGCGCAAAGCACCAACTTGTGACCGCCACCACGGTTGCATACGGATTCGGATTCAGGCGCTTCAGGACTTGTTGGAAAGCTTATCAAGTTTACTTTCATATGAATCAAGTCTCACGTCAATATCTGTTCGGCAGCAGCGGCAATGATCCAATTACCGTCGACAGGTCTTGCTGTCCAGGGTGCTGCGTCACCTCATTTTGGGTTATGGCCCATGTATCAAGTTGGGTCCATTAGGGACGCGTCTAGGGTTGAGGACGACCCCAACACTCTTTTGGTCGTCAATCCATCTACTTATATCCCTCTATAGCCGCCATGGTCGGGTTGGGTTTTGTTTAGATCAAGTTTAGCCTTAGCTACTTGCTTGTAGGCGCGCGTTGCAGGATCAGCCGCCCGTCTCCTTGTCTTCGGAACCCCATTGTAGATTAAGATTCAGTTTTGAAACCTTCAATTTCATCTTGCAAATTCAGTGCTTGTTCCTCGTTCTTGCTAGTTCTTTCGATTGCTTGCAGGACGGGAGCCTAGGGCTGCTGTTGTCGCGCTCCACAAGATCGTGACGGCTATTGGACGTGGTGTATCGGTTGCTAAGGCGCGGTCTTGAGGGCTGTAGTCGGGCCGTGAACGTCATCTCCATCCACCAATCGAGTTATCCCCGTTTCTCATCGAAAGATCGGGCAAAACCCTAGCGGGTTCGCATCAGTTGGTAATCAGAGCAAGGTTCTTCGGTGAGAGACTTCTAAATCCATTGCTGTTTTTAATTAATTTCCTATAGTCCAGAAAGCCAAAAAAAATATAGTAGATTAGTTTTTCCATAATCCTATTAAACCTTTGTGCCTTGGCTAGTACCGTTTAGTTAGGGCTTGTTGAATTTGCGTTGCTTCGGTTTGTGTCGAGTTGCTGGTCTTAGTGTCTAGTCCTTTAGAGTTTCGAGTTCTTGTCACCATCTATACACAGCCGAGTATTACCATATCTTCTCTCTGTCGAATCTGTTGTGAAGTCGGAATTGAACTGTCTGTGGTCTTGGTCCGGATCGAGTGAGTTCCAATCTGAGTTCCACCAACGTGATAAAAAAAAGGAAACCGAGTAGAGACTCGGCAATAGGTGGATCCGTTTGTGGTTGGTTCTGAGTGGAAACCGAGTAGAACTTGGAGTCCGCTTGTTAATATATCCTGAACTCCGTCTACGTGAGTCCTTCTGTGATCCAAAAGAAAGATAACTCCATACTTGTTCGGCCTTACTCTAGAGAGAGAGAGAGAAAGTATCTTCTTCTTTACCGGAATACCCTGTACTTTCGGAAAAATGTGTGTAGCGAATTGCTCCTTTGTATTCTTTTGTTCATATAATCAGTTTTGAGGTTGCCCAAAAAAAAGAAAAAAAAAGAGAAAAGATTCAAAAGAAAAGGGGGCTGTTTTTCATATTGATTTTAGGTTTGTTCCACCTTGTTTTCAGGGGTGTGCTGTGGTTTTCCTTTGTGTCCAGGCTCGCGTCTCTAGCACGGTCTAGCCTAGGACCAGCACAGTACCGTCGTCGAACGTTTATTCAGCTCGCCTTTATAACTAACGTGGTGCTAGTTCGTTCCTTGTTTCAGCCCACCTATAGCTCCACATACTCTACAGCTTGACAGGTCTTGTGCCGCAGCACCGATACACTTCACCATTGCTGAAGACTTGTTGGTAGACGACCCCTCCTGTCAAGCAAAGGTAAGAATTGGTAAGAACTTGTGTAACAAGTTGAGTGTGAGAGACTTGCTGTAGCTAAATCCTAGTAGTTGTAGGGCTTTTATTTCTTCACTTGCCTTTCTTGTTGTCTTTGTTTTTGAACCATGACAGGGGGAGATGATGACAACGAAACACTACATACACCTCGCACTAAGGGCATCATACAGCATTTTGAAAGGAAAGTGAGCTGCACACAGAGGGACTTGATAATGACTTGCAGGTGACAAATGAAAAGCTGGGGCAGTTGGAGGCTACGCAGATGGCCACAAACAACAAGCTTACAAGTTGGAGGAATCCGTTGCTAGTGTGGACAAAAGCCTTGCTGCTCTCCTAAGGCGATTTGATGACTTCCACACCGAAGATAAAGAGAAGCATAAAGAAGAAAAGGAGGGAGATCGAGAGCACGGTAGTCATGAAGATGACTACACTGCTGATACTGAGCATGATGATCCAGACGCTCGTGATCGACGACGCCTACGTCACAACCGTAGAGGTATGGGTGGCAACCGCCAACGCGAGGTACACAATAATGATGATGCTTTCAGTAAGATTAAATTTAAGATACCTCCTTTTGATGGTAAATATGACCCTGATGCCTACATTACTTGGGAGATTGCTGTTGATCAAAAGTTTGCATGTCATGAATTTCCTGAGACTACACGTGTTAGGGCTGCTACTAGTGAGTTTACGGATTTTGCTTCTGTTTGGTGGATAGAATATGGAAAGAAAAATCCTAATAACTTACCTAGAACTTGGGATGCGCTGAAACGAGCCATGAGAGCTAGATTTGTTCCATCTTACTATGCCCGTGATATGATAAATAAGTTGCAGCAATTGAGACAAGGTGCTAAAAGTGTAGAAGAATATTATCAGGAATTACAAACGGGTATGTTGCGTTGTAACCTAGAGGAGGATGAGGAACCGGCTATGGCTAGATTTTTGGGTGGGTTAAATCGGGAAATTCAGGACATCCTCGCTTACAAAGAATACAATAGTGTAACCCGTTTGTTTCATCTTGCTTGTAAAGCTGAAAGGGAAGTGCAGGGACGACGTGCTAGCGCAAGGACTAATATTTCTACAGGGAAGGCTAATTCATGGCAGCAACGCATGACTACAACTCCATCTACACGTATGTCTACTCCATCATCTAGTGACAAGTCTCGAGCTGCTCCCACAAATTCAGTTGCAAAGACGATGCAAAAGCCTGCTGCGAGTACTTCATCCGTGGCATCGACGGGCAGAACAAGCAACATACAATGTCACCGGTGCAAGGGATATGGACACATGATGCGTGACTGTCCAAACAAGCGAGTTATGATTGTCAAAGATGATGGTGAGTGCTCATCTGCTAGTGATTTTGATGAAGACACGCTTGCACTGCTTGCGACTGACCATGCAGGTAATGAAGAACAAATAGAAGAACATATTAATGCAGGTGAAGCGGACCACTATGAAAGCTTGATCGTGCAGCGAGTGCTTAGTGCACAAATGGAGAAGGCGGAGCAAAATCAGCGACATATTTTATTCCAAACAAAGTGTGTCATCAAAGAGCGTTCTTGCCGCATGATCATTGATGGAGGTAGCTGCAACAACTTGGCAAGCAGCGATATGGTGCAGAAACTTGCCCTCAACACCAAACCACACCCGCATCCCTACTACATCCAATGGCTGAACAACAGTGGTAAGGCAAAGGTAACTAGACTTGTGAGAATCAATTTTTCCATCGGATCCTACAAAGATATTGTTGAATGTGATGTTGTGCCTATGCAAGCTTGTAACATTCTGCTAGGTAGACCTTGGCAATTTGATAGAGATTCTATGCATCATGGTAGATCAAATCAGTATTCTTTTCTATACCATGATCGAAAAATTGTGCTGCATCCTATGTCCCCTGAAACTATTATGCAAACTGATGTTGCAAGGGCTACTAAAGCAAAGAACGAGAGCAGTAAAAATGATAAATCTGTAATTGGTAACAAAGATGAGATAAAACTGAAAGGACGTTGTATGATAGCTACCAAATCAGATATTAATGAGTTCAATGCATCCACTTCTGTTGCTTATGCTTTGATATGCAAGGATGCTTTGATTTCAATTGAGGATATGCAATGTTCTTTGCCCCCTGCTGTTGCTAACGTTTTGCAGGAGTATTCCGATGTGTTTCCAAGTGCGGTACCAGCGGGGTTGCCACCATTACGCGGGATTGAGCACCAAATTGATCTTATTCCTGGTGCGTCTTTGCCAAACCGTGCGCCATACAGGACAAACCCGGAAGAAACAAAGGAAATTCAGCGACAAGTGCAAGAACTACTGGACAAAGGTTATGTGCGAGAATCCCTTAGCCCTTGTGCTGTTCCAGTAATTTTAGTGCCTAAGAAAGATGGAACATGGCGTATGTGTGTTGATTGTAGAGCTATTAATAATATCACCATTCGATATCGACACCCTATTCCACGATTAGATGATATGCTAGATGAACTGAGTGGTGCTGTTGTGTTTTCAAAAGTTGATTTACGTAGTGGGTACCACCAGATTCGTATGAAATTGGGAGATGAATGGAAAACTGCTTTCAAAACTAAGTTCGGTTTATATGAGTGGTTAGTCATGCCTTTTGGGTTAACTAATGCACCTAGTACTTTCATGAGATTAATGAACGAGGTTTTGCGTGCTTTCATTGGGAAATTTGTTGTCGTATATTTTGATGATATATTAATTTACAGCAAATCATTGGATGAACATCTTGATCATTTACGTGCTGTTTTTAATGCACTACGCGAGGCACGTTTATTTGGTAACCTTGAGAAGTGCACCTTTTGCACCGATTGAGTGTGTTTTCTTGGTTATGTTGTAACTCCACAGGGAATTGAGGTTGATCAAGCCAAGGTGGAAGCTATACAGGGATGGCCTGTCCCAAAGACTATCACCCAGGTGCGGAGTTTCCTAGGACTTGCTGGATTCTATCGCCGTTTTGTGAAGGATTTCAGCACCATTGCTGCACCATTGAATGAGCTTACCAAAAAGGGGGTGCCTTTTGAGTGGGGCAAAACACAAGAGAATTCATTCGACATGTTGAAAGATAAGTTAACTCATGCGCCTCTCCTACAACTTCCTGATTTTAATAAGACTTTTGAGCTTGAATGTGATGCTAGTGGAATTGGTCTGGGAGGTGTTTTGTTACAAGAGGGAAAACCTATTGCATATTTTAGTGAGAAATTGAGTGGGCCTGTTCTCAATTATTCTACTTATGATAAAGAACTCTATGCTCTTGTTCGAACATTAGAGACATGGCAGCATTATTTGTGGCCCAAAGAGTTTCTTATCCATTCTGATCATGAATCTTTAAAACATATTCGTAGTCAAGGAAAACTGAATCGTAGGCATGCAAAATGGGTTGAATTTATTGAATCTTTTCCTTATATTATTAAACACAAGAAAGGGAAGGAGAATATTATTGCTGATGCTTTGTCACAGAGATATACTTTGCTGAATCAACTTGATTATAAGATCTTTGGGTTAGAAACAATTAAGGACCAATATGTTCACGATGCTGATTTTAGAGACGTGTTGCTGCATTGTAAAGATGGAAAAGGATGGAACAAATTCATCGTTAGTGATGGGTTTGTGTTTAGAGCTAACAAGCTATGCATTCCAGCTAGCTCTGTTCGTTTGTTGTTGTTGCAGGAAGCACATGGAGGTGGCTTGATGGGACATTTTGGAGCAAAGAAGACCGAGGACATACTTGCTGGTCATTTCTTTTGGCCAAGGATGAAGAGAGATGTGGAGAGGTTTGTTGCTCGTTGCACAACATGTCAAAAGGCAAAGTCACGGTTAAATCCCCACGGTTTGTATCTACCTCTTCCTGTTCCTAATGCTCCTTGGAAGGATATATCTATGGATTTTGTGTTGGGATTACCAAGGACTAGGAGGGGACGTGATAGTGTGTTTGTGGTTGTTGATAGATTTTCTAAGATGGCACATTTCATACCATGTCATAAAACTGATGATGCTACAAATATTGCTGATTTGTTCTTTCGAGAAATTGTTCGCTTACATGGTGTGCCCAACACAATTGTTTCTGATCGTGATGCTAAATTTCTTAGTCATTTTTGGAAGACTTTGTGGTTTAAATTGGGGACTAAGCTTTTATTTTCCACCACTTGTCATCCCCAAACTGATGGTCAAACTGAAGTAGTAAATAGAACTTTATCCACTATGTTAAGGGCTGTTTTAAAGAAGAATATTAAGATGTGGGAAGAATGTTTGCCTCATATTGAGTTCGCTTATAATCGTTCATTGCATTCTACTACAAAAATGTGTCCTTTCGAGATTGTCTATGGCTTCTTGCCACGTGCTCCTATTGATTTAATGCCTTTGCCAAGTTCTGAAAAAATGAATTTTGATGCTAAGCAACGTGCTGAATTGATGTTAAAATTGCATGAAGCCACTAAAGAAAACATAGAGCGCATGAATGCTAAGTACAAATGTGCTGGAGATAAAGGTAGAAAGCAATTGATTCTGGAACCTGGGGATTTGGTTTGGTTGCATTTGCGAAAAGATAGATTTCCAGAACTGAGAAAATCCAAATTGATGCCTAGAGCTGATGGTCCTTTTAAAGTGCTGCAACGAATTAACGAGAATGCATATAAGCTTGATCTTCCTGCAGATTTTGGGGTTAGTCCCACATTTAACATTGCAGATTTGAAGCCTTATTTGGGTGAGGAAGATGAGCTTGAGTCGAGGACGACTCAAATGCAAGAAAGGGAGAATGATGAGGACATCAACACCAGCGATACATCCTCTCCGACACAACCTATAGCTGGTCCTCTTACTCGTGCTCGTGCTCGTCAACTTAATCATCAAGTGAGTTCCATGATAAGCTCTTGTCCATCTTGTTTAGACAATGGAAACACGTGCACTCTTGTTTTGATTAGGAACCAAGGAGAAGACCGAAAGGGAGAAGGACTCGCGCTAGCTGGATTCGGACTGCAGCAAAGCACCAACTTGTGACCACCACCACGGTTGCATACGGATTCGGATTCAGGCGCTTCAGGACTTGTTGGAAAGCTTATCAAGTTTACTTTCATATGAATCAAGTCTCACGTCAATATCTGTTCGGCAGTAGCGGCAATGATCCAATTACCGTCGACAGGTCTTGCTGTCCAGGGTGCTGCGTCACCTCATTTTGGGCTTATGGCCCATGTATCAAGTTGGGTCCATTAGGGACGCGTCCTAGGGTTGGAGGACGACCCCAACACTCTTTTGGTCGTCAATCCATCTACTTATATCCCTCTATAGCCGCCATGGTCGGGTTGGGTTTTGTTTAGATCAAGTTTAGCCTTAGCTACTTGCTTGTAGGCGCGCGTGCAGGATCAGCCGTCCGTCTCCTTGTCTTCGGAACCCCATTGTTGATTAAGATTCAGTTTGAAACCTTCAATTTCATCTTGCAAATTCAGTGCTTGTTTCCTCGTTCTTGCTAGTTCTTCGATTGCTTGCAGGACGGGAGCCCTAGGGGCTGGTTGTCGCGCTCCACAAGATCGTGACGGCTATTGGACGTGGTGTATCGGTTGCTAAGGCGCGGTCTTGAGGGCTGTAGTCGGGCCGTGAACGTCATCTCCATCCACCAATCGAGTTATCCCCGTTTCTCATCGAAAGATCGGGCAAAAACCCTAGCGGGTTCGCATCACGTCCGTTGCGAAAAATTCAACTGCGAGTTTTTTCGTGAATCAGTGGGAAAAACGGCCATCTCGAGCGAGTTTTGGGGCACCGTTCCGTCGGAAATGAATGTGCCAAAAATACACCAAACCTGAGTTTTGGATGAAACGGAGATGATTGGGTGTGTCTGTTGCGAAAAATTCAACTCGGAGTTTTTTTGGGAATCAGTGGTTAAAACGGTCATCCCTTGCTAGTTTTGCGGCACCGTTCCGTCAGAAATGAAAGTGCCAAAAACTAACCAAACATGAGTTTTGGGTCAAACAGAGATGATTGGGTGCGTCCGTTGCGAAAAAATCAACTGCAAGTTTTTTTGGTGAATTAGTGGGAAAAACGGCCATCCCGAGCGAGTTTTGCGGCACCGTTCCATAGGAAATGAAAGTGCCAAAAACCGACCAAACATGAGTTTTGGGTCAAACGGAGAAGATTGGGTGCGTCCGTTGCGAAAAATTCAACTAGGAGTTTTTTTGAGAATCAGTGGGAAAAACGGTCATCCCGACCGAGTTTTGCGGCACCGTTCCGTCGGAAATGAAAGTGTCAAAAACCAACCAAACATGAGTTTTGGGTCAAACACAGATGATTGGGTCCGTCCGTTGTGAAAAAATCAACTGCGAGTTTTTTTGGTGAATCAGTGGGAAAAACGGTCATCCCGAGCGAGTTTTGCGGCACCGTTCCGTCGGAAATGAAAGTGCCAAAAACCAACCAAACATGAGTTTTGGGTCAAACGGAGATGATTGGGTGCGTCCGTTGCAAAAAAATTCAACACTGAGTTTTTTTAGGGAATCAGTGGCTAAACGGTCAACTCGAGCGAGTTTTGCGGCACCGTTCCTTCAGAAATGAAAGTGCCTAAAACCCACCATACATGAGTTTTGGGTCAAACGGAGATGATTGGGTGCGTCCGTTGCGAAAAATTCAATTGCGAGTTTTTTTCGTGAATCAGTGGGAAAAACGGCCATCTCGAGCGAGTTTTGGGGCACCGTTCCGTCGAAAATGAAAGTGCCAAAAACCCACCAAACATGAGTTTTGGGTCAAACGGAGAAGATTGGGTGCGTCCGTTGCGAAAAATTCAACTAGGAGTTTTTTTGGGAATCAGTGGGAAAAACGGTCATCCCGACCGAGTTTTGCGGCACCGTTCCGTCGGAAATGAAAGTGTCAAAAACCAACCAAACATGAGTTTTGGGTCAAACAGAGATGATTGGGTCCGTCCGTTGCGAAAAAATCAAGTGCGAGTTTTTTTGGTGAATCAGTAGGAAAAACGGTCATCCCGAGCGAGTTTTGCGGCACCGTTCCGTCGGAAATGAAAGTGCCAAAAACCCCACCAAACATTGGGTCAAACGGAGTTGATTGGGTACGTCCGTTGCGAAAAATTCAACTAGGAGTTTTGTTGGGAATCAGTGGAAAAAACGGTCATCCCGAGCGAGTTTTGCGGCACCGTTCCGTCAGAAATGAAAGTGCCAAAAAGCCACCAAACATGAGTTTTGGGTCAAACGGAGATGATTGGGTGCGTCCGTTGCGAAAAATTCAACTGCGGGTTTTTTTGTGAATCAGTGGGATAAACGGCCATCCCGAGCGAGTTTTGAGGCTCCGTTCCGTCGGAAATGAAAGTGTCAAAAACCAACCAAACATGAGTTTTGTGTCAAACGGAGATGATTGGGTGCGTCCTTTGCGAAAAAATCAACTACGAGTTTTTTCGTGAATCAGTGGGAAAATTGGCAATCCCGAGCGAGTTTTGCGGCACCGCTCCATCGGAAATGAAAGTGCCAAAAACCAACCAAACATGAGTTTTGGGTCAAACGGAGATGATTGGGTGCGTCCGTTGCGAAAAATTCAACTGCGAGTTTTTTTCGTAAATCAGTGGGAAAAACGGCCATCCCGAGCGAGTTTTGCGGCACCGTTCCGTCGGAACTGAATAAGCCAAAAACCAACCAAACATGAGTTTTGGGTCAAACAGAGATGATTGGGTGCGTCCGTTGCGAAAAAATCAACTGCGAGTTTTTTCGTGCATCAGTGGGGAAAACGGTCATCCCGAGCCCGTTCCGTCGGAAATGAAAGTGCCAAAAACCAAACAAACATGAGTTTTGGGTCAAACGGAGATGATTGGGTGCGTCCGTTGCGAAAAATTCAACTGCGAGTTTTTTTACGGAATCAGTGGGAAAACGGTCATCTCGAGCGAGTTTTGCGGCACCGTTCCGTCAGAAATGAAAGTGCCAAAAACCCACCAAACATGAGTTTTGGGTCAAACGGAGATGACTGGGTGCGTCTGTTGCGAAAAATTCAATTGCGAGTTTTTTTCGTGAATTAGTGGGAAAAACGGCCATCTCGAGCGAGTTTTGCGGCATCGTTCCGTCGAAAATGAAAGTGCCAAAAACCCACCAAACATGAGTTTTGGGTCAAACGAAGATGATTGGGTGCGTCCGTTGCGAAAAATTCAACTGCGAGTTTTTTCGTGAATCAGTGGGGAAAACGGCCATCTCGAGCGAGTTTTGCGGCACCGTTCCGTCGGAAATGAAAGTGTCAAAAACCAACCAAACATGAGTTTTGGGTCAAACAGAGATGATTGGGTGCGTCCGTTGCGAAAAATTCAACTGCGAGTTTTTTTACGGAATCAGTGGGAAAACGGTCATCTCGAGCGAGTTTTGCGGCACCGTTCCGTCAGAAATGAAAGTGCCAAAAACCCACCAAACATGAGTTTTGTGTCAAACGGAGATGATTGGGTGCGTCCTTTGCGAAAAAATCAACTACGAGTTTTTTCGTGAATCAGTGGGAAAATTGGCAATCCCGAGCGAGTTTTGCGGCACCGCTCCATCGGAAATGAAAGTGCCAAAAACCAACCAAACATGAGTTTGGGTCAAACGGAGATGATTGGGTGCGTCCGTTGCGAAAAATTCAACTGCGAGTTTTTTTCGTGAATCAGTGGGAAAAACGGCCATCCCGAGCGAGTTTTGCGGCACCGTTCCATCGGAACTGAATAAGCCAAAAACCAACCAAACATGAGTTTTGGGTCAAACAGAGATGATTGGGTGCGTCCGTTGCGAAAAAATCAACTGCGAGTTTTTTCGTGCATCAGTGGGGAAAACGGTCATCCCGAGCGAGTTTTGCGGCACCGTTCCGTCGGAAATGAAAGTGCCAAAAACCAAACAAACATGAGTTTTGGGTCAAACGGAGATGATTGGGTGCGTCCGTTGCGAAAAATTCAACTGCGAGTTTTTTTACGGAATCAGTGGGAAAACGGTCATCTCGAGCGAGTTTTGCGGCACCGTTCCGTCAGAAATGAAAGTGCCAAAAACCCACCAAACATGAGTTTTGGGTCAAACGGAGATGACTGGGTGCGTCTGTTGCGAAAAATTCAATTGCGAGTTTTTTTCGTGAATCAGTGGGAAAAACGGCCATCTCGAGCGAGTTTTGCGGCATCGTTCCGTCGAAAATGAAAGTGCCAAAAACCCACCAAACATGAGTTTTGGGTCAAACGAAGATGATTGGGTGCGTCCGTTGCGAAAAATTCAACTGCGAGTTTTTTCGTGAATCAGTGGGGAAAACGGCCATCTCGAGCGAGTTTTGCGGCACCGTTCCGTCGGAAATGAATGTGCCAAAAATACACCAAACATGAGTTTTGGATGAAACGGAGCTGATTGGGTGTGTCTGTTGCAAAAAATTCAACTCGGAGTTTTTTTGGGAATCAGTGGTTAAAACGGTCATCCCTTGCTAGTTTTGCGGCACCATTCCGTCAGTAATGAAAGTGCCAAAAACTAACCTAACATGAGTTTTGGGTCAAACAGAGATGATTGGGTGCGTCCGTTGCGAAAAAATCAACTGCAAGTTTTTTGGTGAATTAGTGGGAAAAACGGCCATCCCGAGCGAGTTTTGCGGCACCGTTCCATAGGAAATGAAAGTGCCAAAAACCAACCAAACATGAGTTTTGGGGCAAACGAAGATGATTGGGTGCGCCCATTGCAAAAAATTTAACTGCGAGTTTTTTCGTGAATAAGTGGGGAAAACGGCCATTCCGAGCGAATTTTGCGGCACCGTTCCGACGAAAATGAAAGTGTCAAAAACCCACCAAACATGACTTTTGGGTCAAACGGAGATGATTGGGTGCGTCCGTTGCGAAAAATTCAATTGCGAGTTTTTTTCGTGAATCAGTGGGAAAAACGACCATCCCGAGCGAGTTTTGCGGCACCGTTCCGTCGGAAATGAAAGTGCCAAAAACCCACCAAACATGAGTTTTGGGTCAAACGGAGATGATTGGGTGCGTCCGTTGCAAAAAAATTCAACAATGAGTTTTTTTAGGGAATCAGTGGCTAAACGGTCAACTCGAGCGAGTTTTGCGGCACCGTTCCTTCAGAAATGAAAGTGCTTAAAACCCACCATACATGAGTTTTGGGTCAAACGGAGATGATTGGGTGTGTCCGTTGCGAAAAATTCAATTGCGAGTTATTTTCGTGAATCAGTGGGAAAAACGGCCATCTCGAGCGAGTTTTGCGGCACCGTTCCGTCGAAAATGAAAGTGCCAAAAACCCACCAAACATGAGTTTTGGGTCAAACGGAGAAGATTGGGTGCGTCCGTTGCGAAAAATTCAACTAGGAGTTTTTTGGGAATCAGTGGGAAAAACGGTCATCCCGACCGAGTTTTGCGGCACCGTTCCGTCGGAAATGAAAGTGTCAAAAACCAACCAAACATGAGTTTTTGGTCAAACACAGATGATTGGGTCCGTCCGTTGCGAAAAAATCAACTGCGAGTTTTTTTGGTGAATCAGTGGGAAAAACGGTCATCCCGAGCGAGTTTTGCGGCACCGTTCCGTCGGAAATGAAAGTGCCAGAAACCCACCAAACATGTGTTTTGGGTCAAACGGAGTTGATTGGGTACGTCCGTTGCGAAAAATTCAACTAGGAGTTTTGTTGGGAATCAGTGGAAAAAACGGTCATCCCGAGCGAGTTTTGCGGCACCGTTCCGTCAGAAATGAAAGTGCCAAAAAGCCACCAAACATGAGTTTTGGGTCAAACGGAGATGATTGGGTGCGTCCGTTGCGAAAAATTCAACTGCGAGTTTTTTGGTGAATCAGTGGGATAAACGGCCATCCCGAGCGAGTTTTGAGGCTCCGTTCCATCGGAAATGAAAGTGTCAAAAACCAACCAAACATGAGTTTTGTGTCAAACGGAGATGATTGGGTGCGTCCTTTGCGAAAAATCAACTACGAGTTTTTTCGTGAATCAGTGGGAAAATTGGCAATCCCGAGCGAGTTTTGCGGCACCGCTCCATCGGAAATGAAAGTGCCAAAAACCAACCAAACATGAGTTTTGGGTCAAACGGAGATGATTAAGTGCGTCCGTTGCGAAAAATTCAACTGCGAGTTTTTTTCGTGAATCAGTGGGAAAAACGGCCATCCCGAGCGAGTTTTGCGGCACCGTTCCATCGGAACTGAATAAGCCAAAAACCAACCAAACATGAGTTTTGGGTCAAACAGAGATGATTGGGTGCGTCCGTTGCGAAAAAATCAACTGCGAGTTTTTTCGTGAATCAGTGGGGAAAACGGTCATCCCGAGCGAGTTTTGCGGCACCGTTTGGTCGGAAATGAAAGTGTCAAAAACCAACCAAACATGAGTTTTGGGTCAAACAGAGATGATTGGGTGCGTCCGTTGCGAAAAATTCAACTGCGAGTTTTTTTTCGTGAATCAGTGGGAAAACGGCCATCCCGAGCGAGTTTTGCGGCACCGTTCCGTCGGAAATGAAAGTGCCAAAAACCAACCAAACATGAGTTTTGGGTCAAACGGAGATGATTGGTTGCGTCCATTGCGATAAATTCAACTGCGAGCTTTTTTCTTGAATCAGTGGGAAAACGGCCATCCCGAGCGAGTTTTGCGGCACCGTTCCGTCGGAAATGAAAGTGTCAAAAACCAACCAAACATGAGTTTTGGGTCAAACGGAGATGATTGGGTGCGTCCGTTGCGAAAAATTCAACTGCGAGTTTTTTTCGTGAATCAGTGGGAAAAACGGCCATCCCGAGCGAGTTTTGCGGCACCGTTCCATCGGAACTGAATAAGCCAAAAACCAACCAAACATGAGTTTTGGGTCAAACAGAGATGATTGGGTGCGTCCATTGCGAAAAAATCAACTGCGAGTTTTTTCGTGAATCAGTGGGGAAAACGGTCATCCCGAGCGAGTTTTACGGCACCGTTCCGTCGGAAATGAAAGTGCCAAAAACCAACCAAACATGAGTTTTGGGTCAAACGGAGATGATTGGGTGCGTCCGTTGCGAAAAATTCAACTGCGAGTTTTTTTAGGGAATCAGTGGGAAAAACGATCATCCCGAGCGAGTTTTGCGGCACCATTCCGTCGGAAATGAAAGTGTCAAAAACCAACCAAACATGAGTTTTGGGTCAAACAGAGATGATTGGGTCCGTCCGTTGCGAAAAATTCAATTGCGAGTTTTTTTCAAGAATCAGTGGGAAAAACGGCAATCTCGAGCGAGTTTTGCGGCACCGTTCCGTCGGAAATGAAAGTGCCAAAAACCCACCAAACCTGAGTTTTGGGTCAAACGGAGATGACTGGGTGCGTCTGTTGCGAAAAATTCAATTGCGAGTTTTTTTCGTGAATCAGTGGGAAAAACGGCCATCCCGAGCGAGTTTTGCGGCATCGTTCCGTAGAAAATGAAAGTGCCAAAAACCCACCAAACATGAGTTTTGGGTCAAACGAAGATGATTGGGTGCGTCCGTTGTGAAAAATTCAACTAGGAGTTTTTTTGGGAGTCAGTGGGAAAAACGGTCATCCCGAGCGAGTTTTGCGGCACCGTTTCATCGGAAATGAAAGTGCCAAAAACCCACCAAACATGAGTTTTGGGTCAAATGGAGATGATTGGGTGCGTCCGATGCGATAAATTCAATTGCGAGTTTTTTGGTGAATCAGTGGGATAAACGGCCATCCCGAGCGAGTTTTGAGGCTCCGTTCCGTCGGAAATGAAAGTGTCAAAAACCAACCAAACATGAGTTTTGTGTCAAACGGAGATGATTGGGTGCGTCCTTTGCGAAAAAATCAACTACGAGTTTTTTCGTGAATCAGTGGGAAAATTGGCAATCCCGAGCGAGTTTTGCGGCACCGCTCCATCGGAAATGAAAGTGCCAAAAACCAACCAAACATGAGTTTTGGGTCAAACGGAGATGATTGGGTGCGTCCGTTGCGAAAAATTCAACTGCGAGTTTTTTTCGTGAATCAGTGGGAAAAACAGCCATCCCGAGCGAGTTTTGCGGCACCGTTCCCTCGAAAATGAAAGTGCCAAAAGCCCACCAAACATGAGTTTTGGGTCAAACGGAGATGATTGGGTGCGTGCGTTGCGAAAAATTCAAGTACGAGTTTTTTTCGTGAATCAGTGGGAAAAACAGCCATCCCGAGCGAGTTTTGCGGCACCGTTTGGTCGGAAATGAAAGTGTCAAAAACCAACCAAACATGAGTTTTGGGTCAAACAGAGATGATTGGGTGCGTCCGTTGCGAAAAATTCAACTGCGAGTTTTTTTCGTGAATCAGTGGGGAAAACGGCCATCCCGAGCGAGTTTTGCGGCACCGTTCCTGATGAGGACATCAACACCAGCGATACATCCTCTCCGACACAACCTATAGCTGGTCCTCTTACTCGTGCTCGTGCTCGTCAACTTAATCATCAAGTGAGTTCCATGATAAGCTCTTGTCCATCTTGTTTAGACAATGGAAACGCGTGCACTCTTGTTTTGATTAGGAACCAAGGAGAAGACCGAAAGGGAGAAGGACTCGCGCTAGCTGGATTCGGACTGCAGCAAAGCACCAACTTGTGACCGCCACCACGGTTGCATACGGATTCGGATTCAGGCGCTTCAGGACTTGTTGGAAAGCTTATCAAGTTTACTTTCATATGAATCAAGTCTCACGTCAATATCTGTTCGGTAGCAGCGGCAATGATCCAATTACCGTCGACAGGTCTTGCTGTCCAGGGTGCTGCGTCACCTCATTTTGGGCTTATGGCCCATGTATCAAGTTGGGTCCATTAGGGACGCGTCCTAGGGTTGGAGGACGACCCCAACACTCTTTTGGTCGTCAATCCATCTACTTATATCCCTCTATAGCCGCCATGGTCGGGTTGGGTTTTGTTTAGATCAAGTTTAGCCTTAGCTACTTGCTTGTAGGCGCGCGTGCAGGATCAGCCGCCCGTCTCCTTGTCTTCGGAACCCCATTGTAGATTAAGATTCAGTTTGAAACCTTCAATTTCATCTTGCAAATTCAGTGCTTGTTTCCTCGTTCTTGCTAGTTCTTCGATTGCTTGCAGGACGGGAGCCCTAGGGGCTGGTTGTCGCGCTCCACAAGATCGTGACGGCTATTGGACGTGGTGTATCGGTTGCTAAGGCGCGGTCTTGAGGGCTGTAGTCGGGCCGTGAACGTCATCTCCATCCACCAATCGAGTTATCCCCGTTTCTCATCGAAAGATCGGGCAAAAACCCTAGCGGGTTCGCATCAGTTGGTAATCAGAGCAAGGTTCTTCGGTGAGAGACTTCTAATCCATTGCTGTTTTTAATTAATTTCCTATAGTCCAGAAAAGCCAAAAAAAAATATAGTAGATTAGTTTTTTTTTTCCATAATCCTATTAAACCTTTGTGCCTTGGCTAGTACCGTTTAGTTAGGGCTTGTTGAATTTGCGTTACTTCGGTTTGTGTCGAGTTGCTGGTCTTAGTGTCTAGTCCTTTAGAGTTTCGAGTTCTTGTCACCATCTATACACAGCCGAGTATTACCATATCTTCTCTCTGTCGAATCTGTGGTGAAGTCCGAATTGAACTGTGGTCTTGGTCCGGATCGAGTTGAGTTCCAATCTGAGTTCCACCAACGTGATAAAAAAAAAGGAAACCGAGTAGAACTCGGCAATAGGTGGAATCCGTTTGTGGTTGGTTCTGAGTGGAAACCGAGTAGAACTTGGAGTCCGCTTGTTAATATATCCTGAACTCCATCTACGTGAGTCCTTCTGTGATCCAAAAGAAAGATAACTCCATACTTGTTCGGCCTTACTCTAGAGAGAGAGAGAGAGAGAGTATCTTCTTACCGGAATACCCCTGTACTTTCGGAAAAAGTGTGTGTAGCGAATTGCTCCTTTGTATTCTTTTGTTCATATAATCAGATTTTGAGGTTGCCCAAAAAAAAAAGGAAAAAAAAGAAAAGAGAAAAGATTCAAAAGAAAAGGGGCTGTTTTTCATATTGATTTTAGGTTTGCTCCACCTTGTTTTCAGGGGTGTGCTGTGGTTTTCCTTTGTGTCCAGGCTCGCGTCTCTAGCACGGTCTAGCCTAGGACCAGCACAGTACCGTCGTCGAACGTTTATTCAGCTCGCCTTTATAACTAACGTGCTGCTAGTTCGTTCCTTGTTTCAGCCCACCTATAGCTCCACATACTCTACAGCTTGACAGGTCTTGTGCCGCAGCACCGATACACTTCATCCATTGCTGAAGACTTGTTGGTAGACGACCCCTCCTGTCAAGCAAGGTAAGAATTGGTAAGAACTTGTGTAACAAGTTGAGTGTGAGAGACTTGCTGTAGCTACATCCTAGTAGTTGTAGGGCTTTTATTTCTTCACTTGCCTTTCTTGTTGTCTTTGTTTTTGAACCATGACAGGGGGAGATGATGATAACGAAACACTACATACACCTCGCACTAAGGGCATCATACAGCATTTTGAAAGGAAGGTGAAGCTGCACACAGAGGGACTTGATACTGACTTGCAGGTGACAAATGAAAAGCTGGGGCAGTTGGAGGCTACGCAGATGGCCACAAACAACAAGCTTACAAGTTTGGAGGAATCCGTTGCTAGTGTGGATAAAAGCCTTGCTGCTCTTCTAAGGCGATTTGATGACTTCCACACCGAAGATAAAGAGAAGCATAAAGAAGAAAAGGAGGGAGATCGAGAGCACGGTAGTCATGAAGATGACTACACTGCTGATACTGAGCATGATGATCCAGACGCTCGTGATCGACGACGCCTACGTCACAACCGTAGAGGTATGGGTGGCAACCGCCGACGCGAGGTACACAATAATGATGATGCTTTCAGTAAGATTAAATTTAAGATACCTCCTTTTGATGGTAAATATGACCCTGATGCCTACATTACTTGGGAGATTGCTGTTGATCAAAAGTTTGCATGTCATGAATTTCCTGAGACTACACGTGTTAGGGCTGCTACTAGTGAGTTTACAGGATTTTGCTTCTGTTTGGTGGATAGAATATGGAAAGAAAAATCCTAATAACTTACCTAGAACTTGGGATGCGCTGAAACGAGCCATGAGAGCTAGATTTGTTCCATCTTACTATGCCCGTGATATGATAAATAAGTTGCAGCAATTGAGACAAGGTGCTAAAAGTGTAGAAGAATATTATCAGGAATTACAAACGGGTATGTTGCGTTGTAACCTAGAGGAGGATGAGGAACCGGCTATGGCTAGATTTTTGGGTGGGTTAAATCGGGAAATTCAGGACATCCTCGCTTACAAAGAATACAATAGTGTAACCCGTTTGTTTCATCTTGCTTGTAAAGCTGAAAGGGAAGTGCAGGGACGACGTGCTAGCGCAAGGACTAATATTTCTGCAGGGAAGGCTAATTCATGGCAGCAACGCATGACTACAACTCCATCTACACGTATGTCTACTCCATCATCTAGTGACAAGTCTCGAGCTGCTCCCACAAATTCAGTTGCAAAGACGATGCAAAAGCCTGCTGCGAGTACTTCATCCGTGGCATCGACGGGCAGAACAAGCAACATACAATGTCACCGGTGCAAGGGATATGGACACATGATGCGTGACTGTCCAAACAAGCGAGTTATGATTGTCAAAGATGATGGTGAGTGCTCATCTGCTAGTGATTTTGATGAAGACACGCTTGCACTGCTTGCGTCTGACCATGCAGGTAATGAAGAACAAATAGAAGAACATATTAATGCAGGTGAAGCGGACCACTATGAAAGCTTGATCGTGCAGCGAGTGCTTAGTGCACAAATGGAGAAGGCGGAGCAAAATCAGCGACATATTTTATTCCAAACAAAGTGTGTCATCAAAGAGCGTTCTTGCCGCATGATCATTGATGGAGGTAGCTGCAACAACTTGGCAAGCAGCGATATGGTGCAGAAACTTGCCCTCAACACCAAACCACACCCGCATCCCTACTACATCCAATGGCTGAACAACAGTGGTAAGGCAAAGGTAACTAGACTTGTGAGAATCAATTTTTCCATCGGATCCTACAAAGATATTGTTGAATGTGATGTTGTGCCTATGCAAGCTTGTAACATTCTGCTAGGTAGACCTTGGCAATTTGATAGAGATTCTATGCATCATGGTAGATCAAATCAGTATTCTTTTCTATACCATGATCGAAAAATTGTGCTGCATCCTATGTCCCCTGAAACTATTATGCAAACTGATGTTGCAAGGGCTACTAAAGCAAAGAGCGAGAGCAGTAAAAATGATAAATCTGTAATTGGTAACAAAGATGAGATAAAACTGAAAGGACGTTGTATGATAGCTACCAAATCAGATATTAATGAGTTCAATGCATCCACTTCTGTTGCTTATGCTTTGATATGCAAGGATGCTTTGATTTCAATTGAGGATATGCAATGTTCTTTGCCCCCTGCTGTTGCTAACGTTTTGCAGGAGTATTCCGATGTGTTTCCAAGTGCGGTACCAGCGGGGTTGCCACCATTACGCGGGATTGAGCACCAAATTGATCTTATTCCTGGTGCGTCTTTGCCAAACCGTGCGCCATACAGGACAAACCCGGAAGAAACAAAGGAAATTCAGCGACAAGTGCAAGAACTGCTGGACAAAGGTTATGTGCGAGAATCCCTTAGCCCTTGTGCTGTTCCAGTAATTTTAGTGCCTAAGAAAGATGGAACATGGCGTATGTGTGTTGATTGTAGAGCTATTAATAATATCACCATTCGATATCGACACCCTATTCCACGATTAGATGATATGCTAGATGAACTGAGTGGTGCTGTTGTGTTTTCAAAAGTTGATTTACGTAGTGGGTACCACCAGATTCGTATGAAATTGGGAGATGAATGGAAAACTGCTTTCAAAACTAAGTTCGGTTTATATGAGTGGTTAGTCATGCCTTTTGGGTTAACTAATGCACCTAGTACTTTCATGAGATTAATGAACGAGGTTTTGCGTGCTTTCATTGGGAAATTTGTTGTCGTATATTTTGATGATATATTAATTTACAGCAAATCATTGGATGAACATCTTGATCATTTACGTGCTGTTTTTAATGCACTACGCGAGGCACGTTTATTTGGTAACCTTGAGAAGTGCACCTTTTGCACCGATCGAGTGTGTTTTCTTGGTTATGTTGTAACTCCACAGGGAGTTGAGGTTGATCAAGCCAAGGTGGAAGCTATACAGGGATGGCCTGTCCCAAAGACTATCACCCAGGTGCGGAGTTTCCTAGGACTTGCTGGATTCTATCGCCGTTTTGTGAAGGATTTCAGCACCATTGCTGCACCATTGAATGAGCTTACCAAAAAGGGGGTGCCTTTTGAGTGGGGCAAAACACAAGAGAATTCATTCGACATGTTGAAAGATAAGTTAACTCATGCGCCTCTCCTACAACTTCCTGATTTTAATAAGACTTTTGAGCTTGAATGTGATGCTAGTGGAATTGGTCTGGGAGGTGTTTTGTTACAAGAGGGAAAACCTATTGCATATTTTAGTGAGAAATTGAGTGGGCCTGTTCTCAATTATTCTACTTATGATAAAGAACTCTATGCTCTTGTTCGAACATTAGAGACATGGCAGCATTATTTGTGGCCCAAAGAGTTTGTTATCCATTCTGATCATGAATCTTTAAAACATATTCGTAGTCAAGGAAAACTGAATCGTAGGCATGCAAAATGGGTTGAATTTATTGAATCTTTTCCTTATATTATTAAACACAAGAAAGGGAAGGAGAATATTATTGCTGATGCTTTGTCACGGAGATATACTTTGCTGAATCAACTTGATTATAAGATCTTTGGGTTAGAAACAATTAAGGACCAATATGTTCACGATGCTGATTTTAGAGACGTGTTGCTGCATTGTAAAGATGGAAAAGGATGGAACAAATTCATCGTTAGTGATGGGTTTGTGTTTAGAGCTAACAAGCTATGCATTCCAGCTAGCTCTGTTCGTTTGTTGTTGTTGCAGGAAGCACATGGAGGTGGCTTGATGGGACATTTTGGAGCAAAGAAGACCGAGGACATACTTGCTGGTCATTTCTTTGGCCAAGGATGAAGAGAGATGTGGAGAGGTTTGTTGCTCGTTGCACAACATGTCAAAAGGCAAAGTCACGGTTAAATCCCCACGGTTTGTATCTACCTCTTCCTGTTCCTAATGCTCCTTGGGAGGATATATCTATGGATTTTGTGTTGGGGATTACCAAGGACTAGGAGGGGACGTGATAGTGTGTTTGTGGTTGTTGATAGATTTTCTAGATGGCCACATTTCATACCATGTCATAAAACTGATGATGCTACAAATATTGCTGATTTGTTCTTTCGAGAAATTGTTCGCTTGAGCAACATGGTGCTAATTGCAACCACGTACGAAATCGGTTTTACTCACTACGTGAGCAAACCTTGTCTCATAGGGCTTAGTGGATACGACTTGTTTGTGGTTTACAATTTCGACTATCTTTTTTTCATGTCACTCACTGATGTCATCCCCATGGTTTTTTCTTGATGGTCAAACTGAGATAAATGACTTTATCCACTATGTTAAGGGCTGTTTTAAAGAAGAATATTAAGATGTGGGAAGAATGTTTGCCTCATATTGAGTTCGCTTATAATCGTTCATTGCATTCTACTACAAAAATGTGTCCTTTCGAGATTGTCTATGGCTTCTTGCCACGTGCTCCTATTGATTTAATGCCTTTGCCAAGTTCTGAAAAAATGAATTTTGATGCTAAGCAACGTGCTGAATTGATGTTAAAATTGCATGAAGCCACTAAAGAAAACATAGAGCGCATGAATGCTAAGTACAAATGTGCTGGAGATAAAGGTAGAAAGCAATTGATTCTGGAACCTGGGGATTTGGTTTGGTTGCATTTGCGAAAAGATAGATTTCCAGAACTGAGAAAATCCAAATTGATGCCTAGAGCTGATGGTCCTTTTAAAGTGCTGCAACGAATTAACGAGAATGCATATAAGCTTGATCTTCCTGCAGATTTTGGGGTTAGTCCCACATTTAACATTGCAGATTTGAAGCCTTATTTGGGTGAGCTCCTCTTGCATGGCCATGACCAATTGGAGTCATCTAGTGCTTGCTCTCCTAAGATGTTCCAAGAAATGAGTAAACTTGGCAAAAGTTGATGAGGACATTAACACCAGCGAATACATCCTCTCCGACACAACCTATAGCTGGCCCTCTTACTCGTGCTCGTGCTCGTCAACTTAATCATCAAGTGAGTTCCATGATAAGCTCTTGTCCATCTTGTTTAGACAATGGAAACGCGTGCCACTCTTCTTTGATTAGGAACCAGAGGAGAAGACCGAAAGGGAGAAGACTCGCGCTAGCCGGATTCGGACTGCAGCAAAGCACCAACTTGTGACCGCCACCACGGTTGCATACGGATTCGGATTCAGGCGCTTCAGGACTTGTTGGAAAGCTTATCAAGTTTACTTTCATATGAATCAAGTCTCACGTCAATATCTGTCGGCAGCAGCGGCAATGATCCAATTACCGTCGACAGGTCTTGCTGTCCAGGGTGCTGCGTCACCTCATTTTGGGCTTATGGCCCATGTATCAAGTTGGGTCCATTAGGGACGCGTCCTAGGGTTGGAGGACGACCCCAACACTCTTTTGGTCGTCAATCCATCTACTTATATCCCTCTATAGCCGCCATGGTCGGGTTGGGTTTTGTTTAGATCAAGTTTAGCCTTAGCTACTTGCTTGTAGGCGCGCGTGCAGGATCAGCCGCCCGTCTCCTTGTCTTCGGAACCCCATTGTAGATTAAGATTCAGTTTGAAACCTTCAATTTCATCTTGCAAATTCAGTGCTTGTTTCCTCGTTCTTGCTAGTTCTTCGATTGCTTGCAGGACGGGAGCCCTAGGGGCTGGTTGTCGCGCTCCACAAGATCGTGACGGCTATTGGACGTGGTGTATCGGTTGCTAAGGCGCGGTCTTGAGGGCTGTAGTCGGGCCGTGAACGTCATCTCCATCCACCAATCGAGTTATCCCCGTTTCTCATCGAAAGATCGGGCAAAAACCCTAGCGGGTTCGCATCAGTTCCGTCGGAAATGAAAGTGCCAAAAACCAACCAAACATGAGTTTTGGGTCAAACGGAGATGATTGGTTGCGTCCATTGCGATAAATTCAACTGCGAGCTTTTTTCGTGAATCAGTGGGAAAACGGCCATCCCGAGCGAGTTTTGCGGAACCGTTCCGTCGGAAATGAAAGTGTCAAAAACCAACCAACATGAGTTTTGGGTCAAACGGAGATGATTGGGTGCGTCCGTTGCGAAAAATTCAACTGCGAGTTTTTTTCGTGAATCAGTGGGAAAAACGGCCATCCCGAGCGAGTTTTGCGGCACCGTTCCATCGGAAATGAATAAGCCAAAAACCAACCAAACATGAGTTTTTGGTCAAACAGAGATGATTGGGTGCGTCCGTTGCGAAAAAATCAACTGCGAGTTTTTTCGTGAATCAGTGGGGAAACCGGTCATCCCGAGCGAGTTTTGCGGCACCGTTCCGTCGGAAATGAAAGTGCCAAAAACCAACCAAACATGAGTTGTGGGTCAAACGGAGATGATTGGGTGCGTCCGTTGCGAAAAATTCAGCTGCGAGTTTTTTTAGGGAATCAGTGGGAAAAACGGTCATCTCGAGCGAGTTTTGCGGCACCGTTCCGTCAGAAATGAAAGTGCCAAAAACCCACCAAACATGAGTTTTGGGTCAAACGGAGATGACTGGGTGCGTCTGTTGCAAAAAATTCAATTGCGAGTTTTTTTCGTGAATCAGTGGGAAAAACGGCCATCCCGAGCGAGTTTTGCGGCATCGTTCCGTCGAAAATGAAAGTGCCAAAAACCCACCAAACATGAGTTTTGGGTCAAACGAAGATGATTGGGTGCGTTCGTTGCGAAAAATTCAACTGCGAGTTTTTTCGTGAATCAGTGGGAAAAACGGCGATCTCGAGCGAGTTTTGCGGCACCGTTCTGTCGGAAATGAATGTGCCAAAAATACACCAAACATGAGTTTTGGATGAAATGGAGATGATTGGGTGTGTCTGTTGCGAAAAATTCAACTCGGAGTTTTTTTGGGAATCAGTGGGAAAAACGGTCATCCCTTGCTTGTTTTGCGGCACCGTTCCGTCAGAAATGAAAGTGCCAAAAACTAACCAAACATGAGTTTTGGGTCAAACAGAGATGATTGGGTGCGTCCGTTGCGAAAAAATCAACTGCAAGTTTTTTTGGTGAATTAGTGGGAAAAACGGCCATCCCGAGCGACTTTTGCGGCACCGTTCCATCGAAAATGAAAGTGTCAAAAACCAACCAAACATGAGTCTTGGGTCAAACGGAGATGATTGGGTGCGTCCATTGCGATAAATTCAACTGCGAGTTTTTTTTCGTGAAACAGTGGGAAAAACGGCCATCCCGAGCGAGTTTTGCCTCTCCGTTCCGTCGGAAATGAAATTGCCAAAAACCCACCAAACAAGAGTTTTGCGTCAAACGGAATGATTGGGTGCGTTCGTTGCGAAAAATTCAAGTGGGAGTTTTTTTAGGGAATCTGTGGGAAAACGGTCATCTCCAGCGAGTTTTGCGGCACCGTTCCTTCATAAATGAAAGTGCCAAAAAACCCCCAAACATGAGTTTTGGGTCAAACGGAGATGATTGGGTGCGTCTGTTGCGAAAAAATCAATTGCAAGTTTTTTTCGTGAATCAGTGGGAAAAACGGCCATCCCGAGCGAGTTTTGCCGCACCATTCCGTCGGAAATGAAAGTGCCAAAAATACACCAAACATGAGTTCTGGGTCAAACGGAGATGATTGGGTGCGTCCGTTGCGAAAAATTGAACTGCGAGTTTTTTCGTGAATCAGTGGGAAAAACGGCCATCCCGAGCGAGTTATGCGGCACCGTTCCGTCGGAAATGAAAGTGCCAAAAACCCACCAAACATGAGTTTTGGGTCAAACGGAGATGATTGGGTGCCTCCGTTGCGAAAAATTCAACTAGGAGTTTTTTTTGGAATCAGTGGGAAAAACGGTCATCCCGAGCGAGTTTTGCGGCACCGTTTCGTCGGAAATGAAAGTGCCAAAACCAACCAAACATGAGTTTTGGGGGAAACAGAGATGATTGGGTGTGTCCGTTGCGAAAAAATCAATTGCGAGTTTTTTGGTGAATCAGTGGGGAAAACGGCCATCTCGAGCGAGTTTGCGGCACCGTTCCGTCGGAAATGAAAGTGCCAAAAATACACCAAACATGAGTTTTGGGTCAAACGGAGATGATTGGGTGCGTCCATTGCGAAAAATTCAACTAGGTGTTTTTTGGGAATTAGTGGGAAAAACGGTCATCCCGAGCGAGTTTTGCGGCACCGTTCCGTCAGAAATGAAAGTGCCAAAAACCCACCAAACATGAGTTTTGGGTCAAACGGAGATGATTGGGTGCGTCCCTTGCGAAAAATTCAACTAGGTGTTTTTTGGGAATTAGTGGGAAAAACGGCCATCCCGAGCGAGTTTTGCGGCACCGTCCCATCGGAAATGAAAGTGCCCAAAACCAACCAAACATTAGTTTTGGGTCAAACAGAGATGATTCGGTGCATCCATTGCGAAAACATCAACTGCGAGTTTTTTTGGTGAATCAGTGGGAAAAACGGCCATCCCGAGCGAGTTTTGCAGCACCGTTCCGTCGGAAATGAAAGTGCCAAAAACCAACCAAACAAGAGTTTTGGGTCAAACGGAGATGATTGGGTGCGCCCATTGCAAAAAAAATCAACTGCGAGTTTTTTTCGTGAATCAGTGGGAAAAACGGCTATCCCGAGCGAGTTTTGCGGCACCGTTCCGTCGGAAATGAAAGTGTCAAAAACCCACCAAACATGAGTTTTGGGTCAAACGGAGATGATTGAGTTCGTCCGTTGCGAAAAATTCAACTAGGTGTTTTTTTTTGGGAATCAGTGGGAAAAACGGTCATCCCGAGCGAGTTTTGCGGCACCGTTCCGTCGGAAATGAAAGTGCCAAAAACCAACCAAACAAGAGTTTTGGGTCAAACGGAGATGATTGGGTGCGCCCATTGCAAAAAAAATCAACTGCGAGTTTTTTTCGTGAATCAGTGGGAAAAACGGCTATCCCGAGCGAGTTTTGCGGCACCGTTCCGTCGGAAATGAAAGTGTCAAAAACCCACCAAACATGAGTTTTGGGTCAAACGGAGATGATTGAGTTCGTCCGTTGCGAAAAATTCAACTAGGTGTTTTTTTTGGGAATCAGTGGGAAAAACGGTCATCCCGAGCGAGTTTTGCGGCACCGTTCCGTCGGAAATGAAAGTGCCAAAAACCAACAAAACATTAGTTTTGTGTCAAACAGAGATGATTGGGTGCGTCCGTTGCGAAAAAAATCAACTGCGAGTTTTTTTCGTGAATCAGTGGGAAAAACGGTCATCCCGAGCGAGTTTTGCGGCACCGTTCCGTCAGAAATGAAAGTGCCAAAAACCAACCAAACATGAGTTTTGGGGCAAACGGAGATGATTGGGTGTGTCCGTTGCGAAAAATTCAACTGCGAGCTTTTTCTTGAATCAGTGTGAAAAACGGTCATCCCGAGCGAGTTTTGCGGCACCGTTCCGTCAGAAATGAAAGTGCCAAAAACCCACCAAACATGAGTTTTGGGTCAAACAGAGATGATTGGGTGCGTCCGTTGCGAAAAATTCATCTAGGTTTTTTGGGAATCAGTGGGAAAAACGGCCATCCGAGCGAGTTTTGCGGCACCGTTCCCATCGGAAATGAAAGTGCCAAAAACCAACCAAACATTTTGGGTCAAACGAGATGATTGGTGCGTCCGTTGCGAAAAATCAACTGCGAGTTTTTTGGTGAATCAGTGGGAAAAACGGCCATCCCGAGCGAGTTTTGCGCACCGTTCCGTCGGAAATGAAAGTGCCAAAAACCAACCAAACATGAGTTTTGGGTCAAACGGAGATGATTGGGTGCGTCCATTGCAAAAAATCAACTGCGAGTTTTTTTCGTGAATCAGTGGGAAAATCGGCAATCCCGAGCGAGTTTTGGGTCAAACGGAGATGATTGGGTCCGTCCGTTGCGAAAATTCAACTAGGAGTTTTTTTTGGAATCAGTGGGAAAAACGGTCATCCCGAGCGAGTTTTGCGGCACCGTTCCGTCGAAATGAAAGTGCCAAAAACCAACCAAACATTAGTTTTGTGTCAAACAGAGATGATTGGGTGCGTCCGTTGCGAAAAAATCACTGCGAGTTTTTTTGTTGAATCAGTGGGAAAAAACGGCCATCCCGAGCGAGTTTTGCGGCACCGTTCCGTCGGAAATGAAAGTGTCAAAAAACCAACCAAACATGAGTTTGGTTCAAACGGAGATGATTGGGTGCGTCCGTTGCGAAAAATTCAACTACGAGTTTTTTCGTGAATCAGTGGGAAAAACGACCATCCGAGCGAGTTTGCGGCACCGTTCCGTCAAAATGAAGTGCCAAAAACCACCAAACATGAGTTTTGGGTTAAAGCGGAGATAATTGGGTACGTCCGTTGCAAAAAATTCAACTAGGAGTTTTTTTTGGGAATCAGTGGAAAAAGCGTCATCCCGAGCGAGTTTTTCGGCACCGTTCCGTCAGAAATGAAGTGCCAAAAACCCACCAAACATGAGTTTGGTCAAACGGAGATGATTGGGTGCGTCCGTGCGAAAAATTACTATGTGAGTTTTTTCGTGAATCAGTGGGAAAATGACCATCCCGAGCGAGTTTTGCGGCACCGTTCCGTCGGAAATGAAAGTGCCAAAAACCCACCAAACATTGGGTCAAACGGAGTTGATTGGGTACGTCCGTTGCGAAAAATTCAACTAGTTTTTTGTTGGAATCAGTGGAAAAACGGTCATCCCGAGCGAGTTTTGCGGCACCGTTCCGTCAGAAATGAAAGTGCCAAAAACCACCAAACATGAGTTTTGGGTCAAACGGAGATGATTGGGTGCGTCCGTCGCAAAAATTCAACTGCGGGTTTTTTGGTGAATCAGTGGGATAAACGGCCATCCCGAGCGAGTTTTGAGGCTCCGTTCCGTCGGAAATGAAAGTGTCAAAAACCAACCAAACATGAGTTTTGTGTCAAACGGAGATGATTGGGTGCGTCCTTTGCGAAAAAATCAACTACGAGTTTTTCGTGAATCAGTGGGAAAATTGGCATCCCGAGCGAGTTTTGCGGCACCGCTTCCATCGGAAATGAAAGTGCCAAAAACCAACCAAACATGAGTTTTGGGTCAAACGGAGATGATTGGGTGCGTCCGTTGCGAAAAATTCAACTGCGAGTTTTTTCGTGAATCAGTGGGAAAAACAGCCATCCCGAGCGAGTTTTGCGGCACCGTTCCCTCGAAAATGAAAGTGCCAAAAACCCACCAAACATGAGTTTTGGGTCAAACGGAGATGATTGGGTGCGTGCGTTGCGAAAAATTCAAGTACGAGTTTTTTTCGTGAATCAGTGGGAAAAACAGCCATCCCGAGCGAGTTTTTGCGGCACCGTTTGGTCGGAAATGAAAGTGTCCAAAAACCAACCAAACATGAGTTTTGGGTCAAACAGAGATGATTGGGTGCGTCCGTTGCGAAAAATTCAACTGCGAGTTTTTTTCGTGAATCAGTGGGGAAAACGGCCATCCCGAGCGAGTTTTGCGGCACCGTTCCGTCGGAAATGAAAGTGCCAAAAACCAACCAAACATGAGTTTTGGGTCAAACGGAGATGATTGGTTGCGTCCATTGCGATAAATTCAACTGCGAGCTTTTTTCGTGAATCAGTGGGAAAACGGCCATCCCGAGCGAGTTTTGCGGAACCGTTCCGTCGGAAATGAAAGTGTCAAAAACCAACCAAACATGAGTTTTGGGTCAAACGGAGATGATTGGGTGCGTCCGTTGCGAAAAATTCAACTGCGAGTTTTTTCGTGAATCAGTGGGAAAAACGGCCATCCCGAGCGAGTTTTGCGGCACCGTTCCATCGGAAATGAATAAGCCAAAAACCAACCAAACATTAGTTTTTGGTCAAACAGAGATGATTGGGTGCGTCCGTTGCGAAAAAATCAACTGCGAGTTTTTTCGTGAATCAGTGGGGAAACCGGTCATCCCGAGCGAGTTTTGCGGCACCGTTCCGTCGGAAATGAAAGTGCCAAAAACCACCAAACATGAGTTGTGGGTCAAACGGAGATGATTGGGTGCGTCCGTTGCGAAAAATTCAGCTGCGAGTTTTTTAGGGAATCAGTGGGAAAAAACGGTCATCTCGAAGCGAGTTTTGCGGCACCGTTCCGTCAGAAATGAAAGTGCCAAAACCCACCAAACATGAGTTTTGGGTCAAACGGAGATGACTGGGTGCGTCTGTTGCAAAAAATTCAATTGCGAGTTTTTTTCGTGAATCAGTGGGAAAAACGGCATCCCGAGCGAGTTTTGCGGCATCGTTCCGTCGAAAATGAAAGTGCCAAAAACCCACCAAACATGAGTTTTGGGTCAAACGAGATGATTGGGTGCGTTCGTTGCGAAAAATTCAACTGCGAGTTTTTTCGTGAATCAGTGGGAAAAACGGCGATCTCGAGCGAGTTTTGCGGCACTGTTCTGTCGGAAATGAATGTGCCAAAATACACCAAACATGAGTTTTGGATGAAATGGAGATGATTGGGTGTGTCCTGTTGCGAAAAATTCAACTCGGAGTTTTTTTGGGAATCAGTGGGAAAAACGGTCCATCCCTTGTTGTTTGCGGCACCGTTCCGTCAGAAATGAAAGTGCCAAAAACCAACCAAACATGAGTTTTGGGTCAAACAGATGATTGGGTGCGTCCGTTGCGAAAAAATCAACTGCAGTTTTTTGGTGAATAGTGGGAAAACGGCCATCCCGAGCGACTTTTGCGGCACCGTTCCATCGAAAATGAAAGTGTCAAAACCAACCAAACATGAGTCTTGGGTCAAACGGATGATTGGGTGCGTCCATTGCGAAATTCAACTGCGAGTTTTTTTTCGGAACAGTGGGAAAAACGGCCATCCCGAGCGAGTTTTGCCTCTCGTCCGTCGAAATGAAAGTGCCAAAACCACCAAACAAGAGTTTTGGTCAAACGAATGATTGGGTGCGTCGTTGCGAAAATTCAAGTGGGTTTTTTTTAGGGAATCAGTGGGAAAAACGGTCATCCAGCGAGTTTTGCGGCACCGTTCCTCATAATGAAAGTGCCAAAAACCCCCAAACATGAGTTTTGGGTCAACGGAGATGATTGGGTGCGTCTGTTGCGAAAAAATCAATTGCAAGTTTTTTTCGTGAATCAGTGGGAAAAACGGCCATCCCGAGCGAGTTTTGCCGCACCATTCCGTCGGAAATGAAAGTGCCAAAAATACACCAAACATGAGTTCTGGGTCAAACGGAGATGATTGGGTGCGTCCGTTGCGAAAAATTGAACTGCGAGTTTTTTCGTGAATCAGTGGGAAAAACGGCCATCCCGAGCGAGTTATGCGGCACCGTTCCGTCGGAAATGAAAGTGCCAAAAACCCACCAAACATGAGTTTTGGGTCAAACGGAGATGATTGGGTGCCTCCGTTGCGAAAAATTCAACTAGGAGTTTTTTTGGAATCAGTGGGAAAAACGGTCATCCCGAGCGAGTTTTGCGGCACCGTTTCGTCGGAATGAAAGTGCCAAAAACCAACCAAACATGAGTTTTGGGGAACAGAGATGATTGGGTGTGTCCGTTGCGAAAAAATCAATTGCGAGTTTTTTTGGTGAATCAGTGGGAAAACGGCCATCTCGAGCGAGTTTGCGGCACCGTTCCGTCGGAAATGAAAGTGCCAAAATACACCAAACATGAGTTTTGGGTCAAACGGAGATGATTGGGTGCGTCCATTGCGAAAAATTCAACTAGGTGTTTTTTGGGAATTAGTGGGAAAACGGTCATCCCGAGCGAGTTTTGCGGCACCGTTCCGTCAGAAATGAAAGTGCCAAAAACCACCAAACATGAGTTTTGGGTCAAACGGAGATGATTGGGTGCGTCCCTTGCGAAAAATTCAACTAGGTGTTTTTTGGGAATAGTGGAAAAACGGCCATCCCGAGCGAGTTTTGCGGCACCGTCCCATCGGAAATGAAAGTGCCCAAAACCAACCAAACATTAGTTTTGGGTCAAACAGAGATGATTCGGTGCATCCATTGCGAAAACATCAACTGCGAGTTTTTTTGGGTGAATCAGTGGGAAAAACGGCCATCCCGAGCGAGTTTGCAGCACCGTTCCGTCGGAAATGAAAGTGCCAAAAACCAACCAAACAAGAGTTTTGGGTCAAACGGAGATGATTGGGTGCGCCCATTGCAAAAAAATCAACTGCGAGTTTTTTTCGTGAATCAGTGGGAAAAACGGCTATCCCGAGCGAGTTTTGCGGCACCGTTCCGTCGGAAATGAAAGTGTCAAAAACCCACCAAACATGAGTTTTGGGTCAAACGGAGATGATTGAGTTCGTCCGTTGCGAAAAATTCAACTAGGTGTTTTTTTTTGGGAATCAGTGGGAAAAACGGTCATCCCGAGCGAGTTTTGCGGCACCGTTCCGTCGGAAATGAAAGTGCCAAAAACCAACAAAACATTAGTTTTGTGTCAAACAGAGATGATTGGGTGCGTCCGTTGCGAAAAAATCAACTGCGAGTTTTTTTTGTGAATCAGTGGGAAAACGGCCATCCCGAGCGAGTTTTGCGGCACCGTTCCGTCGGAAATGAAAGTGTCAAAAAACAACCAAACATGAGTTTTGGTTCAAACGTAGATGATTGGGTGCGTCGATTGCGAAAAATTCAACTGCGAGCTTTTTTCGTGAATCAGTGGGAAAACGGCCATCCCGAGCGAGTTTTGCGGAACCGTTCCGTCGGAAATGAAAGTGTCAAAAACCAACCAAACATGAGTTTTGGGTCAAACGGAGATGATTGGGTGCGTCCGTTGCGAAAAATTCAACTGCGAGTTTTTTTCGTGAATCAGTGGAAAAACGGCCATCCCGAGCGAGTTTTGCGGCACCGTTCCATCGGAAATGAATAAGCCAAAAACCAACCAAACATGAGTTTTTGGTCAAACAGAGATGATTGGGTGCGTCCGTTGCGAAAAAATCAACTGCGAGTTTTTTCGTGAATCAGTGGGGAAAACCGGTCATCCCGAGCGAGTTTTGCGGCACCGTTCCGTCGGAAATGAAAGTGCCAAAAACCAACCAAACATGAGTTGTGGGTCAAACGGAGATGATTGGGTGCGTCCGTTGCGAAAAATTCAGCTGCGAGTTTTTTAGGGAATCAGTGGGAAAAACGGTCATCTCGAGCGAGTTTTGCGGCACCGTTCCGTCAGAAATGAAAGTGCCAAAAACCCACCAAACATGAGTTTTGGGTCAAACGGAGATGACTGGGTGCGTCTGTTGCAAAAAATTCCAATTGCGAGTTTTTTCGTGAATCAGTGGGAAAAACGGCCATCCCGAGCGAGTTTTGCGGCATCGTTCCGTCGAAAATGAAAGTGCCAAAAACCCACCAAACATGAGTTTTGGGTCAAACGAAGATGATTGGGTGCGTTCGTTGCGAAAAATTCAACTGCGAGTTTTTTCGTGAATCAGTGGGAAAAACGGCGATCTCGAGCGAGTTTTGCGGCACCGTTCTGTCGGAAATGAATGTGCCAAAAATACACCAAACATGAGTTTTTGGATGAAATGGAGATGATTGGGTGTGTCTGTTGCGAAAAATTCAACTCGGAGTTTTTTGGGAATCAGTGGGAAAACGGTCATCCCTTGCTGTTTTGCGGCACCGTTCCAGTCAGAATGAAAGCTGCCAAAAACTAACCAAACATGAGTTTTGGGTCAAACAGGAGATGATTGGGTGCGTCCGTTGCGAAAAAATCAACTGCTAGTTTTTTGGTGAATCAGTGGGAAAACGGCATTCCCGAGCGACTTTTGCGGCACCGTTCCATCGAAATGAAAGTGTCCAAAACCAACCAAACATGAGTTTTGGGTCAAACGGAGATGATTGGGTGCGTCCATTGCGAAAATTCAACTGCGAGTTTTTTTTCGTGAACAGTGGAAAAAACGGCCATCCCGAGCGAGTTTTGCGGCTCTCCGTTCCGTCGGAAATGAAAGTGCCAAAAACCCACCAAACAAGAGTTTTGCGTCAAACGGAGATGATTGGGTGCGTTCCGTTGCGAAAAATTCAAGCTGCGAGTTTTTTTGGAATCAGTGGGAAAAACGGTCATCTCCAGCGAGTTTTGCGGCACCGTTCCTTCATAATGAAAGTGCCAAAAACCACCCAACATGAGTTTTGGGTCAAACGGAGATGATTGGGTGCGTCTGTTGCGAAAAAATCAATTGCAAGTTTTTTTCGTGAATCAGTGGGAAAAACGGCCATCCCGAGCGAGTTTTGCCGCACCATTCCGTCGGAAATGAAAGTGCCAAAAATACACCAAACATGAGTTCTGGGTCAAACGGAGATGATTGGGTGCGTCCGTTGCGAAAAATTGAACTGCGAGTTTTTTCGTGAATCAGTGGGAAAAACGGCCATCCCGAGCGAGTTATGCGGCACCGTTCCGTCGGAAATGAAAGTGCCAAAAACCCACCAAACATGAGTTTTGGGTCAAACGGAGATGATTGGGTGCCTCCGTTGCGAAAAATTCAACTAGGAGTTTTTTTTGGAATCAGTGGGAAAAACGGTCATCCCGAGCGAGTTTTGCGGCACCGTTTCGTCGGAAATGAAAGTGCCAAAAACCAACCAAACATGAGTTTTGGGGGAAACAGAGATGATTGGGTGTGTCCGTTGCGAAAAAATCAATTGCGAGTTTTTTTGGTGAATCAGTGGGGAAAACGGCCATCTCGAGCGAGTTTTGCGGCACCGTTCCGTCGGAAATGAAAGTGCCAAAAATACACCAAACATGAGTTTTGGGTCAAACGGAGATGATTGGGTGCGTCCATTGCGAAAAATTCAACTAGGTGTTTTTTTGGGAATTAGTGGGAAAAACGGTCATCCCGAGCGAGTTTTGCGGCACCGTTCCGTCAGAAATGAAAGTGCCAAAAACCCACCAAACATGAGTTTTGGGTCAAACGGAGATGATTGGGTGCGTCCCTTGCGAAAAATTCAACTAGGTGTTTTTTTGGGAATTAGTAGGAAAAACGGCCATCCCGAGCGAGTTTTGCGGCACCGTCCCATCGGAAATGAAAGTGCCCAAAACCAACCAAACATTAGTTTTGGGTCAAACAGAGATGATTCGGTGCATCCATTGCGAAAACATCAACTGCGAGTTTTTTTGGTGAATCAGTGGGAAAAACGGCCATCCCGAGCGAGTTTTGCACCACCGTTCCGTCGGAAATGAAAGTGCCAAAAACCAACCAAACAAGAGTTTTGGGTCAAACGGAGATGATTGGGTGCACCCATTGCAAAAAAAATCAACTGCGAGTTTTTTTCGTGAATCAGTGGGAAAAACGGCTATCCCGAGCGAGTTTTGCGGCACCGTTCCGTCGGAAATGAAAGTGTCAAAAACCCACCAAACATGAGTTTTGGGTCAAACGGAGATGATTGAGTTCGTCCGTTGCGAAAAATTCAACTAGGTGTTTTTTTTTGGGAATCAGTGGGAAAAACGGTCATCCCGAGCGAGTTTTGCGGCACCGTTCCGTCGGAAATGAAAGTGCCAAAAACCAACAAAACATTAGTTTTGTGTCAAACAGAGATGATTGGGTGCGTCCGTTGCGAAAAAAATCAACTGCGAGTTTTTTTTGTGAATCAGTGGGAAAACGGCCATCCCGAGCGAGTTTTGCGGCACCGTTCCGTCGGAAATGAAAGTGTCAAAAAACAACCAAACATGAGTTTTGGTTCAAACGGAGATGATTGGGTGCGTCGATTGCGAAAAATTCAACTGCGAGTTTTTTTCGTGAATCAGTGGGAAAAACGGCCATCCTGAGCGAGTTTTGCGGCACCGTTCCATCGGAAATGAAAGTGCCAGAAACCAACCAAACATGAGTTTTGGGGCAAACAGAGATGATTGGGTGTGTCCGTTGCGAAAAATTCAACTGCGAGCTTTTTCTTGAATCAGTGTGAAAAACGGTCATCCCGAGCGAGTTTTGCGGCACCGTTCCGTCAGAAATGAAAGTGCCAAAAACCCACCAAACATGAGTTTTGGGTCAAACAGAGATGATTGGGTGCGTCCGTTGCGAAAAATTCATCTAGGTCTTGTTTTGGGAATTAGTGGGAAAAACGGCCATCCCGAGCGAGTTTTGCAGCACCGTCCCATCGGAAATGAAAGTGCCAAAAACCAACCAAATATCAGTTTTGGGTCAAACAGAGATGATTCGGTGCATCCGTTGCGAAAAAATCAACTGCGAGTTTTTTTGGTGAATCAGTGGGAAAAACGGCCATCCCGAGCGAGTTTTGCAGCACCGTTCCGTCGGAAATGAAAGTGCCAAAAACCAACCAAACATGAGTTTTGGGTCAAACGGAGATGATTGGGTGCGCCCATTGCAAAAAAAATCAACCGCGAGTTTTTTTCGTGAATCAGTGGGAAAATCGGCAATCCCGAGCGAGTTTTGGGTCAAACGGAGATGATTGGGTCCGTCCGTTGCGAAAAATTCAACTAGGAGTTTTTTTTGGAATCAGTGGGAAAAACGGTCATCCCGAGCGAGTTTTGCGGCACCGTTCCGTCGGAAATGAAAGTGCCAAAAACCAACCAAACATTAGTTTTGTGTCAAACAGAGATGATTGGGTGCGTCCGTTGCGAAAAAAATCAACTGCGAGTTTTTTTGTTGAATCAGTGGGAAAAACGGCCATCCCGAGCGAGTTTTGCGGCACCGTTCCGTCGGAAATGAAAGTGTCAAAAACCAACCAAACATGAGTTTTGGTTCAAACGGAGATGATTGGGTGCGTCGATTGCGAAAAATTCAACTACGAGTTTTTTTCGTGAATCAGTGGGAAAAACGACCATCCTGAGCGAGTTTTGCGGCACCGTTCCGTCCAAAATGGAAGTGCCAAAAACCCACCAAACATGAGTTTTGGGTTAAGCGGAGATAATTGGGTACGTCCGTTGCGAAAAATTCAACTAGGAGTTTTTTTTGGGGAATCAGTGGAAAAAGCGGTCATCCCGAGCGAGTTTTTCGGCACCGTTCCGTCAGAAATGAAAGTGCCAAAAATACACCAAACATGAGTTTTGGGTCAAACGGAGATGATTGGGTGCGTCCGTTGCGAAAAATTCTATTGTGAGTTTTTTCGTGAATCAGTGGGAAAAATGACCATCCCGAGCGAGTTTTGCGGCACCGTTCCGTCGGAAATGAAAGTGCCAAAAATACACCAAACATGAGTTTTGTGTCAAATGGAGTTGATTGGGTGCGTCCATTGCGAAAAATTCAACTGCGAGTTTTTTCGTGAATCAGTGTGAAAAACGGTCATCCCGAGCGAGTTTTGCGGCACCGTTCCGTCAGAAATGAAAGTGCCAAAAACCCACCAAACATGAGTTTTGGGTCAAACGGAGATGATTGGGTGCGTCCGTTGCGAAAAAATCAACTAGGTGTTTTTTTGGGAATTAGTGGGAAAAACGGCCATCCCGAGCGAGTTTTGCGGCACCGTCCCGTCGGAAATGAAAGTGCCAAAAACCAACCAAACATTAGTTTTGGGTCAAACAGAGATGATTCGGTGCACACATTGCGAAAAAATCAACTGCGAGTTTTTTTGGTGAATCAGTGGGAAAAACGGCCATCCCGAGCGAGTTTTGCAGCACCGTTCCGTCGGAAATGAAAGTGCCAAAAACCAACCAAACATGAGTTTTGGTTCAAACGGAGATGATTGGGTGCGTCGATTGCGAAAAATTCAACTGCGAGTTTTTTTCGTGAATCAGTGGGAAAAACGACCATCCTGAGCGAGTTTTGCAGCACCGTTCCATCAAAAATGAAAGTGCCAGAAACCAACCAAACATGAGTTTTGGGCAAACAGAGATGATTGGATGCGTCCGTTCTGAAAAAATCAACTGCGAGTTTTTCGTGAATCAGTGGGAAAAACGGCCATCCTGAGCGAGTTTTGCGGCACCGTTCCGTCGGAAATGAAAGTGCCAATAACCCACCAAACATGAGTTTTGGGTCAAACGAAGATGATTGGGTGCGTCCGTAGAGAAAAATTCAACTGCGCGTTTTTTTCGGGAATCAGTGGGAAAAACGGCCATCCCGAGCGAGTTTTGCGGCACCGTTCCGTCCGAAATGAAAGTGCCAAAAACCCACCCAACATGAGTTTTGGGTTAAGCGGAGATAATTGGGTACGTCCGTTGCGAAAAATTCAACTAGGAGTTTTCTTGGGGAATCAGTGGAAAAAACGATCATCCCGAGCGAGTTTTTCGGCACCGTTCCGTCGGAAATGAAAGTGCCAAAAATACACCAAACATGAGTTTTGGGTTAAGCGGAGATAATTGGGTACGTCCGTTGCAAAAAATTCAACTAGGAGTTTTTTTTGGGGAATAAGTGGAAAAAACGGTCATCCCGAGCGAGTTTTTCGGCACCGTTCCGTCGGAAATGAAAGTGCCAAAAATACACCAAACATGAGTTTTGGGTCAAACGGAGATGATTGGGTGCGTCCGTTGCGAAAATTCTGCTGCGAGTTTTTTCGTGAATCAGTGTGAAAAACGGTCATCCCGAGCGAGTTTTGCGGCACCGTTCCATCAGAAATGAAAGTGCCAAAAACCCACCAAACATGAGTTTTGGGTCAAACGGAGATGATTGGGTGCGTCCATTGCGAAAAAATCAACTAGGTGTTTTTTTAGGAATCAGTGGGAAAAACGGCCATCCCGAGCGAGTTTTGCGGCACCGTTCCGTCGGAAATGAAAGTGTCAAAAACCAACCAAACATGAGTTTTGGGTCAAACGGAGATGATTCGGTGCGTCGATTGCGAAAAATTCAACTGCGAGTTTTTTCGTGAATCAGTGGGAAAAACGACCATCCTGAGCGAGTTTTGCGGCACCGTTCCATGGGAAATGAAAGTGTCGAAAACCAACCAAACATGAGTTTTGGGTCAAACAGAGATGATTCGGTGCATCCGTTGTGAAAAAATCAACTGCGAGTTTTTTTTGGTGAATCAGTGGGAAAAACGGTCATCCCGAGCGAGTTTTGCAGCACCGTTCCGTCGGAAATGAAAGTGCCAAAAACCAACCAAACATGAGTTTTGGGTCAAACGGAGATGATTGTGTGCGCCCATTGCAAAAAAAATCAACTGCGAGTTTTTTTGGTGAATTAGTGGGAAAAACGGCCATCCCGAGCGAGTTTTGCGGCACCGTTCCGTCGGAAACGAAAATGCCAAAAACCCACCAAACATGAGTATTGGGTCAAACGGAGATGATTGGGTGCGTCTGATGAGGACATCAACACCAGCGATACGTCCTCTCCGACACAACCTATAGCTGGTCCTCTTACTCGTGCTCGTGCTCGTCAACTTAATCATCAAGTGAGTTCCATGATAAGCTCTTGTCCATCTTGTTTAGACAATGGAAACGCGTGCACTCTTGTTTTGATTAGGAACCAAGGAGAAGACCGAAAGGGAGAAGGACTCGCGCTAGCTGGATTCGGACTGCAGCAAAGCACCAACTTGTGACCGCCACCACGGTTGCATACGGATTCGGATTCAGGCGCTTCAGGACTTGTTGGAAAGCTTATCAAGTTTACTTTCATATGAATCAAGTCTCACGTCAATATCTGTTCGGCAGTAGCGGCAATGATCCAATTACCGTCGACAGGTCTTGCTGTCCAGGGTGCTGCGTGATGAGGACATTAACACCAACGATACATCCTCTCCGACACAACCTATAGCTGGCCCTCTTACTCGTGCTCGTGCTCGTAAACTTAATCATCAAGTGAGTTCCATGATAAGCTCTTGTCCATCTTGTTTAGACAATGGAAACGCGTGCACTCTTGTTTTGATTAGGAACCGAGGAGAAGACCGAAAGGGAGAAGGACTCGCGGTAGCTGGATTCGGACTGCAGCAAAGCGCCAACTTGTGACCGCCACCACGGTTGCATACGGATTCGGATTCAGGCGCTTCAGGACTTGTTGGAAAGCTTATCAAGTTTACTTTCATATGAATCAAGTCCCACGTCAATATCTGTTCGGCAGCAGTGGCAATGATCCAATTACCGTCGACAGGTCTTGCTGTCCAGGGTGCTGCGTCACCTCATTTTGGGCTTATGGCCCATGTATCAAGTTGGGTCCATTAGGGACGCGTCCTAGGGTTGGAGGACGACCCCAACACTCTTTTGGTCATCAATCCATCTACTTATATCCCTCTATAGCCGCCATGGTCGGTTTGGGTTTTGTTTAGATCGAGTTTAGCCTTAGCTACTTGCTTGTAGGCGCGCGTGCAGGATCAGCCGCCCGTCTCCTTGTCTTCGGAACCCCATTGTAGATTAAGATTCAGTTTGAAACCTTCAATTTCATCTTGCAAATTCAGTGCTTGTTTCCTCGTTCTTGCTAGTTCTTCGATTGCTTGCAGGACGGGAGCCCTAGGGGCTGGTTGTCGCGCTCCACAAGATCGTGACGGCTATTGGACGTGGTGTATCGGTTGCTAAGGCGCGGTCTTGAGGGCTGTAGTCGGGCCGTGAACGTCATCTCCATCCACCAATCGAGTTATCCCCGTTTCTCATCGAAAGATCGGGCAAAAACCCTAGCGGGTTCGCATCACTGCGTCACCTCATTTTGGGCTTATGGCCCATGTATCAAGTTGGGTCCATTAGGGACGCGTCCTAGGGTTGGAGGACGACCCCAACACTCTTTTGGTCGTCAATCCATCTACTTATATCCCTCTATAGCCGCCATGGTCGGGTTGGGTTTTGTTTAGATGTAAGTTTAGCCTTAGCTACTTGCTTGTAGGCGCGCGTGCAGGATCAGCCGCCCGTCTCCTTGTCTTCGGAACCCCATTGTTGATTAAGATTCAGTTTGAAACCTTCAATTTCATCTTGCAAATTCAGTGCTTGTTTCCTCGTTCTTGCTAGTTCTTCGATTGCTTGCAGGACGGGAGCCCTAGGGGCTGGTTGTCGCGCTCCACAAGATCGTGACGGCTATTGGACGTGGTGTATCGGTTGCTAAGGCGCGGTCTTGAGGGCTGTAGTCGGGCCGTGAACGTCATCTCCATCCACCAATCGAGTTATCCCCGTTTCTCATCGAAAGATCGGGCAAAAACCCTAGCGGGTTCGCATCAGCGTCCGTTGTGAAAAATTCAACTAGAAGTTTTTTTGGGAATCAGTGGAAAAATCGGTCATCCCGAGTGAGTTTTGCGGCACCGTTCCGTAGGAAATGAAAGTGCCAAAAACCAACCAAACAAGAGTTTTGGGGCAAACGGAGATGATTAGGTGCGCCCATTGCAAAAAATTCAACTGCGAGTTTTTTCGTGAATCAGTGGGGAAAACGGCCATCCCGAGCGAGTTTTGCGGCACCGTTCCGTCGAAAATAAAAGTGCCAAAAACCAACCAAACATGAGTTTTGGGTCAAACGGAGATGATTGGGTGCGTCCAACGCGATAAATTCAACTGCGAGTTTTTTCGGGAAACAGTGGGAAAAACGGCTATCCCGAGTGAGTTTTGCGTCTCCGTTCCGTCAGAAATGAAAGTGCCAAAAACTCACCAAACATGAGTTTTGGGTCAAACAGAGATGATTGGGTGCGTCTGTTGCGAAAAAATCAATTGCGAGTTTTTTTCATGAATCAGTGGGAAAAACGGCCATCCCGAGCGAGTTTTGCGGCACTGTTCTGTCGGAAATGAAAGTGCCAAAAATACACCAAACATGAGTTTTGGGTCAAACGGACATGATTGGGTGCGTCCGTTGCGAAAAATTCAATTGCGAGTTTTTTTCGTGAATCAGTGGGAAAAACGGCCATCTCGAGCGAGTTTTGCGGCACCGTTCCGTCGGAAATGAAAGTGCCAAAAATACACCAAACATGAGTTTTGGGTCAAATGGAGTTGATTGGGTGCGTCGATTACGAAAAATTCAACTGCGAGTTTTTTCGTGAATCAGTGTGAAAAACGGTCATGCCGAGCGAGTTTTGCGACACCGTTCCGTCAGAAATGAAAGTGCCAAAAACCCACCAAACATGAGTTTTGGGTCAAACAGAGATGATTGGGTGCGTCCGTTGCGAAAAATTCAACTAGGAGATTTTTGAGAGTCAGTGGGAAAAACGGTCATCCCGAGCGAGTTTTGCGGCACCGTTCCGTCAGAAATGAAAGTGCCAAAAACCAACCAAACATTAGTTTTGGGTCAAACATAGATGATTCGGTGCATCCGTTGCGAAAAAAATCAACTGCGAGTTTTTTTGTGAATCAGTGGGAAAAACGGCCATCCCGAGCGAGTTTTGCAGCACCGTTCCGTCGGAAATGAAAGTGCCAAAAACCAACCAAACATGAGTTTTGGGTCAAACGGAGATGATTGGGTGCGCCCAATGCAAAAAAAAATCAACTGCGAGTTTTTTTTTCGTGAATCAGTGGGATAAACGGCCATCCCGAGCGAGTTTTGTCGCCCGTTCCGTTGGGAATGAAAGTGTCCAAAACCAACCAAACATGAGTTTTGGGTCAAACGTAGATGATTGGGTGCGTCCATTGCAAAAAATTCAACTGTGAGTTTTTTTCGTGAATCAGTGGGAAAAACGGCCATCCCGAGCGAGTTTTGCGGCACCGTTCCGTCGGAAATGAAAGTGCCAAAAACCCACCAAACTTGAGTTTTGGGTCAAACGGAGATGATTGGGTGCGTCCGTTGCGAAAAATATCAATTGCGAGTTTTTTGGTGAATCAGTGGGAAAAACGGCCATCCCGAGCGATTTTTGCGGTACCGTTCCTTCGGAAATGACAGTGCCAAAAACCAACCAAACATGAGTTTTGGGACAAATGGAGATGATTGGGTGCGTCCATTGCGAAAAATTCAACTACGAGTTTTTTCGTGAATCAGAGGGAAAAACGGCCATCCCGAGCGAGTTTTGCGGCACCGTTCCGTCGGAAATGAAAGCGCCAAAAACCCACCAAACATGAGTTTTGGGTCAAACGGAGATGATTGGGTGCGTCCGTTGAGAAAAATTCAACTGCGATTTTTTCGTGAATCAGTGGGAAAACGGCCATCCCGAGCGAGTTTTGCGACACCGTTCCGTCGAAAATGAAAGTGCCAAAGATACACCAAACATGAGTTTTGGGTCAAACGGAGATGATTGGGTGCGTCCGTTGCGAAAAATTTAACTGCGAGTTTTTTCGTGAATAAGTGGGAAAAACGGCCATCCCGAGCGACTTTTGTGGTACCGTTCCGTCGGAAATGAAAGTGCCAAAAACCCACCAAATATGAGTTTTGGGTCAAACGGAGATGATTGGGTGCGTCCGTTGCGAAAAATTCAACTAGGAGTTTTTTTGGAATCAGTGGGAAAAACGGTCATCCCGAGCGAGTTTTGCGGCATCGTTCCGTCGGAAATGAAAGTGCCAAAAACCAACCAAACATGAGTTTTGGGTCAAACAGAGATGATTGGGTGCGTCCGTTGCGAAAAAAATCAACTGTGAGTTTTGTTGGTAAATCAGTGGGAAAAACGGCCATCCCGAGCGAGTTTTGCGGCACCGTTCCGTCGGAAATGAAAGTGTCAAAAACCAACCAAACATGAGTTTTGGTTCCAACGGAGATGATTGGGTGCGTCGACTGCGAAAAATTCAACTGCGAGTTTTTTTCGTGAATCAGTGGGAAAAACGACCATCCTGAGCGAGTTTTGCGGCACCGTTCCATCGGAAATGAAAGTGTCGAAAACCAACCAAACATGAGTTTTGGGTCAAACAGAGATTATTGGGTGCGTCCGTTCTGAAAAAATCAACTGCGAGTTTTTTCGTGAATCAGTGGGAAAAACGGCCATCCCGAGCGAGTTTTGCGGCACCGTTCCGTCGGAAATGAAAGTGCCAAAAACCCACCAAACATGAGTTTTGGGTGAAACGAAGATGATTGGGTGCGTCCGTTGCGAAAAATTCAACTGCATGTTTTTTTCAGGAATCAGTGGGAAAAACGGCCATCCCGAGGGAGTTTTGCGGCACCGTTCCGTCCGAAATGAAAGTGCCAAAAACCCACCAAACATGAGTTTTGGGTTAAGCGGAGATAATTTGGTATGTCCGTTGCGAAAAATTCAACTAGGAGTTTTTTTTGGGGAATCAGTGGAAAAAACGGTCATCCCGAGCGAGTTTTTCGGCCCCGTTCCGTCGGAAATGAAGGTGCCAAAAATACACCAAACATGAGTTTTGGGTCAAACGGAGATGATTCGGTGCATCCGTTGCGAAAAATTCCACTGTGAGTTTTTTCGTGAATCAGTGGGAAAAATGACCATCCCGAGCGAGTTTTGCGGCACCGTTCCGTCGGAAATGAAAGTGCCAAAAATACACCAAACATGATGAGGACATTAACACCAGCAATACATCCTCTCCGACACAACCTATAGCTGGCCCTCTTACTCGTGCTCGTGCTCGTCAACTTAATCATCAAGTGAGTTCCATGATAAGCTCTTGTCCATCTTGTTTAGACAATGGAAACGCGTGCACTCTTCTTTTGATTAGGAACCGAGGAGAAGACCGAAAGGGAGAAGGACTCGCGGTAGCCGGATTCGGACTGCAGCAAAGCGCCAACTTGTGACCGCCACCACGGTTGCATACGGATTCGGATTCAGGCGCTTCAGGACTTGTTGGAAAGCTTATCAAGTTTACTTTCATATGAATCAAGTCCCACGTCAATATCTGTTCGGCAGCAGCGGCAATGATCCAATTACCGTCGACAGGTCTTGCTGTCCAGGGTGCTGCGTCACCTCATTTTGGGCTTATGGCCCATGTATCAAGTTGGGTCCATTAGGGACGCGTCCTAGGGTTGGAGGACGACCCCAACACTCTTTTGGTCGTCAATCCATCTACTTATATCCCTCTATAGCCGCCATGGTCGGTTTGGGTTTTGTTTAGATCAAGTTTAGCCTTAGCTACTTGCTTGTAGGCGCGCGTGCAGGATCAGCCGCCCGTCTCCTTGTCTTCGGAACCCCATTGTAGATTAAGATTCAGTTTGAAACCTTCAATTTCATCTTGCAAATTCAGTGCTTGTTTCCTCGTTCTTGCTAATTCTTCGATTGCTTGCAGGACGGGAGCCCTAGGGGCTGGTTGTCGCGCTCCACAAGATCGTGACGGCTATTGGACGTGGTGTATCGGTTGCTAAGGCGCGGTCTTGAGGGCTGTAGTCGGGCCGTGAACGTCATCTCCATCCACCAATTGAGTTATCCCCGTTTCTCATCGAAAGATCGGGCAAAAACCCTAGCGGGTTCGCATCAAAACATGAGTTTTGGGTCAAATGGAGTTGATTGGGTGCGTCCATTGCGAAAAATTCAACTGCGAGTTTTTTCGTGAATCAGTGTGAAAAACGGTCATCCCGAGCGAGTTTTGCGGCACCGTTCCGTCAGAAATGAATGTGCCAAAAACCCACCAAACATGAGTTTTGGGTCAAACGGAGATGATTGGGTGCGTCCGTTGCGAAAAAATCAACTAGGTGTTTTTTTGGGAATTTGTGTGAAAAACGGCCATCCCGAGCGAGTTTTGCGGCACCGTCCCGTCGGAAATGAAAGTGTCAAAAACCAACCAAACATGAGTTTTGGGTCAAACGGAGATGATTGGGTGCGTCGATTGCGAAAAATTAAACTACGAGTTTTTTGGTGAATCAGTGGGAAAAACGGCCATCCCGAGCGAGTTTTGCGGCACCGTTCCGTCGGAAACGAAAATGCCAAAAACCCACCAAATATGAGTATTGGGTCAAACGGAGATGATTGGGTGCGTCTGATGAGGACATCAACACCAGCGATACGTCCTCTCCGACACAACCTATAGCTGGTCCTCTTACTCGTGCTCGTGCTCGTCAACTTAATCATCAAGTGAGTTCCATGATAAGCTCTTGTCCATCTTGTTTAGACAATGGAAACGCGTGCACTCTTGTTTTGATTAGGAACCAAGGAGAAGACCGAAAGGGAGAAGGACTCGCGCTAGCTGGATTCGGACTGCAGCAAAGCACCAACTTGTGACCGCCACCACGGTTGCATACGGATTCGGATTCAGGCGCTTCAGGACTTGTTGGAAAGCTTATCAAGTTTACTTTCATATGAATCAAGTCTCACGTCAATATCTGTTCGGCAGTAGCGGCAATGATCCAATTACCGTCGACAGGTCTTGCTGTCCAGGGTGCTGCGTCACCTCATTTTGGGCTTATGGCCCATGTATCAAGTTGGGTCCATTAGGGACGCGTCCTAGGGTTGGAGGACGACCCCAACACTCTTTTGGTCGTCAATCCATCTACTTATATCCCTCTATAGCCGCCATGGTCGGGTTGGGTTTTGTTTAGATGTAAGTTTAGCCTTAGCTACTTGCTTGTAGGCGCGCGTGCAGGATCAGCCGCCCGTCTCCTTGTCTTCGGAACCCCATTGTTGATTAAGATTCAGTTTGAAACCTTCAATTTCATCTTGCAAATTCAGTGCTTGTTTCCTCGTTCTTGCTAGTTCTTCGATTGCTTGCAGGACGGGAGCCCTAGGGGCTGGTTGTCGCGCTCCACAAGATCGTGACGGCTATTGGACGTGGTGTATCGGTTGCTAAGGCGCGGTCTTGAGGGCTGTAGTCGGGCCGTGAACGTCATCTCCATCCACCAATCGAGTTATCCCCGTTTCTCATCGAAAGATCGGGCAAAAACCCTAGCGGGTTCGCATCAGCGTCCGTTGTGAAAAATTCAACTAGAAGTTTTTTTGGGAATCAGTGGAAAAATCGGTCATCCCGAGTGAGTTTTGCGGCACCGTTCCGTAGGAAATGAAAGTGCCAAAAACCAACCAAACAAGAGTTTTGGGGCAAACGGAGATGATTAGGTGCGCCCATTGCAAAAAATTCAACTGCGAGTTTTTTCGTGAATCAGTGGGGAAAACGGCCATCCCGAGCGAGTTTTGCGGCACCGTTCCGTCGAAAATAAAAGTGCCAAAAACCAACCAAACATGAGTTTTGGGTCAAACGGAGATGATTGGGTGCGTCCAACGCGATAAATTCAACTGCGAGTTTTTTCGGGAAACAGTGGGAAAAACGGCTATCCCGAGTGAGTTTTGCGTCTCCGTTCCGTCAGAAATGAAAGTGCCAAAAACCCACCAAACATGAGTTTTGGGTCAAACAGAGATGATTGGGTGCGTCTGTTGCGAAAAAATCAATTGCGAGTTTTTTTCATGAATCAGTGGGAAAAACGGCCATCCCGAGCGAGTTTTGCGGCACTGTTCTGTCGGAAATGAAAGTGCCAAAAATACACCAAACATGAGTTTTGGGTCAAACGGACATGATTGGGTGCGTCCGTTGCGAAAAATTCAATTGCGAGTTTTTTTCGTGAATCAGTGGGAAAAACGGCCATCTCGAGCGAATTTTGCGGCACCGTTCCGTCGGAAATGAAAGTGCCAAAAATACACCAAACATGAGTTTTGGGTCAAATGGAGTTGATTGGGTGCGTCGATTACGAAAAATTCAACTGCGAGTTTTTTCGTGAATCAGTGTGAAAAACGGTCATGCCGAGCGAGTTTTGCGACACCGTTCCGTCAGAAATGAAAGTGCCAAAAACCCACCAAACATGAGTTTTGGGTCAAACAGAGATGATTGGGTGCGTCCGTTGCGAAAAATTCAACTAGGAGATTTTTGAGAGTCAGTGGGAAAAACGGTCATCCCGAGCGAGTTTTGCGGCACCGTTCCGTCAGAAATGAAAGTGCCAAAAACCAACCAAACATTAGTTTTGGGTCAAACATAGATGATTCGGTGCATCCGTTGCGAAAAAAATCAACTGCGAGTTTTTTTGTGAATCAGTGGGAAAAACGGCCATCCCGAGCGAGTTTTGCAGCACCGTTCCGTCGGAAATGAAAGTGCCAAAAACCAACCAAACATGAGTTTTGGGTCAAACGGAGATGATTGGGTGCGCCCAATGCAAAAAAAAATCAACTGCGAGTTTTTTTTTCGTGAATCAGTGGGATAAACGGCCATCCCGAGCGAGTTTTGTCGCCCGTTCCGTTGGGAATGAAAGTGTCCAAAACCAACCAAACATGAGTTTTGGGTCAAACGTAGATGATTGGGTGCGTCCATTGCAAAAAATTCAACTGTGAGTTTTTTTCGTGAATCAGTGGGAAAAACGGCATCCCGAGCGAGTTTTGCGGCACCGTTCCGTCGGAAATGAAAGTGCCAAAAACCCACCAAACTTGAGTTTTGGGTCAAACGGAGATGATTGGGTGCGTCCGTTGCGAAAAATATCAATTGCGAGTTTTTTGGTGAATCAGTGGGAAAAACGGCCATCCCGAGCGATTTTTGCGGTACCGTTCCTTCGGAAATGACAGTGCCAAAAACCAACCAAACATGAGTTTTGGGACAAATGGAGATGATTGGGTGCGTCCATTGCGAAAAATTCAACTACGAGTTTTTTCGTGAATCAGTGGGAAAAACGGCCATCCCGAGCGAGTTTTGCGGCACCGTTCCGTCGGAAATGAAAGCGCCAAAAACCCACCAAACATGAGTTTTGGGTCAAACGGAGATGATTGGGTGCGTCCGTTGAGAAAAATTCAACTGCGATTTTTTCGTGAATCAGTGGGAAAACGGCCATCCCGAGCGAGTTTTGCGACACCGTTCCGTCGAAAATGAAAGTGCCAAAGATACACCAAACATGAGTTTTGGGTCAAACGGAGATGATTGGGTGCGTCCGTTGCGAAAAATTTAACTGCGAGTTTTTTCGTGAATAAGTGGGAAAAACGGCCATCCCGAGCGACTTTTGTGGTACCGTTCCGTCGGAAATGAAAGTGCCAAAAACCCACCAAATATGAGTTTTGGGTCAAACGGAGATGATTGGGTGCGTCCGTTGCGAAAAATTCAACTAGGAGTTTTTTTGGAATCAGTGGGAAAAACGGTCATCCCGAGCGAGTTTTGCGGCATCGTTCCGTCGGAAATGAAAGTGCCAAAAACCAACCAAACATGAGTTTTGGGTCAAACAGAGATGATTGGGTGCGTCCGTTGCGAAAAAAATCAACTGTGAGTTTTGTTGGTAAATCAGTGGGAAAAACGGCCATCCCGAGCGAGTTTTGCGGCACCGTTCCGTCGGAAATGAAAGTGTCAAAAACCAACCAAACATGAGTTTTGGTTCCAACGGAGATGATTGGGTGCGTCGACTGCGAAAAATTCAACTGCAAGTTTTTTTCGTGAATCAGTGGGAAAAACGACCATCCTGAGCGAGTTTTGCGGCACCGTTCCATCGGAAATGAAAGTGTCGAAAACCAACCAAACATGAGTTTTGGGTCAAACAGAGATTATTGGGTGCGTCCGTTCTGAAAAAATCAACTGCGAGTTTTTTCGTGAATCAGTGGGAAAAACGGCCATCCCGAGCGAGTTTTGCGGCACCGTTCCGTCGGAAATGAAAGTGCCAAAAACCCACCAAACATGAGTTTTGGGTGAAACGAAGATGATTGGGTGCGTCCGTTGCGAAAAATTCAACTGCATGTTTTTTTCAGGAATCAGTGGGAAAAACGGCCATCCCGAGGGAGTTTTGCGGCACCGTTCCGTCCGAAATGAAAGTGCCAAAAACCCACCAAACATGAGTTTTGGGTTAAGCGGAGATAATTTGGTATGTCCGTTGCGAAAAATTCAACTAGGAGTTTTTTTTGGGGAATCAGTGGAAAAAACGGTCATCCCGAGCGAGTTTTTCGGCCCCGTTCCGTCGGAAATGAAGGTGCCAAAAATACACCAAACATGAGTTTTGGGTCAAACGGAGATGATTCGGTGCATCCGTTGCGAAAAATTCCACTGTGAGTTTTTTCGTGAATCAGTGGGAAAAATGACCATCCCGAGCGAGTTTTGCGGCACCGTTCCGTCGGAAATGAAAGTGCCAAAAATACACCAAACATGATGAGGACATTAACACCAGCAATACATCCTCTCCGACACAACCTATAGCTGGCCCTCTTACTCGTGCTCGTGCTCGTCAACTTAATCATCAAGTGAGTTCCATGATAAGCTCTTGTCCATCTTGTTTAGACAATGGAAACGCGTGCACTCTTCTTTTGATTAGGAACCGAGGAGAAGACCGAAAGGGAGAAGGACTCGCGGTAGCCGGATTCGGACTGCAGCAAAGCGCCAACTTGTGACCGCCACCACGGTTGCATACGGATTCGGATTCAGGCGCTTCAGGACTTGTTGGAAAGCTTATCAAGTTTACTTTCATATGAATCAAGTCCCACGTCAATATCTGTTCGGCAGCAGCGGCAATGATCCAATTACCGTCGACAGGTCTTGCTGTCCAGGGTGCTGCGTCACCTCATTTTGGGCTTATGGCCCATGTATCAAGTTGGGTCCATTAGGGACGCGTCCTAGGGTTGGAGGACGACCCCAACACTCTTTTGGTCGTCAATCCATCTACTTATATCCCTCTATAGCCGCCATGGTCGGTTTGGGTTTTGTTTAGATCAAGTTTAGCCTTAGCTACTTGCTTGTAGGCGCGCGTGCAGGATCAGCCGCCCGTCTCCTTGTCTTCGGAACCCCATTGTAGATTAAGATTCAGTTTGAAACCTTCAATTTCATCTTGCAAATTCAGTGCTTGTTTCCTCGTTCTTGCTAGTTCTTCGATTGCTTGCAGGACGGGAGCCCTAGGGGCTGGTTGTCGCGCTCCACAAGATCGTGACGGCTATTGGACGTGGTGTATCGGTTGCTAAGGCGCGGTCTTGAGGGCTGTAGTCGGGCCGTGAACGTCATCTCCATCCACCAATCGAGTTATCCCCGTTTCTCATCGAAAGATCGGGCAAAAACCCTAGCGGGTTCGCATCAAAACATGAGTTTTGGGTCAAATGGAGTTGATTGGGTGCGTCCATTGCGAAAAATTCAACTGCGAGTTTTTTCGTGAATCAGTGTGAAAAACGGTCATCCCGAGCGAGTTTTGCGGCACCGTTCCGTCAGAAATGAATGTGCCAAAAACCCACCAAACATGAGTTTTGGGTCAAACGGAGATGATTGGGTGCGTCCGTTGCGAAAAAATCAACTAGGTGTTTTTTTGGGAATTTGTGTGAAAAACGGCCATCCCGAGCGAGTTTTGCGGCACCGTCCCGTCGGAAATGAAAGTGTCAAAAACCAACCAAACATGAGTTTTGGGTCAAACGGAGATGATTGGGTGCGTCGATTGCGAAAAATTAAACTACGAGTTTTTTGGTGAATCAGTGGGAAAAACGGCCATCCCGAGCGAGTTTTGCGGCACCGTTCCGTCGGAAACGAAAATGCCAAAAACCCACCAAATATGAGTATTGGGTCAAACGGAGATGATTGGGTGCGTCTGATGAGGACATCAACACCAGCGATACGTCCTCTCCGACACAACCTATAGCTGGTCCTCTTACTCGTGCTCGTGCTCGTCAACTTAATCATCAAGTGAGTTCCATGATAAGCTCTTGTCCATCTTGTTTAGACAATGGAAACGCGTGCACTCTTGTTTTGATTAGGAACCAAGGAGAAGACCGAAAGGGAGAAGGACTCGCGCTAGCTGGATTCGGACTGCAGCAAAGCACCAACTTGTGACCGCCACCACGGTTGCATACGGATTCGGATTCAGGCGCTTCAGGACTTGTTGGAAAGCTTATCAAGTTTACTTTCATATGAATCAAGTCTCACGTCAATATCTGTTCGGCAGTAGCGGCAATGATCCAATTACCGTCGACAGGTCTTGCTGTCCAGGGTGCTGCGTCACCTCATTTTGGGCTTATGGCCCATGTATCAAGTTGGGTCCATTAGGGACGCGTCCTAGGGTTGGAGGACGACCCCAACACTCTTTTGGTCGTCAATCCATCTACTTATATCCCTCTATAGCCGCCATGGTCGGGTTGGGTTTTGTTTAGATGTAAGTTTAGCCTTAGCTACTTGCTTGTAGGCGCGCGTGCAGGATCAGCCGCCCGTCTCCTTGTCTTCGGAACCCCATTGTTGATTAAGATTCAGTTTGAAACCTTCAATTTCATCTTGCAAATTCAGTGCTTGTTTCCTCGTTCTTGCTAGTTCTTCGATTGCTTGCAGGACGGGAGCCCTAGGGGCTGGTTGTCGCGCTCCACAAGATCGTGACGGCTATTGGACGTGGTGTATCGGTTGCTAAGGCGCGGTCTTGAGGGCTGTAGTCGGGCCGTGAACGTCATCTCCATCCACCAATCGAGTTATCCCCGTTTCTCATCGAAAGATCGGGCAAAAACCCTAGCGGGTTCGCATCAGCGTCCGTTGTGAAAAATTCAACTAGAAGTTTTTTTGGGAATCAGTGGAAAAATCGGTCATCCCGAGTGAGTTTTGCGGCACCGTTCCGTAGGAAATGAAAGTGCCAAAAACCAACCAAACAAGAGTTTTGGGGCAAACGGAGATGATTAGGTGCGCCCATTGCAAAAAATTCAACTGCGAGTTTTTTCGTGAATCAGTGGGGAAAACGGCCATCCCGAGCGAGTTTTGCGGCACCGTTCCGTCGAAAATAAAAGTGCCAAAAACCAACCAAACATGAGTTTTGGGTCAAACGGAGATGATTGGGTGCGTCCAACGCGATAAATTCAACTGCGAGTTTTTTCGGGAAACAGTGGGAAAAACGGCTATCCCGAGTGAGTTTTGCGTCTCCGTTCCGTCAGAAATGAAAGTGCCAAAAACCCACCAAACATGAGTTTTGGGTCAAACAGAGATGATTGGGTGCGTCTGTTGCGAAAAAATCAATTGCGAGTTTTTTTCATGAATCAGTGGGAAAAACGGCCATCCCGAGCGAGTTTTGCGGCACTGTTCTGTCGGAAATGAAAGTGCCAAAAATACACCAAACATGAGTTTTGGGTCAAACGGACATGATTGGGTGCGTCCGTTGCGAAAAATTCAATTGCGAGTTTTTTTCGTGAATCAGTGGGAAAAACGGCCATCTCGAGCGAATTTTGCGGCACCGTTCCGTCGGAAATGAAAGTGCCAAAAATACACCAAACATGAGTTTTGGGTCAAATGGAGTTGATTGGGTGCGTCGATTACGAAAAATTCAACTGCGAGTTTTTTCGTGAATCAGTGTGAAAAACGGTCATGCCGAGCGAGTTTTGCGACACCGTTCCGTCAGAAATGAAAGTGCCAAAAACCCACCAAACATGAGTTTTGGGTCAAACAGAGATGATTGGGTGCGTCCGTTGCGAAAAATTCAACTAGGAGATTTTTGAGAGTCAGTGGGAAAAACGGTCATCCCGAGCGAGTTTTGCGGCACCGTTCCGTCAGAAATGAAAGTGCCAAAAACCAACCAAACATTAGTTTTGGGTCAAACATAGATGATTCGGTGCATCCGTTGCGAAAAAAATCAACTGCGAGTTTTTTTGTGAATCAGTGGGAAAAACGGCCATCCCGAGCGAGTTTTGCAGCACCGTTCCGTCGGAAATGAAAGTGCCAAAAACCAACCAAACATGAGTTTTGGGTCAAACGGAGATGATTGGGTGCGCCCAATGCAAAAAAAAATCAACTGCGAGTTTTTTTTTCGTGAATCAGTGGGATAAACGGCCATCCCGAGCGAGTTTTGTCGCCCGTTCCGTTGGGAATGAAAGTGTCCAAAACCAACCAAACATGAGTTTTGGGTCAAACGTAGATGATTGGGTGCGTCCATTGCAAAAAATTCAACTGTGAGTTTTTTTCGTGAATCAGTGGGAAAAACGGCATCCCGAGCGAGTTTTGCGGCACCGTTCCGTCGGAAATGAAAGTGCCAAAAACCCACCAAACTTGAGTTTTGGGTCAAACGGAGATGATTGGGTGCGTCCGTTGCGAAAAATATCAATTGCGAGTTTTTTGGTGAATCAGTGGGAAAAACGGCCATCCCGAGCGATTTTTGCGGTACCGTTCCTTCGGAAATGACAGTGCCAAAAACCAACCAAACATGAGTTTTGGGACAAATGGAGATGATTGGGTGCGTCCATTGCGAAAAATTCAACTACGAGTTTTTTCGTGAATCAGTGGGAAAAACGGCCATCCCGAGCGAGTTTTGCGGCACCGTTCCGTCGGAAATGAAAGCGCCAAAAACCCACCAAACATGAGTTTTGGGTCAAACGGAGATGATTGGGTGCGTCCGTTGAGAAAAATTCAACTGCGATTTTTTCGTGAATCAGTGGGAAAACGGCCATCCCGAGCGAGTTTTGCGACACCGTTCCGTCGAAAATGAAAGTGCCAAAGATACACCAAACATGAGTTTTGGGTCAAACGGAGATGATTGGGTGCGTCCGTTGCGAAAAATTTAACTGCGAGTTTTTTCGTGAATAAGTGGGAAAAACGGCCATCCCGAGCGACTTTTGTGGTACCGTTCCGTCGGAAATGAAAGTGCCAAAAACCCACCAAATATGAGTTTTGGGTCAAACGGAGATGATTGGGTGCGTCCGTTGCGAAAAATTCAACTAGGAGTTTTTTTGGAATCAGTGGGAAAAACGGTCATCCCGAGCGAGTTTTGCGGCATCGTTCCGTCGGAAATGAAAGTGCCAAAAACCAACCAAACATGAGTTTTGGGTCAAACAGAGATGATTGGGTGCGTCCGTTGCGAAAAAAATCAACTGTGAGTTTTGTTGGTAAATCAGTGGGAAAAACGGCCATCCCGAGCGAGTTTTGCGGCACCGTTCCGTCGGAAATGAAAGTGTCAAAAACCAACCAAACATGAGTTTTGGTTCCAACGGAGATGATTGGGTGCGTCGACTGCGAAAAATTCAACTGCGAGTTTTTTTCGTGAATCAGTGGGAAAAACGACCATCCTGAGCGAGTTTTGCGGCACCGTTCCATCGGAAATGAAAGTGTCGAAAACCAACCAAACATGAGTTTTGGGTCAAACAGAGATTATTGGGTGCGTCCGTTCTGAAAAAATCAACTGCGAGTTTTTTCGTGAATCAGTGGGAAAAACGGCCATCCCGAGCGAGTTTTGCGGCACCGTTCCGTCGGAAATGAAAGTGCCAAAAACCCACCAAACATGAGTTTTGGGTGAAACGAAGATGATTGGGTGCGTCCGTTGCGAAAAATTCAACTGCATGTTTTTTTCAGGAATCAGTGGGAAAAACGGCCATCCCGAGGGAGTTTTGCGGCACCGTTCCGTCCGAAATGAAAGTGCCAAAAACCCACCAAACATGAGTTTTGGGTTAAGCGGAGATAATTGGGTATGTCCGTTGCGAAAAATTCAACTAGGAGTTTTTTTTGGGGAATCAGTGGAAAAAACGGTCATCCCGAGCGAGTTTTTCGGCCCTGTTCCGTCGGAAATGAAGGTGCCAAAAATACACCAAACATGAGTTTTGGGTCAAACGGAGATGATTCGGTGCATCCGTTGCGAAAAATTCCACTGTGAGTTTTTTCGTGAATCAGTGGGAAAAATGACCATCCCGAGCGAGTTTTGCGGCACCGTTCCGTCGGAAATGAAAGTGCCAAAAATACACCAAACATGAGTTTTGGGTCAAATGGAGTTGATTGGGTGCGTCCATTGCGAAAAATTCAACTGCGAGTTTTTTCGTGAATCAGTGTGAAAAACGGTCATCCCGAGCGAGTTTTGCGGCACCGTTCCGTCAGAAATGAATGTGCCAAAAACCCACCAAACATGAGTTTTGGGTCAAACGGAGATGATTGGGTGCGTCCGTTGCGAAAAAATCAACTAGGTGTTTTTTTGGGAATTTGTGTGAAAAACGGCCATCCCGAGCGAGTTTTGCGGCACCGTCCCGTCGGAAATGAAAGTGTCAAAAACCAACCAAACATGAGTTTTGGGTCAAACGGAGATGATTGGGTGCGTCGATTGCGAAAAATTAAACTACGAGTTTTTTGGTGAATCAGTGGGAAAAACGGCCATCCCGAGCGAGTTTTGCGGCACCGTTCCGTCGGAAACGAAAATGCCAAAAACCCACCAAATATGAGTATTGGGTCAAACGGAGATGATTGGGTGCGTCTGATGAGGACATCAACACCAGCGATACGTCCTCTCCGACACAACCTATAGCTGGTCCTCTTACTCGTGCTCGTGCTCGTCAACTTAATCATCAAGTGAGTTCCATGATAAGCTCTTGTCCATCTTGTTTAGACAATGGAAACGCGTGCACTATTGTTTTGATTAGGAACCAAGGAGAAGACCGAAAGGGAGAAGGACTCGCGCTAGCTGGATTCGGACTGCAGCAAAGCACCAACTTGTGACCGCCACCACGGTTGCATACGGATTCGGATTCAGGCGCTTCAGGACTTGTTGGAAAGCTTATCAAGTTTACTTTCATATGAATCAAGTCTCACGTCAATATCTGTTCGGCAGTAGCGGCAATGATCCAATTACCGTCGACAGGTCTTGCTGTCCAGGGTGCTGCGTCACCTCATTTTGGGCTTATGGCCCATGTATCAAGTTGGGTCCATTAGGGACGCGTCCTAGGGTTGGAGGACGACCCCAACACTCTTTTGGTCGTCAATCCATCTACTTATATCCCTCTATAGCCGCCATGGTCGGGTTGGGTTTTGTTTAGATGTAAGTTTAGCCTTAGCTACTTGCTTGTAGGCGCGCGTGCAGGATCAGCCGCCCGTCTCCTTGTCTTCGGAACCCCATTGTTGATTAAGATTCAGTTTGAAACCTTCAATTTCATCTTGCAAATTCAGTGCTTGTTTCCTCGTTCTTGCTAGTTCTTCGATTGCTTGCAGGACGGGAGCCCTAGGGGCTGGTTGTCGCGCTCCACAAGATCGTGACGGCTATTGGACGTGGTGTATCGGTTGCTAAGGCGCGGTCTTGAGGGCTGTAGTCGGGCCGTGAACGTCATCTCCATCCACCAATCGAGTTATCCCCGTTTCTCATCGAAAGATCGGGCAAAAACCCTAGCGGGTTCGCATCAGCGTCCGTTGTGAAAAATTCAACTAGAAGTTTTTTTGGGAATCAGTGGAAAAATCGGTCATCCCGAGTGAGTTTTGCGGCACCGTTCCGTAGGAAATGAAAGTGCCAAAAACCAACCAAACAAGAGTTTTGGGGCAAACGGAGATGATTAGGTGCGCCCATTGCAAAAAATTCAACTGCGAGTTTTTTCGTGAATCAGTGGGGAAAACGGCCATCCCGAGCGAGTTTTGCGGCACCGTTCCGTCGAAAATAAAAGTGCCAAAAACCAACCAAACATGAGTTTTGGGTCAAACGGAGATGATTGGGTGCGTCCAACGCGATAAATTCAACTGCGAGTTTTTTCGGGAAACAGTGGGAAAAACGGCTATCCCGAGTGAGTTTTGCGTCTCCGTTCCGTCAGAAATGAAAGTGCCAAAAACCCACCAAACATGAGTTTTGGGTCAAACAGAGATGATTGGGTGCGTCTGTTGCGAAAAAATCAATTGCGAGTTTTTTTCATGAATCAGTGGGAAAAACGGCCATCCCGAGCGAGTTTTGCGGCACTGTTCTGTCGGAAATGAAAGTGCCAAAAATACACCAAACATGAGTTTTGGGTCAAACGGACATGATTGGGTGCGTCCGTTGCGAAAAATTCAATTGCGAGTTTTTTTCGTGAATCAGTGGGAAAAACGGCCATCTCGAGCGAATTTTGCGGCACCGTTCCGTCGGAAATGAAAGTGCCAAAAATACACCAAACATGAGTTTTGGGTCAAATGGAGTTGATTGGGTGCGTCGATTACGAAAAATTCAACTGCGAGTTTTTTCGTGAATCAGTGTGAAAAACGGTCATGCCGAGCGAGTTTTGCGACACCGTTCCGTCAGAAATGAAAGTGCCAAAAACCCACCAAACATGAGTTTTGGGTCAAACAGAGATGATTGGGTGCGTCCGTTGCGAAAAATTCAACTAGGAGATTTTTGAGAGTCAGTGGGAAAAACGGTCATCCCGAGCGAGTTTTGCGGCACCGTTCCGTCAGAAATGAAAGTGCCAAAAACCAACCAAACATTAGTTTTGGGTCAAACATAGATGATTCGGTGCATCCGTTGCGAAAAAAATCAACTGCGAGTTTTTTTGTGAATCAGTGGGAAAAACGGCCATCCCGAGCGAGTTTTGCAGCACCGTTCCGTCGGAAATGAAAGTGCCAAAAACCAACCAAACATGAGTTTTGGGTCAAACGGAGATGATTGGGTGCGCCCAATGCAAAAAAAAATCAACTGCGAGTTTTTTTTTCGTGAATCAGTGGGATAAACGGCCATCCCGAGCGAGTTTTGTCGCCCGTTCCGTTGGGAATGAAAGTGTCCAAAACCAACCAAACATGAGTTTTGGGTCAAACGTAGATGATTGGGTGCGTCCATTGCAAAAAATTCAACTGTGAGTTTTTTTCGTGAATCAGTGGGAAAAACGGCCATCCCGAGCGAGTTTTGCGGCACCGTTCCGTCGGAAATGAAAGTGTCAAAAACCCACCAAACTTGAGTTTTGGGTCAAACGGAGATGATTGGGTGCGTCCGTTGCGAAAAATATCAATTGCGAGTTTTTTGGTGAATCAGTGGGAAAAACGGCCATCCCGAGCGATTTTTGCGGTACCGTTCCTTCGGAAATGACAGTGCCAAAAACCAACCAAACATGAGTTTTGGGACAAATGGAGATGATTGGGTGCGTCCATTGCGAAAAAGTCAACTACGAGTTTTTTCGTGAATCAGTGGGAAAAACGGCCATCCCGAGCGAGTTTTGCGGCACCGTTCCGTCGGAAATGAAAGCGCCAAAAACCCACCAAACATGAGTTTTGGGTCAAACGGAGATGATTGGGTGCGTCCGTTGAGAAAAATTCAACTGCGATTTTTTCGTGAATCAGTGGGAAAACGGCCATCCCGAGCGAGTTTTGCGACACCGTTCCGTCGAAAATGAAAGTGCCAAAGATACACCAAACATGAGTTTTGGGTCAAACGGAGATGATTGGGTGCGTCCGTTGCGAAAAATTTAACTGCGAGTTTTTTCGTGAATAAGTGGGAAAAACGGCCATCCCGAGCGACTTTTGTGGTACCGTTCCGTCGGAAATGAAAGTGCCAAAAACCCACCAAATATGAGTTTTGGGTCAAACGGAGATGATTGGGTGCGTCCGTTGCGAAAAATTCAACTAGGAGTTTTTTTGGAATCAGTGGGAAAAACGGTCATCCCGAGCGAGTTTTGCGGCATCGTTCCGTCGGAAATGAAAGTGCCAAAAACCAACCAAACATGAGTTTTGGGTCAAACAGAGATGATTGGGTGCGTCCGTTGCGAAAAAAATCAACTGTGAGTTTTGTTGGTGAATCAGTGGGAAAAACGGCCATCCCGAGCGAGTTTTGCGGCACCGTTCCGTCGGAAATGAAAGTGTCAAAAACCAACCAAACATGAGTTTTGGTTCCAACGGAGATGATTGGGTGCGTCGACTGCGAAAAATTCAACTGCGAGTTTTTTTCGTGAATCAGTGGGAAAAACGACCATCCTGAGCGAGTTTTGCGGCACCGTTCCATCGGAAATGAAAGTGTCGAAAACCAACCAAACATGAGTTTTGGGTCAAACAGAGATTATTGGGTGCGTCCGTTCTGAAAAAATCAACTGCGAGTTTTTTCGTGAATCAGTGGGAAAAACGGCCATCCCGAGCGAGTTTTGCGGCACCGTTCCGTCGGAAATGAAAGTGCCAAAAACCCACCAAACATGAGTTTTGGGTGAAACGAAGATGATTGGGTGCGTCCGTTGCGAAAAATTCAACTGCATGTTGATACGAACCCGCTAGGGTTTTTGCCCGATCTTTCGATGAGAAGCGGGGGATAACTTCGATTTGGACTGAAATGACGTTCACGACCCGACTACAACCATCCAAGGATGCTGCGCCTTAGCAATCGATACACCAATTCCAGCGGTTGCTCGCGATCTTGTGGATGCACGACCAACCAAACCACTAGGGTTATTCCTGCAAGCAATCGAAGAACAAGCAAGAACAAGTAGAACAAGCACTCTATTGCAAATAAGAGATGAAGGTTCAAATCTGATACACATGAAGGTGGGGTTCCGAAATCAAGTAGAACGGATGGTCTAGTCGACACAAACGTCTACCAGGAAGTAGCAATAGCTAAACTTACATCTAAACAAAACCCAATCTGTTTGTGGCGGCTATGGGGAGGTATTAGAGGAGGAGAGGACGACCAGGAGGGTGTTGGGGTCGTCCTCCAACCCTAGGACGTGTCCTTAATGGACCCAACTTGATACATGGGCCAATAGCCCAAGATATGGTGACGCAGCACCCTGGACAGCAAGATCTCTCGGTAATATTTGGATAATTGTCGCTGCTGTGTAGAAGATACGGACATGGGGCTGGATCCAAATGAAAGTAGACTTGTTAAGCTTTCCATCAAGTCCTGAACCATCCAAATCCGAGTCCGTTTGAAGTCGTGGTGACCGTAACAAGTTGGGACTTTTCTGCAGTCCGAATTCAACTTCCAAAACGTGTTGGACTTGGACTCTTTCCTTCCTTTTGCCAAAACTGACGTGGTGACTTTGTGGAGAACATTAAGAACACTTGGACTTGGTCCCCAATCAACTTCATTGATCTTCCAAACTTTCCTTATGCAATCAAACCTTCCCTTCATCCATGCAAGTAATTCTGAAAAAGACAATATACACATTTTATGGTGCAGCACCAATTCATCAAATGTATCAATAATAAGTCTCATATAGAATGGTTGCACCTTTGGTTTAGAAGTGGATAAGATGGTCATATTTGAACCGGTGATGCCCTCATCATTCTCCCCTTCTTGTCTGCAAGTCGTCCTCGACTTGCTCCAATGGCATACAAATGTGCTTACTTTGATATCGGAATACCGAAGGACGACCATATTGCATGGCCACAACAAACAATACTCCCCTTCTTTAGGATGGCCCTGTTGCATATAAGAAAAACTAGGGATACTTTGTTGGACATTATTAGTGTTAGTGCATCCCTTGATTTGATCATGGTATTGTAGCTCCAAAGTAGATTTCATATTAGAGCAAATATAAACTTTATGCACCAAATAATTTCCTTTGCTATCATATTTGCCAATTGCATAAAGTGAACATTGAATAAAGCTTGGCAAAACAGATTTCATAGATATATCATTCTCCAAACTATTCAGGTCACAAAGAAAATCAAATTCGATATAACCTAAGCAATTTAAAGATGATATGATATTCAGCTCCTCTTTCTCACTAGCAATGCGACAAACTCTCCTTACTTTAGCATGCATGTCGTTAAGAATAGAATTATCATGTCCAAGCACTAGTCGTGTTGTAGATATAAGTGAAGCATGGTCATACTCACATGGAGTGATTGCAGCATCATATGTGTTGCTTTTCTCGCTCTCCTCTGACATGGTGGGTGTTGCACAAAAAGTCTTTTCCAACTTTTGTAGTGGGTGTAGCTGCTCAAATGGCTCAATGCATTCAATAGTATTGCTCTCATCCTCCTGCAAAATGTTATGGACAGCAAGGGGAAAAAGAGGGTGCTCTATCTCTAGTCGTGGTGATGAAGTTAGAGAAGAAGTATCACACAACTCTTCTTTGTCACAAGGTACAACAAGCAAATCATGTTGTGACAAAGGCATATCATCAACAAGTTCCACTATATTTTGCTCCCTTTCAACATTTAATGTAGATAATTGCTGGCTATAATGTGTCATACCATTCTTGCAAGTATTCAAAGATGAAAGAATCTGATTTTCAACTTTACAAGCAAGACAAAACAAGCAAGATATATGATTATATGTTTCACTGATGAGCAAAGTTTGAATTTCGGAATTGAGCCCTTTCATGAACCTACTCATAATATCTTCCATGCATTCATCCAGGCCACCAAACAGGATACAAATTTTAAAATCATGATAGTATTGTCTCACGGTCCTACTACCCTGTTTTAATTCCTCTAGTTTGGTAAGCAAGTAATCAGCATAATATGCAGGAACATATACACCTCTAAAATGCATTTTGAAGTCTTTCCATGTTTGCGGAACAATGTCATGCCTACAAAGATATTTCCATTCATACAAAGCATCCTTAGTTAAAGCATTAGAGGCAGCAAAAACCATTTGTTTCTCTGACAAATCATACTCAACAAATTCCTTATCTACAGCTAGCTCCCATTCAATATATGCATGAGGATCGTAGTTTCCTTCAAAGTAAGGTATTGCAGATTTTATTGTATCAAGTAAAACATTGCAAACCTCATGAGTGCCAAGCTTGTTACCATCCATTTGTTGAGCAAATTGCGAATACACAACCTGAGTAAGGCCATGCTTATTTTCCATGTGAATCCCTGCCATGATTAGAAGAAAACCAAAAACATCCACAATAATATCTATGCTCCAATCAACTACTAGGATGTGGTTGTTGTAAATATAATTCTCTCACTCTCAACCTGTTCAAACGAGCTCTTACCAATTCTTACCAAGCCAAACAAGAGGTGGCAGCAACCAACAAGTTGGAAACCCTGGAAAAAGTGTATCGGTGCCACAACAACAATTCCTTTCAAGTTGTAGTTGGATATGTGGAGCTGTAGGAAGGCTGAAATTAATGTGCAAGGAAGTACTAGCACCACATTAGTCACAAAGCAAGTTGAGAAATCGTTCAACGGTGGTACCGTGCTGGTCCTAGGCTAGACCGTGCTAGAGACGCGAGCCTAGACACAAACAAAGTCACGGTACAATAGGAAACAAAAAAGAACAAGAACAGCAAGTTATCACTCCCTTTTTCTCTTCCTCCTCACTTTTTTTTGCCTCTTTCTCTTTCTTTTTTCTTTTCTTTTCTTTCTGATTTTTCTTCTTCTTTTCTTTTACTTTGCACAACTAGAACAAATCTGAATTTTGACAAATCAGATTTTAAAAGAAACGACTTACAATCTATTTCTCTTTCTTTTCAGGTAGTAACAAGAATAGAGCTAGCAACTCAGATTTTTAAATGTGCCCAAAACAGATTTGCTAGTGTTAAAAAAAAGCAGGGATAGATATGTGCAGCAAAGATGGTGATTACAACGGAGATGTATATGCTGTAGTGGATATTAATATGGTGGTGGTGATGGCAGCGGAGATGGGTATGATTGACAAAGACCGAAATGTGACGAGAACTCGAAACTCTAAAAGTCTAACCCTAAGACCAGCAACTTGACTCAACCGATGTAAACCAAACTCAATAAGCCCTAACTAAGAAGTACCAGCAAAGGCTCAAAAAGATTTATAGGATTATGGAAAAACTAATCTACTATTTTTTGGCTTTTTTGGACTATAGGAAAAATAAAACAGCGAAGGATTGGAAATCTCTCACCGATAAACCTTGCTCTGAATACCAACTGATGCGAACCCGCTAGGGTTTTTGCCCGATCTTTCGATGAGAAGCGGGGGATAACTTCGATTTGGACTGAAATGACGTTCACGACCCGACTACAACCATCCAAGGATGCTGCGCCTTAGCAATCGATACACCAATTCCAGCGGTTGCTCGCGATCTTGTGGATGCACGACCAACCAAACCACTAGGGTTATTCCTGCAAGCAATCGAAGAACAAGCAAGAACAAGTAGAACAAGCACTCTATTGCAAAATAAGAGATGAAGGTTCAAATCTGATACACATGAAGGTGGGGTTCCGAAATCAAGTAGAACGGATGGTCTAGTCGACACAAACGTCTACCAGGAAGTAGCAATAGCTAAACTTACATCTAAACAAAACCCAATCTGTTTGTGGCGGCTATGGGGAGGTATTAGAGGAGGAGAGGACGACCAGGAGGGTGTTGGGGTCGTCCTCCAACCCTAGGACGTGTCCTTAATGGACCCAACTTGATACATGGGCCAATAGCCCAAGATATGGTGACGCAGCACCCTGGACAGCAAGATCTCTCGGTAATATTTGGATAATTGTCGCTGCTGTGTAGAAGATACGGACATGGGGCTGGATCCAAATGAAAGTAGACTTGTTAAGCTTTCCATCAAGTCCTGAACCATCCAAATCCGAGTCCGTTTGAAGTCGTGGTGACCGTAACAAGTTGGGACTTTTCTGCAGTCCGAATTCAACTTCCAAAACGTGTTGGACTTGGACTCTTTCCTTCCTTTTGCCAAAACTGACGTGGTGACTTTGTGGAGAACATTAAGAACACTTGGACTTGGTCCCCAATCAACTTCATTGATCTTCCAAACTTTCCTTATGCAATCAAACCTTCCCTTCATCCATGCAAGTAATTCTGAAAAAGACAATATACACATTTTATGGTGCAGCACCAATTCATCAAATGTATCAATAATAAGTCTCATATAGAATGGTTGCACCTTTGGTTTAGAAGTGGATAAGATGGTCATATTTGAACCGGTGATGCCCTCATCACATGTTTTTTTCAGGAATCAGTGGGAAAAACGGCCATCCCGAGGGAGTTTTGCGGCACCGTTCCGTCCGAAATGAAAGTGCCAAAAACCCACCAAACATGAGTTTTGGGTTAAGCGGAGATAATTGGGTATGTCCGTTGCGAAAAATTCAACTAGGAGTTTTTTTTGGGGAATCAGTGGAAAAAACGGTCATCCCGAGCGAGTTTTTCGGCCCCGTTCCGTCGGAAATGAAGGTGCCAAAAATACACCAAACATGAGTTTTGGGTCAAACGGAGATGATTCGGTGCATCCGTTGCGAAAAATTCCACTGTGAGTTTTTTCGTGAATCAGTGGGAAAAATGACCATCCCGAGCGAGTTTTGCGGCACCGTTCCGTCGGAAATGAAAGTGCCAAAAATACACCAAACATGAGTTTTGGGTCAAATGGAGTTGATTGGGTGCGTCCATTGCGAAAAATTCAACTGCGAGTTTTTTCGTGAATCAGTGTGAAAAACGGTCATCCCGAGCGAGTTTTGCGGCACCGTTCCGTCAGAAATGAATGTGCCAAAAACCCACCAAACATGAGTTTTGGGTCAAACGGAGATGATTGGGTGCGTCCGTTGCGAAAAAATCAACTAGGTGTTTTTTTGGGAATTTGTGTGAAAAACGGCCATCCCGAGCGAGTTTTGCGGCACCGTCCCGTCGGAAATGAAAGTGTCAAAAACCAACCAAACATGAGTTTTGGGTCAAACGGAGATGATTGGGTGCGTCGATTGCGAAAAATTAAACTACGAGTTTTTTGGTGAATCAGTGGGAAAAACGGCCATCCCGAGCGAGTTTTGCGGCACCGTTCCGTCGGAAACGAAAATGCCAAAAACCCACCAAACATGAGTATTGGGTCAAACGGAGATGATTGGGTGCGTCTGATGAGGACATCAACACCAGCGATACGTCCTCTCCGACACAACCTATAGCTGGTCCTCTTACTCGTGCTCGTGCTCGTCAACTTAATCATCAAGTGAGTTCCATGATAAGCTCTTGTCCATCTTGTTTAGACAATGGAAACGCGTGCACTCTTGTTTTGATTAGGAACCAAGGAGAAGACCGAAAGGGAGAAGGACTCGCGCTAGCTGGATTCGGACTGCAGCAAAGCACCAACTTGTGACCGCCACCACGGTTGCATACGGATTCGGATTCAGGCGCTTCAGGACTTGTTGGAAAGCTTATCAAGTTTACTTTCATATGAATCAAGTCTCACGTCAATATCTGTTCGGCAGTAGCGGCAATGATCCAATTACCGTCGACAGGTCTTGCTGTCCAGGGTGCTGCGTCACCTCATTTTGGGCTTATGGCCCATGTATCAAGTTGGGTCCATTAGGGACGCGTCCTAGGGTTGGAGGACGACCCCAACACTCTTTTGGTCGTCAATCCATCTACTTATATCCCTCTATAGCCGCCATGGTCGGGTTGGGTTTTGTTTAGATGTAAGTTTAGCCTTAGCTACTTGCTTGTAGGCGCGCGTGCAGGATCAGCCGCCCGTCTCCTTGTCTTCGGAACCCCATTGTTGATTAAGATTCAGTTTGAAACCTTCAATTTCATCTTGCAAATTCAGTGCTTGTTTCCTCGTTCTTGCTAGTTCTTCGATTGCTTGCAGGACGGGAGCCCTAGGGGCTGGTTGTCGCGCTCCACAAGATCGTGACGGCTATTGGACGTGGTGTATCGGTTGCTAAGGCGCGGTCTTGAGGGCTGTAGTCGGGCCGTGAACGTCATCTCCATCCACCAATCGAGTTATCCCCGTTTCTCATCGAAAGATCGGGCAAAAACCCTAGCGGGTTCGCATCAGCGTCCGTTGTGAAAAATTCAACTAGAAGTTTTTTTGGGAATCAGTGGAAAAATCGGTCATCCCGAGTGAGTTTTGCGGCACCGTTCCGTAGGAAATGAAAGTGCCAAAAACCAACCAAACAAGAGTTTTGGGGCAAACGGAGATGATTAGGTGCGCCCATTGCAAAAAATTCAACTGCGAGTTTTTTCGTGAATCAGTGGGGAAAACGGCCATCCCGAGCGAGTTTTGCGGCACCGTTCCGTCGAAAATAAAAGTGCCAAAAACCAACCAAACATGAGTTTTGGGTCAAACGGAGATGATTGGGTGCGTCCAACGCGATAAATTCAACTGCGAGTTTTTTCGGGAAACAGTGGGAAAAACGGCTATCCCGAGTGAGTTTTGCGTCTCCGTTCCGTCAGAAATGAAAGTGCCAAAAACCCACCAAACATGAGTTTTGGGTCAAACAGAGATGATTGGGTGCGTCTGTTGCGAAAAAATCAATTGCGAGTTTTTTTCATGAATCAGTGGGAAAAACGGCCATCCCGAGCGAGTTTTGCGGCACTGTTCTGTCGGAAATGAAAGTGCCAAAAATACACCAAACATGAGTTTTGGGTCAAACGGACATGATTGGGTGCGTCCGTTGCGAAAAATTCAATTGCGAGTTTTTTTCGTGAATCAGTGGGAAAAACGGCCATCTCGAGCGAGTTTTGCGGCACCGTTCCGTCGGAAATGAAAGTGCCAAAAACACACCAAACATGAGTTTTGGGTCAAATGGAGTTGATTGGGTGCGTCGATTACGAAAAATTCAACTGCGAGTTTTTTCGTGAATCAGTGTGAAAAACGGTCATGCCGAGCGAGTTTTCCGACACCGTTCCGTCAGAAATGAAAGTGCCAAAAACCCACCAAACATGAGTTTTGGGTCAAACAGAGATGATTGGGTGCGTCCGTTGCGAAAAATTCAACTAGGAGATTTTTGAGAGTCAGTGGGAAAAACGGTCATCCCGAGCGAGTTTTGCGGCACCGTTCCGTCAGAAATGAAAGTGCCAAAAACCAACCAAACATTAGTTTTGGGTCAAACATAGATGATTCGGTGCATCCGTTGCGAAAAAAATCAACTGCGAGTTTTTTTGTGAATCAGTGGGAAAAACGGCCATCCCGAGCGAGTTTTGCAGCACCGTTCCGTCGGAAATGAAAGTGCCAAAAACCAACCAAACATGAGTTTTGGGTCAAACGGAGATGATTGGGTGCGCCCAATGCAAAAAAAAATCAACTGCGAGTTTTTTTTTCGTGAATCAGTGGGATAAACGGCCATCCCGAGCGAGTTTTGTCGCCCGTTCCGTTGGGAATGAAAGTGTCCAAAACCAACCAAACATGAGTTTTGGGTCAAACGTAGATGATTGGGTGCGTCCATTGCAAAAAATTCAACTGTGAGTTTTTTTCGTGAATCAGTGGGAAAAACGGCCATCCCGAGCGAGTTTTGCGGCACCGTTCCGTCGGAAATGAAAGTGTCAAAACCCACCAAACTTGAGTTTTGGGTCAAACGGAGATGATTGGGTGCGTCCGTTGCGAAAAATATCAATTGCGAGTTTTTTTGGTGAATCAGTGGGAAAAACGGCCATCCCGAGCGATTTTTGCGGTACCGTTCCTTCGGAAATGACAGTGCCAAAAACCAACCAAACATGAGTTTTGGGACAAATGGAGATGATTGGGTGCGTCCATTGCGAAAAAGTCAACTACGAGTTTTTTCGTGAATCAGTGGGAAAAACGGCCATCCCGAGCGAGTTTTGCGGCACCGTTCCGTCGGAAATGAAAGCGCCAAAAACCCACCAAACATGAGTTTTGGGTCAAACGGAGATGATTGGGTGCGTCCGTTGAGAAAAATTCAACTGCGATTTTTTCGTGAATCAGTGGGAAAACGGCCATCCCGAGCGAGTTTTGCGACACCGTTCCGTCGAAAATGAAAGTGCCAAAGATACACCAAACATGAGTTTTGGGTCAAACGGAGATGATTGGGTGCGTCCGTTGCGAAAAATTTAACTGCGAGTTTTTTCGTGAATAAGTGGGAAAAACGGCCATCCCGAGCGACTTTTGTGGTACCGTTCCGTCGGAAATGAAAGTGCCAAAAACCCACCAAATATGAGTTTTGGGTCAAACGGAGATGATTGGGTGCGTCCGTTGCGAAAAATTCAACTAGGAGTTTTTTTTGGAATCAGTGGGAAAAACGGTCATCCCGAGCGAGTTTTGCGGCATCGTTCCGTCGGAAATGAAAGTGCCAAAAACCAACCAAACATGAGTTTTGGGTCAAACAGAGATGATTGGGTGCGTCCGTTGCGAAAAAAATCAACTGTGAGTTTTGTTGGTGAATCAGTGGGAAAAACGGCCATCCCGAGCGAGTTTTGCGGCACCGTTCCGTCGGAAATGAAAGTGTCAAAAACCAACCAAACATGAGTTTTGGTTCCAACGGAGATGATTGGGTGCGTCGACTGCGAAAAATTCAACTGCGAGTTTTTTTCGTGAATCAGTGGGAAAAACGACCATCCTGAGCGAGTTTTGCGGCACCGTTCCATCGGAAATGAAAGTGTCGAAAACCAACCAAACATGAGTTTTGGGTCAAACAGAGATTATTGGGTGCGTCCGTTCTGAAAAAATCAACTGCGAGTTTTTTCGTGAATCAGTGGGAAAAACGGCCATCCCGAGCGAGTTTTGCGGCACCGTTCCGTCGGAAATGAAAGTGCCAAAAACCCACCAAACATGAGTTTTGGGTGAAACGAAGATGATTGGGTGCGTCCGTTGCGAAAAATTCAACTGCATGTTTTTTTCAGGAATCAGTGGGAAAAACGGCCATCCCGAGGGAGTTTTGCGGCACCGTTCCGTCCGAAATGAAAGTGCCAAAAACCCACCAAACATGAGTTTTGGGTTAAGCGGAGATAATTGGGTATGTCCGTTGCGAAAAATTCAACTAGGAGTTTTTTTTGGGGAATCAGTGGAAAAAACGGTCATCCCGAGCGAGTTTTTCGGCCCCGTTCCGTCGGAAATGAAGGTGCCAAAAATACACCAAACATGAGTTTTGGGTCAAACGGAGATGATTCGGTGCATCCGTTGCGAAAAATTCCACTGTGAGTTTTTTCGTGAATCAGTGGGAAAAATGACCATCCCGAGCGAGTTTTGCGGCACCGTTCCGTCGGAAATGAAAGTGCCAAAAATACACCAAACATGAGTTTTGGGTCAAATGGAGTTGATTGGGTGCGTCCATTGCGAAAAATTCAACTGCGAGTTTTTTCGTGAATCAGTGTGAAAAACGGTCATCCCGAGCGAGTTTTGCGGCACCGTTCCGTCAGAAATGAATGTGCCAAAAACCCACCAAACATGAGTTTTGGGTCAAACGGAGATGATTGGGTGCGTCCGTTGCGAAAAAATCAACTAGGTGTTTTTTTGGGAATTTGTGTGAAAAACGGCCATCCCGAGCGAGTTTTGCGGCACCGTCCCGTCGGAAATGAAAGTGTCAAAAACCAACCAAACATGAGTTTTGGGTCAAACGGAGATGATTGGGTGCGTCGATTGCGAAAAATTCAACTGCGAGTTTTTTTGTGAATCAGTGGGAAAAACGACCATCCTGAGCGAGTTTTGCGGCACCGTTCCATGGGAAATGAAAGTGTCGAAAACCAACGAAACATGAGTTTTGGGTCAAACAGAGATGATTCGGTGCATCCGTTGTGAAAAAATCAACTGCGAGTTTTTTTGGTGAATCAGTGGGAAAAACGGCCATCCCGAGCGAGTTTTGCAGCACCGTTCCGTCGGAAATGAAAGTGCCAAAAACCAACCAAACATGAGTTTTGGGTCAAACGGAGATGATTGTGTGCGCCCATTGCAAAAAAATCAACTGCGAGTTTTTTTGGTGAATTAGTGGGAAAAACGGCCATCCCGAGCGAGTTTTGCGGCACCGTTCCGTCGGAAACGAAAGTGCCAAAAACCCACCAAACATGAGTATTGGGTCAAACGGAGATGATTGGGTGCGTCCGTTGTGAAAAATTCAACTAGAAGTTTTTTTGGGAATCAGTGGAAAAATCGGTCATCCCGAGTGAGTTTTGCGGCACCGTTCCGTAGAAAATGAAAGTGCCAAAAACCAACCAAACATGAGTTTTGGGGCAAACTGAGATGATTAGGTGCGCCCATTGCAAAAAATTCAACTGCGAGTTTTTTCGTGAATCAGTGGGGAAAACGGCCATCCCGAGCGAGTTTTGCGGCACCGTTCCGTCGAAAATGAAAGTGCCAAAAATCAAGCAAACATGAGTTTTGGGTCAAACGAAGATGATTGGGTGCGTCCGTTGCGAAAAATTCAACTGCGTGTTTTTTTCGGGAATCAGTGGGAAAAACGGCCATCCCGAGCGAGTTTTGCGGCACCATTCCGTCCGAAATGAAAGTGCCAAAAACCCACCAAACATGAGTTTTGGGTTAAGCGGAGATAATTGGGTACGTCCGTTGCGAAAAATTCAACTAGGATTTTTTTTTGGGGAATCAGTGGAAAAAACGGTCATCCCGAGCGAGTTTTTCGGCACCGTTCCGTCGGAAATGAAAGTGCCAAAAATACACCAAACATGAGTTTTGGGTCAAACGGAGATGATTGGGTGCGTCCATTGCGATAAATTCAACTGCGAGTTTTTTTCGGGAAACAGTGGGAAAAACGGCCATCCCGAGCGAGTTTTGCGTCTACGTTCCGTCGGAAATGAAAGTGCCAAAAACCCACCAAACATGAGTTTTAGGTCAAATAGAGATGATTGGGTGCGTCTGTTGCGAAAAAATCAATTGCGAGTTTTTTTCATGAATCAGTGGGAAAAACGGCCATCCCGAGCGAGTTTTGCGGCACCGTTTCGTCGGAAATGAAAGTGCCAAAAATACACCAAACATGAGTTTTGGGTCAAACGGACATGATTGGGTGCGTCCGTTGCGAAAAATTCAATTGCGAGTTTTTTCGTGAATCAGTGGGAAAAACGGCCATCTCGAGCGAGTTTTGCGGCACTGTTCCGTCGGAAATGAAAGTGCCAAAAATACACCAAACATGAGTTTTGGGTCAAACGGAGATGATTGGGTGCGTCCATTGCGAAAAATTCAACTGCGAGTTTTTTCGTCAATCAGTGTGAAAAACGGTCATGCCGAGCGAGTTTTGCGGCACCGTTCCGTCAGAAATGAAAGTGCCAAAAACCCACCAAACATGAGTTTTGGGTCAAACGGAGATGATTGGGTGCGTCCGTTGCGAAAAATTCAACTAGGAGTTTTTTGGGAGTCAGTGGGAAAAACGGTCATCCCGAGCGAGTTTTGCGGCACCGTTCTGTCAGAAATGAAAGTGCCAAAAACCAACCAAACATTAGTTTTGGGTCAAACATAAATGATTCGGTGCATCCGTTGCGAAAAAAATCAACTGCGAGTTTTTTTGTGAATCAGTGGGAAAAACGGCCATCCCGAGCGTGTTTTGCAGCACCGTTCCGTCGGAAATGAAAGTGCCAAAAACCAACCAAACATGAGTTTTGGGTCAAACGGAGATGATTGGGTGCGCCCAATGCAAAAAAAAAATCAACTGCGAGTTTTTTTTCGTGAATCAGTGGGATAAACGGCCATCCCGAGCGAGTTTTGTCGCCCGTTCCGTTGGAAATGAAAGTGTCCAAAACCAACCAAACATGAGTTTTGGGTCAAACGTAGATGATTGGGTGCGTCCATTGCAAAAAATTCAACTGTGAGTTTTTTCGTGAATCACTGGGAAAAACGGCCATCCCGAGCGAGTTTTGCGGCACCGTTCCGTCGGAAATGAAAGTGCCAAAAACCCACCAAACTTGAGTTTTGGGTCAAACGGAGATGATTGGGTTTGTCCATTGCAAAAATATCAATTGCGAGTTTTTTGGTGAATCAGTGGGAAAAACGGCCATTGATGCGAACCCGTTAGGGTTTTTGCCCGATCTTTCGATGAGAAACAGGGATAACTCGATTGGTGCATGGAGATGACGTTCACGGCCCGACTACAGCCCTCAAGACCGCGCCTTAGCAACTGATACACCACGTCCAATAGCCGTCACGATCTTGTGGAGCGCGACAACCAGCCCCTAGGGCTCCCGTCCTGCAAGCAATCGAAGAACTAGCAAGAACGAGGAAACAAGCACTGAATTTGCAAGATGAAATTGAAGGCTTCAAACTGAATCTTAATCAACAATGGGGTTCCGAAGACAAGGAGACGGGCGGTAGATCCTGCACGCGCGCCTACAAGCAAGTAGCTAAGGCTAAACTTGATCTAAACAAAACCCAACCCGACCATGGCGGCTATAAAGGGATATAAGTAGGTGGATTGACGACCAAAAGAGTGTTGGGGTCGTCCTCCAACCCTAGGACGCGTCCCTAATGGACCCAACTTGATACATGGGACATAAGCCCAAAATGAGGTGACGCAGCACCCTGGACAGCAAGACCTGTCGACGGTAATTGGATCATTGCCGCTGCTGCCGAAAAGATATTGACGTGGGACTTGATTCATATGAAAGTAAACTTGATAAGCTTTCCAGCAAGTTCTGAAGCGCCTGAATCCGAATCAGTATGCAACCGTGGTGGCGGTCACAAGTTGGTGCTTTGCTGCAGTCCGAATCCAGCTAGCGCGAGTCCTTCTCCCTTTCGGTCTTCTCCTCGGTTCCTAATCAAAACAAGAGTGCACGCGTTTCCATTGTCTAAACAAGATGGACAAGAGCTTATCATGGAACTCACTTGATGATTAAGTTGACGAGCACGAGCACGAGTAAGAGGACCAGCTATAGGTTGTGTCGGAGAGGATGTATCGCTGGTGTTGATGTCCTCATCATCCTCCCTTTCTTGCATTTGAGTCGTCCTCGACTCAAGCTCATCTTCCTCACCCAAATAAGGCTTCAAATCTGCAATGTTAAATGTGGGACTAACCCCAAAATCTGCAGGAAGATCAAGCTTATATGCATTCTCGTTAATTCGTTGCACCACTTTAAAAGGACCATCACCCCTAGGCATCAATTTGGATTTTCTCAGTTCTGGAAATCTATCTTTTCGCAAATGCAACCAAACCAAATCCCCAGGTTCCAGAATCAATTGCTTTCTACCTTTATCTCCAGCACATTTGTACTTAGCATTCATGCGCTCTATGTTTTCTTTAGTGGCTTCATGCAATTTTAACATCAATTCAGCACGTTGCTTAGCATCAAAATTCATTTTTTCAGAACTTGGCAAAGGCATTAAATCAATACGAGCACATGGCAAGAAGCCATAGACAATCTCGAAAGGACACATTTTTGTAGTAGAATGCAATGAACGATTATAAGCGAACTCAATATGAGGCAAACATTCTTCCCACATCTTAATATTCTTCTTTAAAACATCCCTTAACATAGTGGATAAAGTTCTATTCACTACTTCAGTTTGACCATCAGTTTGGGGATGACAAGTGGTGGAAAATAAAAGCTTAGTCCCCAATTTAAACCACAAAGTCTTCCAAAAATGACTAAGAAATTTAGCATCACGATCAGAAACAATTGTGTTGGGCACACCATGTAAGCGAACAATTTCTCGAAAGAACAAATCAGCAATATTTGTAGCATCATCAGTTTTATGACATGGTATGAAATGTGCCATCTTAGAAAATCTATCAACAACCACAAACACACTATCACGTCCCCTCCTAGTCCTTGGTAATCCCAACACAAAATCCATAGATATATCCTCCCAAGGAGCATTAGGAACAGGAAGAGGTAGATACAAACCGTGGGGATTTAACCGTGACTTTGCCTTTTGACATGTTGTGCAACGAGCAACAAACCTCTCCACATCTCTCTTCATCCTTGGCCAAAAGAAATGACCAGCAAGTATGTCCTCGGTCTTCTTTGCTCCAAAATGTCCCATCAAGCCACCTCCATGTGCTTCCTGCAACAACAACAAACGAACAGAGCTAGCTGGAATCCATAGCTTGTTAGCTCTAAACACAAACCCATCACTAACGGTGAATTTGTTCCATCCTTTTCCATCTTTACAATGCAGCAACACGTCTCTAAAATCAGCATCGTGAACATATTGGTCCTTAATTGTTTCTAACCCAAAGATCTTATAATCAAGTTGATTCAGCAAAGTATATCTCCGTGACAAAGCATCAGCAATAATATTCTCCTTCCCTTTCTTGTGTTTAATAATATAAGGAAAAGATTCAATAAATTCAACCCATTTTGCATGCCTACGATTCAGTTTTCCTTGACTACGAATATGTTTTAAAGATTCATGATCAGAATGGATAACAAACTCTTTGGGCCACAAATAATGCTGCCATGTCTCTAATGTTCGAACAAGAGCATAGAGTTCTTTATCATAAGTAGAATAATTGAGAACAGACCCACTCAATTTCTCACTAAAATATGCAATAGGTTTTCCCTCTTGTAACAAAACACCTCCCAGACCAATTCCACTAGCATCACATTCAAGCTCAAAAGTCTTATTAAAATCAGGAATTTGTAGGAGAGGCGCATGAGTTAACTTATCTTTCAACATGTCGAATGAATTCTCTTGTGTTTTGCCCCACTCAAAAGGCACCCCCTTTTTGGTAAGCTCATTCAATGGTGCAGCAATGGTGCTGAAATCCTTCACAAAACGGCGATAGAATCCAGCAAGTCCTAGGAAACTCCGCACCTGGGTGATAGTCTTTGGGACAGGCCATCCCTGTATAGCTTCCACCTTGGCTTGATCAACCTCAATTCCCTGTGGAGTTACAACATAACCAAGAAAACACACTCGATCGGTGCAAAAGGTGCACTTCTCAAGGTTACCAAATAAACGTGCCTCGTGTAGTGCATTAAAAACAGCACGTAAATGATCAAGATGTTCATCCAATGATTTGCTGTAAATTAATATATCATCAAAATATACGACAACAAATTTCCCAATGAAAGCACGCAAAACCTCGTTCATTAATCTCATGAAAGTACTAGGTGCATTAGTTAACCCAAAAGGCATGACTAACCACTCATATAAACCAAACTTAGTTTTGAAAGCAGTTTTCCATTCATCTCCCAATTTCATACGAATCTGGTGGTACCCACTACGTAAAACAACTTTTGAAAACACAACAGCACCACTCAGTTCATCTAGCATATCATCTAATCGTGGAATAGGGTGTCGATATCGAATGGTGATATTATTAATAGCTCTACAATCAACACACATACGCCATGTTTCATCTTTCTTAGGCACTAAAATTACTGGAACAACACAAGGGCTAAGGGATTCTCGCACATAACCTTTGTCCAGTAGTTCTTGCACTTGTCGCTGAATTTCCTTTGTTTCTTCCGGGTTTGTCCTGTATGGCGCACGGTTTGGCAAAGATGCACCAGGAATAAGATCAATTTGGTGCTCAATCCCGCGTAATGGTGGCAGCCCCGCTGGTACCGTACTTGGAAACACATCGGAATACTCCTGCAAAACGTTAGCAACAGCAGGGGGCAAAGAACATTGCATATCCTCAATTGAAATCAAAGCATCCTTGCATATCAAAGCATAAGCAACAGAAGTGGATGCATTGAACTTATTAATATCTGATTTGGTAGCTATCATACAACGTCCTTTCAGTTTTATCTCATCTTTGTTACCAATTACAGATTTATCATTTTTATTGCTCTCGCTCTTTGCTTTAGTAGCCCTTGCAACATCAGTTTGCATAATAGTTTCAGGGGACATAGGATGCAGCACAATTTTTCGATCATGGTATAGAAAAGAATACTGATTTGATCTACCATGATGCATAGAATCTCTATCAAATTGCCAAGGTCTACCTAGCAGAATGTTACAAGCTTGCATAGGCACAACATCACATTCAACAATATCTTTGTAGGATCCGATGGAAAAATTGATTCTCACAAGTCTAGTTACCTTTGTCTTACCACTGTTGTTCAGCCATTGGATGTAGTAGGGATGCGGGTGTGGTTTGGTGTTGAGGGCAAGTTTCTGCATCATATCGCTGCTTGCCAAGTTGTTGCAGCTACCTCCATCAATGATCATGCGGCAAGAACGCTCTTTGATGACACACTTTGTTTGGAATAAAATATGTCGCTGATTTTGCTCCGCCTTCTCCATTTGTGCACTAAGCACTCGTTGCACGATCAAGCTTTCATAGTGGTCCGCTTCACCTGCATTAAATGTTCTTCTATTTGTTCTTCATTACCTGCATTGATGAGGACATCAACACCAGCGATACATCCTCTCCGACACAACCTATAGCTGGTCCTCTTACTCGTGCTCGTGCTCGTCAACTTAATCATCAAGTGAGTTCCATGATAAGCTCTTGTCCATCTTGTTTAGACAATGGAAACGCGTGCACTCTTGTTTTGATTAGGAACCAAGGAGAAGACCGAAAGGGAGAAGGACTCGCGCTAGCTGGATTCGGACTGCAGCAAAGCACCAACTTGTGACCGCCACCACGGTTGCATACGGATTCGGATTCAGGCGCTTCAGGACTTGTTGGAAAGCTTATCAAGTTTACTTTCATATGAATCAAGTCTCACGTCAATATCTGTTCGGCAGTAGCGGCAATGATCCAATTACCGTCGACAGGTCTTGCTGTCCAGGGTGCTGCGTCACCTCATTTTGGGCTTATGGCCCATGTATCAAGTTGGGTCCATTAGGGACGCGTCCTAGGGTTGGAGGACGACCCCAACACTCTTTTGGTCGTCAATCCATCTACTTATATCCCTCTATAGCCGCCATGGTCGGGTTGGGTTTTGTTTAGATGTAAGTTTAGCTATTGCTACTTCCTGGTAGACGTTTGTGTCGACTAGACCATCCGTTCTACTTGATTTCGGAACCCCACCTTCATGTGTATCAGATTTGAACCTTCATCTCTTATTTTGCAATAGAGTGCTTGTTCTACTTGTTCTTGCTTGTTCTTCGATTGCTTGCAGGAATAACCCTAGTGGTTTGGTTGGTCGTGCATCCACAAGATCGCGAGCAACCGCTGGAATTGGTGTATCGATTGCTAAGGCGCAGCATCCTTGGATGGTTGTAGTCGGGTCGTGAACGTCATTTCAGTCCAAATCGAAGTTATCCCCCGCTTCTCATCGAAAGATCGGGCAAAAACCCTAGCGGGTTCGTATCAGTTGGTAATCAGAGCAAGGTTCTTCGGTGAGAGACTTCTAATCCATTGGTGTTTTTAATTAATTTCCTATAGTCCAGAAAAGCCAAAAAAAAATATAGTAGATTAGTTTTTTTTCCATAATCCTATTAAACCTTTGTGCCTTGGCTAGTACCGTTTAGTTAGGGCTTGTTGAATTTGCGTTGCTTCGGTTTGTGTCGAGTTGCTGGTCTTAGTGTCTAGTCCTTTAGAGTTTCGAGTTCTTGTCACCATCTTTACACAGCCGAGTATTACCATATCTTCTCTCTGTCGAATCTGTTGTGAAGTCCGAATTGAACTGTGGTCTTGGTCCGGATCGAGTTGAGTTCCAATCTGAGTTCCACCAACGTGATAAAAAAAAGGAAACCGAGTAGAACTCGGCAATAGGTGGAATCCGTTTGTGGTTGGTTCTGAGTGGAAACCGAGTAGAACTTGGAGTCCGCTTGTTAATATATCCTGAACTCCATCTATGTGAGTCCTTCTGTGATCCAAAAGAAAGATAACTCCATACTTGTTCGGCCTTACTCTAGAGAGAGAGAGAGAGAGAGAGTGATCCAAAAGAAAGATAACTCCATACTTGTTCGACCAGGAAGTAGCAATAGCTAAACTTACATCTAAACAAAACCCAACCCGACCATGGCGGCTATAGAGGGATATAAGTAGATGGATTGACGACCAAAAGAGTGCCGAACAAGTATGGAGTTATCTTTCTTTTGGATCACAGAAAGACTCACGTAGACGGAGTTCAGGATATATTAACAAGCGGACTCCAAGTTCTACTCGGTTTCCACTCAGAACCAACCACAAACGGATTCCACCTATTGCCGAGTTCTACTCGGTTTCCTTTTTTTTATCACGTTGGTGGAACTCAGATTGGAACTCAACTCGATCCGGACCAAGACCACAGACAGTTCAATTCCGACTTCACAACAGATTCGACAGAGAGAAGATATGGTAATACTCGGCTGTGTATAGATGGTGACAAGAACTCGAAACTCTAAAGGACTAGACACTAAGACCAGCAACTCGACACAAACCGAAGCAACGCAAATTCAACAAGCCCTAACTAAACGGTACTAGCCAAGGCACGAAGGTTTAATAGGATTATGGAAAAACTAATCTACTATATTTTTTGGCTTTTCTGGACTATAGGAAATTAATTAAAAACAGCAATGGATTAGAAGTCTCTCACCGAAGAACCTTGCTCTGATTACCAACTGATGCGAACCCGCTAGGGTTTTTGCCCGATCTTTCGATGAGAAACGGGGATAACTCGATTGGTGGATGGAGATGACGTTCACGGCCCGACTACAGCCCTCAAGACCGCGCCTTAGCAACCGATACACCACGTCCAATAGCCGTCACGATCTTGTGGAGCGCGACAACCAGCCCCTAGGGCTCCCGTCCTGCAAGCAATCGAAGAACTAGCAAGAACGAGGAAACAAGCACTAAATTTGTAAGATGAAATTGAGGGTTTCCAACTGAATCTTAATCAACAATGGGGTTCCGAAGACAAGGAGACGGGCGGCTGATCCTGCACGCGCGCCTACAAGCAAGTAGCTAAGGCTAAACTTGATCTAAACAAAACCCAACCCGACCATGGCGGCTATAGAGGGATATAAGTAGATGGATTGACGACCAAAAGAGTGTTGGGGTCGTCCTCCAACCCTAGGACGCGTCCCTAATGGACCCAACTTGATACATGGGCCATAAGCCCAAAATGAGGTGACGCAGCACCCTGGACAGCAAGACCTGTCGACGGTAATTGGATCATTGCCGCTGCTGCCGAACAGATATTGACGTGGGACTTGATTCATATGAAAGTAAACTTGATAAGCTTTCCAACAAGTCCTGAAGCGCCTGAATCCGAATCCGTATGCAACCGTGGTGGCGGTCACAAGTTGGTGCTTTGCTGCAGTCCGAATCCAGCTAGCGCGAGTCCTTCTCCCTTTCGGTCTTCTCCTCGGTTCCTAATCAAAACAAGAGTGCACGCGTTTCCATTGTCTAAACAAGATGGACAAGAGCTTATCATGGAACTCACTTGATGATTAAGTTGACGAGCACGAGCACGAGTAAGAGGACCAGCTATAGGTTGTGTCGGAGAGGATGTATCGCTGGTGTTGATGTCCTCATCAGTTTTTGCCCGATCTTTCGATGAGAAGCGGGGGATAACTTCGATTTGGACTGAAATGACGTTCACGACCCGACTACAACCATCCAAGGATGCTGCGCCTTAGCAATCGATACACCAATTCCAGCGGTTGCTCGCGATCTTGTGGATGCACGACCAACCAAACCACTAGGGTTATTCCTGCAAGCAATCGAAGAACAAGCAAGAACAAGTAGAACAAGCACTCTATTGCAAAATAAGAGATGAAGGTTCAAATCTGATACACATGAAGGTGGGGTTCCGAAATCAAGTAGAACGGATGGTCTAGTCGACACAAACGTCTACTAGGAAGTAGCAATGGCTAAACTTACATCCAAACAAAACCCAATCTGTTTGTGGCGGCTCTAAAGACATATAAGAGGATAGGAAGACGACCATAAGGGTCTTGGGGTCGTGCTACAACCCTAGGATAGCCCCCTCTTGGACTCAACTTGATACATGGGCCATCGGACCAAAATAGGGTGATGCAGCACCGTAAACAGAAAAGGTCTCGACAATAAAACAACGACTGCGCCTGACTCAGACGTGATATGGACTTGAGATTGGATCCGTTGGAAAGTAGAGTTTATAAGCTTTCCATGAAGTACTAGAACGTCCCAATTGGACTCCATATGACGCCGTGGTGACCAGATCAAGTTGGGTCTTTTCTGCAGTCCGAATCCAACTCTCAGATCGTGTTGGACTTGGACTCTTTATTTTCTTGAGCTAGAACCAACGTGGTAGTCTGATGGAGAACGTTAAGAACACTTGGACATGGTCCCCAATCAACTTCATTGATCTTCCAAACTTTCCTTATGCAATCAAACCTTCCCTTCATCCATGCACGTAATTCTGAAAAAGACAATATACACATTTTATGGTGCAGCACCAATTCATCAAATGTATCAATAATAAGTCTCATATAGAATGGTTGCACCTTTGGTTTAGAAGTGGATAAGATGGTCATATTTGAACCGGTGATGCCCTCATCAGGTGGGTTTTTGGCACTTTCATTTCCGGAGGAACATTGCCGCAAAACTCGCGCTGGAGGGCCGTTTTACCCACTGATGCATCGAAAAACTCAATGTTGAATTTTTCACAACGGACGCACCCTGTCATCTCCGTTTGACCCAAAACTCAAGTTTGGTGGGTTTTTGGCACTTTCATTTCTGACGGAACGATGCCGCAAAACTAGCGCAGGAGGGCTGTTTTACCCATTGACGCACTGAAAAACTCACGGGTTAATTTTTCACAACGGACGCACCCAATCAACTCCGTTTGACCCAAAACTCATGTTTGGTGGGTTTTCGCAGTTTCAATTTCGACGGAACGGTGCAGCAAAACTCGCGCGGGATGGCCATTTTACCCACTAATGCACCAAAAATCTCACGGTTGAATTTTTCACAATGGACGCACCCAATCATCTCCGTTTGACCCAAAACTCATGTTTGGTGGGTTTTTGGCACTTTCATTTTCGGAGGGACCCAAAACATGGGTTTTTGGCACTTTCATTTTCGGAGGAACGGTGCCGCAAAACTCGCGCAGGAGGGCTGTTTTACCCACTGATTCAACGACCGCGACCGCCCAGTGAGGGCGATTTTGGTCGCCCCTCACACAACTCTTCCCAAATCCGAATCAAAACTCAATCCCACGTTCCCAAACTTGGAGAAGATGATCACGGGGTAGTTAGGAGACTACCCCAAGAAATCATCCGCTCAAATCGATTCAATCACCGGGAAATCGAAAGGTGAGGAGTATGAACGAAAAAGCGCCTCGAAAACGAAATCAACCCGATCTACTTGTTCGTGAGGAGTTAGATGAATTCCTTCGGTGGAAATGATCTCCTCACTGTAAAGAACAAGTTGATTCAAACGGATTTCGCAAAGACGCAATATAGAGGGAGATCGAGTGACGGGAAAATCACGGAGAAACGAAGAACGCGAAGAACACGAACAAAACGCGAATCAAGTCATCGATCTGCAACCGTGTGGCTACCACACACTACAACAGTGAGGTTACGGCCTCGCTTCCTCAAAATCTCCAGTACATAGAGGTACGGTTCTCTGCGGATCTTAGCTAGCTACAGCAGGGGATTGGGAGAGCAGGAAACCCTCGAAGCAAAGAGCAAATGACTGAGATGAATGGGGAGGTGGGTGTCTCCCCCTACTTATCCTAATTCTAACTATTTCTAATTCCCACTCTACCCATAACTAATTACAGAGCGAACCAGCTAAACCCTAGGGTTATTCTGGACCAACTCGTGGTAGGTGGTGATCCGACGGCCACGCCCGCACAATTGGTAGCGTTGCCTCGACGCAACCTCACCGATTGCCGCCACGTGGCGCCACCGCTCTGCTTGTCCTTTCCCGGACGTCGCACCCCCGGTTTTGTGGGCCAAACCGGGAAACCAGCCTTCACAGGCAACCCCCAGTTTTGAGGCCCAAACCAGGAAACCAGCCGACCATCGCCTGAGTTTTGTGGCCCAAACTCAGCAAACCCGCAGCACCCAGGTTTTGAGGCCCAAACCTTGAAACCGTCCTCAGCCCGAGTTTTGTGGCCCAAACTCGGAAACCATCCGCGCCTAGGTTTTGAGGCCCAAACCTGGAAACCGTCCACTCGGTGGTTTTTCTGTGGCTCAACCACCAAACCGAGCCGTAGAAGGGATGCACCGCCCGTGCACCCCGTCCACTCGCAAGTCTTCGCTCGTCACTGTCCCAGGCTGTCAGCCACCACAGCTGATCCTCAGGCCACCGGTCCCTCAATCCAAGCCTCACGTCCGCCCTTCGCCACTCTCGGTCCATCGGCACGGCACGTCTCTACTTGACCTTCACCTTGCCTTTGATCACTGTATCCGTGCTCGACACCTGCACAACACAAGCCAAAGAACATGTGCATTATCCCAGTTGACAATCACTCATCACTCAGAGACTCGGCATACACTCATGTATCCGCAATCTCCCCCTTGATGAGTGCATTGTCAATTACCAACACAAATCGTAATGAAATAGAGGAAGAAAGATAGAAGGAGAGAGAACTCGACCAAATGACCCAAAAGCATAGCAAAGCCGAAGAAGGTCAAGTGGAAAGAGCAAGACAACTTGGTCCCCAAAGACATGGGCAACGGCTCGATGCGACCAAGCAAAGCAAAGCTAGCCCTAAAGAAGAGGTAGAACAGGCTCAACACCACTAGCAAGAAAACTTGGCACCAATTGAAAAATCAACTAAAATTCAAGCAAAACAGAACTAGCCCTCAAGAAGAGGCAGAACGGGCTCAACACCGCTAGCGACGCAGCTCAATGCCAACTGATACCAATCTCAAGGACAAAAGAGTTCGATACCAATTGAAAAGCTGAAAACCAAGTGAAGAGCTGAAAATGTTTGCTAGTCCCTCAAGAAAGAGGCAAAGGCTCAACACAACTAGCAAACTCCCCCTCAAATAGTGCACAACCTAGGGAACACATGATTTGTCAGTATTTTCTCCCCCTTAGTTGAAAATGCACCATCAAGCAAATGTGCACAAGCACTCAAGGTTCTCCCCCTTGACAGAATATCTCCCTCCAGAAATGCATATGAACGAAAATGCAAGTTAGCAGCTTCAGGAATATATTCAAGAGAGTGCAAGGATGCTCAATACAGTTCTGATCCGATGACTCAACAACATCCATAAGAAGCTAGCAAAGGCTCAAACTGATCACCAGATACAAAATATGAACATGGGAGCAAAAAGCGCAGTTTTCAGCCAAAAAGGTCTTCACCATCAAAATAGCATGATACATGTATAGATAGGAAGTCAAACAAGTGCTAAATATGTATACAAGGTGAACTACCCCTAGCACAGTTCAATCATCATGCTATAGAATGAAACATAGACTTGTGTATCCAAATTTTATCGGAGTTGCAGCGGTTAAATTACACAAGTTTAAATTTCAGCATGTGATTGCGAGAGGTTGAAAGCTTGTCATTGCCTAACTTTTCAACTGTGTGAAGCCTATGCAGAAGCAATCAGAAGCTTAAAGCAACAGTTTCGGTCATACACTACACAGGTCAAGTTTAACTCAATGGTGCAATGAGAAACAGTCTCGAAACTGTGATGTGCTGACAAGCAAACCCATCTCGATCTTTCCAATTCACTTAACTTGGTTCAGATTTTTAAAACAGAATATAAACATACCAAGCAAGTGAGTGACTCAACACTAGAGACATAGCAACCTAGCATATATGAAGAGCACAAGTGATTTCAACACATTCTACACATGCTAGTTGCATATCTCAATGGTGAACATTTTCAAATTTTAAGTTCATTAATCAGATTCACCATTCATAAAATAGCTCTTCTCACAACATGTAACAGTGATCAAAAAGAGCATAAGCTACAGCATCATCATAAAGCATCGCAGCAAATACTATACAGAACATAGTTACATTCTTCAGATTATATACATGAAGCTCTGAATGTAAATATGCAAGATGAAATGCAGAGATGCATGAAGAAACCAACTGAAAAACACAAAGTCAGTTTATAGTACAAGAGACAAAATGTTTTCTCCATCTAAAAGGGGAAACACACACCAAGCTCACCTCTCAACCTAGCAAAAGTTTATTGGTCCAAAGGCTTGGTGAAAATATCAGCCAACTGATGATGAGTATCGACATGGCGAAGGTCGATATCACCCTTCTCATAGTGGTCTCGCAAAAAATGAAAGCGCACATCAATGTGTTTGGTCTTAGAGTGCAGCACGGGGTTCTTAGCAACGCTAATAGCACTTGTGCTGTCACAAAGCAAAGGAACGCGAGAAAAGCTCAGACCAAAATCACGCAAAGTGGCCATCATCCAAAGCAACTGGGAACAGCAGCTAGCCGCAGCAACATACTCAGCCTCCGTGGTAGACTGGGTGACACTAGACTGCTTGCGAGAAGACACGATACAAGAGAAGAACCAATAAACTGGCAAGTCCCGAAAGTGGACTTGCGCTCAATACGACAACCAGCAAAATCAGCATCGGAATAACCGCAAAGGGAAAGGGTGGAGGAAGCAGAATACCAGATCCTAAACTCAGGAGTGAAGCATAAGTACCTCATAATGCGCTTGACTGCCTGACGGTGAGAGGTGCGCGGCGAAGACTGAAATCGCGCGCAGGGACACACCACGAACTGGATGTCCGGGCGTGTCGCCGTCTGGTACAGCAGTGATCCGATCATACTCCGGTACTCCTTCTGGTCCACTGCTTCCCTTCCTTGTCCGCATCCAGGGCCGTCGTGGTCGACATGGGTGTTGGAAGAGGCTTGGCCTCACCCATATCGAATTTCTTCAGGATATCCTTGGTATACTTACCCTGGTGCAATAACGTTCCCTCTCGAGATTGCTTGATTTGCAATCCGAGGAAAAACGTCAACTCGCCCATCATGCTCAACTCAAATTCCCTGCTCATAGTATCTGCAAACTTGGCAACCAAAGCGTGAGAAGAACCACCGAAAATGATATCATCCACGTAAATTTGGACCAAGAGAGTATCAGTGCCTTGCTTGAGGAGAAAGAGCGTTTTAACCACACATCCCATTTTAAAACCCTTAGCAAGCAAAAAGGTTTTCAACCTATCATACCAGGCTCTAGGGGCTTGTTTCAAACCGTACAAGGCTTTGTGGAGTTTAAAAACATGGTTTGGAAACTTGGGATTTTCGAAACCGGGGGGTTGTCTCACATATACTTCTTCTTCTATGTAGCCGTTTAAGAAGGCACTCTTGACATCCATTTGAAAAAGTTTGAAACCTTTGGATGCAGCAAAAGCCAAGAGTATCCTAATAGCCTCCAAACGAGCTACAGGAGCAAACGTCTCCTCATAGTCTATCCCGTCCTTCTGACTATACCCCTGGGCTACAAGTCTGGCCTTGTTTCTCACTACATGGCCATCCTCTCCTTGTTTGTTTTTGAAAACCCATTTTGTCCCAATTGAGTGACACTCAGAGGGAGGAGAAACTAGAACCCAAACCCGATTTCTTTCAAAAATTTCTAATTCCTCATGCATGGCATTGACCCAATCTGGATCCGTCAAAGCGTGTCCAACATCTCGGGGTTCAAAATCAGCAACAAATGCAGAATGAGCAAAGTGAGAGATATGTTGTGACCTTGACCGAGTAACGCGTTCGCCGATGCTGCCGATCATCTGTTGAGGCGGGTGTTGGCGCTGAATGTGTCGTGGTGCCTCCCTTGCCGAAGTGGCCTCCCCCTCAACAGTAGTTGGTGCCTCCTCGGGTACAAAAGGTACCGCTCGAGGTGGCGGATCCCACGGCCCCCAAGTCAAAGAAGAGGGGTCAGGGCCGTGAGTCGTAGTGGAAGCCGCTCTTTGTGGCACAGCAGGTGGAGGAGGTGCTGGGTCATCCATCCCTTCAGCACCTTCTTCTTCATCATCGAAAAGAGGCTCGCCAACCTCATGATCACCTGCACGCTAAAAACGAGAAGAAGGACAAACCATGGTCTCGTCGAAGGTGACATCTGATGTCTCCATGACTCGGTTAGTATCAAGGTTAAGTACATGATAAGCTCAAGTGTGAGTGCCATAACCCAAAAATACATCGTCGGAAGAACGAGACTCAAACTTGTCCAAGTTGCCCTTTTGAGTATAAAACAATGGCAACCGAAAACTCTAAAATAACTCACTTTGGGCAGTTTTCCAAAACGCAACTCATATGAAGTCTTTTTCAAGAAGGCTCGGAGTAAAATGCGATTGGAGATGTAGCAAGCAGTGCTCATAGCTTCGGCCCAATATCGCCTAGGAGTCCTATGCTCATCGAGCATCGTCCTAGCCATCTCTACAAGGGTCCGATTCTTCCTTTCTACAACACCATTCTGAGGCGGTGTGTAGGGAGAAGAAAACTGATGCTCTAAACCCAAAGAGTTACAAAACTTCTCAAAATCTGAATTCTTGAATTCGGAACCATTATCACTCCTAATAGCTCGCATTGAGTTCAAAGGGAACTCATTCTGAAGACGCAAAATCAGATTGCGAGCAAAAGAGAAAGTCTCAGTTTTCTCAGCTAAAAAGAAAACCCACGAATATCTTGAAAAGTCGTCAACAACAACAAGCACATACCACTTCCCCCCAACCGAGCTCACCCGAGCCGGACTAACAAGGTCCATGTGCAAAAGCTCTCCAGGGCGCTTAGTCATGACCTGAGTCACTGGATGGTGGGGAGCGGCAACCATTTTCCCATGTCTACAAGAATGGCAAACAAGATCCTTCTCCATGCACAACTGGGGCAATCCTCGGATTAGGCCAAGTGAACTAAGTCTTGCAAGCAAGTCGAAGCTCAAATGTCCTAGTCTCCTATGCCACTTCCAAAGATCAGAGGAGGAAGGTCCAGCCAAAAGATAACAAGAAATTCCAAATGACTCTGAGAAATCCGCACGAAAGACTTTCCCAAAGGGCGAAATCCCACAAACAAGATTGCCCTGAGGATCCAAAATACGACTGAGATTCGGCTTAAAACGAATCTCATAGTCGTCATCAAAGAGTTGTGAAACAGACAGAACGTTAAAATGCAAGTTAGAAACAAGAGCAACATCGCGCAACACAAAGTGCTCGTTAACTCACACCAACCCACGAGACAATACCTTACCTTTGCTATTGTCGCCGAAGGTGATAAACTCCTTTCTGGCGACCGGACTAAGACTGGAGAACCACTTGGTGTTTCCAGTCATGTGCCTCGAACAACCGGAATCCACCAACCAAACGTTCTCCAATCGTTTTACCTACATCAATAAAAAGACATAGGGTGAGCATACGGTCCAACACTGGGGTTAGTGAAGTAAGGGGAATACCAGTGTTGGGCCGACTGCTCAAAAGAATGGTTAGCAGAAAAACCATTCCTAGCACGCCTACGGGAAGAGCGATCACCACGTAGAGGAAAACGTGGTCCGCTAAGGGAGGAGCGTCCATCGCGATACTCAAAACGCGGTGGAGGAAAACGCTCAACTACAAAGCCACCGCCATGGGGTCCATAGCCCACAACTGCAGGCTCCCACCGGGCACGACCTCCTCGCGGCCTAGGCCTGGGAACTTGAGGCTTCGGACCTCTAGGCCTAGCAGCACGCCTCTGAACATTCGGCACATGTACATCATGGAAAGGATGGTACATGTCCGTGTTGTTCATCTCCTTTGCACGGCGCGCCTCTCTCTTGCGCCGAAAGCAGAACTCACTCAAGTGACCATCTCTCCCATAGTGCTCACAGTGGTACCTCACCGCTCTCATAGGGGGTTGTTGGTACTCACGGTAGTGGGTGTGGATCACTTTGCTCTTCTGTGGCATAAGCTCCTCCTGGATGGGTGGCATGGTGTCAAGCTTGTTCTTGAGGTGGTTTGGTTTGGGAGCCCATGATTGTTTCTTGGGTGGAGCTCTCGGAGGCTCAACAAAGACCCCATCCTTGGTGTTAGGCTTGAGAGGCTCTTTGGGTGGAATCTTGGTAAGCTTGGGAGTAGTGGTGGAGTTGGGCTTCTCACATGGGTTAAGACCACTCGACTCTCCAATCTTGCCGAAAGACGAAACATCAACACCCGGAGCAAAACCAACACCTGGACCTCCAGCAGCTCGCTTGAATTGGGAGATCATCATCCCGAGCTGTGGCTCACCGCTAGACACCCATGACAAGATGGTCCGAAGGTATGTGTTTTCCTCCTCGGTTTGCATCTTGTCATGCTTCACATTAGCGATCTCCATCTCCAAACCCTCGCAAAGAACACACCTAGCCACACATGTGCTACCTGAGTTGGCCTCTTCAAGAGACACAATCTTGGCATTCTTCTCTGCCAACTCAGATTGCAAGCCCGCACAAGACTTGCACGCACCCAACAGCGAGGATCTATCCTTCAACTCATCCACCTCTCCTACCAACACAGCATACTTGCTTCTCAAGGTGAGAAGGTCAGTCATGTGTGTGGATCACATCTCACACTCCTCCTCCTCGGTAACAACTACGGTGGACTTGATAGACTCAAGTTCCTTCACCGTATCCTCCCACTTCTGCCTAAACTCCTTGCACTCTCTAGCGGCACGCCTAAGCAACTTATCCTGACTAAGGGGCGCGGCAGTAAGTTTCTCGACCTCAGCAGAAATCTCGTCGGGGGTCTGAGATACCTGGGAGGTGTCGTCGTCGTCGTCGTTCCGAGGAGTGTCCACCAGCTCGCCGTCGACCTCCTTGCCGAGGGCCATGGTGCAGAAGCCGTCATCGTCGGCGAATAAGCAGAGGCCGTTCAGCTTGTCCTCGATCCTCTTCTTCTTCTCGGACTCGTCATCGCTTGAGGAAGCAGAGTCGTCATCCGAGTCGTCGACGTCACTGAGCGTGGCGAAGAACGCACGCTGCTCAGCCTGGGCCTTCTCCAAGTACTTCGTCTTGATGTACTCCTTGTCGAAGCCGCCCTTCCGCTTGTGCTTCGCGGGGACGTACTTCTCCTTGCGCTTGCCGGAGTCGTACTTGTGCCCATGGTCCGCCTTGCCGAAGGTCTGCTTGTTCTTCTTCGGGCAATTGGCGATGAAGTGGTTGGGGTCGCCGCACTCGAAACATCCCGAGCGTCCTCCTTCGCGGCGACGGTTCATGCGGTTGTTGTGAAACTGCGAGAACCGGTTGGCGAGCAATGCCAACTCGTCATCCCCCATGAACTCCAGCTGCTCCTCTGTGACAGAAAGAAGAGAAGAGAGTGCAAAGCCTCCAGAGGGGTTAGCAGAAGAGCTAGAAACCAAAGCCATCGACGGCCAGAAGGATTTTCATAAGAATCCCTCGCCATGGTGTCAATCTCACTGTACTTGAGCTTACTGAAGAGCTCGTCGCACGTGAGGGTCTCATAGTTAGGCGATTCGATGATCGCCTGAACCTTGGAATCCCACACCGATCGATGAAGAGTATGCAAAAGCTTCAAAGCTCTCTCATGATCATCGAAAGGCAACAGCTCCTTGTTAGCCCTCATCCTGTTGACAATCACCTGAAAGCGAGCGAATAAACTTTCTATGCTCTCGCCAGGCATATGTCAAAAGTTCTCATACTCTCGCTTGAATGATTCATAGAGATGGGTTTTGAGAGGTTCTCTCATGGAAACGCGTGAGGGTAGCCCAAATCTCCCGAGCCGTAGCGAGGTGAGAAACGCGATCAAACTCAGACATGCTGAAACATGAGAAAAGAGCATTACGGGCTCGGCTATTGGCATCGTGCTCATTGATCTGACGCTGAGTGACACGAACAGCCAAGACCACGTAATCGGCAGAGTTGCAAATATCCCAAATGGAAGCACCAATACTCTGCAGATAGGTCGACATGCGTATCTTCCAATACGCATAGTTCATCCCATCAAAGAACGGTGGTTTGCCCACGCCGCGATCCATGTCGCCTTCTGTGGATCTGGAACCGGCTAAGGTGGAAGATCCTTAACCCGCTCCGATACCAATTGAAGGACCGAGAATGCAATAGCAAGGCGACCAGAGGGGGGTGAATGGGAGCTCAAAAATTTCTCTCGAAACTTTGGCCTTTTGTCCCAAAATAAACCCCAAGAGCTTCGATCAAAACCGTGATGCCCACGACCCTTGGAAGAGGGTGGATGATCCCTAGGATCACAGCGAGGCACCACAAAGCGATAGCGAACCAAACGGCAAAAGCACTGAAACAAGTTCGACCCTCAAAAATCAAGTCCCGAACGTAGATAGACGGCTATGTCGAGAAATCCCCAAATACCTATGCTAACAAGTAGCAAAGATACCTAGAGAGGTTCCTTGATAAACTCTAGGGCCAAACGGAAAGTCCGGAAACCAAGCGAAGAAGCCGGGAGAGCAAACGCACTAAAACGCAACACATAGCCGATTCGCGGACTGTCCGGCCCTGAGGTCCCGGACTGTCCGCCCCTACTGCGGACTGTCCGCGAGGGGATGGCGGACTGTCCGCCGGTCAAAAGAGCAAAACAACAGTGCTGCTGAAGTTCCCTGGACCCTTCCCGGACTGTCCGCGACTTTACACTGCGGACTGTCCGCCGGTGTAAAAACAGTAACCCGTCCGAAGAACACAGCCACGGATCCGGCTGATCCCCGACGCGCGGACTGTCCACCGGTCAAACCGCAGACTGTCCGCGACCGCCCAGTGAGGGCGATTTTGGTCGCCCCTCACACAACTCTTCCCAAAACCGAATCAAAACTCAATCCCACGTTCCCAAACTTGGAGAAGATGATCACGGGGTAGTTAGGAGACTATCCCTAAGAAATCATCCGCTCAAATCGATTCAATCACCGGGAAATCGAAAGGGGAGGAGTATGAACGAAAAAGCGCCTCAAAAACGAAATCAACCTGATCTACTTGTTCGTGAGGAGTTAGATGAATTCCTTCGGTGGAAATGATCTCCTCACTATAAAGAACAAGTTGATTCAAACGGATTTCGCAAAGACGCAATATAGAGAGAGATCGAGTGACGGGAAAATCGTGGAGAAACGAAGAACACGAACAAAACACGAATCAAGTCATCGATCTGCAACCGTGTGGCTACCACATGCTACAATAGTGAGGTTACGGCCTCACTTCCTCAAAATCTCCAGTACACAGAGGTATGGTTCTCTGCGGATCTCAGCTAGCTACAGCAGGGGATTGGGGGAGCAGGAAACCCTCGAAGCAAAGAGCAAATGACTGAGATGAATGGGGAGGTGGGTGTCTCCCCTTACTTATCCTAATTCTAACTCTTTCTAATTCCCACTCTACCCCTAACTAATTACAGAGCGAACCAGCTAAACCCTAGGGTTATTCTGGACCAACTCGTGGTAGGTGGTGATCCGACGGCCACGCCCGCACAACTGGTAGCGTTGCCTCGACGCAACCTCACCGATTGCCGCCACATGCCGCCACCGCTCTGCTTGTCCTTTCCCGGACGTCGCACCCTCGGTTTTGTGGCCCAAACCGGGAAACTAGCCTTCACAGCCAACCCCCGGTTTTGAGCCCAAATCGGGAAACCAGCCGACCATCACCTGAGTTTTGAGGCCCAAACTCAGCAAACCCGTAGCACCCAGGTTTTGAGGCCCAAACCTGGAAACCATCCTCAGCCCGAGTTTTGTGGCCCAAACTCGGAAACCATCCGCGCCCAGGTTTTGAGGCCCAAACCTGGAAACCGTCCACTCGGTGGTTTTTCTGTGGCTCAACCACCAAACCGAACCGTAGAAGGGAAGCACCGCCCGTGCACCCCGTCCACTCGCAAGTCTTCACTCGTCGCTGTCCCAGGCTGTCAGCCACCACAGCTGATCCTCAGGCCACCGGTCCGTCAGTCCAAGCCTCACGTCCGCCATTCGCCACTCTCGGTCCATCGGCACGGCACGTCTCTACTTGACCTTCACCTTGCCTTTGTTCACTATATCCGTGCTTGACACCTGCACAACACAAGCCAAAGAACATGCGCATTATCACAGTAGACAATCACTCATCACTCAGAGACTCGGCATACACCCATGTATCCGCATTGGCAGCTTCATTTCCGACACAACGGTGCCGCAAAACTCGCGCAGGAGGGCAGTTTTACCCACTGATGCATCGAAATACTCCCGGATGATTTTTTCAAAATAGACGCACCCAATCATCTTCGTTTGACCCAATACTCATGTTTGGTGGGTTTTTGACACTTTCATTTCTGGAGGAACAGTGCCGCAAAACTCGCGCAGGAGGGACGTTTTACCCACTGGTGCACTAAATAACTCGCAGTTGAATTTTTTACAACGGACGCACCCAATCATCTCTGTTTGACCCAAAACTCATGTTTGGTGGGTTTTTGGCACTTTTATTTCCGACGGAACGATGCCGCAAAACTCGCATGGGAGGGTCGTTTTACCCACTGATGCACCGAAAAACTCATAGTTGAATTTTTCGCAACGGACGCACCCAATCATCTCCGTTTGAGATAAAACTCAAGTTTGGTGGGTTTTTGGGCACTTTCATTTTCAGAGGAACGATGCCGCAAAACTCGCGCCGGAGGGCCGTTTTACCCAGTGATGCTCCGAAAAACTCGCAGTTGAATTTTTTACAACGGATGCGCACAATAATCTCTGTTTGACCCAAAACTCATGTTTGGTGGGCTGTTGGCACTTTTATTTCCGACAGAACGGTGCCGCAAAACTCGCACAGGAGGGCAGTTTTACCTAGTGATGCATCGAAAAACTCCCGGATGTTTTTTTCCGAACAGACGCACACAATCATCTCCGTTTGACCCAATACTCATGTTTGGTGGGTTTTTGACACTTTCATTTCTGGAGGAACAGTGCCGCAAAACTCGCGCAGGAGGGACGTTTTACCCACTGATGCACTAAAAAATTCGCAGTTGAATTTTTCACAACGGACGCACCCAATCATCTTTGTTTGACCCAAAACACATGTTTGGAGGGTTTTGGCACTTCCATTTTCGGAGGAACGGTGCCGCAAAACTGGCGCAGGAGGGCCGTTTTACCCACTGATGCACTGAAAAACTCGTAGTTGAATTTTTCACAACTAGTGAACCCAATCATCTCCGTTTCACCCAAAACTCATGTTTGGTGGGTTTTTGGCACTTTCATTTCCGTTGGAACGGTACCGCAAAACTCACATGGGAGGGCTGTTGTACCCACTGATGGACCGAAAAACTCACAGTTGAATTTTTCGCAACGGACGCACCCAATCATCTCCGTTTGACCCAAAACTCATGTTTGGTGGGTTTTGCCAGTTTCATTTTTGAAGGAACGGTTATGAAAAACTCGCGCAGGAGGGCGGTTTTACCCACTGATGCACCGAAAAACTCGCAGTTGAATTTTTCACAATTGACGCATCCAATCATCTCCATTTGACCCAAAACTTTTGTCTGGTGGGTTTTTGGCACTTTCATTTCCGGAGGAACGGCGCCGCAAAACTCGCGCGGGAGGGCCGTTTTACCCACTGATGCATTGAAAAACTCAAGGTTGAATTTTTCACAACGGACGCACCCAGTCATCTCCGTTTGACCCAAAACTCAAGTTTGGTGGCTTTTTGGCACATTCATTTCTGACGGAACGGTTCCGCAAAACTAGCGCAGGAGGGTTGTTTTACCCATTGATGCACTGAAAAACTCACTATTGAATTTTTCACAACGGACGCACCCAATCAACTCAGTTTGACCCAAAACTCATGTTTGGTGTGATGAGGGCATCACCGGTTCAAATATGACCATCTTATCCACTTCTAAACCAAAGGTGCAACCATTCTATATGAGACTTATTATTGATACATTTGATGAATTGGTGCTGCACCATAAAATGTGTATATTGTCTTTTTCAGAATTACTTGCATGGATGAAGGGAAGGTTTGATTGCATAAGGAAAGTTTGGAAGATCAATGAAGTTGATTGGGGACCAAGTCCAAGTGTTCTTAATGTTCTCCACAAAGTCACCACGTCAGTTTTGGCAAAAGAAAGGAAAGAGTCCAAGTCCAACACGTTTTGGAAGTTGAATTCGGACTGCAGAAAAGTCCCAACTTGTTACGGTCACCACGACTTCAAACGGACTCGGATTTGGATGGTTCAGGACTTGATGGAAAGCTTAACAAGTCTACTTTCATTTGGATCCAGCCCCATGTCCGTATCTTCTACACAGCGGCGACAATTATCCAAATATTACCGAGAGATCTTGCTGTCCAGGGTGCTGCGTCACCATATCTTGGGCTATTGGCCCATGTATCAAGTTGGGTCCATTAAGGACACGTCCTAGGGTTGGAGGACGACCCCAACACCCTCCTGGTCGTCCTCTCCTCCTCTAATACCTCCCCATAGCCGCCACAAACAGATTGGGTTTTGTTTAGATGTAAGTTTAGCTATTGCTACTTCCTGGTAGACGTTTGTGTCGACTAGACCATCCGTTCTACTTGATTTCGGAACCCCACCTTCATGTGTATCAGATTTGAACCTTCATCTCTTATTTTGCAATAGAGTTCTTGTTCTACTTGTTCTTGCTTGTTCTTCGATTGCTTGCAGGAATAACCCTAGTGGTTTGGTTGGTCGTGCATCCACAAGATCGCGAGCAACCGCTGGAATTGGTGTATCGATTGCTAAGGCGCAGCATCCTTGGATGGTTGTAGTCGGGTCGTGAACGTCGTTTCCGTCCAAATCGAAGTTATCCCTCTCCACCGAAAGATCGGGGCACCCATACTCTCATCAGTTGGTATTCAGAGCAAGGTTTATCGGTGAGAGATTTCCAATCCTTCGCTGTTTTATTTTTCCTATAGTCCAAAAAAGCCAAAAAATAGTAGATTAGTTTTTCCATAATCCTATAAATCTTTTTGAGCCTTTGCTGGTACTTCTTAGTTAGGGCTTATTGAGTTTGGTTTACATCGGTTGAGTCAAGTTGCTGGTCTTAGGGTTAGACTTTTAGAGTTTCGAGTTCTCGTCACATTTTGGTCATTGTCAATCATACCCATCTCCGCTGCCATCACCACCACCATATTAATATCCACTACAGCATATACATCTCCGTTGTAATCACCATCTTTGCTGCACATATCTATCCCTGCTTTTTTTTAACACTAGCAAATCTGTTTTGGGCACATTTAAAAATCTGAGTTGCTAGCTCTATTCTTGTTACTACCTGAAAAGAAAGAGAAATAGATTGTAAGTCGTTTCTTTTAAAATCTGATTTGTCAAAATTCAGATTTGTTCTAGTTGTGCAAAGTAAAAGAAAAGAAGAAGAAAAATCAGAAAGAAAAGAAAAGAAAAAAGAAAGAGAAAGAGGCAAAAAAAAGTGAGGAGGAAGAGAAAAAGGGAGTGATAACTTGCTGTTCTTGTTCTTTTTTGTTTCCTATTGTACCGTGACTTTGTTTGTGTCTAGGCTCGCGTCTCTAGCACGGTCTAGCCTAGGACCAGCACGGTACCACCGTTGAACGATTTCTCAACTTGCTTTGTGACTAATGTGGTGCTAGTACTTCCTTGCACATTAATTTCAGCCTTCCTACAGCTCCACATATCCAACTACAACTTGAAAGGAATTGTTGCTGTGGCACCGATACACTTTTTCCAGGGTTTCCAACTTGTTGGTTGCTGCCACCTCTTGTTTGGCTTGGTAAGAATTGGTAAGAGCTCGTTTGAACAGGTTGAGAGTGAGAGAATTATATTTACAACAACCACATCCTAGTAGTTGATTGGAGCATAGATATTATTGTGGATGTTTTTGGTTTTCTTCTAATCATGGCAGGGATTCACGTGGAAAATAAGCATGGCCTTACTCAGGTTGTGTATTCGCAATTTGCTCAACAAATGGATGGTAACAAGCTTGGCACTCATGAGGTTTGCAATGTTTTACTTGATACAATAAAATCTGCAATACCTTACTTTGAAGGAAACTACGATCCTCATGCATATATTGAATGGGAGCTAGCTGTAGATAAGGAATTTGTTGAGTATGATTTGTCAGAGAAACAAATGGTTTTTGCTGCCTCTAATGCTTTAACTAAGGATGCTTTGTATGAATGGAAATATCTTTGTAGGCATGACATTGTTCCGCAAACATGGAAAGACTTCAAAATGCATTTTAGAGGTGTATATGTTCCTGCATATTATGCTGATTACTTGCTTACCAAACTAGAGGAATTAAAACAGGGTAGTAGGACCGTGAGACAATACTATCATGATTTTAAAATTTGTATCCTGTTTGGTGGCCTGGATGAATGCATGGAAGATATTATGAGTAGGTTCATGAAAGGGCTCAATTCCGAAATTCAAACTTTGCTCATCAGTGAAACATATAATCATATATCTTGCTTGTTTTGTCTTGCTTGTAAAGTTGAAAATCAGATTCTTTCATCTTTGAATACTTGCAAGAATGGTATGACACATTATAGCCAGCAATTATCTACATTAAATGTTGAAAGGGAGCAAAATATAGTGGAACTTGTTGATGATATGCCTTTGTCACAACATGATTTGCTTGTTGTACCTTGTGACAAAGAAGAGTTGTGTGATACTTCTTCTCTAACTTCATCACCACGACTAGAGATAGAGCACCCTCTTTTTCCCCTTGCTGTCCATAACATTTTGCAGGAGGATGAGAGCAATACTATTGAATGCATTGAGCCATTTGAGCAGCTACACCCACTACAAAAGTTGGAAAAGACTTTTTGTGCAACACCCACCATGTCAGAGGAGAGCGAGAAAAGCAACACATATGATGCTGCAATCACTCCATGTGAGTATGACCATGCTTCACTTATATCTACAACACGACTAGTGCTTGGACATGATAATTCTATTCTTAACGACATGCATGCTAAAGTAAGGAGAGTTTGTCGCATTGCTAGTGAGAAAGAGGAGCTGAATATCATATCATCTTTAAATTGCTTAGGTTATATCGAATTTGATTTTCTTTGTGACCTGAATAGTTTGGAGAATGATATATCTATGAAATCTGTTTTGCCAAGCTTTATTCAATGTTCACTTTATGCAATTGGCAAATATGATAGCAAAGGAAATTATTTGGTGCATAAAGTTTATATTTGCTCTAATATGAAATCTACTTTGGAGCTACAATACCATGATCAAATCAAGGGATGCACTAACACTAATAATGTCCAACAAAGTATCCCTAGTTTTTCTTATATGCAACAGGGCCATCCTAAAGAAGGGGAGTATTGTTTGTTGTGGCCATGCAATATGGTCGTCCTTCGGTATTCCGATATCAAAGTAAGCACATTTGTATGCCATTGGAGCAAGTCGAGGACGACTTGCAGACAAGAAGGGGAGAATGATGAGGGCATCACCGGTTCAAATATGACCATCTTATCCACTTCTAAACCAAAGGTGCAACCATTCTATATGAGACTTATTATTGATACATTTGATGAATTGGTGCTGCACCATAAAATGTGTATATTGTCTTTTTCAGAATTACTTGCATGGATGAAGGGAAGGTTTGATTGCATAAGGAAAGTTTGGAAGATCAATGAAGTTGATTGGGGACCAAGTCCAAGTGTTCTTAATGTTCTCCACAAAGTCACCACGTCAGTTTTGGCAAAAGAAAGGAAAGAGTCCAAGTCCAACACGTTTTGGAAGTTGAATTCGGACTGCAGAAAAGTCCCAACTTGTTACGGTCACCACGACTTCAAACGGACTCGGATTTGGATGGTTCAGGACTTGATGGAAAGCTTAACAAGTCTACTTTCATTTGGATCCAGCCCCATGTCCGTATCTTCTACACAGCGGCGACAATTATCCAAATATTACCGAGAGATCTTGCTGTCCAGGGTGCTGCGTCACCATATCTTGGGCTATTGGCCCATGTATCAAGTTGGGTCCATTAAGGACACGTCCTAGGGTTGGAGGACGACCCCAACACCCTCCTGGTCGTCCTCTCCTCCTCTAATACCTCCCCATAGCCGCCACAAACAGATTGGGTTTTGTTTAGATGTAAGTTTAGCTATTGCTACTTCCTGGTAGACGTTTGTGTCGACTAGACCATCCGTTCTACTTGATTTCGGAACCCCACCTTCATGTGTATCAGATTTGAACCTTCATCTCTTATTTTGCAATAGAGTTCTTGTTCTACTTGTTCTTGCTTGTTCTTCGATTGCTTGCAGGAATAACCCTAGTGGTTTGGTTGGTCGTGCATCCACAAGATCGCGAGCAACCGCTGGAATTGGTGTATCGATTGCTAAGGCGCAGCATCCTTGGATGGTTGTAGTCGGGTCGTGAACGTCGTTTCCGTCCAAATCGAAGTTATCCCTCTCCACCGAAAGATCGGGGCACCCATACTGATGAGAGTATGGGTGCCCCGATCTTTCGGTGGAGAGGGATAACTTCGATTTGGACGGAAACGACGTTCACGACCCGACTACAACCATCCAAGGATGCTGCGCCTTAGCAATCGATACACCAATTCCAGCGGTTGCTCGCGATCTTGTGGATGCACGACCAACCAAACCACTAGGGTTATTCCTGCAAGCAATCGAAGAACAAGCAAGAACAAGTAGAACAAGAACTCTATTGCAAAATAAGAGATGAAGGTTCAAATCTGATACACATGAAGGTGGGGTTCCGAAATCAAGTAGAACGGATGGTCTAGTCGACACAAACGTCTACCAGGAAGTAGCAATAGCTAAACTTACATCTAAACAAAACCCAATCTGTTTGTGGCGGCTATGGGGAGGTATTAGAGGAGGAGAGGACGACCAGGAGGGTGTTGGGGTCGTCCTCCAACCCTAGGACGTGTCCTTAATGGACCCAACTTGATACATGGGCCAATAGCCCAAGATATGGTGACGCAGCACCCTGGACAGCAAGATCTCTCGGTAATATTTGGATAATTGTCGCCGCTGTGTAGAAGATACGGACATGGGGCTGGATCCAAATGAAAGTAGACTTGTTAAGCTTTCCATCAAGTCCTGAACCATCCAAATCCGAGTCCGTTTGAAGTCGTGGTGACCGTAACAAGTTGGGACTTTTCTGCAGTCCGAATTCAACTTCCAAAACGTGTTGGACTTGGACTCTTTCCTTTCTTTTGCCAAAACTGACGTGGTGACTTTGTGGAGAACATTAAGAACACTTGGACTTGGTCCCCAATCAACTTCATTGATCTTCCAAACTTTCCTTATGCAATCAAACCTTCCCTTCATCCATGCAAGTAATTCTGAAAAAGACAATATACACATTTTATGGTGCAGCACCAATTCATCAAATGTATCAATAATAAGTCTCATATAGAATGGTTGCACCTTTGGTTTAGAAGTGGATAAGATGGTCATATTTGAACCGGTGATGCCCTCATCATGGTGGGTTTTTGGAAGTTTTAATTCCGATGGAACGGTGCAGCAAAACTCGCGCGGGATGACTGTTTTACCCACTGATGCACCAAAAAACTCACGGTTGAATTTTTCACAATGGACACACCCAATCATCTCCGTTTGACCCAAAACTCATGTTTGGTGGGGTTTTGGGCACTTTCATTTTCGGAGGAACGATGCCGCAAAACTCGCGCCGGAGGGCCGTTTTACCCAGTGATGCTCCGAAAAACTCGCAGTTGAATTTTTTACAACGGATGCGCCCAATAATCTCTGTTTGACCCAAAACTCATGTTTGGTGGGTTTTGGCACTTTTATTTCCGACGGAACGGTGCCGCAAAACTCGCGCAGGAGGGCAGTTTTACCCACTGATGCATCGAAAAACTCCCGGATGATTTTTTCCGAACAGATGCACCCAATCATCTCTGTTTGACCCAATACTCATGTTTGGTCGGTTTTTGACACTTTCATTTCTGGCGGAACAGTGCCGCAAAACTGGCGCAGGAGGGCCGTTTTACCCACTGATGCACTAAAAAACTCGCAGTTGATTTTTCACAACGGACGCACCCAATCATCTTCGTTTGACCCAAAACACATGTTTGGTGGGTTTTTGGCACTTTCATTTTCGGAGGAACGGTGCCGCAAAACTGGCGCAGAAGGGCCGTTTTACCCACTGATGCACTGAAAAACTCGCAGTTGAATTTTTCACAACGGACGCACCCAATCATGTTTGTTTGACCCAAAACACATGTTTGGGGGGTTTTTGGCACTTTCATTTTCGGAGGAACGGTGCCGCAAAACTGGCGTAGGAGGGCCGTTTTACCCACTGATGCACTGAAAAACTCGCAGTTGAATTTTTCACAACTGACGAACCCAATCATCTCCGTTTCACCCAAAACTCATGTTTGGTGGGTTTTTGGCACTTTCATTTCCGTCGGAACGGTGCCGCAAAACTCGCAAGGAAGGGCTGTTTTACCCACTGATGCACCAAAAAACTCCCGGATGATTTTTTCACAAACGGACGCACCCAATCGTCTCCATTTGACCCAAGACTCATGTTTAGTGGGTTTTTGGCACTTTCTTTTCCGGAGGAACGGTGCCGCAAAACTCGTGCAAGAGGGCCGTTTTACCCATTGATTCAACGAAAAACTCACAGTTGAATTTTTCACAACGGATGCACCCAATCATCTCCGTTTGACCCAAAACTCAAGTTTGGTGGGTTTTTGGTAGCTTCATTTCCGACGGAACGGTGCCGCAAAACTCGTGCAGGAGGGCAGTTTTACCCACTGATGCATCGAAATACTCCTGGATTATTTTTTCAAAATAGACACACCCAATCATTTTCGTTTGATCCAATACTCATGTTTGGTTGGTTTTGGACACTTTCATTTCCGGAGGAACAGTGCCGCAAAACTCGCGCTGGAGGGACGTTTTACCCACTGATGCACTAAAAAACTCGCAGTTGAGTTTTTCACAAAGGACGCACTCAATCATCTCCGTTTGACCCAAAACTCATGTTTGGTGGGTTTTTGACACTTTTATTTCCGACGGAACGGTGCCGCAAAACTCGCATGGGAGGGCCGTTTTACCCACTGATGCACTAAAAAACTCACAGTTGAATTTTTCGCAACGGACGCACCCAATCATCTCCGTTTGACCTAAAACTCATGTTTGGTGGGTTTTTGGCACTTTCATTTTCGGAGGAATGGTGCCGCAAAACTCGCGCGGGAGGGCCGTTTTACCCAGTGATGCTCCGAAAAACTCGCAGTTGAATTTTTCACAACGGATGCACCCAATAATGTCTGTTTGACCCAAAACTCATGTTTGGTGGGTTTTTGGCACTTTCATTTTCGACGGAACGGTGCCGCAAAACTCGCGCAGGAGGACAGATTTACCCACTGATGCATCGAAAAACTCCCGAATGTTTTTTTCCGAATAGACGCACCAATCATCTCCGTTTGAACTAATACTCATGTTTGGTGTGTTTTTTACACTTTCATTTCCGGAGGAACAGTGCCGCAAAACTCGCGCAGGAGGGACGTTTTACCCACTGATGCACTGAAAAACTCGTAGTTGAATTTTTCAGAACGGACGCACCCAATCACCTTCATTTGACCCAAAACTCATGTTTTTTTGGGTTTTTGACACTTTCATTTCCGACGGAACAGTGCCGCAAAACTCGTGCAAGAGGGCCGTTTTACCTACTGATGCAACGAAAAAATTGCAATTGGATTTTTCACAACGGACGAACCGAATAATCTCCGTTTGACCCAAAACTCAAGTTTGGTGAGTTTTTCCCAGTTTCAATTCCGACGGAACGGTGGAGCAAAACTCGCGCGGGTTGACCGTTTTACCCACTGATGCACCAAAAAACTCACGGTTGAATTTTTCGCAATGGACGCACCCAATCATCTCCGTTTGACCCAAAACTCACGTTTGGTGGGTTTTTGGCACTTTCATTTTCGGAGGAACGGTGCCGCAAAAGTCGCGCAGGAGGGTCGTTTTACCCACTGATGCACCGAAAAACACATAGTTGATTTTTTCGCAACGGACGCACCCAATCATCTCCGTTGGCCCCGAAACTCATGTTCGGTTTGTTTTTGGCACTTTCTTTTTCGGAGTATAGGTGCCACAAAACTCGCGCAGGAAGGTTGTTTTACCCAGTGATGCACCGAAAAACTCCCAGTTGAATTTTTCACAACGGATGCACCCAATAATCTCTGTTTGACCCAAAACTCAAGTTTGGTGGGTTTTTGGCACTTTCATTTCTGACGGAACGGTGCCACAAAACTCGCGCAGGAGGGCAGTTTTACCCACTGATGCATCGAAATACCCCCGGATGATTTTTTTCAGAATAGACACACCCAATCATCTCTGTTGGACCCAATACTCATGTTTGGTGGGTTTTTGACACTTTCATTTCTGGAGGAACAGTGCCGCAAAACTCGCGTAGGAGGGATGTTTTACCCACTGATGCACTAAAAAACTCGCATTTGAATTTTCCACAACGGACGCACCCAATCATCTCCGTTTGACCCAAAACTCATGTTTTGGTGGGTTTTTGGCATTTTTATTTCCGACGGAACGGTGCCGCAAAACTCGCATGGGAGGGCCGTTTTACCCACTGATGCACCAAAAAACTCACAGTTGGATTTTTCGCAACGGACGCACCCAATCATCTCCGTTTGACCCAAAACTCATGTTTGGTGGGTTTTTGGCAGTTTCATTTTCGGAGGAATGGTTACGCAAAACTCGCGCAGGAGGGCCGTTTTACCCACTGATGCTCCGAAAAAACTCGCAGTTGAATTTTTCACAACAGACGCACCCAATCATCTCCATTTGACCCAAAACCCATGTTTGGTGGGTTTTTGGTACTTCATTTCAAGAGGAACGGTGCCACAAAACTCGCGCAAGAGGGCCGTTTTACCCACTGATGCACCGAAAAACTCCCTGTTGAATTTTTCACAACGGACGCACCCAATCATCTCCATTTGACCCAAAACTCATGTTTGGTCGGTTTTTGGCACTTTCATTTCTTACGGAACGGTGCCGCAAACTAGCGCAGAAGGGCTGTTTTAACCATTGATGCACCGAAAAACCCACGGTTGAATTTTTCACAACGGACGCACCCGATCAACTCCGTTTGACCCAAAACTCTTGTTTGGTGGGTTTTTGGCACTTCCATTTCCGACGGAACGGTGCCGCAAAACTCGCGCAGGAGGGCTGTTTTACCCACTAAAGCATCGAAATACTCCTGGATGATTTTTCAGAGGAGACGCACCCAATCATCTCCGTTTGACCGAAAACTCAGGTTTGGTGGGTTTTTGGCACTTTTATTTCCGACGGAACGGTGCCGCAAAACACGCATGGGAGGGCCGTTTTACCCACTAATGCACCGAAAAACTCATAGTTGAATTTGTCGCAACGGACGCACCCAATCATCTCCGTTTGACCTAAAACTCATGTTTGGTGGCTTTTTGGCACTTTTATTTCCGACGGAACGGTGCCGCAAAACTCGCATGGGAGGGCCATTTTACCCACTGATGCACTAAAAAACTCGCAGTTGAATTATCACAACGGACGCACAAAATCATCTCCGTTTGACCCAAAAACACATGTTTGGTGGGTTTTTGGCACTTTCATTTCTGACGGAACAGTGCCTCAAAACTCGCGCAGGAGGGCCGTTTTACTCACTGATGCACCGAAAAACTCAAGGTTGAATTTTTCATAACGGACGCACTCAATCATCTTCGTTTGACCCAAAACTCAAGTTTGGTGGGTTTTTAACAGTTTCAAGTCTGATGGAACGGTGCCGCAAAACTCGCATGCAAGGGCCATTTTACCCACTGATGCACCGAAAAACTAATAGTTGAATTTTTCACAACAGACGCATCCAATCATCTCCGTTTGACCCAAAACTCATGTTTGGTGGGTTTTTGGTAGCTTCATTTCCGACGGAACTGTGCCGCAAAACTCGCGCAGGAGGGCAGTTTTACCCACTGATGCATCGAAATACTCCTGGATTATTTTTTCAAAATAGACGCACCCAATCATCTTCATTTGATCCAATACTCATGTTTGGTGGGTTTTTGACACTTTCATTTCCGGAGGAACAATGCCGCAAAACTCGCGCCGGAGGGACGTTTTACCCACTGATGCACTAAAAAACTCGCAGTTGAGTTTTTCACAAAGGACGCACTCAATCATCTCCGTTTGACCCAATACTTATGTTTGGTGGGTTTTTGACACTTTCATTTTCGGAGGAACGGTGCCGCAAAACTCGCGCAGGTGGGTCGTTTTACCCACTAATGCACTGAAAAACTCATAGTTGAATTTTTCACAACGGACGCACCCAATCATCTTCATTTGACCCAAAACTCAGGTTTGGTGGGTTTTTGGCACTTTCATTTCTGACAGAACGGTGCCGCAAAACTCGTGCAGGTGGGCAGTTTTACCCACTGATGCACCAAAAAACTCCCGGATGATTTTTTCACAAACGGACGCACCCAATCGTCTCCATTTGACCCAAAACTCATGTTTGGTGGGTTTTTGGCATTTTCATTTTCGGAGGAACGGTGACGCAAAACTCGCGCAGGAGGGCCGTTTTACCCACTGGTGCACCGAAGAACTCGTAGTTGAATTTTTCACAATAGACACACCCAATCATCTCCGTTTGACCCAATACTCATGTTTGGTGGGTTTTTTACACTTTTATTTCCGGAGGAACGGTGCCGCAAAACTCGCGCAGGAGGGCCGTTTTACCCACTGATGCACTGAAAAATTCGCAGTTGAATTTTTCACAACAGACGCACCCAATCATCTCTGTTTGACCCAAAACTCATGTTTCGTAGGTTTTTGGCACTTTCCCAAAACTCGCGCAGGAGGGCCGTTTTACCAACTGATGCACCGAAAAACTCAAGGTTTGAGTTTTCATAATGGACGCACTCAATCATCTCTTTTTGACCCAAAACTCATGTTTGGTGGGTTTCTGGCACTTTGATTTCCGACGGAACGGTGCCGCAAAACTCGCATGGGAGGGCCGTTTTACCCACTGATGCACCAAAAAACTCACAGTTGAATTTTTCGCAACGGACGCACCTAATCATCTCCGTTTGACCCAAAACTCATGTTTGGTGGGTTTTGGCAGTTTCATTTTCGAAGGAACGGTTATGAAAAACTCGCGCAGGAGGGCCGTTTTACCCACTGATGCATCGAAAAACTCGTAGTTGAATTTTTCACAATAGACGCAACCAATCATCTCCATTTGACCCAAAACTCATGTTTGGTGGGGTTTTGGCACTTTCATTTCCGTAGGAACGGTCCCGCAAAACTCGCGTAAGAGGGCCGTTTTACCCACTGATGCACCGAAAAACACGTAGTTGAATTTATCACAACGGACGAACCCAATCATCTCCGTTTGACCCAAAACTCAAGTTTGGTGAGTTTTTGGCACTTTCATTTCCAACGGAACGGTGCTGCAAAACTAGCACAGGAGGGCGGTTTTACCCACTGATGCACCAAAAAACTCACGGTTGAATTTTTCACAACGGACGCACTCAATCAACTCCTTTTGACCCAAAACTCATGTTTGGTGGGTTTTTGGCACTTTCATTTCTGAGGGAACGGTGCCGCAAAACTAGCGCAGTAGGGTGTTTTACCCACTGATGCACTGAAAAACACACGGTTGAATTTTTCACAACGGATGCACTCAATCATATCCGTTTGACTCAAAACTCATGTTTGGTGGGTTTTTGGCACTTTCATTTTCGGAGGAACGGTGCCGCAAAACTCACGCAGGAGGGCCGTTTTACTCACTGATGCACCGAAAAACTCAAGGTTCAATTTTTCATAACGGACGCACTCAATCATCTCCGTTTGACCCAAAACTCATGTTTGGTGGGTTTCTGACACTTTCATTTCCGGAGGAACGGCGCGCAAGAGGGCCGTTTTACCCACTGATGCACCGAAAAACTCTCGGTTGAATTTTTCACAACGGATGTACCCAATCATCACCATTTGACCCAAAACTCATGTTTGGTCGGTTTTTGGCACTTTCATTTCCGTCGGAACAGTGCCGCAAAACTAGCGCAGCTGGGCTGTTTTACCCACTGATGCACCGAAAAAACTCACGGTTGAATTTCTCACAACGGACGTACCCAATCATCTTTGTTTCAACCAAAACTCATGTTTGGTGGGTTTTTGGCACTTCCATTTCCGGAGAAACGGTGCCGCAAAACTCGCGCAGGAGGGCCGTTTTACCCACTGATGCACCGAAAAACTCACAGTTGAATTTTTCACAACGGACGCACCCAATCATCTCCGTTTGACCCAAAACTCATGTTTGGTGGGTTTTTGGCAGTTTCAATTCCGACGGAACAGTGCCGGAAAACTCACGCGGGATGACCGTTTTACCCACTGATGCACCAAAAAACTCACGGTTGAATTTTTCACAACGGACGCACCCAATCATCTCCGTTTGACCCAAAACTCATGTTTGGTGGTTTTTGGCACTTTCATTTTTGGAGGAACGGTGCCGCAAAACTCGCGCAGGAGGGCCGTTTTACTCACTAATGCACCGAAAAACTCAAGGTTCAATTTTTCATAACGGACGCACTCAATCATCTCTGTTTGACCCAAAACTCATGTTTGGTGGGTTTTTGGAACTTTCTTTTCTGGACGAACGGTGCCGCAAAACTCGCATGGGAGGGCCGTTTTACCCACTGATGCAACGAAAAACTCGTAGTTGAATTTTTCACAACAGTTGCACCCAATCATCTCCGATTGACCCAAAACTCAAGTTTGGTGGGTTTTTGGCAGTTTCATTTCCGACGGAACGGTGCAGCAAAACTCGCATGGGAGGGCCATTTTACCCACTGATGCACCGAAAAACTCACAGTTGAATTTTTCGCAACGGACGCACCCAATCATATCCTTTTGACCCAAAACTCATGTTTGGTGGTTTTTGGCACTTTCATTTTTGGAGCAACGGTGCCGCAAAACTCGTGCAGGAGGGCCGTTTTACTCACTGATGCACCGAAAAACTCAAGGTTGAATGTTTCATAACGGATGCACTCAATCATCTCCGTTTGACCCAAAACTCATGTTTGGTGGGTTTTTGGCACTTTCTTTTTCGGAGGAACGGTGTCGCAAAACTCGCGCAAGAGGGCCGTTTTACCCACCGATGCAACGAAAAACTCGCAGTTGAATTTTTCACCACGGACGCACCCAATCATCTCCGTTTGACCCAAAACTCAAGTTTGGAGGGTTTTTGGCAGTTTCAACTCCGACGGAACGGTGCCGGAAAACTCGCGCGGGATGACCGTTTTGCCCACTGATGCACCAAAAAACTCACGGTTGAATTTTTCACAATGGACGCACCCTATCATCTCCGTTTGACCCAAAACTCATGTTTGGTGGTTTTTGGCACTTTCATTTCTGTAGAACGATGCCGCAAAACTCGCGCAGGAGGGCCGTTTTACTCACTGATGCACCGAAAAACTCAAGGTTGAATTTTTCATAACGGACGCACTCAATCATCTCCGTTTGACCCAAAACTCATGTTTGGTGGGGTTTTGGCACTTTCTTTTCCGGAGGAACGGTGCCGCAAAACTCGCGCAAGAGGGCCGTTTTACCCACTGATGCAACGAAAAACTCGCAGTTGAATTTTTCACAACGGACGCACCCAATCATCTCCGTTTGACCCAAAACTCTAGTTTGGTGGGTTTTTGGCAGTTTCATTTCCGACGGAACGGTGCCGCAAAACTCGCATGGGAGGGCCGTTTTACCCACTGATGCAACGAAAAACTCGCAGTTGAATTTTTCACCACGGACGCACCCAATCATCTCCGTTTGACCCAAAACTCATGTTTGGTGGGTTTTTAGCAGTTTCATTTCCGACGGAACGGTGCCGCAAAACTCGCGCAGGTGGGCCGTTTTACCCACTGATGCACCGAAAAACTCAAGGTTGAATTTTTCACAACGGACGCACCCAATCATGTCCGTTTGACCCAAAACTCATGTTTGGTGGGTTTTGGCAGTATCATTTTCGAAGGAACGGTTACGAAAAACTCACGCAGGAGGGCCGTTTTACCCAATAATGCACCGAAAAACTCACAGTTGAATTTTTCACAATGGACGCACTCAATCATCTCCGTTTGACCCAAAACTCAAGTTTGGTGCGTTTTTGGCAGTTTCAATTCCGACGGAACGGTGCCGGAAAACTCGCGCGGGATGACCGTTTTGCCCACTGATGCACCAAAAAACTCACGGTTGAATTTTTCACAACGGACGCACCCAATCATCTCCGTTTGACCCAAAACTCATGTTTGGTGGTTTTTGGCACTTTCATTTTTGGAGGAACGGTGCCGCAAAACTCGCGCAGGAGGGCCGTTTTACCCACTGATGCACCGAAAAACTCGCAGATGAATTTTTCATAACGGACGCACTCAATCTTCTCCGTTTGACCCAAAACTCATGTTTAGTGGTTTTTGGGACTTTCATTTCTGTAGAACGATGCCGCAAAACTCGCGCAGGAGGGCCGTTTTACTCACTGATGCAACGAAAAACTCACTGTTGAATTTTTCATAACGGACGCACTCAATCATCTCCGTTTGACCCAAAACTCATGTTTGGTGGGGTTTTGGCACTTTCTTTTCCGGAGGAACGGTGCCGCAAAACTCGCGCAAGAGGGCCGTTTTACCCACTGATGCAACGAAAAACTCGCAGTTGAATTTTTCACAACGGACGCACCCAATCATCTCTGTTTGACCCAAAACTCTAGTTTGGTGGGTTTTTGGCAGTTTCATTTCCGACGGAACGGTGCCGCAAAACTCGCATGGGAGGGCCGTTTTACCCACTGATGCAACGAAAAACTCGCAGTTGAATTTTTCACCACGGACGCACCCAATCATCTCCATTTGACCCAAAACTCATGTTTGGTGGGTTTTTGGCAGTTTCATTTCCGACGGAACAGTGCCGCAAAACTCGCGCAGGAGGGCCGTTTTACCCACTGATGCACCGAAAAACTCAAGGTTGAATTTTTCGCAACGGACGCACCCAATCATGTCCGTTTGACCCAAAACTCATGTTTGGTGGGTTTTGGCAGTATCATTTTCGAAGGAACGGTTACGAAAAACTCACGCAGGAGGGCCGTTTTACCCAATAATGCACCGAAAAACTCACGGTTGAATTTTTCACAACAGACGCACCCAATCATCTCCGTTTGACCCAAAACTCAAGTTTGGTGGGTTTTTGGCAGTTTCAACTCCGACGGAACGGTGCCGGAAAACTCGCGGGATGACCGTTTTGCCCACTGATGCACCAAAAAACTCACGGTTGAATTTTTCACAACGGACGCACCCTATCATCTCCGTTTGACCCAAAACTCATGTTTGGTGGTTTTTGGCACTTTCATTTCTGTAGAACGATGCCGCAAAACTCGCGCAGGAGGGCCGTTTTACTCACTGATGCACCGAAAAACTCAAGGTTGAATTTTTCATAACGGACGCACTCAATCATCTCCGTTTGACCCAAAACTCATGTTTGGTGGGGTTTTGGCACTTTCTTTTCCGGAGGAACAGTGCCGCAAAACTCGCGAAAGAGGGCCGTTTTACCCACTCATGCAACGAAAAACTCGCAGTTGAATTTTTCACAACGGACGCACCCAATCATCTCCGTTTGACCCAAAACTCTAGTTTGGTGGGTTTTTGGCAGTTTCATTTCCGACGGAACGGTGCCGCAAAACTCGCATGGGAGGGCCGTTTTACCCACTGATGCAACGAAAAACTCGCAGTTGAATTTTTCACCACGGACGCACCCAATCATCTCCGTTTGACCCAAAACTCATGTTTGGTGGGTTTTTGGCAGTTTCATTTCCGACGGAACGGTGCCGCAAAACTCGCATGGGAGGGCCGTTTTACCCACTGATGCAACGAAAAACTCGCAGTTGAATTTTTCACCACGGACGCACCCAATCATCTCCGTTTGACCCAAAACTCATGTTTGGTGGGTTTTTGGCAGTTTCATTTCCGACGGAACGGTGCCGCAAAACTCGCGCAGGTGGGCCGTTTTACCCACTGATGCACCGAAAAACTCAAGGTTGAATTTTTCGCAACGGACGCACCCAATCATGTCCGTTTGACCCAAAACTCATGTTTGGTGGGTTTTGGCAGTTTCATTTTCGAAGGAACGGTTACGAAAAACTCACGCAGGAGGGCCGTTTTACCCAATAATGCACCGAAAAACTCACGGTTGAATTTTTCACAACGGACGCACTCAATCATCTCCGTTTGACCCAAAACTCAAGTTTGGTGCGTTTTTGGCAGTTTCAATTACGACGGAACGGTGCCGGAAAACTCGCGCGGGATGACCGTTTTGCCCACTGATGCACCAAAAAACTCACGGTTGAATTTTTCACAACGGACGCACCCAATCGTCTCCGTTTGACCCAAAACTCAAGTTTGGTGGGTTTTTGACACTTTCATTTCTGACGGAACGGTGCCGCAAAACTAGCGCAGGAGGGCTCCTTTACCCATTGATGCACCGAAAAACTCACGGTTGAATTTTTCACAACGGACGCACCCAATCAACTCCGTTTGACCCAAAACTCATGTTTGGTGGGTTTTTGGCAGTTTCAATTCCGATGGAACGGTGCAGCAAAACTCGCGCGGGATGACCGTTTTACCCACTGATGCACCAAAAAACTCACGGTTGAATTTTTCACAATGGACGCACCCAATCATTTTCGTTTGACCCAAAACTCATGTTTGGTGGGTTTTTGGCACTTTCTTTTCCGGAGGAACGGTGCCGCAAAACTCGCGCAAGAGGGCCGTTTTACCCACTGATGCAACCAAAAACTCGCAGTTGAATTTTTCATAACGGACGCACCCAATCATCTCCGTTTGACCCAAAACTCTAGTTTGGTGGGTTTTTGGCAGTTTCATTTCCGACGGAACGGTGCCGCAAAACTCGCATGGGAGGGCCGTTTTACCCACTGATGCAACGAAAAACTCGCAGTTGAATTTTTCACCACGGACGCACCCAATCATCTCCATTTGACCCAAAACTCATGTTTGGTGGGTTTTTGGCAGTTTCATTTCCGACGGAACAGCACCGAAAAACTCGCGCAGGAGGGCCGTTTTACCCACTGATGCACCGAAAAACTCAAGGTTGAATTTTTCGCAACGGACGCACCCAATCATGTCCGTTTGACCCAAAACTCATGTTTGGTGGGTTTTGGCAGTATCATTTTCGAAGGAACGGTTACGAAAAACTCACGCAGGAGGGCCGTTTTACCCAATAATGCACCGAAAAACTCACGGCTGAATTTTTCACAACAGACGCACCCAATCATCTCCGTTTGACCCAAAACTCAAGTTTGGTGGGTTTTTGGCAGTTTCAACTCCGACGGAACGGTGCCGGAAAACTCGCGGGATGACCGTTTTGCCCACTGATGCACCAAAAAACTCACGGTTGAATTTTTCACAACGGACGCACCCTATCATCTCCGTTTGACCCAAAACTCATGTTTGGTGGTTTTTGGCACTTTCATTTCTGTAGAACGATGCCGCAAAACTCGCGCAGGAGGGCCGTTTTACTCACTGATGCACCGAAAAACTCAAGGTTGAATTTTTCATAACGGACGCACTCAATCATCTCCGTTTGACCCAAAACTCATGTTTGGTGGGGTTTTGGCACTTTCTTTTCCGGAGGAACAGTGCCGCAAAACTCGCGCAAGAGGGCCGTTTTACCCACTCATGCAACGAAAAACTCGCAGTTGAATTTTTCACAACGGACGCACCCAATCATCTCCGTTTGACCCAAAACTCTAGTTTGGTGGGTTTTTGGCAGTTTCATTTCCGACGGAACGGTGCCGCAAAACTCGCATGGGAGGGCCGTTTTACCCACTGATGCAACGAAAAACTCGCAGTTGAATTTTTCACCACGGACGCACCCAATCATCTCTGTTTGACCCAAAACTCATGTTTGGTGGGTTTTTGGCAGTTTCATTTCCGACGGAACGGTGCCGCAAAACTCGCGCAGGTGGGCCGTTTTACCCACTGATGCACCGAAAAACTCAAGGTTGAATTTTTCGCAACGGACGCACCCAATCATGTCCGTTTGACCCAAAACTCATGTTTGGTGGGTTTTGGCAGTATCATTTTCGAAGGAACGGTTACGAAAAACTCACGCAGGAGGGCCGTTTTACCCAATAATGCACCGAAAAACTCACGGTTGAATTTTTCACGACGGACGCACTCAATCATCTCCGTTTGACCCAAAACTCAAGTTTGGTGCGTTTTTGGCAGTTTCAATTCCGACGGAACGGTGCCGGAAAACTCGCGCGGGATGACCGTTTTGCCCACTGATGCACCAAAAAACTCACGGTTGAATTTTTCACAACGGACGCACCCAATCATCTCCGTTTGACCCAAAACTCATGTTTGGTGGTTTTTGGCACTTTCATTTCTGTAGAACGATGCCGCAAAACTCGCGCAGGAGGGCCGTTTTACTCACTGATGCACCGAAAAACTCAAGGTTGAATTTTTCATAACGGACGCACTCAATCATCTCCGTTTGACCCAAAACTCATGTTTGGTGGGGTTTTGGCACTTTCTTTTCCGGAGGAACAGTGCCGCAAAACTCGCGCAAGAGGGCCGTTTTACCCACTCATGCAACGAAAAACTCGCAGTTGAATTTTTCACAACGGACGCACCCAATCATCTCCGTTTGACCCAAAACTCTAGTTTGGTGGGTTTTTGGCAGTTTCATTTCCGACGGAACGGTGCCGCAAAACTCGCATGGGAGGGCCGTTTTACCCACTGATGCAACGAAAAACTCGCAGTTGAATTTTTCACCACGGACGCACCCAATCATCTCTGTTTGACCCAAAACTCATGTTTGGTGGGTTTTTGGCAGTTTCATTTCCGACGGAACGGTGCCGCAAAACTCGCGCAGGTGGGCCGTTTTACCCACTGATGCACCGAAAAACTCAAGGTTGAATTTTTCGCAACGGACGCACCCAATCATGTCCGTTTGACCCAAAACTCATGTTTGGTGGGTTTTGGCAGTATCATTTTCGAAGGAACGGTTACGAAAAACTCACGCAGGAGGGCCGTTTTACCCAATAATGCACCGAAAAACTCACGGTTGAATTTTTCACGACGGACGCACTCAATCATCTCCGTTTGACCCAAAACTCAAGTTTGGTGCGTTTTTGGCAGTTTCAATTCCGACGGAACGGTGCCGGAAAACTCGCGCGGGATGACCGTTTTGCCCACTGATGCACCAAAAAACTCACGGTTGAATTTTTCACAACGGACGCACCCAATCATCTCCGTTTGACCCAAAACTCATGTTTGGTGGTTTTTGGCACTTTCATTTCTGTAGAACGATGCCGCAAAACTCGCGCAGGAGGGCCGTTTTACTCACTGATGCACCGAAAAACTCAAGGTTGAATTTTTCATAACGGACGCACTCAATCATCTCCGTTTGACCCAAAACTCATGTTTGGTGGGGTTTTGGCACTTTCTTTTCCGGAGGAACGGTGCCGCAAAACTCGCGCAAGAGGGCCGTTTTACCCACTGATGCAACGAAAAACTCGCAGTTGAATTTATCACAACGGACGCACCCAATCATCTCCGTTTGACCCAAAACTCTAGTTTGGTGGGTTTTTGCAGTTTCATTTCCGACGGAACGGTGCCGCAAAACTCGCATGGGAGGCCCGTTTTACCCACTGATGCAACGAAAAACTCGCAGTTGAATTTTTCACCACGGACGCACCCAATCATCTCCGTTTGACCCAAAACTCATGTTTGGTGGGTTTTTGGCAGTTTCATTTCCGACGGAACGGTGCCGCAAAACTCGCGCAGGTGGGCCGTTTTACCCACTGATGCACCGAAAAACTCAAGGTTGAATTTTTCGCAACGGACGCACCCTATCATGTCCGTTTGACCCAAAACTCATGTTTGGTGGGTTTTGGCAGTTTCATTTTCGAAGGAACGGTTACGAAAAACTCACGCAGGAGGGCCGTTTTACCCAATAATGCACCCAAAAACTCACGGTTGAATTTTTCACAACGGACGCACTCAATCATCTCCGTTTGACCCAAAACTCAAGTTTGGTGCGTTTTTGGCAGTTTCAATTCCGACGGAACGGTGCCGGAAAACTCGCGCGGGATGACCGTTTTGCCCACTGATGCACCAAAAAACTCACGGTTGAATTTTTCACAACGGACGCACCCAATCATCTCCGTTTGACCCAAAACTCAAGTTTGGTGGGTTTTTGACACTTTCATTTCTGACGGAACGGTGCCGCAAAACTAGCGCAGGAGGGCTCCTTTACCCATTGATGCACCGAAAAACTCACGGTTGAATTTTTCACAACGGACGCACCCAATCAACTCCGTTTGACCCAAAACTCATGTTTGGTGGGTTTTTGGCAGTTTCAATTCCGATGGAACGGTGCAGCAAAACTCGCGCGGGATGACCGTTTTACCCACTGATGCACCAAAAAACTCACGGTTGAATTTTTCACAATGGACGCACCCAATCATTTTCGTTTGACCCAAAACTCATGTTTGGTGGGTTTTTGGCACTTTCTTTTCCGGAGGAACGGTGCCGCAAAACTCGCGCAAGAGGGCCGTTTTACCCACTGATGCAACCAAAAACTCGCAGTTGAATTTTTCATAACGGACGCACCCAATCATCTCCGTTTGACCCAAAACTCTAGTTTGGTGGGTTTTTGGCAGTTTCATTTCCGACGGAACGGTGCCGCAAAACTCGCATGGGAGGGCCGTTTTACCCACTGATGCAACGAAAAACTCGCAGTTGAATTTTTCACCACGGACGCACCCAATCATCTCCATTTGACCCAAAACTCATGTTTGGTGGGTTTTTGGCAGTTTCATTTCCGACGGAACAGCACCGAAAAACTCGCGCAGGAGGGCCGTTTTACCCACTGATGCACCGAAAAACTCAAGGTTGAATTTTTCGCAACGGACGCACCCAATCATGTCCGTTTGACCCAAAACTCATGTTTGGTGGGTTTTGGCAGTATCATTTTCGAAGGAACGGTTACGAAAAACTCACGCAGGAGGGCCGTTTTACCCAATAATGCACCGAAAAACTCACGGCTGAATTTTTCACAACAGACGCACCCAATCATCTCCGTTTGACCCAAAACTCAAGTTTGGTGGGTTTTTGGCAGTTTCAACTCCGACGGAACGGTGCCGGAAAACTCGCGGGATGACCGTTTTGCCCACTGATGCACCAAAAAACTCACGGTTGAATTTTTCACAACGGACGCACCCTATCATCTCCGTTTGACCCAAAACTCATGTTTGGTGGTTTTTGGCACTTTCATTTCTGTAGAACGATGCCGCAAAACTCGCGCAGGAGGGCCGTTTTACTCACTGATGCACCGAAAAACTCAAGGTTGAATTTTTCATAACGGACGCACTCAATCATCTCCGTTTGACCCAAAACTCATGTTTGGTGGGGTTTTGGCACTTTCTTTTCCGGAGGAACAGTGCCGCAAAACTCGCGCAAGAGGGCCGTTTTACCCACTCATGCAACGAAAAACTCGCAGTTGAATTTTTCACAACGGACGCACCCAATCATCTCCGTTTGACCCAAAACTCTAGTTTGGTGGGTTTTTGGCAGTTTCATTTCCGACGGAACGGTGCCGCAAAACTCGCATGGGAGGGCCGTTTTACCCACTGATGCAACGAAAAACTCGCAGTTGAATTTTTCACCACGGACGCACCCAATCATCTCTGTTTGACCCAAAACTCATGTTTGGTGGGTTTTTGGCAGTTTCATTTCCGACGGAACGGTGCCGCAAAACTCGCGCAGGTGGGCCGTTTTACCCACTGATGCACCGAAAAACTCAAGGTTGAATTTTTCGCAACGGACGCACCCAATCATGTCCGTTTGACCCAAAACTCATGTTTGGTGGGTTTTGGCAGTATCATTTTCGAAGGAACGGTTACGAAAAACTCACGCAGGAGGGCCGTTTTACCCAATAATGCACCGAAAAACTCACGGTTGAATTTTTCACGACGGACGCACTCAATCATCTCCGTTTGACCCAAAACTCAAGTTTGGTGCGTTTTTGGCAGTTTCAATTCCGACGGAACGGTGCCGGAAAACTCGCGCGGGATGACCGTTTTGCCCACTGATGCACCAAAAAACTCACGGTTGAATTTTTCACAACGGACGCACCCAATCATCTCCGTTTGACCCAAAACTCATGTTTGGTGGTTTTTGGCACTTTCATTTCTGTAGAACGATGCCGCAAAACTCGCGCAGGAGGGCCGTTTTACTCACTGATGCACCGAAAAACTCAAGGTTGAATTTTTCATAACGGACGCACTCAATCATCTCCGTTTGACCCAAAACTCATGTTTGGTGGGGTTTTGGCACTTTCTTTTCCGGAGGAACGGTGCCGCAAAACTCGCGCAAGAGGGCCGTTTTACCCACTGATGCAACGAAAAACTCGCAGTTGAATTTTTCACAACGGACGCACCCAATCATCTCCGTTTGACCCAAAACTCTAGTTTGGTGGGTTTTTGCAGTTTCATTTCCGACGGAACGGTGCCGCAAAACTCGCATGGGAGGCCCGTTTTACCCACTGATGCAACGAAAAACTCGCAGTTGAATTTTTCACCACGGACGCACCCAATCATCTCTGTTTGACCCAAAACTCATGTTTGGTGGGTTTTTGGCAGTTTCATTTCCGACGGAACGGTGCCGCAAAACTCGCGCAGGTGGGCCGTTTTACCCACTGATGCACCGAAAAACTCAAGGTTGAATTTTTCGCAACGGACGCACCCTATCATGTCCGTTTGACCCAAAACTCATGTTTGGTGGGTTTTGGCAGTTTCATTTTCGAAGGAACGGTTACGAAAAACTCACGCAGGAGGGCCGTTTTACCCAATAATGCACCGAAAAACTCACGGTTGAATTTTTCACAGCGGACGCACTCAATCATCTCCGTTTGACCCAAAACTCAAGTTTGGTGCGTTTTTGGCAGTTTCAATTCCGACGGAACGGTGCCGGAAAACTCGCGCGGGATGACCGTTTTGCCCACTGATGCACCAAAAAACTCACGGTTGAATTTTTCACAACGGACGCACCCAATCATCTCCGTTTGACCCAAAACTCAAGTTTGGTGGGTTTTTGACACTTTCATTTCTGACGGAACGGTGCCGCAAAACTAGCGCAGGAGGGCTCCTTTACCCATTGATGCACCGAAAAACTCACGGTTGAATTTTTCACAACGGACGCACCCAATCAACTCCGTTTGACCCAAAACTCATGTTTGGTGGGTTTTTGGCAGTTTCAATTCCGATGGAACGGTGCAGCAAAACTCGCGCGGGATGACCGTTTTACCCACTGATGCACCAAAAAACTCACGGTTGAATTTTTCACAATGGACGCACCCAATCATTTTCGTTTGACCCAAAACTCATGTTTGGTGGGTTTTTGGCACTTTCTTTTCCGGAGGAACGGTGCCGCAAAACTCGCGCAAGAGGGCCGTTTTACCCACTGATGCAACCAAAAACTCGCAGTTGAATTTTTCATAACGGACGCACCCAATCATCTCCGTTTGACCCAAAACTCTAGTTTGGTGGGTTTTTGGCAGTTTCATTTCCGACGGAACGGTGCCGCAAAACTCGCATGGGAGGGCCGTTTTACCCACTGATGCAACGAAAAACTCGCAGTTGAATTTTTCACCACGGACGCACCCAATCATCTCCATTTGACCCAAAACTCATGTTTGGTGGGTTTTTGGCAGTTTCATTTCCGACGGAACAGCACCGAAAAACTCGCGCAGGAGGGCCGTTTTACCCACTGATGCACCGAAAAACTCAAGGTTGAATTTTTCGCAACGGACGCACCCAATCATGTCCGTTTGACCCAAAACTCATGTTTGGTGGGTTTTGGCAGTATCATTTTCGAAGGAACGGTTACGAAAAACTCACGCAGGAGGGCCGTTTTACCCAATAATGCACCGAAAAACTCACGGCTGAATTTTTCACAACAGACGCACCCAATCATCTCCGTTTGACCCAAAACTCAAGTTTGGTGGGTTTTTGGCAGTTTCAACTCCGACGGAACGGTGCCGGAAAACTCGCGGGATGACCGTTTTGCCCACTGATGCACCAAAAAACTCACGGTTGAATTTTTCACAACGGACGCACCCTATCATCTCCGTTTGACCCAAAACTCATGTTTGGTGGTTTTTGGCACTTTCATTTCTGTAGAACGATGCCGCAAAACTCGCGCAGGAGGGCCGTTTTACTCACTGATGCACCGAAAAACTCAAGGTTGAATTTTTCATAACGGACGCACTCAATCATCTCCGTTTGACCCAAAACTCATGTTTGGTGGGGTTTTGGCACTTTCTTTTCCGGAGGAACGGTGCCGCAAAACTCGCGCAAGAGGGCCGTTTTACCCACTGATGCAACGAAAAACTCGCAGTTGAATTTTTCACCACGGACGCACCCAATCATCTCCATTTGACCCAAAACTCATGTTTGGTGGGTTTTTGGCAGTTTCATTTCCGACGGAACAGCACCGAAAAACTCGCGCAGGAGGGCCGTTTTACCCACTGATGCACCGAAAAACTCAAGGTTGAATTTTTCGCAACGGACGCACCCAATCATGTCCGTTTGACCCAAAACTCATGTTTGGTGGGTTTTGGCAGTATCATTTTCGAAGGAACGGTTACGAAAAACTCACGCAGGAGGGCCGTTTTACTCACTGATGCACCGAAAAACTCAAGGTTGAATGTTTCATAACGGATACATTCAATCATCTCCGTTTGACCCAAAACTCATGTTTGGTGGGTTTTTGGCACTTTCTTTTTCGGAGGAACGGTGTCGCAAAACTCGCGCAAGAGGGCCGTTTTACCCACCGATGCAACGAAAAACTCGCAGTTGAATTTTTCACCACGGACGCACCCAATCATCTCCGTTTGACCCAAAACTCATGTTTGGTGGGTTTTTGGCAGTTTCATTTCCGACGGAACAGTGCCGCAAAACTCGCGCAGGAGGGCCGTTTTACCCACTGATGCACCGAAAAACTCAAGGTTGAATTTTTCGCAACGGACGCACCCAATCATGTCCGTTTGACCAAAAACTCATGTTTGGTGGGTTTTGGCAGTTTCATTTTCGAAGGAACGGTTACGAAAAACTCACGCAGGAGGGCCGTTTTACCCAATAATGCACCGAAAAACTCACGGTTGAATTTTTCACAACAGACGCACCCAATCATCTCCGTTTGACCCAAAACTCAAGTTTGGTGGGTTTTTGGCAGTTTCAATTCCGACGGAACGGTGCCGGAAAACTCGCGCGGGATGACCGTTTTGCCCACTGATGCACCAAAAAACTCACGGTTGAATTTTTCACAACGGACGCACCCAATCATCTCCGTTTGACCCAAAACTCATGTTTGGTGGTTTTTGGCACTTTCATTTCTGTAGAACGATGCCGCAAAACTCGCGCAGGAGGGCCGTTTTACTCACTGATGCACCAAAAACTCAAGGTTGAATTTTTCATAACGGACGCACTCAATCATCTCCGTTTGACCCAAAACTCATGTTTGGTGGGGTTTTGGCACTTTCTTTTCCGGAGGAACGGTGCCGCAAAACTCGCGCAAGAGGGCCATTTTACCCACTGATGCAACGAAAAACTCGCAGTTGAATTTTTCACAACGGACGCACCCAATCATCTCCGTTTGACCCAAAACTCTAGTTTGGTGGGTTTTTGGCAGTTTCATTTCCGACGGAACGGTGCCGCAAAACTCGCATGGGAGGGCCGTTTTACCCACTGATGCAACGAAAAACTCGCAGTTGAATTTTTCACCACGGACGCACCCAATCATCTCCGTTTGACCCAAAACTCATGTTTGGTGGGTTTTTGGCAGTTTCATTTCCGACGGAACGGTGCCGCAAAACTCGCGCAGGTGGGCCGTTTTACCCACTGATGCACCGAAAAACTCAAGGTTGAATTTTTCGCAACGGACGCACCCAATCATGTCCGTTTGACCCAAAACTCATGTTTGGTGGGTTTTGGCAGTTTCATTTTCGAAGGAACGGTTACGAAAAACTCACGCAGGAGGGCCGTTTTACCCAATAATGCACCGAAAAACTCACGGTTGAATTTTTCACAACGGACGCACTCAATCATCTCCGTTTGACCCAAAACTCAAGTTTGGTGCGTTTTTGGCAGTTTCAATTCCGACGGAACGGTGCCGGAAAACTCGCGCGGGATGACCGTTTTGCCCACTGATGCACCAAAAAACTCATGGTTGAATTTTTCACAACGGACGCACCCAATCATCTCCGTTTGACCCAAAACTCATGTTTGGTGGTTTTTGGCACTTTCATTTTTGTAGAACAATGCCGCAAAACTCGCGCAGCAGGGCCGTTTGACTCACTGATGCACCGAAAAACTCAAGGTTGAATTTTTCATAACGGACGCAGTCAATCATCTCCGTTTGACCAAAACTCATGTTTGGTGGGTTTTTGGCACTTTCTTTTCCGGAGGAACGGTGCCGCAAAACTCGCGCAAGAGGGCCGTTTTACTCACTGATGCAACGAAAAACTCGCAGTTGAATTTTTCACAACGGACGCACCCAATCATCTCCGTTTGACCCAAAACTCTAGTTTGGTGGGTTTTTGGCAGTTTCATTTCCGACGGAACGGTGCCGCAAAACTCGCATGGGAGGGCCGTTTTACCCACTAATGCACCGAAAAACTCACAGTTGAATTTTTCGCAACGGACGCACCCAATCATATCCGTTTGACCCAAAACTCATGTTTGGTGGGTTTTGGCAGTTTCATTTTCGAAGGAACGGTTACGAAAAACTCACGCAGGAGGGCCGTTTTACCCACTAAAGCACCGAAAAACTCACGGTTGAATTTTTCACAATGGACGCACCCAATCATCTCCGTTTGACCCAAAACACCAGTTTGGTGGGTTTTTGGCAGTTTCAATTCCGACGGAACGGTGCCGGAAAACTCGCGCGGGATGACCGTTTTACCCACAGATGCACCAAAAAACTCACGGTTGAATTTTTCGCAACGGACGCACCCAATCATCTCCGTTTGACCCAAAACTCATGTTTGGTGGTTTTTGGCACTTTCATTTTTGGAGGAACGGTGCCGCAAAACTCGCGCAGGAGGGCCGTTTTACCCACTGATGCACCGAAAAACTCGCAGATGAATTTTTCATAACGGACGCACTCAATCTTCTCCGTTTGACCCAAAACTCATGTTTGGTGGGTTTGTGGCACTTTCTTTTCAGGATGAACGGTGCCACAAAACTCGCGCAAGAGGGCCGTTTTACCCACTGATGCAACGAAAAACTCGTAGTTGAATTTTTCGCAACAGACGCACCCAATCATCTCCGTTTGACCCAAAACTCAAGTTTGGTGGGTTTTTGGCAGTTCCATTTCCGACGGAACGGTCCCGCAAAACTCGCATGGGAGGGCCGTTTTACCCACTAATGCACCGAAAAACTCACAATTGAATTTTTCGGAACGGACGCACCCAATCATCTCCTTTTGACCCAAAACTCATGATTGGTGGTTTTTGGCACTTTCATTTTTGGAGGAACGGTGCCGCAAAACTCGCGCAGGAGGGCCGTTTTACCCACTGATGCACCGAAAAACTCAAGGTTGAATTTTTCGCAACGGACGCACCCAATCATGTCCGTTTGACCCAAAACTCATGTTTGGTGGGTTTTGGCAGTATCATTTTCGAAGGAACGGTTACGAAAAACTCACGCAGGAGGGCCGTTTTACTCACTGATGCACCGAAAAACTCAAGGTTGAATGTTTCATAACGGATACATTCAATCATCTCCGTTTGACCCAAAACTCATGTTTGGTGGGTTTTTGGCACTTTCTTTTTCGGAGGAACGGTGTCGCAAAACTCGCGCAAGAGGGCCGTTTTACCCACCGATGCAACGAAAAACTCGCAGTTGAATTTTTCACCACGGACGCACCCAATCATCTCCGTTTGACCCAAAACTCATGTTTGGTGGGTTTTTGGCAGTTTCATTTCCGACGGAACAGTGCCGCAAAACTCGCGCAGGAGGGCCGTTTTACCCACTGATGCACCGAAAAACTCAAGGTTGAATTTTTCGCAACGGACGCACCCAATCATGTCCGTTTGACCAAAAACTCATGTTTGGTGGGTTTTGGCAGTTTCATTTTCGAAGGAACGGTTACGAAAAACTCACGCAGGAGGGCCGTTTTACCCAATAATGCACCGAAAAACTCACGGTTGAATTTTTCACAACAGACGCACCCAATCATCTCCGTTTGACCCAAAACTCAAGTTTGGTGGGTTTTTGGCAGTTTCAATTCCGACGGAACGGTGCCGGAAAACTCGCGCGGGATGACCGTTTTGCCCACTGATGCACCAAAAAACTCACGGTTGAATTTTTCACAACGGACGCACCCAATCATCTCCGTTTGACCCAAAACTCATGTTTGGTGGTTTTTGGCACTTTCATTTCTGTAGAACGATGCCGCAAAACTCGCGCAGGAGGGCCGTTTTACTCACTGATGCACCAAAAAACTCAAGGTTGAATTTTTCATAACGGACGCACTCAATCATCTCCGTTTGACCCAAAACTCATGTTTGGTGGGGTTTTGGCACTTTCTTTTCCGGAGGAACGGTGCCGCAAAACTCGCGCAAGAGGGCCATTTTACCCACTGATGCAACGAAAAACTCGCAGTTGAATTTTTCACAACGGACGCACCCAATCATCTCCGTTTGACCCAAAACTCTAGTTTGGTGGGTTTTTGGCAGTTTCATTTCCGACGGAACGGTGCCGCAAAACTCGCATGGGAGGGCCGTTTTACCCACTGATGCAACGAAAAACTCGCAGTTGAATTTTTCACCACGGACGCACCCAATCATCTCCGTTTGACCCAAAACTCATGTTTGGTGGGTTTTTGGCAGTTTCATTTCCGACGGAACGGTGCCGCAAAACTCGCGCAGGTGGGCCGTTTTACCCACTGATGCACCGAAAAACTCAAGGTTGAATTTTTCGCAACGGACGCACCCAATCATGTCCGTTTGACCCAAAACTCATGTTTGGTGGGTTTTGGCAGTTTCATTTTCGAAGGAACGGTTACGAAAAACTCACGCAGGAGAGCCGTTTTACCCAATAATGCACCGAAAAACTCACGGTTGAATTTTTCACAACGGACGCACTCAATCATCTCCGTTTGACCCAAAACTCAAGTTTGGTGCGTTTTTGGCAGTTTCAATTCCGACGGAACGGTGCCGGAAAACTCGCGCGGGATGACCGTTTTGCCCACTGATGCACCAAAAAACTCATGGTTGAATTTTTCACAACGGACGCACCCAATCATCTCCGTTTGACCCAAAACTCATGTTTGGTGGTTTTTGGCACTTTCATTTTTGTAGAACAATGCCGCAAAACTCGCGCAGCAGGGCCGTTTGACTCACTGATGCACCGAAAAACTCAAGGTTGAATTTTTCATAACGGACGCAGTCAATCATCTCCGTTTGACCAAAACTCATGTTTGGTGGGTTTTTGGCACTTTCTTTTCCGGAGGAACGGTGCCGCAAAACTCGCGCAAGAGGGCCGTTTTACTCACTGATGCAACGAAAAACTCGCAGTTGAATTTTTCACAACGGACGCACCCAATCATCTCCGTTTGACCCAAAACTCTAGTTTGGTGGGTTTTTGGCAGTTTCATTTCCGACGGAACGGTGCCGCAAAACTCGCATGGGAGGGCCGTTTTACCCACTAATGCACCGAAAAACTCACAGTTGAATTTTTCGCAACGGACGCACCCAATCATATCCGTTTGACCCAAAACTCATGTTTGGTGGGTTTTGGCAGTTTCATTTTCGAAGGAACGGTTACGAAAAACTCACGCAGGAGGGCCGTTTTACCCACTAAAGCACCGAAAAACTCACGGTTGAATTTTTCACAATGGACGCACCCAATCATCTCCGTTTGACCCAAAACACCAGTTTGGTGGGTTTTTGGCAGTTTCAATTCCGACGGAACGGTGCCGGAAAACTCGCGCGGGATGACCGTTTTACCCACAGATGCACCAAAAAACTCACGGTTGAATTTTTCGCAACGGACGCACCCAATCATCTCCGTTTGACCCAAAACTCATGTTTGGTGGTTTTTGGCACTTTCATTTTTGGAGGAACGGTGCCGCAAAACTCGCGCAGGAGGGCCGTTTTACCCACTGATGCACCGAAAAACTCGCAGATGAATTTTTCATAACGGACGCACTCAATCTTCTCCGTTTGACCCAAAACTCATGTTTGGTGGGTTTGTGGCACTTTCTTTTCAGGATGAACGGTGCCACAAAACTCGCGCAAGAGGGCCGTTTTACCCACTGATGCAACGAAAAACTCGTAGTTGAATTTTTCGCAACAGACGCACCCAATCATCTCCGTTTGACCCAAAACTCAAGTTTGGTGGGTTTTTGGCAGTTCCATTTCCGACGGAACGGTCCCGCAAAACTCGCATGGGAGGGCCGTTTTACCCACTAATGCACCGAAAAACTCACAATTGAATTTTTCGGAACGGACGCACCCAATCATCTCCTTTTGACCCAAAACTCATGATTGGTGGTTTTTGGCACTTTCATTTTTGGAGGAACGGTGCCGCAAAACTCGCGCAGGAGGGCCGTTTTACTCACTGATGCACCAAAAAACTCAAGGTTGAATTTTTCATAACGGACGCACTCAATCATCTCCGTTTGACCCAAAACTCATGTTTGGTGGGTTTTTGGCACTTTCTTTTTCGGAGGAACGGTGCCACAAAACTCGCGTAAGAGGGCCGTTTTACCCACTAATGCAACGAAAAACTCGCAGTTGAATTTTTCACCACGGACGCACCCAATCATCTTCGTTTGACCCAAAACTCTAGTTTGGTGGGTTTTTGGCTGTTTCATTTCCGACGGAACGGTGCCGCAAAACTCGCATGGGACGGCCGTTTTACCCAATGATGCACCGAAAAACTCACAGTTGAATTTTTCGCAACGGACGCACCCAATCATGTCCGTTTGACCCAAAACTCATGTTTGGTGGGTTTAGGCAGTTTCATTTTCGAAGGAACGGTGACGAAAAACTCACGCAGGAGGGCCGTTTTACCCAATAATGCACCGAAAAACTCACGGTTGAATTTTTCACAACGGACGCACCCAATCATCTCCGTTTGACCCAAAACTCAAGTTTGTGGGTTTTTGGCAGTTTCAATTCTGACGGAATGGTGCCGGAAAACTCGCGCAGGATGACCGTTTTGCCCACTGATGCACCAAAAAACTCACGGTTGAATTTTTCACAACGGACGCACCCAATCATCTCCATTTGACCCAAAACTCAAGTTTGGTGGTTTTTGGCACTTTCATTTTTGGAGGAACGATACCGCAAAACTCGCGCAGGAGGGCCGTTTTACTCACTGATGCACCCAAAAACTCAAGGTTGAATTTTTCATAACAGACGCACTCAATCATCTCCGTTTGACCCAAAACTCATGTTTGGTGGGTTTTTGGCACTTTCTTTCCCGGAGGAACGGTGCCGCAAAACTCGCGCAAGAGGGCGTTTTACCCACTGATGCAACGAAAAACACGCAGTTGAATTTTTCACCACGGACGCACCCAATCATCTCCGTTTGACCCAAAACTCATGTTTGGTGGGTTTTTGGCAGTTTCATTTCCGACGGAACGGTGCCGCAAAACTCGCGCAGGAGGGCCGTTTTACCCACTGATGCACCGAAAAACTCAAGGTTGAATTTTTCGCAACGGACGCACCTAATCATGTCCGTTTGACCCAAAACTCATGTTTGGTGGGTTTTGGCAGTTTCATTTTCGAAGGAACGGTTACGAAAAACTCACGCAAGAGGGCCGTTTTACCCAATAATGCACCGAAAAACTCATGGTTGAATTTTTCACAACGGACGCACCCAATCATCTCCGTTTGACCCAAAACTCAAGTTTGGTGGGTTTTTGGCAGTTTCAATTCCGACGGAACGGTGCCGGAAAACTCGCGCCGGATGACCGTTTTGCCCACTGATGCACCAAAAAACTCACGGTTGAATTTTTCACAACGGACGCACCCAATCATCTCCGTTTGACCCAAAACTCATGTTTGGTGGTTTTGGCACTTTCATTTTTGGAGGAACGATGCCGCAAAACTCGCGCAGGAGGGCCGTTTTACTCACTAATGCACCGAAAAACTCAAAGTTGAATTTTTCATAACGGACGCACTCAATCATCTCCGTTTGACCCAAAACTCATGTTTGGTGGGTTTTTGGCACTTTCTTTTCCGGAGGAACGGTGCCGCAAAACTCGCGCAAGAGGGCCGTTTTACCCACTAATGCAACGAAAAACTCGCAGTTGAATTTTTCACAACGGACGCACCCAATCATCTTCGTTTGACCCAAAACTCTAGTTTGGTGGGTTTTTGGCAGTTTCATTTCTGATGGAACGGTGCCGCAAAACTCGCATGGGAGGGCGGTTTTACCCACTGATGCACCGAAAAACTCACAGTTGAATTTTTCGCAACGGACGCACCCAATCATATCCGTTTGACCCAAAACTCATGTTTGGTGGGTTTTGGCAGTTTCATTTTCGAAGGAACGGTTATGAAAAACTCACACAGGAGGGCCGTTTTACCCACTAAAGCACCGAAAAACTCACGGTTGAATTTTTCACAATGAACGCACCCAATCATCTCCGTTTGACCCAAAACTCAAGTTTGGTGGGTTTTTGGCAGTTTCAATTCCGACGGAACGGTGCCGGAAAACTCGCGCGGGATGACCGTTTTACCCACTGATGCACCAAAAAACTCACGGTTGAATTTTTCGCAACGGACGCACCCAATCATCTCCGTTTGACCCAAAACTCATGTTTGGTGGTTTTTGGCACTTTCATTTTTGGAGGAACGGTGCCGCAAAACTCGCGCAGGAGGGCCGTTTTACCCACTGATGCACCGAAAAACTCGCAGATGAATTTTTCATAACGGACGCACTCAATCTTCTCCGTTTGACCCAAAACTCATGTTTGGTGGGTTTTTGGCACTTTCTTTTCCGGATGAACGGTGCCGCAAAACTCGCGCAGGAGGGCCGTTTTACCCACTGATGCAACGAAAAACTCGTAGTTGAATTTTTCACAACAGACGCACCCAATCATGTCCGTTTGACCCAAAACTCAAGTTTAGTGGGTTTTTGGCAGTTTCATTTCCGACGGAACGGTGCCGGAAAACTCGCGCGGGATGACCATTTTGCCCACTGATGCACCAAAAAACTCACGGTTGAATTTTTCACAACGGACACACCCAATCATCTCCGTTTGACCCCAAACTCATGTTTGGTGGTTTTTGGCACTTTCATTTTTGGAGGAACGATGCCGCAAAACTCGCGCAGGAGGGCCGTTTTACTCACTGATGCACCGAAAAACTCAAGGTTGAATTTTTCATAACGGACGCACTCAATCATCTCCGTTTGACCCAAAACTCATGTTTGGTGGGTTTTTGGCACTTTCTTTTCCGGAGGAACGGTGCCGCAAAACTCGCGCAAGAGGGCCGTTTTACCCACTGATGCAACGAAAAACTCGCAGTTGAATTTTTCACAATGGACGCACCCAATCATCTTCGTTTGACCCAAAACTCTAGTTTGGTGGGTTTTTGGCAGTTTCATTTCCGACGGAACGGTGCCGCAAAACTCGCATGGGAGGGCCGTTTTACCAACTGATGCACCGAAAAACTCATAGTTGAATTTTTCGCAACGGACACACCCAATCATGTCCGTTTGACCCAAAACTCATGTTTGGTGGGTTTTGGCAGTTTCATTTTCGAAGGAACGGTTACGAAAAACTCACACAGGAGGGCCGTTTTACCCAATAATGCACCGAAAAACTCACGGTTGAATTTTTCACAACGGACGCACCCAATCATCTCCGTTTGACCCAAAACTCAAGTTTGGTGGGTTTTTGGCAGTTTCAATTCCGACGGAACGGTGCCGGAAAACTCGCGCGGGATTACCATTTTGCCCACTGATGCAGCAAAATACTCACGGTTGAATTTTTCACAACGGACGCACCCAATCATCTCCGTTTGACCCAAAACTCATGTTTGGTGGTTTTTGGCACTTTCATTTTTGGAGGAACGATGCCGCAAAACTCGCGCAGGAGGGCCGTTTTACTCACTGATGCACCAAAAAACTCAAGGTTGATTTTTTCATAACGGACGCACTCAATCATCTCCGTTTGACTCAAAACTCATGTTTGGTGGGTTTTTGGCACTTTCTTTTCCGGAGGAACGGTGCCGCAAAACTCGCGCAAGAGGGCCGTTTTACCCACTGATGCAACGAAAAACTCGCAGTTGAATTTTTCACCACGGACGCACCCAATCATCTCCGTTTGACCCAAAACTCATGTTTGGTGGGGTTTTGGCAGTTTCATTTCCGACGGAACGGTGCCGCAAAACTCGCGCGGGAGGGCCGTTTTACCCACTTGTGGCAGAACCTCTCGGTAATGTGGCCCACCCGCACACGTCACCGTCTCCTTGAGCTCTAATGACTGTGCACATGTACCACATCATAGGAAAGATCTGTCGGGTGTCCCCGAGAGAACCCCGAATTATCCACGAACCACAGGACCATCATCATGAAGGTTGGAATAATTACTACATTACAACAGTTGATACAAAATACCATCGGAGTGCGGAAGCAAGATAGATAACCTTTATAAAACATGAATAAGTTACTTTTACATGAACATACTGGTGTTGTGGAAGTAGAATAGTATTACAGAGCCACACTTAGGCGGAGTACCTAAGTTGGGGAAGAAGAACAACCAGATCACGTCAAGCCCACTAACATGATCATGATCAACATCACCTATTAGAAACCTGCAACAGGGGTTAACAAACCCTGAGTATTGGGGTACTCAACAAGACTTACCCGACTAAAGAAAAAGGGAGAAGACTCAGGAATGAGAGGCTTAGGTAGTCAAGGTAAGGCTTAAGCAAGATCAAGTATTTTGCAGAAAAAGCATTTTGAAATCCTTGTTTTATTTTTGAAAAGATTCCAGTATTTCTCAATTCTTCATCGTTCATGATTCATTTTACCTTTCAAAAACATACCTAGTTGAGAACCACTCTCCGTTGACAGTCAGTGACCAAGTCTCCATAACCGAGGAGCAACGTTAATCCGGATAAATAATACTCAGCTGAGGATCCCTATCCACACTGCATATGTAGCACCCAAGCTTGCATATGCCAACTCGTCTACCACGATTCCTCCAAGATTGGGCCCAGTCCTACGCCACCCGGAAGTACAGTACACCACTCCTATCCAGGTACGACGACCACGTGGGTACATGCTACTTCCGCCATCTCTCCACTCCCAGTGCGCGGTTGTCGGTCCAATAAAGGATTCCTCGGAGCCAGAGCTTTCCGAAGTATGTGAATAGTTGCAAGTCTTGGCCAGCAAGCCCCCATACGGATGGTCCCTAAATTTTTCCGCCAGCAACAAGCACCTCAGGACTCTAACCCAAGAGTACAGGTTCTGTCGGTTTTTCAACCTTGTCCCGGCCGGTGTCAACTGTTGTGTCCCGGACTACAACATGACGGCACCGTACGCTCGGACAACCCCTTCTCGACAATGACCACATGCTAGCTAGGCAAGCAGTCATCGAACGGGAAGTATAACCAAATCCCTTGAAATGATTCATCTCAGTGATCACACTTTTCAAATTGGCATTTTTATTGCAAATCTATTGTATAGCATCACTAAGCATTTTGCAAATAGTTTTTAAAACAGGGCAGGTGGATCTTCTGGTGGAGGTAAACAATGCAGGTAATAGGTTACCACACAACTCCTATAACCTAATGCAGTAGTTTAACTCAAAAGCATTTTAAGAAAACTTTTGTAAAAAGCGAGGTAGGGTTAAAATGCACCGGGGCTTGCCTTGAAGAGCAAAGAGGACAGGCTCGGGGTCGGCAGTGCAGGCGTCGGAGTTCGGGGTCGCCTCAGGGGTAGGTCCGTCAGCGGCTGTTTCAACTTTGACGTTCTCTCCTTCGGTCACTATACGTATGCAATGATGTATGCTTATGAGGATGCTGACATGAACAAAACAGCACAAGACAAAACCACTGATTCTAGAGCACAACTTTCTATCGTGTAATTAACTTCTAGAACAGACACAAAGTTACTTATCTTGATCTCTAAGCAAAATTAATCAACCTATTAAGCATCATTTATCCGACCTAAACACAAAACAAGCATGGCATCACAAACATCATAGACCAAATGGGTGGGGGTCTATGAACAACAAACAATCCCAAAAGTCACTCACAGGGCATACAACATGAATCCTAATTGCTTTTTCTATTTTTCCTAATTATTTAAAAAGGTCATTTTATGCAGTTGCTCCAAAATTTACCCAATTAATCTCATAGGTTCATTATGGTATAAATAGATGTCAAAACAAATTTCATAAATTTTGGAGATCATTAAGGTGCTTAACAAAAATCAAACATTTAATTAACAAAAGGTACTATTGAACAATTTAAATAAAAACCCAAAAATCAACTAGCTCCAAAAGGCCTCAAAATTTCACCAGAGACTAAACATGACATAACTAGCACATAAAAATTTATCTCATGATTTTTGGAGCTACACATGATTTTCTAAAAATTTAAAACCATTCATTTCTTAATTAAAAGGGAGATTTTTCATTTTCAAGTTTTTGCACAAAATTCAAGTTTCATATTTTACTAAAATACTACAAGGTATAAAGAGTCTACCATCAAACTTTTAGAATTTTTGGAGCAACACAGAAAATCACACAAAAAGATGAAAAAGGAACACTATTCACAACTTCCAAAAAGGAAAAAGAGCACTGTGCTCCTTCCTCGCAAGGCTCGGGCGAATCGCGTGGCGGACGCAGGGCTCGGGCAAGACGGAAGCGATCGTCCGTCCGAGACCTGGCTGGGAGGCTCGGGCGAGACGGAAACAATCGTCCGTCCGAGGCCTGGCTTGGAGGCTCGGGCGAGACGGAAGGCTTGGGCGAATCGCAGGCGAGGCGGACGGCGGACCGGCCGCTTGGGGCTCGCGCTGGGAAAGCCGAGGGTGGGGAAAGATTCGCGGGCTCACCGTGAGTCGGGAGGGAGGCTCGGCGAGGCGGTGCAGGGTCGGAGGAGGGAGCTCGACGTTGGCGGTGCTTCGGCGGAGCTCTCTGGCGGCATCCGGCGTCCGGCGGCTCTGTCCACCGAAAAGGGATCACCGAGGTGCGGTTAAGAGTGCACGGAGGTGAGGAAGAGAGGGCAGGGGTCGGAGGGAAAAGAGGAAAACTCACGGCGGCGAATTTCTCGCGTAGCCGAAACGCGGCCGTGTGCCGGAGTTGGGGACGAAGCTCCTGCGCCGTCGAGAGGAGGGCGGAGGGGGTGAAATTGGTTGCTCGGGAAGGTGGAGCGACTCAAGGCGAAGGCAACGGCGGGCTCGACGGGCGCTGGGGAGGTCTGGTGACTCGGGGCGCCGTGGTGGCGGCAATGGCGGAACTCGGCGGCTTCTTATAGCCGCGGGCGGAGCTGGGGAGGGGTCCGGGCGAGGGGTGAGAGCGCTCGCGCGACATTAAACGAGGTAGGGAACATGGTAGGGCGGCTCGGTGCGGCGGGGAACGCGCGCGCGGTGGGGCGGCTTGCCGGCGGCCGGCAGCTGCCCGCTGTCCGCGGCCGTAGGGGAAGAGGGAGGGTAGGGAACGGCGAAGGCAGGCGTAGGTAGGGGCCGAGAGGAAAACGAGCGCCAGCGCTTGGCCGCGCGCGGCACGGGCGCGGGTCAGCCGGGCTCGGCATGGGCGGCGAGGCTCGCGCGCGGGGCGGCGGCCTTGCCGGTGGCCGGGGCCCCCTGGCTTTAAAGCTTGTGCACAGTGACGATATATAAAGCAAAATCTCCCCTTTCTGAAAATTTGAAATTACTCCCAAAACGTGAACTACACAAAGAAAACTCAAAACACCAAAGTTGCTTAAAATTTTGAGATCTACAACTTTGCCAATATAAACTTTTTCTAAAACTCAAAAGTTTTTGAGATAATTTTGAAAACCGAAAAAGGAACAAAATTGAAGTTTGAAGGAATTTGAAATTACTTCTGATTTTATATTGAAACTTGAAAATCTGCAAACACCAAAGTTGTTCCTCTTGACAAGATCTACAACTTTGCTAAAAGGACCAACTTCAAATTTTGAGTAGTTTTTGCATTATAAAAAGAGGGGTAAAACTAGAGTTTGGAAATTAGGGTTTTTCAAAAGAAATTCCAATTCTATTTTTGATTTTTGAACTTTGATCAACACAACAAAACATCAGGGCACAAAACTGAACAAGATTTACACAGAGCTAGACACAGAGGTAAAATTACCATTTTGCCCTCAAGGAAGATTTGGGCCTTTAGGGAGTTTTTTTTGAAAAAGAGATCACTACACAAGTCACCTCAGAAAAAGGTAAATGCAAAACAAGCACTGATGCACTGATGCATAGGAGGGCCGTTTTACCCACTGATGCACCGAAAAACTCACAGTTGAATTTTTCGCAACGGACGCACCCAATCATATCCGTTTGAACCAAAACTCATGTTTGGTGGGTTTTGGCAGTTTCATTTTCGAAGGAATGGTTACGAAAAACTCGCGCAGGAGGGCCGTTTTACCCACTGATGCACCGAAAAACTCGCAGTTAAAATTGTCATAATAGACGCACCCAATCATCTACATTTGACCCAAAACTCATGTTTGGTGGTTTTTTGGCACTTTCATTTCCGGAGGAACGGTCCCGCAAAACTAGCGCAGGAGGGTGTTTTACCCACTGATGCACTGAAAAACTCAAGGTTGAATTTTTCACAACGGATGCACTAAATCATCTCCGTTTGACTCAAAGCTCATGTTTGGTGGGGTTTTGGTACTTTCATTTCCGGAGGAACGGTGCCGCAAAACTCACGCAGGAGGGCCGTTTTACCCACTGGTGCACCGAAAACTCATGGTTGAATTTTTCACAACAGACGCACCCAATCATCTCCGTTGGACACAAAACTCATGTTTGGTGGGTTTTTGACACTTTCATTTCCGCAGGAACGGTGCCCCAAAGCTCGCGCAGGAGGGCCGTTTTACCCACTGATGCACCGAAAAACTCAAGGTTGAAGTTATCATAATGGACGCACTCAATCATCTCTTTTTGACCCAAAACTCATGTTTGGTGGGTTTTTCGCACTTTCATTTCCGACAGAACGGTGCCGCAAAACTCGCATGGGAGGGCCGTTTTACCCACTGATGCACCGAAAAACTCACAGTTGAATTTTTCGCAACGGACGCACCCAATCATCTCCGTTTGACCCAAAACTCATGTTTGGTGGGATTTGGCAGTTTCGTTTTCGAAGGAACGGTTACGAAAAACTCGCGCAGGAGGGCCGTTTTACCCACTGATGCACCGAAAAACTCGCAGTTGAATTTTTCACAATAGACGCACCCAATCAGCTCCATTTGACCCAAAACTCAAGTTTGGTGGGTTTTTGGTACTTTCATTTCCGACGGAACGGTGCCGCAAAACTAGCACAGGAGGGCAGTTTTACCCACTAATGCACCGAAAAACTCACGGTTGAATTTTTCACAACGGACGCACCCAATCAACTCCGTTTGACCGAAAACTCATGTTTGGTGGGTTTTTGGCACTTTCTTTTCCAGACGAACGGTGCCGCAAAACTCGCGCAGGAGGGCCGTTTTACCCACTGATGCAACAAAAAGTCGTAGTTGATTTTTTCACAACAGACGCACCCAATCATCTCCGTTTGACCCAAAACTCAAGTTTGGTGGGTTTTTGGCAGTTTCATTTCCGACGGAACGGTGCCGAAAAACTCGCTTGGGAGGGCCGTTTTACCCACTGATGCACCGAAAAACTCACAGTTGAATTTTTCGCAACGGACGCACCCAATCATCTCCTTTTGACCCAAAACTCATGTTTGGTGGTTTTTGGCACTTTCATTTTTGGAGGAACAGTGCCCAAAACTCGCGCAGGAGGGCCGTTTTACTCACTGATACACCGAAAAACTCAAGGTTGAATTTTTCATAACGGACGCACTCAATCATCTCCGTTTGACCCAAAACTCATGTTTGGTGGGTTTTTGGCACTATCTTTTTCGGAGGAACGGTGCCGCAAAACTCGCGCAAGAGGGCCGTTTTACCCACTGATGCAACGAAAAACTCGCAGTTGAATTTTTCACCACGGACTCACCCAATCATCTTCGTTTGACCCAAAACTCTAGTTTGGTGGGTTTTTGGCAGTTTCATTTCCGACGGAACGGTGCCGCAAAACTCGCATGGGAGGGCCGTTTTACCCACTGATGCACCAAAAAACTCACAGTTGAATTTTTCGCAACGGACGCACCCAATCATGTCCGTTTGACCGAAAACTCATGTTTGGTGGGTTTTGGCAGTTTCATTTTCGAAGGAACGGTAACGAAAAACTCACGCAGGAGGGCCGTTTTACCCAATAATGCACCGAAAAACTCACGGTTGAATTTTTCACAACAGACGCACCCAATCATCTCGGTTTGACCCAAAACTCAAGTTTGGTGGGTTTTTGGCAGTTTCAATTCCGACGGAACGGTGCCGGAAAACTCGCGCGGGATGACCGTTTTACCCACTGATGCACCAAAAAACTCACGGTTGAATTTTTCACAACGGACGCACCCAATCATCTCCGTTTGACCCAAAACTCATGTTTGGTGGTTTTTGGCACTTTCATTTTTGGAGGAACGGTGCCGCAAAACTCGCGCAGGAGGGCCGTTTTACTCACTGATGCACCGAAAAACTCAAGGTTGAATTTTTCATAACGGAGGCACTCAATCATCTCCGTTTGACCCAAAACTCATGTTTGGTGGGTTTTTGGCACTTTCTTTTTCGGAGGAACGGTGCCGCAAAACTCGCGCACGAGGGCCGTTTTACCCACTGATGCAACGAAAAACTCGCAGTTGAATTTTTCACAACGGACGCACCCAATCATCTCCGTTTGACCTAAAACTCAAGTTTGGTGGGTTTTTGGCAGTTTCATTTCCGACGGAACGGTGCCGCAAATCTCGCATGGGAGGGCCGTTTTACCCACTGATGCAGCAAAAAACTCACAGATGAATTTTTCACAATGGACGCACCCAATCATCTTCGTTTGACCCAAAACTCATGTTTGGTGGTTTTTGGCACTTTCATTTTGGAGGAACGGTCCCGCAAAACTCGCGCAGGAGGGCCGTTTTACTCACTGATGCACCAAAAAACTCAAGGTTGAATTTTTCATAACGGACCCACTCAATCATCTCCGTTTGACCCAAAACTCATGTTTGGTGGGTTTTTGGCACTTTCTTTTTCGGAGGAACGGTGCCACAAAACTCGCACAAGAGGGCCGTTTTACCCACTGGTGCACCGAAAAACTCATGGTTGAATTTTTCACAACAGACGCACCCAATCATCTCCGTTTGACCCAAAACTCATGTTTGGTGGGTTTTTGACACTTTCTTTTCCGGAGGAACGGTGCCCCAAAACTCGCGCAGGAGGGCCGTTTTACCCACTGATGCACCGAAAAACTCAAGGTTGAAGTTATCATAACGGACGCACTCAATCATATCTTTTTGACCCAAAACTCATGTTTGGTGGGTTTTTGGCAGTTTCATTTCCGACGGAACGGTGCCGCAAAACTCGCGCAGGTGGGCCGTTTTACCCACTGATGCACCGAAAAACTCAAGGTTGAATTTTTCGCAACGGACGCACCCAATCATGTCCGTTTGACCCAAAACTCATGTTTGGTGGGTTTTGGCAGTTTCGTTTTCGAAGGAACGGTTACGAAAAACTCACGCAGGAGGGCCGTTTTACCCACTGATGCACCGAAAAACTCGCAGTTGAATTTTTCACAAAAGACGCACCCAATCAGCTCCATTTGACCCAAAACTTAAGTTTGGTGGGTTTTTGGTACTTTCATTTCCGGAGGAACGGTCCTGCAAAACTCGCGTAAGAGGGCTGTTTTACCCACTGATGCACCGAAAAACACGTAGTTGAATTTTTCACAACGGACGAACCCAATCATCTCCGTTTGATCCAAAACTCAAGTTTGGTGGGTTTTTGGCACTTTCATTTCCGACGGAACGGTGCCGCAAAACTAGCACAGGAGGGCTGTTTTACCCACTGATGCACCGAAAAACTCACGGTTGAATTTTTCACAACGGACGCACCCAATCATCTCCATTTGACCCAAAACTCATGTTTGGTGGGTTTTTGGCACTTTCTTTTCCAGACGAACGGTGCCGCAAAACTCGCGCAGGAGGGCCGTTTTACCCACTAATGCAACGAAAAAGTCGTAGTTGAATTTTTCACAGCAGACGCACCCAATCATCTCCGTTTGACCCAAAACTCAAGTTTGGTGGGTTTTTGGCAGTTTCATTTCCGACGGAACGGTACCGCAAAACTCGCATGGGAGGGCCGTTTTACCCACTGATGCACCGAAAAACTCACAGATGAATTTTTCGCAACGGATGCACCCAATCATCTCCGTTTGACCCAATACTCATGTTTGGTGGGTTTTTGACACTTTCATTTCCAGAGGAACGGTGCCGCAAAACTCGCGCAGGAGGGCCGTTTTATCCACTGATGCACTGAAAAACTCACAGTTGATTTTGTCACAACAGACGCACCCAATCATCTTCGTTTGACACAAAACTCAAGTTTGGTGGGTTTTTAGCAGTTTCAATTCCGATGGAACGGTGCCGCAAAACTCGCATGCAAGGGCCATATTACCCACTGATGCACCGAAAAACTAATAGTTGAATTTCTCACAAGAGACGCATCCAATCATCTCCGTTTGACCCAAAACTCATGTTTGGTGGGTTTTTTGGCACTTTCTTTTCCGGAGGAACGGTGCCGCAAAACTCGCGCAGGAGGACCGTTTTACCCACTGGTGCACCGAAAAACTCATGGTTGAATTTTTCACAACAGACGCATCCAATCATCTCCGTTTGACCCAATACTCATGTTTGGTGGGTTTTTGACACTTTCATTTCTGGAGGAACGGTGCCGCGAAACTCGCGCAGGCGGGCCGTTTTACCCACTGATGCACTGAAAAACTTGCAGTTGAATTTTTCACAACGGACGCACCCAATCATCTTCGTTTGACCCAAAACTCATGTTTGGTGGGTTTTTGGCACTTCCATTTCTGACAAAACGGTGCCGCAAAACTCGTGCAGGAGGGCAGTTTTACCCCCTGATGCACCGAAAAACTCCCGGATGATTTTTTCACAACGGACGCACACAATCGTCTCCGTTTGACCCAAAACTCATGTTTGGTGGGTTTTTGGCAGTTTCATTTTCGGAGGAATGGGGACGCAAAACTCGTGCAGGAGGGCCGTTTTACCCACTGGTGCACCAAAAAACTCGCAGATGAATTTTTCACAACAGACACACCCAATCATCTCCGTTTGACCCAATACTCATGTTTGGTTGGATTTTGACACTTTCATTTCCAGAGGAACGGTGCCGGAAAACTCGTGCAGGAGGGCCGTTTTACCCACTGATGCAGTGAAAAACTCGTAGTTGAGTTTTTCACAACGGACGCACCCAATCATCTCCGTTTGACCCAAAACTCAAGTTTGGTGAATTTTTGATAGTTTCATTTCCGAAGGAACGGTGCCGCAAAACTCGCGCGGGATGACCATTTTACCCACTCACCGAAAAACTCATGGTTGAATTTTTTACAACAGACGCACCCAATCATCTCTGTTTGACCCAAAACTCGTGTTTGGTGTGTTTTTCACACTTTCATTTCCGGAGGAACGGTGCCCCCAAACTCGCGCAGAGGGCCGTTTTACCCACTGATGCACCGAAAAGCTCAAGGTTGAAGTTTTCATAACGGACGCACTCAATCATCTCTTTTTGACCCAAAACTCATGTTTGGTGGGTTTTGGCAGTTTCATTTTCTAAGGAACGGTTACGAAAAACTCGCGCAGGAGGGCTGTTTTACCTACTGATGCACCGAAAAACTCGCAGTTGAATTTTTCACAATAGACGCACCTAATCAGCTCCATTTGACCCAAAACACATGTTTGGTGGGTTTTTGGCACTTTCATTTCCGGAGGAACGGTCCCGCAAAACTCGCGTAAGATGGCCGTTTTACCCACTGATGCACCGAAAAACACGTAGTTGAATTTTTCACAACGGACGAACCCAATCATCTCCGTTTGATCCAAAACTCAAGTTTGGTGGGTTTTTGGCAATTTCATTTCCAACGGAACGGTACCGCAAAACTAGCACAGGAGGGCTGTCTTACCCACTGATGCACCGAAAAACTCACGGTTGAATTTTTCACAACAGACGCACCCAATCAACTCCGTTTGACCCAAAACTCATGTTTGGTGGGTTTTTGGCACATTCATTTCCGGAGGAATGGTGTCTCAAAACTCGCGCAGGAGGGCCGTTTTACCCACTGATGCACCGAAAAACTCAAAGTTGAATTTTTCGCAACGGACGCACCCAATCATCTCCGTTTGACCCAAAACTCATGTTTGGTGGGTTTTGGCAGTTTCATTTTCGAAGGAACGGTTACGAAAAACTTGCGCAGGAGGGCTGTTTTACCTACTGATGCACCGAAAAACTCGCAGTTGAATTTTTCACAATAGACGCACCCAATGAGCTCCATTTGACCCAAAACACATGTTTGGTGGGTTTTTGGCACTTTCATTTCCGGAGGAACGGTCCCGCAAAACTCGTGTAAGAGGGCCGTTTTACCCACTGATGCAACGAAAAACACGTAGTAGAATTTTTCACAACGGACGAACCCAATCATCTCCGTTTGATCCAAAACTCAAGTTTGGTGGGTTTTTGGTAATTTCATTTCCGACGGAACGGTGCCGCAAAACTAGCACAGGAGGGCTGTTTTACCCACTAATGCAACGAAAAACTTCCGGTTGAATTTTTCACAACAGACGCACCTAATCAACTCCGTTTGACCCAAAACTCATGTTTGGTGGGTTTTTGGCACATTCATTTCCGGAGGAATGGTGTCGCAAAACTCGCGCAAGAGGGCCGTTTTACCCACTGGTGCAGCGAAAAACTCGCAGTTGAATTTTTCACAACGGACCCACCCAATCAACTCCGTTTGATTCAAAACTCAAGTTTGGTTGGTTTTTGGCACTTTCATTTTTGACGGAACGGTGCCGCAAAACTAGCGCAGGAGGGTGTTTTACCCACTGATGCACTGAAAAACTCACGGTTGAATTTTTCACAACGGACGCACCCAATCATCTCCGTTTGACTCAAAACTCATGTTTGTTTGGTTTTTGGCACTTTAATTTTCGGAGGAACGGTGCCGCAAAACTCGCGCAGGAGGGCCGTTTTCCTCACTGATGCACCAAAAAACTCAAGGTTGAATTTTTCATAACGGACGCACTCAATCATCTCCGTTTGACCCAAAACTCATGTTTGGTGGGTTTTTGGCACTTTCATTTCCGGAGGAACGGTGCCGCAAAACTCGCGCAAGAGGGCCGTTTTACCCACTGATGCACCGAAAAACTCCCAGTTGAATGTTTCACAACGGATGTACCCAATCATCACCATTTGACCCAAAACTCATGTTTGGTCGGTTTTTGGCACTTTCATTTCCGTCGGAACAGTGCCGCAAAACTATCGTAGCTGGGAGAGCCTTTTCCCTGAGTGCCATTACGAAAGATGGCCTATTCCTCTGTGCCCCTCTAAAGTTGGGTCGTCCCTCTGTGCCATGACGTTTTTCTTTTTTTCCCTCCACGCCATTCCGTCTCCGTTCCGTTCGTTTTCTTCCGTTTGCCAGCCCTGACATGTGGGACCAACCCTGTAAGTTGCCATTTTTGCCCTCAGTCTCACTGACATGGGGACCGTGGCTGACTTGCCTTGACCCCCACCGACCGAGCCCACCGACCCACCTGACCCCGACTCAGTCTTCTCCTCTCTCTATCACTATCACTGCAAGCGGCGGCGGCGGAACCCTAGCCTCGGCGGAGCGGCGGCGGCGGAGCCCTAGCCCCGGCGGAGCGCGCGTCTAGAGGACTGGCGCGGGTGGACCATGGGCTGGAACGGCGCCGGCGAGCGGCCAGATTGGTTTCGTGACGGGTGAGTACACTGCTTCTCCCTTCCTCCTCTCTTGATTTGGCGGTCTCTTAGGTCTCTTGATTTGGGCACGGATTGGAGTTAGGGTATTGATATCATACTCCTTGTTCATCTATAGGATGGACCCGGACAGTAGCTTCAAATTAGAAATCCGGATTGTTGCTTCGAATCTTGACGTTTCGAAGTGGTTTACATTCAGTGAAGTTGTGGATGCTGACATGTTGTTCTTTTCTGCGCTTCGTGATGATGTATTGGAGAGATATCCAGCTTACGGGGGTGACACAGTGTCCTTGTTCTATTGGTGCCCACAAAGCAAAGCTCACATCCATCTATGCAGTGACCAAGATTTGCTAGAAATGTTTGATAGAAATAGGGCAAGGAGAACCTGCTTGATTTGTGTTGCATATCATAGGCCAAGTGCTGAGCCCCCTGTCCTTCCTCCATTGGATTTTGTTGTCTCAAACAATGTCAACCCACAAGTATCTGTTGAACCCCCAATCACCCCTGCATATGCCCCTCCCACTTTACCAGTACCTAGTCTTGGCACAGACACCCTTAGCCGTAGTGTACAAGCCGAGCATGATAAACCTGAATATCTCCAGAACCCATTCCCAGAGCATGAGCATGTGGGCATTGATGATGAAGGCTTGTACATGGATGATCTTGTCTATCCCCCTCCTCCTTCTGCTCCCAATTCCAATTCCAATCCTAATCTTGAGATACAAGATGGAGAAAGGGAAGGTGATACTTCTGGAGCTGAGCAGATGTCTTCAGACTCCTCAGATGATGAAGTAGAAGTAGAAGACTTCTCTGATTCCTCTGATTCCTCTGATGATGAGGACATGGTGTTTGATAGGGAGCCTGATGACCAGCCTGATCTGCATTATGATAAGAAGAACCCACCCATGGTAGTAGGCACAGTGTATTCAGACATGGAATCTTTTAAGATTGCTTTAGCTACTCATGCTCTTAGAAAAGAGTTCAATTATCTGATTCAGAAGAGTGATCCTGGGAGGCATAGGGTGTACTGCTCACAGAGGAAATATGGATGCCCTTGGAGACTTGTTGCCTCTACTTCAAAGAATGGTCACACTGTTAAGGTAACTGTTGTTCTTAGTATTGATTTGCTTGTTTATATTGTAGGTCAAAAAGATTGTAGGTCATATGTGTTTTGCTTGTTTATATTGTAGGTCAAAAAGATTCCCAATGGGCATGAGAACTGTGAAAGCAGTAGGAGGAAAGGGATTTGTGTTGGTGTAACTCAGTTTTGGGTATGCAGTCATGTACTTGATTGGCTGAAGGAAGATGGAACATTGGGTGCAACAGAGCTGCAGAGGAGGTTGAAAGAAGAGTTTAAAGTGACAGTGCCCTACAAAAGAGTGTGGAAAGGTAAAAATCTTGCAATGGACCAGATTTATGGGCCTTGGGCTCATTGTTTTGACAATCTGTACAGACTGAAGGCCCAGTTAGAAGAGACCTGTCCTGGGTCTTGGCTTGTGATTGATCATCACACCATCAAGGACCAGATTAGGTTCAACAGACTTTTCTTTGCACTTAGGCCTTGTGTAGATGGATTCCTAAGAGGTTGTAGACCATATCTTGCAGTAGATAGCACCTTTTTGACTGGTAGATTTAGGGGACAGTTGTGTATTGCTTGTGCAGTAGATGGTCACAATTGGATGTACCCAGTAGCCATTGGAGTCATTGACTCTGAAACCAATGAGAACTGGGAGTGGTTCATGCTAAGATTGAAGGAAGCAATTGGCACCCCAGTAGGCCTTACATTCCATACAGATTGTGGCCAGGCAGTAATCCATGGGGTTAGTGAAGTTTTTCCAGATGCTGAACATAGGGAGTGTATGTATCACTTAGTACAGAACTTCAAGAAGAGGTACAGTGGACAGGTTTTTGATGATCATCTGTGGGCTGCCTCATATTCATGGAGCCCATATATGTTTGAGAAGCACTACCAGAGTATGGCTGCAGCCAAACCTGAAACAATGAAGTATCTGAAGGACACACACAAGAAGCTTTGGAGCAGAAGCCAGTTCTTGGATCTGTCAAAGGTTGATTATGTCACTAACAACCTGGCTGAGTCTTTCAACAACTGGATCAAAGCTGATAAGGCAATGAACATTGATGACCTGTTGGACACAATAAGGCAGAAGATACTGATCAAGTGGAATCACAGGAAGAAGGTGGCCACTAAGTTCACTGCAAACATTCTGCCACATATCATGAAGAAGTTAAGGGATGACAGTTATAATCTTGACATTGAGGTCATCACAGCCAGTCCAGAAGGGGTTGCAGAAATGAGGGCAAGGGGGTCTACTGGCTTCAGGTTTGTGGTCAATTTGCAACAGAGAACCTGCTCATGTAGGGTTTGGCAGGGGTCAGGGATCCCATGCAAACATGCCATTGCCTACATCACTTCCATTCCTGATGCAAAACTTGAAGACCATGTAGATGAGTACTACTCAGTTGCCAAGTTCAGAGCTGCATATGAGGGTTCCATCCCTTGTATTCCTGACAAGAGCATGTGGCCCAACCCACCCAAGGACTTCTTCATGTACCCTCCATTGCTCAAGTCTACTGGAGGAGGAAGAAGGAAGAATAGGATCAAATCAAGTGCAGAAGGAGGCAGCCAGAGTAAGAAAAGGAAGCATGAATGCCCCATTTGCCATGAGTTAGGACATCATTGGTATACTTGTAAAAAAGGGGATCCTGCTGATATAGCTGCAATGGAAGCTGAAAGGTATATCACTGTATGATGCTAATGTCAATTCTGTATGCCCATGTGATGCTAATGCTAATTCTGTATGCAGGGGTCCACCAAAGAAAAAACAAAAGAAGAAAACAGTCCCAGCTAATACAGAGACCTCCATTGTGATTGCTGTCCCTCGTGCCAACCAGATGGTTTACCCAACCAATGCTGTTGTGGATAATGCTACCAGAAGCAAGAAAAGGAAGAGAGCAACCAAGGGAGCAGCAAGTACTTCATCTGGATCCCAGAAAGGCAAGAGAGCAGCTTCCACAAGCTCAGGTCCAACTAGTGCCTCTAACAGGTATTATTATTTCTTTGAACATTACCACTACTCTCATGATACAAAATGCTAATAGGTCTCTTTTCACAAATAGGTCGGGAACTGGATCCAATGATCCAGTTCCACTCCAGGTTGCCCCCTCTTTCCAACCTGAGGTTAGCAGGACAGTACAAACTGACCCAGAGCCTGGACATGTTGAGGCAGTGCAGGTCCAGGTGACACCAAGAAGGAAGATTGCCATAAAGAAGAAGCTAACACCAGTTAAGCCCATAGCACGACCAACAAGCCCAGAGAGCCCTGCTTCAAACACCAGAAGCAAAAATAAGCCTCAGGTTGACTGAAAGTTCTGTGAAACTTTTGTTGCTGTGGTGAAACTTTTGTTGCTGTGGTGAAACTTTTGTTGCTGTGGTGTCAGTCTTTTGTTATGAACAATGATGAATGATGCTTAGCTGCTGTGTAGATGGACAAGTAATGTAGATGCCATGTGTGAATGATAGTCTATGTGTGATGTTAAACACTTATGAATGCTGTGCTTAGGCCAGTTTTATGTCATTCACTTTGGTCCATTCATCCATCCATCCATTCATTCATTCATTGATTCATTGATTGATTGATTGATTCATTCATCCATCCATGCATACAACCATTGACACACACACATAGGCACCTACTTCTTGAAAATAGCATACAAAGCAAGAAAAATGCAAACATAGACCATCTTTTCCAGCCACTTGAGCTGCTGCAAAACACCATTGTCCACTGGTTGATTTCCTACAGCCTGTGCACCTTCCTGGATGATTGCTAGAGGAGTTGCAGTAGGGATTGCACCATGGGATGCAACTGACTGCAGTGGAACTGCATGTAGTGGAGCAGGGGCAGTTGCTGTGACCCCCATTTCATCCTCCCACTGCATATACTGGCAGCCTCCCACCTGAAAACCAAGACAAAACTTAGACCAAAAATCAACCAAAAAAATATAAAACGATGAAGAAAGAAACACTGACTGCATAGTACGGGCACTTGTGGAAGACACGGTTGTTGTTTTTCTCGGTCATCGAGGTGAACCGATTGGCAAGAACGTTGCAGTTGGGGCAAAACACCCGCCTTACCCCACCACGGCCACCACCATGACGACTAGGACCTCCACCACCATAGCTGCTGCAACCTTCAGACATGGCTTGGGCTAGAGAGGGAACAGTACAGAAGAGAGGAGAAGAAGATAGATCTGAAATGGGAGAATGGGGAGATGCACAAGAGTTGGTCCTATATATATAGGAGAGGCAAAGGGAGGGACAGTTGGCGCCAAGCAGCTCGGCCTTTCCCGCCAACGGTTCTAAGCCTGGGAATGGCACGTAGGGAATAACCAAAATCACTTTGTCTCTTGAGCCTAAGGGTAATATCGTCTTTTCGCACAGCCGTTACCCACCGTTACGAGCGATTTCAGACGGAATGGCGTGGAGGGAAAAAAAGAAAAACGTCATGGCACAGAGGGACGACCCAACTTTAGAGGGGCACAGAGGAATAGGCCATCTTTCGTAATGGCACTCAGGGAAAAGGCTCGCTGTTTTACCCACTGATGCACCGAAAAAACTCACGGTTCAATTTTTCACAACGGACGCACCCAATCAACTCTGTTTGACCCAAAACTCATGTTTGGTGGGTTTTGGCACTTTCATTTCTGACGGAACGGTGCCTCAAAACTCGCAAGGGAGGGCTGTTATACCCACTGATGCATCGAAAAAATCATGGTTGAATTTTTCACAACGGACGTACCCAATCATCTCCGTTTCACCCAAAACTCATGTTTGGTGGGTTTTTGGCACTTTCATTTTCGGAGGAACGGTGACGCAAAACTCGCGCAGGAGGGCCGTTTTACCCACTAATGCACCGAAAAACTCACAGTTGAATTTTTCGCAACGGTCGCACCTAATCATCTCCGTTTGACCCAAAACTCATGTTTGCTGGGTTTTGGCAGTTTCATTTTCGAAGGAACGGTTACGAAAAACTCGCGCAGGAGGGCCGTTTTACCCACTGATGCATCGAAAAACTCGTAGTTGAATTTTTCACAATAGACGCACCCAATCGTCTCCATTTGACCCAAAACTCATGTTTGGTGGGTTTTGGCACTTTCATTTCAGACGGAAGGGTGCCTCAAAACTCGCATGGGAGGGCTGTTTTACCCACTGATGCATTGAAAAAATCACGGTTGAGTTTTTCACAACGGACACACCCAATCATCTCCGTTTGACCCAAAACTCAAGTTTGGTGAATTTTTGATAGTTTCATTTCCGAAGGAACGGTGCCGCAAAACTCGCGCGGGATGACCATTTTACCCACTCACCGAAAAACTCATGGTTGAATTTTTCACAACAGACGCACCCAATCATCACTGTTTGACCCAAAACTCATGTTTGGTGTGTTTTTCACACTTTCATTTCCGGAGGAACGGTGCCCCAAAACTCGCGCAGAGGGCCGTTTTACCCACTGATGCACCGAAAAGCTCAAGGTTGAAGTTTTCATAACGGACGCACTCAATCATCTCTTTTTGACCCAAAACTCATGTTTGGTGGGTTTTGGCAGTTTCATTTTCTAAGGAACGGTTACGAAAAACTCGCGCAGGAGGGCTATTTTACCTACTGATGCACCGAAAAACTCGCAGTTGAATTTTTCACAATAGACGCACCTAATCAGCTCCATTTGACCCAAAACACATGTTTGGTGGGTTTTTGGCACTTTCATTTTCGGAGGAACGGTCCCGCAAAACTCGCGTAAGATGGCCGTTTTACCCACTGATGCACCGAAAAACACGTAGTTGAATTTTTCACAACGGACGAACCCAATCATCTCCGTTTGATACAAAACTCAAGTTTGGTGGGTTTTTGGCACTTTCATTTCCGACGGAACGGTACCGCAAAACTAGCACAGGAGGGCTGTCTTACCCACTGATGCACCGAAAAACTCACGGTTGAATTTTTCACAACAGACGCACCCAATCAACTCCGTTTGACCCAAAACTCATGTTTGGTGGGTTTTTGGCACATTCATTTCCGGAGGAATGGTGTCTCAAAACTCGCGCAGGAGGGCCGTTTTACCCACTGATGCACCGAAAAACTCAAAGTTGAATTTTTCGCAACGGACGCACCCAATCATCTCCGTTTGACCCAAAACTCATGTTTGGTGGGTTTTGGCAGTTTCATTTTCGAAGGAACGGTTACGAAAAACTTGCGCAGGAGGGCTGTTTTACCTACTGATGCACCGAAAAACTCGCAGTTGAATTTTTCACAATAGACGCACCCAATCAGCTCCATTTGACCCAAAACACATGTTTGGTGGGTTTTTGGCACTTTCATTTCCGGAGGAACGGTCCCGCAAAACTCGCGTAAGAGGGCCGTTTTACCCACTGATGCAACGAAAAACACGTAGTAGAATTTTTCACAACGGACGAACCCAATCATCTCCGTTTGATCCAAAACTCAAGTTTGGTGGGTTTTTGGTAATTTCATTTCCGACGGAACGGTGCCGCAAAACTAGCACAGGAGGGCTGTTTTACCCACTAATGCAACGAAAAACTTCCGGTTGAATTTTTCACAACAGACGCACCTAATCAACTCCGTTTGACCCAAAACTCATGTTTGGTGGGTTTTTGGCACATTCATTTCCGGAGGAACGGTGTCGCAAAACTCGCGCAAGAGGGCCGTTTTACCCACTGGTGCAGCGAAAAACTCGCAGTTGAATTTTTCACAACGGACCCACCCAATCAACTCCGTTTGATCCAAAACTCAAGTTTGGTTGGTTTTTGGCACTTTCATTTTTGACGGAACGGTGCCGCAAAACTAGCGCAGGAGGGTGTTTTACCCACTGATGCACTGAAAAACTCACGGTTGAATTTTTCACAACGGACGCACTCAATCATCTCCGTTTGACTCAAAACTCATGTTTGTTTGGTTTTTGGCACTTTAATTTTCGGAGGAACGGTGCCGCAAAACTCGCGCAGGAGGGCCGTTTTCCTCACTGATGCACCAAAAAACTCAAGGTTGAATTTTTCATAACGGACGCACTCAATCATCTCCGTTTGACCCAAAACTCATGTTTGGTGGGTTTTTGGCACTTTCATTTCCGGAGGAACGGTGCCGCAAAACTCGCGCAAGAGGGCCGTTTTACCCACTGATGCACCGAAAAACTCCCGGTTGAATGTTTCACAACGGATGTACCCAATCATCACCATTTGACCCAAAACTCATGTTTGGTCGGTTTTTGGCACTTTCATTTCCGCCGGAACGGTGCCGCAAAACTATCGTAGCTGGGCTGTTTTACCCACTGATGCACCGAAAAACTCACGGTTCAATTTTTCACAACGGACGCACCCAGTCAACTCTGTTTGACCCAAAACTCATGTTTGGTGGGTTTTGGCACTTTCATTTCTGACGGAACGGTGCCTCAAAACTCGCAAGGGAGGGCTGTTATACCCACTGATGCATCGAAAAAATCATGGTTGAATTTTTCACAACGGACGTACCCAATCATCTCCGTTTCACCCAAAACTCATGTTTGGTGGGTTTTTGGCACTTTCATTTTCGGAGGAACGGTGACGCAAAACTCGCGCAGGAGGGCCGTTTTACCCACTAATGCACCGAAAAACTCACAGTTGAATTTTTCGCAACGGTCGCACCTAATCATCTCCGTTTGACCCAAAACTCATGTTTGCTGGGTTTTGGCAGTTTCATTTTCGAAGGAACGGTTACGAAAAACTCGCGCAGGAGGGCCGTTTTACCCACTGATGCATCGAAAAACTCGTAGTTGAATTTTTCACAATAGACGCACCCAATCGTCTCCATTTGACCCAAAACTCATGTTTGGTGGGTTTTGGCACTTTCATTTCAGACGGAAGGGTGCCTCAAAACTCGCATGGGAGGGCTGTTTTACCCACTGATGCATCGAAAAAATCACGGTTGAGTTTTTCACAACGGACGCACCCAATCATCTCCGTTTGACCCAAAACTCAAGTTTGGTGAATTTTTGATAGTTTCATTTCCGAAGGAACGGTGCCGCAAAACTCGCGCGGGATGACCATTTTACCCACTCACCGAAAAACTCATGGTTGAATTTTTCACAACAGACGCACCCAATCATCACTGTTTGACCCAAAACTCATGTTTGGTGTGTTTTTCACACTTTCATTTCCGGAGGAACGGTGCCCCAAAACTCGCGCAGAGGGCCGTTTTACCCACTGATGCACCGAAAAGCTCAAGGTTGAAGTTTTCATAACGGACGCACTCAATCATCTCTTTTTGACCCAAAACTCATGTTTGGTGGGTTTTGGCAGTTTCATTTTCTAAGGAACGGTTACGAAAAACTCGCGCAGGAGGGCTGTTTTACCTACTGATGCACCGAAAAACTCGCAGTTGAATTTTTCACAATAGACGCGCCTAATCAGCTCCATTTGACCCAAAACACATGTTTGGTGGGTTTTTGGCACTTTCATTTTCGGAGGAACGGTCCCGCAAAACTCGCGTAAGATGGCCGTTTTACCCACTGATGCACCGAAAAACACGTAGTTGAATTTTTCACAACGGACGAACCCAATCATCTCCGTTTGATACAAAACTCAAGTTTGGTGGGTTTTTGGCAATTTCATTTCCGACGGAACGGTACCGCAAAACTAGCACAGGAGGGCTGTCTTACCCACTGATGCACCGAAAAACTCACGGTTGAATTTTTCACAACAGACGCACCCAATCAACTCCGTTTGACCCAAAACTCATGTTTGGTGGGTTTTTGGCACATTCATTTCCGGAGGAATGGTGTCTCAAAACTCGCGCAGGAGGGCCGTTTTACCCACTGATGCACCGAAAAACTCAAAGTTGAATTTTTCGCAACGGACGCACCCAATCATCTCCGTTTGACCCAAAACTCATGTTTGGTGGGTTTTGGCAGTTTCATTTTCGAAGGAACGGTTACGAAAAACTTGCGCAGGAGGGCTGTTTTACCTACTGATGCACCGAAAAACTCGCAGTTGAATTTTTCACAATAGACACACCCAATCAGCTCCATTTGACCCAAAACACATGTTTGGTGGGTTTTTGGCACTTTCATTTCCGGAGGAACGGTCCCGCAAAACTCGCGTAAGAGGGCCGTTTTACCCACTGATGCAACGAAAAACACGTAGTAGAATTTTTCACAACGGACGAACCCAATCATCTCCGTTTGATCCAAAACTCAAGTTTGGTGGGTTTTTGGTAATTTCATTTCCGACGGAACGGTGCCGCAAAACTAGCACAGGAGGGCTGTTTTACCCACTAATGCAACGAAAAACTTCCGGTTGAATTTTTCACAACAGACGCACCTAATCAACTCCGTTTGACCCAAAACTCATGTTTGGTGGGTTTTTGGCACATTCATTTCCGGAGGAACGGTGTCGCAAAACTCGCGCAAGAGGGCCGTTTTACCCACTGGTGCAGCGAAAAACTCGCAGTTGAATTTTTCACAACGGACCCACCCAATCAACTCCGTTTGATCCAAAACTCAAGTTTGGTTGGTTTTTGGCACTTTCATTTTTGACGGAACGGTGCCGCAAAACTAGCGCAGGAGGGTGTTTTACCCACTGATGCACTGAAAAACTCACGGTTGAATTTTTCACAACGGACGCACTCAATCATCTCCGTTTGACTCAAAACTCATGTTTGTTTGGTTTTTGGCACTTTAATTTTCGGAGGAACGGTGCCGCAAAACTCGCGCAGGAGGGCCGTTTTCCTCACTGATGCACCAAAAAACTCAAGGTTGAATTTTTCATAACGGACGCACTCAATCATCTCCGTTTGACCCAAAACTCATGTTTGGTGGGTTTTTGGCACTTTCATTTCCGGAGGAACGGTGCCGCAAAACTCGCGCAAGAGGGCCGTTTTACCCACTGATGCACCGAAAAACTCCCGGTTGAATGTTTCACAACGGATGTACCCAATCATCACCATTTGACCCAAAACTCATGTTTGGTCGGTTTTTGGCACTTTCATTTCCGCCGGAACGGTGCCGCAAAACTATCGTAGCTGGGCTGTTTTACCCACTGATGCACCGAAAAACTCACGGTTCAATTTTTCACAACGGACGCACCCAGTCAACTCTGTTTGACCCAAAACTCATGTTTGGTGGGTTTTGGCACTTTCATTTCTGACGGAACGGTGCCTCAAAACTCGCAAGGGAGGGCTGTTATACCCACTGATGCATCGAAAAAATCATGGTTGAATTTTTCACAACGGACGTACCCAATCATCTCCGTTTCACCCAAAACTCATGTTTGGTGGGTTTTTGGCACTTTCATTTTCGGAGGAACGGTGACGCAAAACTCGCGCAGGAGGGCCGTTTTACCCACTAATGCACCGAAAAACTCACAGTTGAATTTTTCGCAACGGTCGCACCTAATCATCTCCGTTTGACCCAAAACTCATGTTTGCTGGGTTTTGGCAGTTTCATTTTCGAAGGAACGGTTACGAAAAACTCGCGCAGGAGGGCCGTTTTACCCACTGATGCATCGAAAAACTCGTAGTTGAATTTTTCACAATAGACGCACCCAATCGTCTCCATTTGACCCAAAACTCATGTTTGGTGGGTTTTGGCACTTTCATTTCAGACGGAAGGGTGCCTCAAAACTCGCATGGGAGGGCTGTTTTACCCACTGATGCATCGAAAAAATCACGGTTGAGTTTTTCACAACGGACGCACCCAATCATCTCCGTTTGACCCAAAACTCAAGTTTGGTGAATTTTTGATAGTTTCATTTCCGAAGGAACGGTGCCGCAAAACTCGCGCGGGATGACCATTTTACCCACTCACCGAAAAACTCATGGTTGAATTTTTCACAACAGACGCACCCAATCATCACTGTTTGACCCAAAACTCATGTTTGGTGTGTTTTTCACACTTTCATTTCCGGAGGAACGGTGCCCCAAAACTCGCGCAGAGGGCCGTTTTACCCACTGATGCACCGAAAAGCTCAAGGTTGAAGTTTTCATAACGGACGCACTCAATCATCTCTTTTTGACCCAAAACTCATGTTTGGTGGGTTTTGGCAGTTTCATTTTCTAAGGAACGGTTACGAAAAACTCGCGCAGGAGGGCTGTTTTACCTACTGATGCACCGAAAAACTCGCAGTTGAATTTTTCACAATAGACGCACCTAATCAGCTCCATTTGACCCAAAACACATGTTTGGTGGGTTTTTGGCACTTTCATTTTCGGAGGAACGGTCCCGCAAAACTCGCGTAAGATGGCCGTTTTACCCACTGATGCACCGAAAAACACGTAGTTGAATTTTTCACAACGGACGAACCCAATCATCTCCGTTTGATACAAAACTCAAGTTTGGTGGGTTTTTGGCAATTTCATTTCCGACGGAACGGTACCGCAAAACTAGCACAGGAGGGCTGTCTTACCCACTGATGCACCGAAAAACTCACGGTTGAATTTTTCACAACAGACGCACCCAATCAACTCCGTTTGACCCAAAACTCATGTTTGGTGGGTTTTTGGCACATTCATTTCCGGAGGAATGGTGTCTCAAAACTCGCGCAGGAGGGCCGTTTTACCCACTGATGCACCGAAAAACTCAAAGTTGAATTTTTCGCAACGGACGCACCCAATCATCTCCGTTTGACCCAAAACTCATGTTTGGTGGGTTTTGGCAGTTTCATTTTCGAAGGAACGGTTACGAAAAACTTGCGCAGGAGGGCTGTTTTACCTACTGATGCACCGAAAAACTCGCAGTTGAATTTTTCACAATAGACGCACCCAATCAGCTCCATTTGACCCAAAACACATGTTTGGTGGGTTTTTGGCACTTTCATTTCCGGAGGAACGGTCCCGCAAAACTCGCGTAAGAGGGCCGTTTTACCCACTGATGCAACGAAAAACACGTAGTAGAATTTTTCACAACGGACGAACCCAATCATCTCCGTTTGATCCAAAACTCAAGTTTGGTGGGTTTTTGGTAATTTCATTTCCGACGGAACGGTGCCGCAAAACTAGCACAGGAGGGCTGTTTTACCCACTAATGCAACGAAAAACTTCCGGTTGAATTTTTCACAACAGACGCACCTAATCAACTCCGTTTGACCCAAAACTCATGTTTGGTGGGTTTTTGGCACATTCATTTCCGGAGGAACGGTGTCGCAAAACTCGCGCAAGAGGGCCGTTTTACCCACTGGTGCAGCGAAAAACTCGCAGTTGAATTTTTCACAACGGACCCACCCAATCAACTCCGTTTGATCCAAAACTCAAGTTTGGTTGGTTTTTGGCACTTTCATTTTTGACGGAACGGTGCCGCAAAACTAGCGCAGGAGGGTGTTTTACCCACTGATGCACTGAAAACTCACGGTTGAATTTTTCACAACGGACGCACTCAATCATCTCCGTTTGACTCAAAACTCATGTTTGTTTGGTTTTTGGCACTTTAATTTTCGGAGGAACGGTGCCGCAAAACTCGCGCAGGAGGGCCGTTTTCCTCACTGATGCACCAAAAAACTCAAGGTTGAATTTTTCATAACGGACGCACTCAATCATCTCCGTTTGACCCAAAACTCATGTTTGGTGGGTTTTTGGCACTTTCATTTCCGGAGGAACGGTGCCGCAAAACTCGCGCAAGAGGGCCGTTTTACCCACTGATGCACCGAAAAACTCCCGGTTGAATGTTTCACAACGGATGTACCCAATCATCACCATTTGACCCAAAACTCATGTTTGGTCGGTTTTTGGCACTTTCATTTCCGCCGGAACGGTGCCGCAAAACTATTAGCTGGGCTGTTTTACCCACTGATGCACCGAAAAACTCATGGTTCAATTTTTCACAACGGACGCACCCAGTCAACTCTGTTTGACCCAAAACTCATGTTTGGTGGGTTTTGGCACTTTCATTTCTGACGGAACGGTGCCTCAAAACTCGCAAGGGAGGGCTGTTATACCCACTGATGCATCGAAAAAATCATGGTTGAATTTTTCACAACGGACGTACCCAATCATCTCCGTTTCACCCAAAACTCATGTTTGGTGGGTTTTTGGCACTTTCATTTTCGGAGGAACGGTGACGCAAAACTCGCGCAGGAGGGCCGTTTTACCCACTAATGCACCGAAAAACTCACAGTTGAATTTTTCGCAACGGTCGCACCTAATCATCTCCGTTTGACCCAAAACTCATGTTTGCTGGGTTTTGGCAGTTTCATTTTTGAAGGAACGGTTACGAAAAACTCGCGCAGGAGGGCCGTTTTACCCACTGATGCATCCAAAAACTCGTAGTTGAATTTTTCACAATAGACGCACCCAATCGTCTCCATTTGACCCAAAACTCATGTGTGGTGGGTTTTGGCACTTTCATTTCAGACGGAAGGGTGCCTCAAAACTCGCATGGGAGGGCTGTTTTACCCACTGATGCATCGAAAAAATCACGGTTGAGTTTTTCACAACGGACGTACTCAATCATCTCCGTTTCACCCAAAACTCATGTTTGGTGGGTTTTTGGCACTTCCATCTCCGGAGGAACGGTGCCGCAAAACTCGCGCAGGAGGGCCGTTTTACCCACTGATGGACCGAAAAACTCACGGTTGAATTTTTCACAACGGACGCACCCAATCATCTCCGTTTGAGCCAAAACTCAAGTTTGGTGGGTTTTTGGCAGTTTCAATTCCGACGGAACGGTGCCGGAAAACTCGCGTGGGATGACCGTTTTGCCCACTAATGCACCAAAAAAACTCAGGGTTGAATTTTTCACAACGGACGCACCCATTCATCTCCGTTTGACCCAAAACACAAGTTTGGTGGGTCTTTTGCAGTTTCATTTCCGACGGAACGGTGCCGCAAAACTCGCATGGGAGGGCCGTTTTACCCACTGATGCACCGAAAAACTCACAGTTGAATTTTTCGCAACGGACGCACCCAATCATCTCCGTTTGACCCTAAACTCATGTTTGGTGGTTTTTGGCTGTTTAATTTTCGAAGGAACGATTACGAAAAACTCGCGTAGGAGGGCCGTTTTACCCACTGATGCACCAAAAAACTCAAGGTTGAATTTTTCATAACAAACGCACTCAATCATCTCCGTTTGACCCAAAACTCATGTTTGGTGGGTTTTTGGCACTTTCATTTCCAGAGGAACGGTGCCGCAAAACTCGCGCAAGAGGGCCGTTTTACCCACTGATGCACCGAAAAACTCCCGGTTGAATGTTTCACAACGGATGTACCCAATCATCACCATTTGACCCAAAACTCATGTTTGGTCGGTTTTTGGCACTTTCATTTCCGCCGGAACGGTGCCGCAAAACTATCGTAGCTGGGCTGTTTTACCCACTGATGCACCGAAAAACTCACGGTTCAATTTTTCACAACGGACGCACCCAGTCAACTCTGTTTGACCCAAAACTCATGTTTGGTGGGTTTTGGCACTTTCATTTCTGACGGAACGGTGCCTCAAAACTCGCAAGGGAGGGCTGTTATACCCACTGATGCATCGAAAAAATCATGGTTGAATTTTTCACAACGGACGTACCCAATCATCTCCGTTTCACCCAAAACTCATGTTTGGTGGGTTTTTGGCACTTTCATTTTCGGAGGAACGGTGACGCAAAACTCGCGCAGGAGGGCCGTTTTACCCACTAATGCACCGAAAAACTCACAGTTGAATTTTTCGCAACGGTCGCACCTAATCATCTCCGTTTGACCCAAAACTCAAGTTTGGTGGGTTTTTGGCAGTTTCAATTCCGACGGAACGGTGCCGGAAAACTCGCGCGGGATGACCGTTTTACCCACTGATGCACCAAAAAACTCACGGTTGAATTTTTCACAACGAACGCACCCAATCATCTCTGTTTGACCCAAAACACAAGTTTGGTGGGTTTTTTGCAGTTTCATTTCCGACGGAACGGTGCCGCAAAACTTGCATGGGAGGGCCGTTTTACCCACTGATCCACCGAAAAACTCACAGTTGAATTTTTCGCAACGGACGCAACCAATCATCTCCGTTTGACCCAAAACTCATGTTTGGTGGTTTTTGGCGCTTTGATTTTTGGAGGAACGCTGCCGCAAAACTCGCGCAGGAGGGCCGTTTTACTCACTGATGCACCGAAAAACTCAAGGTTGAATTTTTCATAACGGACGCACTCAATCATCTCCGTTTGACCCAAAACTCATGTTTGGTGGGTTTTTGGCAGTTTCTTTTCCGGAGGAACGATGCCACAAAACTCGCGCAAGAGGGCCGTTTTACCCACTGATGCAACGAAAACCTCGCAGTTGAATTTTCACAACGGACGCACCCAATCATCTCCGTTTGACCCAAAACTCTAGTTTGGTGGGTTTTTGGCAGTTTCATTTCCGACGGAACGGTGCCGCAAAACTCGCATGGGAGGGCCGTTTTACCCACTGATGCACCGAAAAACTCACAGTTGAATTTTTCGCAACGGACGCACCCAATCATATCCGTTTGACCTAAAACTCATGTTGGTGGGTTTTGGCAGTTTCATTTTCGAAGGAACGGTTACGAAAAACTCACGCAGGAGGGCCGTTTTACCCACTAATGCACCAAAAAACTCACGGTTCAATTTTTCACAACGGACGCACCCAATCATCTCCGTTTGACCCAAAACTCATGTTTGGTGGTTTTTGGCACTTTCATTTTTGGAGGAACGATGCCGCAAAACTCGGGCAGGAGGGCCGTTTTACTCACTGATGCACCGAAAAACTCAAGGTTGAATTTTTCATAACGGACGCACTCAATCATCTCCGTTTGACCCAAAACTCATGTTTGGAGGGTTTTTGGCACTTTCTTTTCCGGAGGAACGGTGCCGCAAAACTCGCGCAAGCGGGCCGTTTTACCCAGTGATGCAACGAAAAACTCGCAGTTGAATTTTTCACAACGGACGCACCCAATCATCTCCGTTTGACCCAAAACTCAAGTTTGGTGGGTTTTTGGCAGTTTCATTTCCGACGGAACGGTGCCGCAAACCTCGCATGGGGAGGGCCGTTTTACCCACTGATGCACCGAAAAACTCACAGTTGAATTTTTCGCAACAGACGCACCCAATCATATCCGTTTGACCCAAAACTCATGTTTGGTGGGTTTTGGCAGTTTCATTTTCGAAGGAACGGTTACGAAAAACTCGCGCAGGAGGGCCGTTTTACCCATTGATGCACCGAAAAACTTGCAGTTAAATTTGTCATAATAGACGCACCCAATCATGTACATTTGACCCAAAACTCATGTTTGGTGGGTTTTTGGCACTTTCATTTCCAGAGGAACGGTCCCGCAAAACTAGCGCAGGAGGGTGTTTTACCCACTGATGCACTGAAAAACTCACGGTTGAATTTTTCACAACGGACGCACTCAATCATCTCCGTTTGAATCAAAACTCCTGTTTGGTGGTGTTTTGGCACTTTCATTTCCGGAGGAACGGTGCCGCAAAACTCGCGTAGGAGGGCCGTTTTACCCACTGGTGCACCGAAAAACTCATGGTTGAATTTTTCACAACAGACGCACCCAATCATCTCCGTTTGACCCAAAACTCATGTTTGGTGGGTTTTTGACACTTTCATTTCCGGAGGAACGGTGCCCCAAAACTTGCGCAGGAGGGCCGTTTTACCCACTGATGCACCGAAAAACTCATGGTTGAAGTTTTCATAACGGACGCACTCAATCATAACTTTTTGACCCAAAACTCATGTTTGGTGGGCTTTTGGCACTTTCATTTCCGACAGAACGGTGCCGCAAAACTCGCATGGGAGGACCGTTTTACCCACAGATGCACCAAAAAACTCACAGTTGAATTTTTCGCAACGGACGCACCTAATCATCTCCGTTTGACCCAAAACTCATGTTTGGTGGGTTTTGGCAGTTTCATTTTCGAAGGAACGGTTACGAAAAACTCGCGCAGGAGGGCCGTTTTACCCACTGATGCACCGAAAAACTCCTGGTTGATTTTTTCACAACGGACGCACCCAATCGTCTCCGTTTGACCCAAAACTCATGTTTGGTGGGTTTTTGGCAGTTTCATTTTTGGAGGAACGGTGACGCAAAACTCGCGCAGGAGGGCCATTTTACCCACTGATGCACTGAAAAACTCGCAGTTGAATTTTTCACAATGGACAAACCCAATCATCTCCGTTCGATCCAAAACTCAAGTTTGGTGGGTTTTTGGCACTTTCATTTCCGACAGAACGGTGCCGCAAAACTAGCACAGGAGGGCTGTTTTACCCGCTGATCCACCGAAAAACTCACGGTTGAATTTTTCACAACGGACGCACCCAATCAACTCCGTTTGACCCAAAACTCATGTTTGGTGGGTTTTTGGCACATTCATTTCCGGAGGAACAGTGCCGCAAAACTCGCGCAGGAGGGTCGTTTTACCCACTGGTGCACCGAAAAACTCGCAGTTGAATTTTTCACAACAGACGCACCCAATCATCTCCGTTTGACACAAAACTCATGTTTGGTTGGTTTTTGACACTTTCATTTCTGGAGGAACGGTGCCCCAAAACTCGCGCAGGAGGGCCATTTTACCCACTGATGCACTGAAAAACTCGTAGTTGAATTTTTCACAACGGACGCACCCAATCATCTCCGTTTGACCCAAAACTCATGTTTGGTGGTTTTTAGCACTTTCATTTTCGGAGGAACGATGCTGCAAAACTCGCGCAGAAGGGCCATTTTACTCACTGATGCACCAAAAAACTCAAGGTTAAATTTTTCATAACGGACGCACTCAATCATCTCCGTTCGACCCAAAACTCATGTTTGGTGGGTTTTTGGCACTTTCCTTTCTGGAGGAACGGTGCCGCAAAACTCGCGCAAGAGGGCCGTTTTACCCACTGATGCACTGAAAAACTCACAGTTGAATTTTTCACAACAGACGCACCCAATCATCTCCGTTTGAACCAAAACTCATGTTTGGTAGGTTTTTGACACTTTCATTTCCGGAGGAACGGTGCCCCAAAACTTGCGCAGGAGGGCCGTTTTACCCACTGATGCACCGAAAAACTCAAGGTTGAAGTTTTCATAACGGACGCACTCAATCATCTCTTTTTGACCGAAAACTCATGTTTGGTGGGCTTTTCGCACTTTCATTTCCGACAGAACGGTGCCGCAAAACTCGCATGGGAGGGCCGTTTTTCCCACTGATGCACCGAAAAACTCCCGGTTGAATTTTACACAACGGATGCACCCAATAATCACCATTTGACCCAAAACTCATGTTTGGTCGGTTTTTGGCACATTCATTTCCGTCGGAACGGTGCCGCAAAACTCGTGCAGGAGGGCAGTTTTACCCACTGATGCACCAAAAAACTCCTGGATGATTTTTTTCACAACGGACGCACCCAATCATCTCCGTTTGACCCAAAACTCATGTTTGGTGGGTTTTTGGCAGTTTCAATTCCGATTGAACGGTGCCGCAAAACTCGCATGCAAGGGCCATTTTACCCACTGATGCACCGAAAAACCAATAGTTGATTTTTTTCACAACAGACGCATCCAATCATCTCCGTTTGACCCAAAACTCATGTTTGGTGGGTTTTTGGCACATTCATTTCCGGAGGAACAGTGCCGCAAAACTCGCGCAGGAGGGTCGTTTTACCCACTGGTGCACCGAAAAACTCGCAGTTGAATTTTTCACAACAGACGCACCCAATCATCTCCGTTTGACACAAAACTCATGTTTGGTGGGTTTTTGACACTTTCATTTCTGGAGGAACGGTGCCCCAAAACTCGCGCAGGAGGGCCATTTTACCCACTGATGCACCGAAAAACTCAAGGTTGAAGTTTTCATAACGGACGCACTCAATCATCTCTTTTTTACCCAGAACTCATGTTTGGTGGGTTTTTGGCACTTTCATTTCCGACAGAACGGTGCCGCAAAACTCGCATGGGAGGACCGTTTTACCAACTGATGCACCAAAAAACTCAGTTGAATTTTTCGCAACGGACGCACCCAATCATCTCCGTTTGACCCAAAACTCATGTTTGGTGGGTTTTGGCAGTTTCATTTTCGAAGGAACGGTTACGAAAAACTCGCGCGGGAGGGCCGTTTTACCCACTGATGCACCGAAAAACTCGCAGTTGAATTTTTCACAATAGACGCACCCAATCAGTTCCATTTGACCCAAAACTCATGTTTGGTGGGTTTTGGCACTTTCATTTCGGACGGAAGGGTGCCTCAAAACTCGCATGGGAGGGCTGTTTTACCCACTGATGCATCGAAAAAATCACGGTTGAATTTTTCACAACGGACGTACTCAATCATCTCCGTTTCACCCAAAACTCATGTTTGGTGGGTTTTTGGCACATTCATTTTTGGAGGAACGATGTCGCAAAACTCGCGCAGGAGGGCCGTTTTACCCACTGGTGCACCGAAAAACTCGCAGTTGAATTTTTCACAACAGACGCACCCAATCATCTCCGTTTGACCCAATACTCATGTTTGGTGGGTTTTTGACACTTTCATTTCCGGAGGAACGGTGCCGCAAAACTCGCGCAAGAGGGCCGTTTTACCCACTGATGCACTGAAAAACTCACAGTTGAATTTTTATCAACGGACGCACCAAATCATCTTTGTTTGACCCAAAACTCAAGTTTGGTGGGTTTTTAGCAGTTTCAATTCCGATGGAACGGTGCTGCAAAACTCGCATGCAAGGGCCATTTTACCCACTGATGCACCGAAAAACTAATAGTTGAATTTCTCACGAGACGCATCCAATCATCTCCGTTTGACCCAAAACTCATGTTTGGTGGGTTTTTTTGGCACTTTCTTTTCCGGAGGAACGGTGCCGCAAAACTCGCGCAGGAGGGCCGTTTTACCCACTGGAGCACCGAAAAACTCGCAGTTGAATTTTTCACAACAGACGCACCCAATCATCTCCGTTTGACCCAATACTCATGTTTGGTGGGTTTTTGACACTTTCATTTCTGGAGGAACGGTGCCGCGAAACTCGCGCAGGTGGGCCGTTTTACCCACTGATGCACTGAAAAACTTGCAATTGAATTTTTCACAACGGAGGCACCCAATCATCTTCATTTGACCCAAAACTCAAGTTTGGTGGGTTTTTGGCACTTTCATTTCTGACAGAACGGTGCCGCAAAACTCGTGCAAGAGGGCCGTTTTACCCACTGGTGCACCGAAAAACTCCTGGATGATTTTTTCACAACGGACGCACACAATCGTCTCCGTTTGACCCAAAACTCATGTTTGGTGGGTTTTTGGCAGTTTCATTTTCATAGGAATGGTGACGCAAAACTCGTGCAGGAGGACCGTTTTACCCACTGGTGCACCGAAAAACTCGCAGTTGAATTTTTCACAACAGACACACCCAAACATCTCCGTTTGACCCAATACCCATGTTTGGTGTCATTTTGTCACTTTCATTTCCGGAGGAACGGTGCCGCAAAACTCGCGCAGGAGGGCCATTTTACCCACTGATGCAGTGAAAAACTCGCAGTTGAATTTTTCACAACGGACGCACCCAATCATCTCCGTTTTACCCAAAACTCAAGTTTGGTGGGTTTTTGGTAGTTTCATTTGATGCGAACCCGCTAGGGTTTTTGCCCGATCTTTCGATGAGAAACGGGGATAACTCGATTGGTGGATGGAGATGACGTTCACGGCCCGACTACAGCCCTCAAGACCGCGCCTTAGCAACCGATACACCACGTCCAATAGCCGTCACGATCTTGTGGAGCGCGACAACCAGCCCCTAGGGCTCCCGTCCTGCAAGCAATCGAAGAACTAGCAAGAACGAGGAAACAAGCACTGAATTTGCAAGATGAAATTGAAGGTTTCAAACTGAATCTTAATCTACAATGGGGTTCCGAAGACAAGGAGACGGGCGGCTGATCCTGCACGCGCGCCTACAAGCAAGTAGCTAAGGCTAAACTTGATCTAAACAAAACCCAACCCGACCATGGCGGCTATAGAGGGATATAAGTAGATGGATTGACGACCAAAAGAGTGTTGGGGTCGTCCTCCAACCCTAGGACGCGTCCCTAATGGACCCAACTTGATACATGGGCCATAAGCCCAAAATGAGGTGACGCAGCACCCTGGACAGCAAGACCTGTCGACGGTAATTGGATCATTGCCGCTGCTACCGAACAGATATTGACGTGAGACTTGATTCATATGAAAGTAAACTTGATAAGCTTTCCAACAAGTCCTGAAGCGCCTGAATCCGAATCCGTATGCAACCGTGGTGGCGGTCACAAGTTGGTGCTTTGCTGCAGTCCGAATCCAGCTAGCGCGAGTCCTTCTCCCTTTCGGTCTTCTCCTTGGTTCCTAATCAAAACAAGAGTGCACGCGTTTCCATTGTCTAAACAAGATGGACAAGAGCTTATCATGGAACTCACTTGATGATTAAGTTGACGAGCACGAGCACGAGTAAGAGGACCAGCTATAGGTTGTGTCGGAGAGGATGTATCGCTGGTGTTGATGTCCTCATCATTCTCCCTTTCTTGCATTTGAGTCGTCCTCGACTCAAGCTCATCTTCCTCACCCAAATAAGGCTTCAAATCTGCAATGTTAAATGTGGGACTAACCCCAAAATCTGCAGGAAGATCAAGCTTATATGCATTCTCGTTAATTCGTTGCAGCACTTTAAAAGGACCATCAGCTCTAGGCATCAATTTGGATTTTCTCAGTTCTGGAAATCTATCTTTTCGCAAATGCAACCAGACCAAATCCCCAGGTTCCAGAATCAATTGCTTTCTACCTTTATCTCCAGCACATTTGTACTTAGCATTCATGCGCTCTATGTTTTCTTTAGTGGCTTCATGCAATTTTAACATCAATTCAGCACGTTGCTTAGCATCAAAATTCATTTTTTCAGAACTTGGCAAAGGCATTAAATCAATAGGAGCACGTGGCAAGAAGCCATAGACAATCTCGAAAGGACACATTTTTGTAGTAGAATGCAATGAACGATTATAAGCGAACTCAATATGAGGCAAACATTCTTCCCACATCTTAATATTCTTCTTTAAAACAGCCCTTAACATAGTGGATAAAGTTCTATTTACTACTTCAGTTTGACCATCAGTTTGGGGATGACAAGTGGTGGAAAATAAAAGCTTAGTCCCCAATTTAAACCACAAAGTCTTCCAAAAATGACTAAGAAATTTAGCATCACGATCAGAAAACAATTGTGTTTGGGCACACCATGTAAGCGAACAATTTCTCGAAAGACAAATCAGCAATATTTGTAGCATCATCAGTTTTATGACATGGTATGAAATGTGCCATCTTAGAAAATCTATCAACAACCACAAACACACTATCACGTCCCCTCCTAGTCCTTGGTAATCCCAACACAAAATCCATAGATATATCCTCCCAAGGAGCATTAGGAACAGGAAGAGGTAGATACAAACCGTGGGGATTTAACCGTGACTTTGCCTTTTGACATGTTGTGCAACGAGCAACAAACCTCTCCACATCTCTCTTCATCCTTGGCCAAAAGAAATGACCAGCAAGTATGTCCTCGGTCTTCTTTGCTCCAAAATGTCCCATCAAGCCACCCTCCATGTGCTTCCTGCAACAACAACAAACGAACAGAGCTAGCTGGAATGCATAGCTTGTTAGCTCTAAACACAAACCCATCACTAACGATGAATTTGTTCCATCCTTTTCATCTTTACAATGCAGCAACACGTCTCTAAAATCAGCATCGTGAACATATTGGTCCTTATTGTTTCTAACCCAAAGATCTTATAATCAAGTTGATTCAGCAAAGTATATCTCCGTGACAAAGCATCAGCAATAATATTCTCCTTCCCTTTCTTGTGTTTAATAATATAAGGAAAAGATTCAATAAATTCAACCCATTTTGCAATGCCTACGATTCAGTTTTCCTTGACTACGAATATGTTTTAAAGATTCATGATCAGAATGGATAACAAACTCTTTGGGCCACAAATAATGCTGCCATGTCTCTAATGTTCGAACAAGAGCATAGAGTTCTTTATCCATAAGTAGAATAATTGAGAATAGGCCCACTCAATTTCCTCACTAAATATGCAATAGGTTTTCCCTCTTGTAACAAAACACCTCCCAGACCAATTCCACTAGCATCACATTCAAGCTCAAAGTCTTATTAAAATCAGGAAGTTGTAGGAGAGGCGCATGAGTTAACTTATCTTTCAACATGTCGAATGAATTCTCTTGTGTTTTGCCCCACTCAAAAGGCACCCCCTTTTGGTAAGCTCATTCAATGGTGCAGCAATGGGTGCTGAAATCCTTCACAAAACGGCGATAGAATCCAGCAAGTCCTAGGAAACTCCGCACCTGGGTGATAGTCTTTGGGACAGGCCATCCCTGTATAGCTTCACCTTGGCTTGATCAACCTCAACTCCCTGTGGAGTTACAACATAACCAAGAAACACACTCGATCGGTGCAAAAGGTGCACTTCTCAAGGTTACCAAATAAACGTGCCTCGCGTAGTGCATTAAAAACAGCACGTAAATGATCAAGATGTTCATCCAATGATTTGCTGTAAATTAATATATCATCAAAATATACGACAACAAATTTCCCAATGAAAGCACGCAAAACCTCGTTCATTAATCTCATGAAAGTACTAGGTGCATTAGTTAACCCAAAAGGCATGACTAACCACTCATATAAACCGAACTTAGTTTTGAAAGCAGTTTTCCATTCATCTCCCAATTTCCATACGAATCTGGTGGTACCCACTACGTAAATCAACTTTTGAAAACACAACAGCACCACTCAGTTCATCTAGCATATCATCTAATCGTGGAATAGGGTGTCGATATCGAATGGTGATATTATTAATAGCTCTACAATCAACACACATACGCCATGTTCCATCTTTCTTAGGCACTAAAATTACTGGAACAGCACAAGGGCTAAGGGATTCTCGCACATAACCTTTGTCCAGCAGTTCTTGCACTTGTCGCTGAATTTCCTTGTTTCTTCCGGGTTTGTCCTGTATGGCGCACGGTTTGGCAAAGACGCACCAGGAATAAGATTCAATTTGGTGCTCAATCCCGCGTAATGGTGGCAACCCCGCTGGTACCACCGCACTTGGGAAACACATCGGAATACTCCTGCAAAACGTTAGCAACAGCAGGGGGCAAAGAACATTGCATATCCTCAATTGAAATCAAAGCATCCTTGCATTCAAAGCATAAGCAACAGAAGTGGATGCATTGAACTCATTAATATCTGATTTGGTAGCTATCATACAACGTCCTTTCAGTTTTATCTCATCTTTGTTACCAATTACAGATTTATCATTTTTACTGCTCTCGCTCTTTGCTTTAGTAGCCCTTTGCAACATCAGTTTGCATAATAGTTTCAGGGACATAGGATGCAGCACAATTTTTCGATCATGGTATAGAAAAGAATACTGATTTGATCTACCATGATGCATAGAATCTCTATCAAAATTGCCAAGGTCTACCTAGCAGAATGTTAGCAAGCTTGCATCGGCACAACATCAATTCAAACAATATCTTGTAGGATCCGATGGAAAAAATTGATTTCTCCCAGTCTAGTTACCTTTGCCTTACCACTGTTGTTCATCCATTGGATGTAGTAGGGATGCCGGGTTGTGGGTTTGGTGTTGAGGGCAAGTTTCTTTGCACCATATCGCCTGCGTGCCAAGTTGTGTGCAGCTACACCTCCATCATGATCATGGGCGGCAAGAACGTCTTGATGACACACTTTGTTTGGAATAAATATGTCGCTGAATTTTTGCTCCGCCTTCTCCATTTGTGCACTAGCACTCGCGGCATACGATCAGCTTTCATAGTGGTCCGCTTCACCTGCATTAATATGTTCTTCTATTTGTTCTTCATTACCCCCTGCATGGTCCAGACGCAAGCAGTGCAAGCGTGTCTTCCTCAAAATCACTAGTCAGATGAGCACTCCCCATCATCTTTGACAATCCTAACTCGCTTGTTTGGACGCAGCGCTCAGTGTCCATATCCCTTGAACACCGTGACATTGTATGTTGCTTGTTCTGCCCGTCGAGGCCACGGATGAAGTACTCGCAGCAGGCTTTTGCATCGTCTTTGCAACTGAATTTGGTGTGAGCATCTCGAGACTTGTCACTAGATGATTGAGTAGAACATACGTGTAGATGGAGTTGTGTCATGCGTTGCTGCCATGAATTAGCCTTCGCCTGCAGAAATATTAGTCCTTTTGCGCGAGCACGTCGTCCCTCCACTTCCCGTTCAGCAAGGTTTACAAGCAAGGATGACAACAAACGGGTTACACTATTGTATTCTTTGTAAGCGCGATGTCCTATTTCCCCGATTTAACCCACCCAAAAATCTAGCCATAGCTCGTTCCTCATCCTCCTCTAGGTTACAACGCAACATACCCGTTTGTATTCCTGATAATATTCTTCTCTAACCTTTTTAGCACTTTTTAGCACCTTGTCTCAATTGGCTGCAACTTATTTATCATATCACGGCATAGTTTAAAATGGAACAATCTAGCTCTCATGGCTCGTTCACCAGCGCATCCCAAGTTCTAGGTAAGTTATTAGGATTTTTCCTTTCCAATTCCTATCCACCAAACAGAAGCAAAATCTGTAAACTCACTAGTAGGCAGCCCTAACACGTGTAGTCTCAGGAAAATTCATGACATGCAATTTCTTTTGATCAACAGCAATCGCCCAAGTAATTTAGGCTCATGGTCATATTCCATCAAAAGGAGGTATCCTTAATTTAATCTTACTGCAAGCATCATCATTTTGTTACCTCGCGTCGGCGGTTGCCAGCCCATACCTCTACGGTTGTGCGTAGGCGTCGTCGATCACGAGGCGTCTGGATCATCATGCCAGTATCAGGCAGGTAGTCATCTTCATGACTACCGTGCTCTCGATCTCCTCCTTTTCTTCTTTATGCTTCTCTTTATCTTCGGTGTGGAAGTCATCAATCGCCTTAGAAGAGCAGCAAGGCTTTTATCACACTATAGCAACGGATTCCTCCAACTTGTAAGCTTGGTTGTTTTGTGGCCATCTGCGTAGCCTCACAACTGCCCCAGCTTTTCATTTGTCACCTGCAAGTCAGTATCAGTCCTCTCTGTGTGCAGCTTCCCCTTCCTTTCAAAATGCTTATGATGCCTTAGTGCGAGGGTGTATGTAGTGTGTCCGTTATCATCATCTCCCCCTGTCATTGTTCAAAACAAAGACAACAAGAAAGGCAAGTGAAGAACTAAAAGCCCTACAACTACTAGGATGTAGCTACAACAACAGGCAAGTCTCTCACACTCACTTGTTACACAAGTTCTTACCAATGCTTACCTTGCTTGCATGGAGGGGTCGTCTACCAACAAGTCCTTCAAGCAATGGATTAAGTGTATCGGTGCTCTGCGGCACAAGACCTGTCAGCTTAGAGTATGTGGAGGCTATGTGGGCTGAAACAAGGAACGAACTAGCAGCACGGTAGTTATAAAGTGCGAGCTGAAAACTTCGACGACGGTACTGTGCTGGTCCTAGGGCTAGACGGGCTAAGACGCGAGCCCTGGACACAAAGGAAACCACAGCACAACCCCTGAAAACAAGGTGGAACAAACCTAAAATCAATATAAAAACAGCCCCTTTCTTGACTCTTTTTCACTTCTTTTTTTTTTGTCTTTTCTTTTTTTTTTTTTTTTGGGCACCCTCAAAAACTGCTTATATGAACAAAAGAATACAAAGGAGGCAATTCGGTACCCACCCGTAACACACCTTTTCCGAAAGTACAGGGCGGTATTCGCGCTTAA